>JAVIWC010000637.1:0-1200000 GCA_031894815.1 Creontiades dilutus
AGGGTTGTTTTTGTCGTACGTCTTTGTCAGGTATGTGTCGCTGGGGAGTTAAATTAACTCCTTGTTCAACCCCCAGGTACGGACATTTTGGTGAAAGAGAGCTGGTGATTTCTTCGAAAGGACAACGTTCTGATTACGTTTTGTTTAAAGTAAAACAATTTACTGAGTTCTCCTCTGTATTCAAGTTACTTTAAATAATATGTCCCTATAATATTACCCCCCAACTTCTAACTAGTGTGATCCATGATTTATGAATCTGATGCTTCAAATGGACTACAGCTCTATTTTGTTTAGGTTTCACGAACAGATTGTGTCTTTGGTAGTTGAGGAACGAGGCAGCAGCTGGTAGAGCAGAAGAAAGCGCATAATGGGGGGGGGGGGATTTTACTCATGAAATTACCACAACTAGCCATTATATGGTACAAATATTGGTATGGGGCATATAAGGGATTCTGTGTGGTATTGCACTGTCAGATATGAGCTGCTAGGGCTCTAAATGAACTCCTGCGATGGAAAGGAACAGACATTTTAACGGAAGAATGTTGATCATTTCATGATCATTGCGAATTTTACATCATTCATTGATGCATCTTTCAAAATGGCGTTTTCATTCTATTTTTACTTTTCCAAGCAGTTTATTAGGTAGGATAGAAGATGCATAATTGATGTCATCTTAGTGATAGAGCTAAGCTCTAGGTAAAATTTCTAGAATAACGTCCGTGGTGTAGCTAGGAGGAGAATGAGTCAGAATTTGGCGGTAGTGATAATTTAATTCATGACTTTGAAAGTTACAGACATTTGTTAAATGAAATTTGGATACCAAGACAGGTAAAATTCCTAGTGAAACTTGGTTTAAGGTATATACTAGAGGTGGAGTGGTAAATTTGCCCCTTCCATTGAGCTGAATGCGGTAATGCCCGCCGCGCTCAAAGGATGATCCAGACGTTAGAAGGCGTCTGATTTATCTCCCAAGGCGATGGAGTCAAGAATCGGGAAGGGCCAACTAACCATATCCATTACCATACCTACTCCTAGTTTTCTGGTGCTGTCTATGTGTTGAAGTAATAAGTCCGTTTTATATTGAGTGATGGATATGGAGTGAAAATGGTTTCCCTGTCTTGAAATCTACAGCCTTCAAACATCCAAATATTGTCGGTGTGTTGCTGACTAATTGTCTCATCCTTTGGAAGGGGCATTCCATCTTCTTCTGTCAGGACCGTAAATTTTTTTTTTAGCTAACAATTTTTATAAACAAGGAGTATACAGCCTTCGTAAAAAATATTAATTTTGTTTATCTAAAGTAGTTCTCTGGGTCCCACAGATCCATGTTTAATAATAGACAACGTTTTCAATAAGGTGTTCATTCCATTCAAATAGCCGTTTCCTCAAAACTGTGTTACTTACTTATTGAACTTGAATTAATTTAAAATGACTCATTTTGTTGTAATAATACCTAATAATTTATTATTGTATCAGAGACGGGTTTACTTTAAGTACTTTAAGCACAATGTCTACCTCCCTATAAACAAAATGCAACGATTTTGTTATCAAGTTGATGCTTTAGGAAATAACGGTTATAATTATTGACACTATTTGAATGAAAATACTTCATTTTATACTTATTATTGGGCCGATAAATCTGGGATCAGTTTAGGCGAGAATCATAATTTTGTAACGATCTTTATTGGGTCCATCCTTTCAAGAGAAAGTAGTAAATCGCGTTTAAAAATCTACAAACTCCACCGAATGGGCGGGGAAAAATGTATGCTTAATCCACTCTCTCTTTCTTCATGGTATATCTGATTTTTTTTCTTTCCTTTTTTCCAACGTTACCCGAATCATGAAAAAATTAGAACGCAAAAAGAGTAACTAAGTGGTTGCTTATATATTCACAGAAGGGCTCAGACGATGAACAATAAAACCATCCATCATTCATGTAATCTATTTATGCACATTATACGGTAAAAGATAAAAAAAAGGAAAGGAGCGGAACGGGAAAAAAAAAGCTGGTGGATGAGGGGCGGTGGGGAAACCCCAGGGGTTCGCAGCGAGGATGAGAAGGCATGGTCCCTCGGTTGAGCCGAAACCCCATAAATAACGCATAATCTGAATACTCCCGGCTTGTAGCTTTAACTCACTTGTGGAAGGACAAAACACATTACCTCTAATTTTCTATAGCACGTCCCTCCGTGGGGAGCAAACTTTTGTCGTACTAGCCCTTCGGTCCTTTAAACATTAGGTAATGCCGGGACCCCATCCCACCCCCTCACCCCGTACACCATCAGCATACACTCTCTTTCCTCAAACATTCCCTCAACTTGCGTTTTCAGTTGATACAGCCCACACGGGGGGTTGAAGGGGGGTCTCCACCACTTGAGCCGCAAAACCTGGATAGAAGCCAGCGGGGTTGAATGGTTTTCAGAATCAACTTTTCATATCTCTGTCCACCTTTCAAAACTTGCCGTACCCCCTTTTAACAAATCGTGTTTTTTTTTACGGACGGAAGCCAGTATACCGACACAAAAACTGACGTTGCTATAGTACAAAGTAACTGTTGCGCATGTAAGACGATGACGAGGAAACGTAATTAGTAGAACAGATTCTTCAATTTGTCTCAACCAAAAAGGCTCATTTCACTCATTAAGATATTTTCTCAACACAGAAAACACTTTTACACAGCACAGAAAACGGTAGTTTTGGCATGCATTTTTTTCATGGGTGAAGGGTGGTACAAAATGTAATTAGTTTAATATAAATATACAGGGTGTCTTCTATCCAATGGGTCACCCACCTAAAATCGCCAAAATGAGGGTAAAGGAAAATTTTTTTTGAATCTTCATATTTTCTTGCGAGAATTTCAAAAATGAAAAAATTTTGCTAAGCGCAATTGCGCAACTATGCGCAACTGACACCAACTTTCTTATTTCAAATGGGAACCCGCCTTTTTTTATTGCAAATTCGGATTTTTCGCAATCCTTGGATGCTCATATGGGACGGCCAAACGGTTCGAATAAGAAGCCAAACGTTCATTAATCTGCAAATAAAAATTGGGGTAATTCAACGGAACAAAGTTGATGTCGATTGAGCACGCATGGAAAATGGCGCAAAGCCTTATTCTCTCATACGTAAAATCTACTAAAAAATAATAAAAACTGTACGATTATAAGTAAATGACATATACCTACTTAACATGACATCCGTATAATTTATGTTGAATTTCCTATCGCCTTAATGGGGAACCAACGTTTTTGAGATGGCGAAACGACTGAAAAAATCAGTTTGAAAAGGACACGTTTTCAAATCGCGGAGATCTCGACTTTCTTCAAACGCTAATGAGTCCCTGTAATAAGGCATGTGAATTTTAGCCTGTAGTGCTAAAAGGTGCGCCAAAATCTAGGCTTTCCAGCTTTTCAAGTAAGAAAAACGTGGTTTTTGACTGGATACTCCGGTTTTTCATCATGCGTAAACAGTATTAAATCATTAATGAATCATTGTTATAAATTGTACATTTTTACTGTAGATACTGTTCAAAATGCCCACCATTCAATTTTCCGTAGAATTGTCTCCTGGCCTGTGACCGTCACGAAATGAAACACCCTGCATACCGGTCTTTACCTACAATTTTTATAACATCTGGTGAAATTCATCAATTATATCATTTCCAATTTAAATTTCACGGATATCTTGTGTACATCTATGGGTAAATCGGAAGATTAAGCTTCAGACTTTTGAAAAAAGAAAAAATAATAATAATAATAATAATAATTTTGTGTTAGCATTAAGATATTACAAGCTTTGATAAAATAAAGAATAACAATTTTGAATATACTCGTAGATATATCTTCCAGTTTCTGTGAAATGGTTGCGTAAACAGGGTATTTTTACTTTTTTTTTCTCTTCTCATTTCCGTTTTTATCTTCTTGGGTTCAAAGAAATTATGTACCTGTTATCTCCAAATTTATTTCATGGTAAAGGCAAAGGGAGGGCTGGCTTTAAAGGGAAACCGTTGTTGTATTTTCGTCGTCGCATCCAAGAACTCCCAAGTGCTCCTTTGGGGAAACAATTGATAAAAAATTCACCGCTAATCCCTTGAATTAATTATTCTGGGGGTTTTTCCAGTTAGGTACCTAATTAGGTCTTTTTTTAAAGTTATTGTGAAAATTGGGAATATACAACGATGGTCACCTCTTACTTGTTTGGATGCATCATGTTCATTGAGTTGAGAACCCGCAAGACTTTCATTATATTGCAGGATTAATCTTAATAAGGCAATTTAGCTGCTTCACAAGTACGTATTACTGATATGAATGCCTTCGATTCGAAATATTTAAGTTTCCTCACTGTTGTGGATTGAGCCAATTCATTTTATTAACCAATGAGAAGTGAAAGGTTCTGTTATAATCACCAGGTTAGATTCAAGTCGTGAAAGAGACTATTGGGTTACCAGCGTTAATTAAAGTCACGTTCCCACAGTTTCTTAGGGCGGGATTCATAGACAAAGCCCGAGGGTGAACATGCACCCCACTCACAAGTAGGAATTCATGATTGAGCCAGGTTGTTCACTCACAGTTAGGGGCGCGATCAGATTAAGTGCGTGTGACTGTCCATTCGAGGAACGCTCAACGGATTTTACCATACATTGGCAGCCCTGACAGCATGTTTCAGGGAAAGTTTTTTTTCCATGTTTCGTGTGAAAAAACGTGGAAATTCCCTCCTTCCATTCATTGTTGGTTTTGCTTCCGAGTCTACCAAGGTAGCGGAAGCATTGTTTTCACTTTCGATGCAATTTTCAGGGATTGTTCGGTTTGATGTGTTGATGGTCCCCTATGAGTTTCATCACCGCCGGATCAATAGTAGCCTCTGCACGTGCACAAACGTGAAATCCGTGTTACGCGCGTAACTCCCGGAGTTCTTGACCAATTTCAATGAAATTTTCAGGGATTGTTCAGTTTGATGTGTAGATGATCCCCTATGAGTTTCATGACCCCCGGATCAATAGTAGCCTCTGCGCATGCGCAAACGTGAAATCCTTGCCACAAGCATAACTCCAGGAGTTCTTAATTGATAATAGTCAATAATATTTCACTGATCTATACAGTCATGTTATTTTTTTCTTTTATTTTGGCGTGGGTGTTCTCCCACGTTGCCAAACACACATTTTATAAAATTGTGCATTTCACGGTGTAGTGATAATAACATTATAGGTGATAATAAACAATTATTGTTGCTATTTTACAAAATGATAATAAAAGTAGTACAATACATTCAAAAAATATACCTAATCTATCCAAAAAATACATAAGAAAGTCAGGTGAATCATATTTATTTCCCAGCATGTTCCAAGAATTTAAAAAGCATGGTGTAGGTTGCTTTGTTAGGTGTTCACAGTAAAGATGCAGTCGATGTATTAGGGTCTTGCAACAACGGGAAAAGTATTCTTATGTTTCGATATCTTTCACTTGCTGGTTATTAACAGTTTTGAAATGTTCACTTTTGCCATAATGTTGTTTTGAGTTCATTTATTTCTTTGGTACCACCCGAGTTGTACCGTCATGGAAACAAACAAAATGAGGATTACAAATACGACATCCAGTGGCAGCTCCTACCCTCAAACCTTGGGGGTGCTCCGGGATCGTAAGGGACAACCACGAAGGGAACGTGAGACAAAAATGTGCTTTTCTAATCCCAATTTCATTTAAAACTACCAATATACCAAGGAAATCAATCTTGTCCGGTTTTTCGGATTCAAATCGAGGAACGAACGACTCAATCCTACCTTTAAAAAAACGTTGCAAATTCTTTCGCTGGGGTTTATTATTCCAATTGGCTTGCGTTCATGATTTGAATTTCTACCAAGCTTTGGAGTGTGCGTGTTTCTCAGGTGATAGAGCGATTATTGAATTTTAGGAGATATGAATAGAGCACGTAAATCTGTTCTCAAACAAAATACCCATTTGGATTGATCAGTTGATCATATTTGTGTGCCTCCTGAAATTCAATAATCGCTCTATCACTTGTGGAACACGCACACTCCAAAGCTTAGTAGAAATTCAAATCATTAACGCAAGCCAATTGAATAATAAACCCCAGCGAAAGAATTTGCAGCGTTTCATGCATATCAGAATGCTTCAACCCGTGTATCGGCTACAAAGCCTCTTAGGAGTTCACTCCAGTATCCACATTACTACATCACTACATCACTACGTCACTAGGTTACTGCTATCAAAACAATAATAAACCAAAATAACGCAAATGTTGGCACATAAATCATACATCGGGAATGGTTTGACCTACGGACCTGGGGAGGGGCTCATTCGATTCCTCGTGGACAGTTCTTCAAAAAGAGTCTAAATTTGGGCCGCCTCGACTTTTTTTTGACGTTTTTAGGGATTTTATAAAACTTTGACAACCCTTAAAGGGCACTTTAAATTAAGTGAGAGAGCTGGCTCAAGAATTGGGGCGTCGTCGGACCAATATGGATTTTTCCTGAAAATTTCAGCTTTTTTTGCTTCAGCTGTTTGGGGGAAATCGTGCGTACGGCGGACGGACGGAAATATTTTTATTGCAGATTTGGATTCTACACCCTTTGAAATGTAAACCATGAAATTTTCAGGGGGTTAGAATTTTTTTTTCAAGAGCTATTACAATGGTTCATTATTGAATAATAAACCAAAACTTCACTAGTAGGTATGTAAATACCTAAAAAAAGAGAAAATTTTGAGATGATTTCCAAATTTCAGAAAATCGTGTTTTGCAACAGTTGAAATTCATATTTACCCAGCATGAATCTTCATGGAGGTGAAACCCCAATTCCACCTTTAACTCAAGCCTCCTTCCTATTATTGCAGCAAAGAAGACAAAGGAAGCAGAAAGTTTATTACTTACTATTCGTAGTAATGAGGGTTGAACTTGCAAATCGTGAAACGATTTCTGCTTGCATTTCTGGATTGTTACAGTCCTGTCAATAAGGGCATTGAGCCACCAGTGTCGCGAATAATCGCTTTTTGCTCCTCTTACAATTTCGAGAACTCACTTTTTATAGTACAAGTGCTACAGTACAAAAAGTTTACTGTATTCATCGCGCATCTACAGCTAATACAGATCAGTCAAAGGTTTGGGGACAATCAACTGACCATAGGATGAGAGTGTGATTTGGTGATTCTACGAGGCTCGTAGGGCACTCAAACATTCTTAGCGGGTAGGCTCCGGAATTTAGCGCGCTTTATTTTGTTCATTCTTTGGAGCCGGATCGAATCAAAAGCGTGGAACGTTTCATGTCCAAACTGCACCCATCGGGCGCAATGCCGAAGTTTTGCACCTGAACAGCGAACCAATGGAACCCCCTCCAAAATTTGAGCCCCTCACCAAACGCAGTTTTCAAACCTCCGAGTCTACCAAGGTCTAGCCACCATCCTCAGCTCTGTTTGGCGCGTGATGAAATTTTCAGGGATTGTTCGGTTTGTCCCCTATATATTTCGTAGATGTTGAAACCCCTCTGCTCTTCAATGAGGATTCATGGGGAAAAGTTGGAAAACAGTATGATAATATTATACTCTTAATATTGTTATCAGGTATCTTTTTCATTTTCGGCCGGGGGGTGCAGATGCGCCTGTGCTCTTGTCAGAAGCCACCCCTGATGAAAAACTACGAAAAATGATAGAAAATAAACAAGTGGATAGTCTAGTTAATAATGAGAAGGCATTCAGAATTGATTCAGGGAAAATAGTGTGGTACCTCGAATCAGATGTTTTCCAAATGAGACTGCCAGAGGAGGATAGAAGGGCAGAGAGAAGGCGTGGAAGGCTCTTTAGGGTCAACCTTCCGTGGAACGACCAAGGAACACAAAAGCCCTTACGTTCACTTTCTTCTGCTTTATTGGTCACCAATAATCAAGTAGGTATCAACGTGGTTTTCACTTCGTTCGCCCCGTATATACATTTCATTAGCTCTGGTCCCTATAAATAGCCAACAAGAGAGCGTAAGACTGATAAGACGAGAAAATCCTCGGGAAAAGGCTCAAAGCTGTTAGCGGTCCCGGGCCTCCCCCGGAAATATACGGTATTTATCCGACAGGAAAGGAATCGGTCGGGGGGAAAGAAATAAAATCGAACAGAAGGTTGGAAACACCAGGACGGTAAAAGGGGGGCATGATCAATGTTCGCCGGTAAGGGGGATTTCGGCTGGTAAGGGAGGAATAAAGGCAAAGAAGGCCAGGCCCCCAACTTGTAGCGTGGAGGGTAGCAGTGTTGAGCTGATATGGGCCGGCGAAGGCCCGCGTGGCAGATCCCTCCGATACCCGCGCTTTCGCGATTTATAGCCCAACTTCGATTGTCAACGTCTTTATTCCAAGTTCTTTATAAAGCGCCACATCCATCTCCGGGGTTTCTCGTGTTTTCCGTCAGAGCTTTTTTTCTCCCTTTCCCAGCAGGAAGGCCGCGGGTTGGTTAGGGAACCCTCGTTCTTGAAGAGTATATTTCACCCTTCCGTTTGGGTCGCAATACGGATGACACACGAACTTATACTGCCCTGTAGGAGGGCTGGATAAATCCGGAATACTGTAAAACCCTTGATATCCAAATAAGAAAACGGAATTATAGCTGTCTGAAATAGATACGTAGAAACCTCGTATGCATAACATACGGTGGATGAGGCGATAGACAGATGAATAGGTAGGTAATTTTCACATCTTTTCCTTTACTTGTCACATTCTTCAAACGAATAATAATCCATGACCGAGCTGGATAGAGTAACATTGTCGCCCAGCCTGAATTAATTTCTCACTTCTAATTTTCATGAAGTACCTATAACACTATACAGAGTGATCTCAAATATCATATTTGCGCATTCCGCGCAACTTCGCAACCTTTCTCATTTTAAATGAGGACCCCCATTTTTTATTACAGATTCGGATTCCACCCAAGATTTCATGAAAATCCGACCCCACAACCAATTTTTTCTATTGATCGCAACCGTTGCAGGAATGAAGCACTCAACTATAGGAGGTTTCTCGTAGATAATTTTAATTATGCTTAAATGCAGCCTCAAGGATTTATTATTTAGTAATTGTGGCTTAAATTACTGAAATTGTCAAGTTATTGAACGTAGTCGTATGAAAATGCATTTATAAAAATAACTAGACAAATTAAATAGCAATAATAATGATATTAATAATAAACTGAAATAATTTTTTTCTGTTTGTTCATAGGTATATTTTTAAATAAAAGATCATAAATATGTACCCAAATATGTTATTATAAAAATAGTACGACTAGTAATTAGTAAATAATTATAGTAATGGTAATACATAAATAATTTGTATCAAGTAACAATATATGGGAAAATGTTTATGTGACAATGCATGGAAGATGTATGATGCAAGTACAATGGAAATATAAAAAGGCATATAAAAAACCATATTGAGTAATGATGATTGTATTACTAATAATAAATTTGCATACTTAATTGTAATTATAAAAAATTTCCTATTTCGATTTGAATCTTTTGTGTTAGTCTGCATCATTCTGAGCATCATCGACTACTGGTGTAGATTGAACATAGTTACTCACTGATACCTGATTCTTTGTTAAATTATTATAAAACTAAAAATCCGAGCGCTGCCCGAACAGTTGGACGATGCCCAGTCCAATAATGTTGAGTAGCACATGTGTTCATTCGTATTATATACAAATTAAATTACTATAAAATTTTTAAAGTAATAATAAACAATTTTTCTTCTTCTCCTTCCATTTAAACTTTGCACAGATTCATTTAATTGAATGAATTGAAACTAGGAATATAAAAAGGTTTGATTTGAGAACATCAGTTTACAAGGAGAGCTAGAAAATGTCATATGTTCCTTAAACTAGATATTTCACACAAATCATCACTTGGATATTGTTAATTCCTAAAAAATGTACAGCTTGCTGGGAAGGGGCAGTTGACGGTAAAATGGGGAGCCAATAGTAACTCGAATGCACAAGGGCAAGATCTGGATAATTTTCACAGGGGGAAACTGGGCTTCTGGTTTCCCAAGGAATGAATGAGAAAGGCTTTACTGAATGCAAGGAATTTCCATGGTGTTCTGTAATATGCGAGTATAGGGTAAGGAGTTGGCGAAGTGGTAAATGGATCAATAAACAGTTGACCTGGTAATAGAGGAGAAAAATGAGGGGTTCTCAGGCTACTTGGTATTGTACACATAACAATGAGCGAAAAATAAATAGTTTTAACTGGGTTCGAACACCATTTGTCTTCATTAGATTTATAATTTTTTCAAATTCCTCACTTATTATTTGCGTGATTCTGTATTTTGTCGTCATTTGAGCAAATGTAATTTTTACTCTTGTCAATTTCAGTCTATACGATTTTGATTGCAGCCTTCTCAAATCAGCCGAACTGTATACTTTTGGCTTACGAATTAGTTCGAGCATATTCAAAGTGTACAATTAATGAACAGTTAACAAATTCAAATAATGAAATAATGTATCGGTGTGATGGCTTATTGAAAAATGATCCTAATGTAATTTTTTGAATCTTAAAATGTGTATTTTACAATACTACAATCGCTCATTGCAAAATTGACTCAAACAGTAACTGATGAATATTGCTTTAGTTCTTGTGATACAAATTTGATTCTATACAGGGTATAGGCACATTTTCTTAGCTTTCGCATGTAAGTGGAATGTGTTGGGTCCATTTCATGTGAGAATCAATCCTCACTTCTAAATAAATCAAACCGTTCACTTTTTTTTATTTCAGAAACAGTGACATGTAAAGTCATTGCAGCGGTGTTATGTCTAAGGGTCGCTCGGTGTTTATAGGTAGTAGTTCTGTTTGTATTATTTCCATGAAGACCGATAACGTAGTATTGATGGTAAGCTTGTAGGTGTCCATCCTTTCTCCATTTGCCCTTTCATTGGACAATATAATGATAAATAATGAGCCTGTGACCATCCGCGTTTTTACACAAGTTTTTGGTGTTCAGATTTTTGAATATTTTGGCACATTGGTTTCACCCTTTGGGATCGACTGACGGTTTCGCCGAAAATTCAGTCCCAACTGGATTTCAAAAGTGATTTTTGACCCAAGTTCCATTAAATTTGGTTCTGTAGTTACGGAGAAAAGCTCTGGATGGGGGATCGTGTAAGACGGACGAACAAAAACAACTAACGTTGAGGGGGTTTACAAGTTATTTTTTCTTGATATTGTACTGAAAACAGTAAACCAAAAGTTCGGAGTCGATATAATGATGGTATATGATATTTATGATAGTTACCTTGAATTATATGTCTCTAGACATAATTTTTTTGTTGAGTGACTCATCAAAAGAAGTGATGATTCCCCTGACTTATGTGTTGGGCCAAATTACCAGCTCTTCGACTCGCCGCACAGCAGAGCGTCTGTCATCTAATCAGGAAGCTCCACGCAGTCCCTCTCTCCGCCTTCGTTGCGTTAACTAGCAAAATTGATTGGCTGGTGAGCAAATGGAATATCGGTCGCCCCAGCTAGAGCCAGGGGAGTCGGTAATTCGGACCAGTTGGCCAGAGATTGACTACGGACGTTATGAACTAAGCTGCTGATAACTGGCGCAATCGGGAGGGGAACGTCATAGTGCGGAAGCTATTGCGCTTCCTTCCTAATACAGCTTGGGTCGGACCCCCGCCCGTCTTTTTGGTGACTCTGAGGGAGTGACGAAACAAATGAATCGCCCTGTTGATAACAAATTCACGATACAACATTTATTTATTTATTAAACGGCAATCGCCAATTACAAAAAGAAAGGGATGTGGTCTTAACTCTATTACTAACATCTATGTTGCTGTTCCTGAAATAGTTCCATGAAAAGTCTAGCTTCCATTTACTATGTTTTCATTGTGTGCCTTGTTCGGCCTAAAATCATTAGTAAACCACATAAATTAGAATTAGCTCCACCACCTAAACGGATATGTGTATCAAGACGAATTTGTATTTTAGCGTATAGAATATTGTTTCTACTTTGCATCACCCAAATATCTCGTCATTATCATTATGTAGGTACTAATGTTATGTCATGATTTAGTTGGCATAATTTCGTATTAGATTGGTGAAACACGCACAATCCAAAGCTTAGTAGAAATTCAAATCATGAACTCAAGGCAATTGAATAATAAACCCCAGTGCAGCGTTTCATGCATATCAGAATGCTTCAACCCGTGTATCGGCTACAAAGCCTTTTAGGAGTTCACTCCAGTGAACTACATTTACTACTTCACTACATCACTAGGTTACTGATATAAAAACAAAAACAATAATAAACCAGAATGGTTTGATCTACGGATCTAGGGAGGGGCTCATTCGATTCCTCGAGGAAATTTCTTCAAAAAGAGTCCAAATTTAGGCCGCCTTGACTTTTTTTGAGGTTTTTAGGGATTTTACAAAACGTTGACAACCCTTAAAGGGCACTTTAAATTCAGTGAGAGAGCTGGCTAAAGAATTGGGGCGTCGCCGGACCAACATGGATTTTTCCCGAAAATTTCACTTTTTTGCTTCAGCGGTTTGGGGAGAAATCATGCGTACGGCGGACGGACGAAAAATTTGTTATTGCAGATTCGGATTCTACACCCTTTGAAACGTAAACCATTAAATTTTCAGGGGGGTTATAATTTTTTTTTTCAATAGCGATTACAATGGTTTACTATTGAATAATAAACCAATAACAACCGGACGAAACAGAATCACGAATATTTTCCGTATAAGCTGTATGATTATCGCTTGAATGGATTGCCAATTGTCTCCCCCATTCCCACTCCTTTAATGATGACACAGCAAATTTAAAAATGAGTAAAAATTTATCGTTACAATTTTGGTTTCCGTGGTTGGTTATTTAGTAAAAGGTTTGTTATTGAAAATCATAAACTAAAAATTACTATACGAATAACGTATTTTTAAACGAATAATAATGACGTACGTTATGCGTATTATAAAGTACATTCCACGTTAATGCTCTGAATCCATGGTTCAAACACCCGATGGAGGATACTCCATAGCTCATGATTATTTCCGGCAAGAGTTTTACTTTTCTTTAACTTTTTTTTTTTTTTTTTCAACATTTGGAGAACCGTTTTTCTCCTAAATACGTAAATTAGTATCTGTTAATGGTCTTGATTACGGTATCATTCATTGTTAAAGAATGATAGTTTATTCAAACCTTGACGTTTGTGTTAATCGAAGAGTTTTAGAACTAGACGAAAAGTCCAATCCGTTCTTATGTGAATAATAATATAAGATAAACATAAAATGTACATAAACAACACGAATGTAAGGAAAGTTTACCCATTTGACGCCAAATCTCGGAAAAATTTTTCGCTTTGCACGTGCAGCTCTCCTTGTTCGGTTCTATCATGAAAGAAATATGAAATGATGGTGCATGTATCATTATATCCATTTCAGTCACGTCTGCATATTTATTAGCACATCCCTCACGTACGTGAGATAGGGGAAAAACCCTCTCCCTGAAGAGATGTTGATGACGAGGAGGAGGGAACTTCCAAGTAAGAAAAGCACGGCTGACGCTGCAAACGTAGGGCTCGTATTTGCAAGAATCACATTTCACAAATGTGATTTTGAGCTGTGACATGGGCTTCTACGGAAACCCTTTCTTACTCGATAGGAACACAGTTTCCGTTTCCGTTGTATTTCGGTATTTTCATTAGACAACTAAACAGGATTTAAATTATTTCACAAAGGTTTGTTAGTTCTGTGTTAGATGTCTCTTTTATCGCTGATCAATGATTATCAATTTCTCAACATTCCAGCCTCTACAATCCAACCCTTCGGGAATGAGCGAGTGAGGCCAAGAACTCAGTCGTAACTAGACTCCGCATGATTTATGAACCAAGTTTCAAGAACTTTGGTCGGGTTGATTTCGGAGAAGAGCTCCCGAAGGCGTATGAATGACAGACGCATTTTATTAGTTAGAGTTTCGAAATCCGCATAACTTCGAACAGAAACCAAACTCAATCAACTGGACGATCGTCATATCTAACAAGACGGGTTTAACTCGTAGCTTCATTCACATCCATTAATATTCTTCTGTACTGCTAAAAGTGAAAAAAGAAGATAAACCACTCCCAGTGAGTCATTTGTTTTTATTTTTGTTCTTCTTCGCGTTTATATATTAACCTTTCTCTACTGAATCCGACCAAGTGAAATTTGTTTTTTTTCTGTCAGATCAACATAGAGTGTGCTTTAAGCCGTTGTTCAAGGACACCTCCTACCCAGTTGATGGGAAGCTGTTTTCTTGTTCACACCGATGAGGTACGTATCATTCTTCGCCTATCCCTCTTTTGGTCGGATTCGATCCAACCATAGTAGATTCTAATGTCCTGTACAAATGGAATGCCAACAACGAGTCATATCCAACCACGATCCGCTCGAAGATTCTCAAAAATTTACCCTATGCATTGGCTAAGCCGTGGATGGAGAAAAGATTTGCGAACGTCTTCTAAGAGGGATGATAGGTGAACAGCTGGGCAAGAGGCTTGAGAGACCTGCAGCATCCAGCGATGGTACGACAGAAAAGAAGACGATGCGAATTTTGCGTCAGCGACAGAAAAGGGAACACATATCGTACTTACTGTGATAGACCAATGTGTGGGGAACATAAAGATTTGATTTGCCCTGAGTGTTCCTCGACCAAAGATGAAGAAACTTTGTGGTACTTCACAAAATTTTGATTTTGATTTTTTTCTCGTCAATTTGTGAAGTTGGTGGTTGATTAAATTCCTGTCAAATGGTTTCATTTTATATTTTCAATTTTTATAGAGTTTAGCAGAACTGAGTCAAACGCAAGAGCTCATTAGCTGCGAAATACATTTCATTGAAAAGCTTGTTTGTATTTTTCTATCTTCTTCATTTGGAGAGTCATTAATTTACATTTTGTAGAGGTTTCAAGCGTTTTTTTGGAACAGTGTATAAAAAGGAGGTTGGTCGGAGTAATTTATATATAAACAATGTTTTGAGATAAATATACCCTCTTCTAAAATCGAATTCGACTACCAAGAGAGTTACCCCGAAGTATACTCGATGGCCTATCGATAAGCGCCCTCCACTGTAGATATCTTGTCAGACAGGCGGTCGTCGATACCAGACCATTCTCCGAGAGGATTTCATCCTCGTCAAAAAAGAAGATGCAAACTCTCTTCTTTGGTAATTGAAGTGGATAAATTCACGACTCCCAACAATACAAATTCAAAGTCTGTAATGTGTGCACGAGCTGCTCTGCAAAAATTGTTCATCGATTCATGTGGGAAAATCAGAATTTGGGCTGAATTTAAGGATCAACAACCACAAAAATTCAGTTGTGGTTTTAGATCCTAATCTCCCTGTAATCCGTCATGCCGTCTCCCATAACTCTTCCTTCGATGATTGCTATGGTGTGAAGGTGCTCAGAACTGAGAAGCCAGAAGAAAGTAAATTAAAGTTGCTGCTGTCTGAGAATACTCACAGTTTCATTAGAAGATGAAGATATTTCCATATAGCTACACCACGCACTCATAACAATGACTCCATAGCTCCACAAATCTTGGCAACGCAAAATTTCCTCATTGTTAGATCTACATTTTATAAAGGCAATTCAGCCAAAATACAAATTTACTTTGTTTCATTTTCCTTCGTGTCCTTCATTGTGATTTCCCTTTTACTGTTTTTATTCATATTTATATATAATGGGAACGTACACTGACAATTTGAATATACATATGGTTTGCTTCGAACTTCACCCACGTATTTTACCAATAATTTGCGACAAAAACTACCAAAGTGCGCTTAGAATTCTTCTAATAAACTAAAAGTTTTTTTTTTTTTTGAAATTTTTATTGAAACAAGTAATAACTTATTAACAATATTGTATTGAAAATAGGGATAAATAATCAGAACTAAGATACATCACTGAGTTTTGTCCTTTCTGACTGATGGTTCTTCCACTCAACTGCTTCACAAATAGGCAAGATCAAGTGGTTTAGTACGCTTTAGTCTTCAGGTGACGTCACTTGTGTCAAGGAGATGGACAGCTTCCTCGTTGACGTGATATCTTAGCCGTTGGAGATGACTCACAGCTTGTCGCTTTATAGCCTCGCGAACTATTTCGACCTGAAGTTCATGATGGAGACGTTCATTTCGAAAGTACCATGGTGCATTCACAACAGTTCGTAGCTCATTACATATATATCTCGATTTGATTGACTGTACAGCCCCATAGCTGGGCTCCATAGGTCCAAACCGGTTTCAGGACCTGGTTGTACAGGGCATAAACGCGCAGTGGAAGAGTGCTGGGCCCATAAACTAAAAGTGCAGCTTTTTTATTTTTAAAAATTTTTCAAGTTTTCCACCTTCGGACAATAAGACCACAACTACCTTAATACGGACAGTAAAAGCAAATTTAAGGAAGTCATTGAAAAGAACGTAGATATCCTGTATTCTTAGATTCTAACAATCGAAAAAATTTTTTAAAAACTTATGCCTGACTAATGACCCCGAGAAGTTAACTGCAAACGCTCGTTAGTATCCATGGTTTTGGTGATAAGCTTTGGAACGGTATGAACCAGTTTTAATTTCTAGAGTGAACGTTACTGAGAAAAATGTGTTTGAAAAAAGGGTTCTGTAGGGGTTAAGCAGATAAGAAGATTGACTCGAGAACAAAAGCCCTGTATATCAAAGAGTATTGGGAATCAGATTTACACATTTTTCTGCCAAATTCGCCCACGCACACCTGAAAATAAGGAAAAGCCCCAGCTTTCCAAACAGTTTTAATTTTTACGAGGAACGTTTATGAGCAAATTGCTTTTGCTTGGGAAAAAAGTATGTTCTTAAGCTTCTTTCTTAAAAAAAAGCGATTTATGTACAAACAAATTTGGAGTACAATTACTTTTCCGTTCGAATGGATTGTTGATAAGCCTAAACCTCCTTTGCAACGAGATAAAACTGTTCAGACGTATTATTTAATTTCAGGGCGTGAAGAATGTCAAGTCAACGTCATTAACTTTGGAAACTTTATTGTGCACGACGGTTTTACAAAACTCGGTATGATGTGAACTGTTCAGAATGACTCCGTTCTCGTGGATGCAAGGGGTCGCTATTCTGTGGATGTGATCCATCGTTTGTCGAAACTCACTGTGGTTCTTGGATATGTGATTCTCCAATCGAGAAAACGCTCGACTAAATGGTCCTTCGACTAAATTCTAGTCTCATAAACTTTGGATTTCAAATCCGCCCCCACTTTAACCATTTTGAACAGCTCACATAGTAATAATATTATTATGTGAGCTGTTCAAATGGTAATATTATTATGTGAGCTGTTCAAAATGGTAATAATATTATGTGAGCTGTTCAAAATGGTAATTTTATTACTATTGTGTTCTGTGATGCAGTCGTTCAAAATTGAGCTTCCAAAGTCAAATATCGTTGATTTGACATTTGCTATCCCAGAAATAATAAATTAAATAAGAATAAGATAGAAAACCCGTATTTAATTAGTTTAATAGGTTCCTGTATGTCACTATTCAATTCGACGTAAAAAAAAGTAAATCAGCCTGAAAATTATTTTAGTCATACTTCTTTTTTTTTTGAAACCCCAAAATACATTTTTTCACAATCAAATTTAATGTTTCTGAAAAACGTTCGTTCTTAAAAATTCAAAACTGGTTATACCATTGCTAAGCCAGTGTTTGAGAGGGAATTTCTAAGTGCGCACGCCATCACTTACCACCTATCAACTACTGAGAGTTAGAAAAAACTAATTTTCCAGATTCGACTAAATTGTGTTTTCTAGTCCTTTTCAATATCAAGTTATTTTTGGTTTATTACTCAATAATAAACCATTGTAATCGCTCTTGAAAAAAAATTCTAACCCCCCTGAAAATTTCATGGTTTACGTTTCAGAGGGTGTAGAATCAAAATCTGCAATAAAAAATATTTCCGTCCGTCCGCCGTACGCGCGATTTCACCCAAACGGCTGGAGCAAAATATCTGAAATTTTCAGGAAAAATCAATATTGGTCCGGCAACGCCCCAATTCTTTAGCCAGCTCTCCCACTTAATTTAAAGTACCCTTCAAGGGTTGTCAAAGTTTTGTAAAATCCCTAAAAACCGCAAAAAAAAGGCCTAAATTTGGACTTTTTTTTAAGAACTTTCCATGAGGAATCGAATGAGCCCTTCCCTAGGTCCGTAGCTCAAACCATTCCCGGTGTATGGATCGATTTATGGTACCAACATTTGCGTTATTTTGGTTGATTATTGCTTTTGTTTTGATTACAGTAACCTAGTGTGTGTAGTAGTAATGTGGATACTGGACTGAACTCCTAAAAGGCTTTGTAGCCGATACACGGGTTGAAGCATTCTGATTTGCATGAAACGCTGCAAAATCTTTCACTGGGGTTTATTATTCAATTGGCTTGCGTTCATGATTTGAATTTCTACTAAGCTTTGGAGTGTGCGTGTTTAATAGGTGATAGAGAGATTATTGAATTTCAGGAGGCACACAAATATGATCAACTGAACAATCCAAATAGGTATTTTGCTTGAGAACCGATTTACGTGCTCTATGCATATCTCCTGAAATTCAATAATCGCTATATCACCTGTGAACACGCACACTCCAAAGCTCAGTAGAAATTCAAATCATGAACGCAAGCCAATTGAATAATGAACCCCAGTGAAAGAATTTGCAGCGTTTTTTTCCCAAAAAATTATTGATAGCTACTAAGTAAGTAGTCAAGTTAACGATTTTTCCAGAGTGTACTCAAATTTGGTTTCGCTCTTAATTTTAAGGGTGTTATGTCGTTTGTGGCCTGAGTTCAAAAACATGAAAAAAATATTGAAAGTTGGAAAATTCGGATCTTTAGTTGTAGGGCTAAGCCAGAGCCAGGATGAAAATTAAGAAAGAGTTAATTAACAAGAGAGCCATAGTAGTTCGCTCTTTTTATCATTAACTTCTTGCAATGCTGACCACTCTGCTTTAACGCCCTTCCACGAATATCTTGATGTTACGATACTAGAAAACGACTAAACCACATTATTTGTCTGAATATTAAAGTTGACGTTACAGGTAATAGTACTAATTTCTTGGCTGGCTAGTGTATCACATCATTGTTGTTCCATTTGCGTTCTTAAAATTCTGACGTCGGCTGGTCTTTGTTTGCCTCTTGTCACGCTCTTCTCGTCCTTTAACTTAAGCATCAAAGCAACAAAACTTTTCAATCCTCTATTAGGAATGAGTACCTACAGTAGAATTATCATGAGAATAGACACATAACCATATGATAACTGAATCATCATTGATCACCAGCCTGGTCACCAGCTTAACACGTCTGCTGTTATGACCGTTTCTGTTGTTTGTTTGTGTTCTGTATTAACGAATGAGTTGAGATGAGTGAAATAAGAACGTTTAAAGTAGGTGGTGTCATCGGTGTTTGTTGAATGCGTTGGAGAGGTGCCCAGCCGTAAATGATTCGATCTCGCGGTAAAAGAAAAGAAGAAAAAAAGAGCTGCTCTGTTTTTGACGAGCTCAAATGACTGGAAAAGTTAAGTCAAGCTTTCAACTGCGCTGTGAGGAACGATTCCCCGAGGCGGGCAAGTCAGGATGTATGCTGCAAAAGTGAAGTCCTATTCACGGGGATCACTTTTCGTAAATGTGAATCTGAACGGCAAAAAGTGACAGGAGAGGTGCTAAAGTCAAACTGAGCGTCTGAAACGCAAGAGGGCTGAAAGAGATGAAACCTCGAATGAACGGCATTAAGAAGATGCTTTCCCCTATTATTTACCGAGTGATGGGTGCCCGTCAGATCCAGGCTATCATCTCTCCAACCCTTTACCGGAGGGCTTAGCGGCGAAGGGGAGCCTAAACGCTTCCATAATGCACTCAAGGGAAGAATCGGAGGGATTTTTATTTCGAAAAAGCAAACAACCCCCGAGAGAGTATCGCCTTTCTACGGTGCCCGATTTACCTTTCATCAGCTCTACCGTCTTTTATTTGTGGTTTATTTATTTATTATTATTTTTTTAGGAGTGAAAAAATAAGAGTGAAGAAGAAGAAAACATGTTTATTTAACAAAGGAAAACATATATTTGACAAATAAGTAATTAATCAAAAACATGGTACAGCAATGGGCTTGATGCCCGTCTGCCGGGATGACTCGAGCCGCCTTTCCTTTATGCTTGCATAGTACATTATGAATGCATTGCCTATCAAATTACATTTTCAATATATTTTAAAGGAAACCAATTGTAACACCTTTCTTTCGATTGGTAAACATATTTTTTAAATCAATCACTATAAATCAAATCAATTTTTATTTGGAGGTTTCACCAATAAAAATGTAGCAACCAGGTATTCACGGTATTTTCAGGAGTAAAACGCATTTTTCGCTACCGCTAACCACTGATCTCTACTATGCAACAAGTGCACAATTCGCCCCATGTCCAACATAGGTACTTTCTCACAGGAAGCGCATTCTGAAAAAATGTGAACCACTTGACGAAAGTTTCAGGCGCTCATTCTTGACGTGGTGAAGGTTTAGCAGGTCAAGGGACGAAGAAGGGGTGGATAATTGGGGTTTTTTGTAAGCATCAGAAGACAAGTCTGCTGGATGTCGGACAAGTCAATGGATCCACAGCCAAGTGGATGGATGGTGACACTGCAAGAATGACCAAGTCAACTGCAGCAGTAATAATCACCAGTGCATGTACGATTTACACATTATGGCAATTATTATTTCGAATTTAAAAAAAAAAAACAAGTCATTTTTCGAACCTGAGAGTTTTTTTTTTTCTTCTCTTTTTCAAGATGTATCTAATAAATCAAGCGCTAGGCGATCAATTGCAGTCGTTAGACGTTTTCGATTCTGAATGTACACGTTTCATATAGAAAATTTAACACTGAATGCGGAAAGGTGGTCAAAAGTTGTTTAAAAGTAGAAAAACATGGATTTTGTGGCAAAAAAGGTTTTTTATAATTAAAAAAAAGCCTTTTCTTCCGTTCAGTTTGCTTAAATTATAAATATGAACAAATAGAAAATTCAACGTTGAATTATAAAATGTGTTCAAATATTGGAAAAAGTTATCCTAACATGAAACAGCGTGTCGGTTTTTATGAAATAACGAGATTTTCTAAAAATAAAAACCTTTCAAAATTCAAATTTCGAGGACGGATTGAAACAGGAAGGTGGGGTTGTTGGGATTCTGCTCCACTCCACATTTAACCCCAACGTTTAGCATGGAAAATGATTTTAGCTTTGGCTGAATAGCCGAAAAACGTCACGCGGGAGGGTGACGCGAGATATTATACAGGGTGTCCAACGGGTTATGAGCAGCCTGACAATGTTTCCCCCTCATACTATCCGACGTGTTCGCAAGGATGTGAGTTGTACACAGGAGGAGTGTGAGTCCCTGGCTGCTTCAGAAGCATAGCTATTCAACTGAAAGCAACTCATCGCAATCAATCGTAAATAAACACAAACAATAGCCGTCTCTCGGCTCTTCGATTATTCTGATTTTTGCTGGACAGCTTAGGAATGTCGTAGACTCTGTTCGCAAACGAACGTTTTCATTCATTAAATTCATTTTCATTTTTCATTTTCAAATATTTATTTTTTGGTTTTGTAATACTTTGAAGTTGATATCTTAACAATCTTGTTTAAACTGTATCTCTTTATAAGTACTCGATTTAAACACCAATATCTTACCATTGTCTTACAACTGGATAACATGTTCGAGTCAACAAACATTTTATTAAAACTGAATTTGGTCAGAAACAACAAATTATCAACATCGCTACACCCAATGCTGCGGGTAGATCAGATTAGGGTTAATATTACACGGCGCACAAAGCAACCCCTCCTTCAAGACCGGGCGGTCGTGCGGGTCATTGCATATCCTCGACCCCTTGCAAGACAATGCCTCCTCCGTAGCTTTCCCAATTTTCAAACATTAGGTCTTTTTTAGTTATACAGGGCGTCCCAGGAGTTATGCACAATCCGACTCCAACGTGCTCTAAAACTCATTTCCGAACAAAAATGCTTCCTAGCAATTCTTTGCCAGAGGCCTCGTTTCCGAGTCATTCGCGAGATTTCGTGTTTTCGATCTTATGTCCTTAAAACTTCATAACTCCCTTAATTCTGGAGATGGCTCAAATATAATGACACCGTTGGAAAGAGCGTTAAATTTTCTATCTATTTGATGTCAGAAAACATTTTTTTTACTGCATTAAAGATGTGCAATTGCCGCGCAAAATGGCAGTTTTGTCAAAAAATCGCCGGTTATTCATTTAGAATTGCACCCCATTAATGCTTGACACAGAACTGTGCAGGCCTGGTAAAACATGCGCCAAAATGTCAGCGTTCTAACGGTGTAGTCGTTTCGGTAAAAAAAAAAAAAACAATTTTAGTTAAGGAAATGGTATTTTAACTGCAGAAAAACGTGTGTTTTCTGTTAAAATTGTGGTTTTAAAAAATTGATTGTGGTTTCCCTATTGCATATTTCCATTCAACAGGTTGCGATATAGCTATTGAACATAGCTGGTAGTAATAACCAAAACCTTAGTGACAAAAATGGATTAGTAGATGAAAAAAAGATAGTTTACTAGAATTAAAAGGATTAATGACACAAAATTTTTGATTTCATTTTACATAACAATATTCTTTCCTCATACTATCCGATCTGTTCACAAGGGTGCGAATGGAAATATGCAATACGGAAACCAGGCTGAAGGAAATAAAGCGAGGAAAGAGATGAAAGGAGAGAGTTGGTAATGATACGGAAGCCTGGTTTGATAAGGGTTCATAGTGTCAGGAAAATGATGAATGCAACACATCGCAATAAATTGTAAATGAACACAAACAACAGCCGTCTCTCTGTTCTTCGATTATCTTGACTTTGGCCGGACAGCTTAGAAATGCCCTAGACGCTGTTCACAAACGAACGGGTTCATGCATTCGATAAAACTAACTCAAATCGTTACTTGAGAGGTCTGGCGTTGTCACCATTCGATTCAGCGAGAAAAGTTACGTATATCCCGCCTCCAACCTTTTTCGTCGAGACCTTTACGCATGCTCAGTAGCCTTAGCTATTTCAATTGCAAATTTTTCGACACTACTTCAGTCATAAAGACGGCAGTTGAAAAAAATGTTTTTTTGCCGAAAAACTATGATAAAGATATAAAGTCGTTCATACTTTATTAAGCCCTTCTTGAAAAACAATTCAACCCCCAATTGACTTGCATGGACTCTTTGTGATCAAATTATCCGGGATTTTGAAGGGTAAATAAAAATATGTAGCCGGCCGAGTCATTACGGCGCCTCGAACGAACACAAAAACAACACAAAGTTTAAGGAATAATTTACAATAAATTAATTGCCGAGAATGGGTCATGAAGGGGCGGTTTTTATTGGTGCAGGGGGAAGCCAGGGGTCTGAAAGGGTTTGAGTTTTTGGTTAATTAAGAATATTCTTCCCAAAATGGGTTAGTGGGAAGAAAAAGGGGGAGGTTGTAGCTACGGGCCGGATTGTAGCAGGTTAACGGTTTTCTTATAAACTAATTCTTCTGGCCTATCAACCTCTTTTCCCTCGCCGTAATTAGGATAAATGGCCTATAATTTCCTCACGCGCCCGATGAGGGATCATTAGAGGGCAGCTAAGGGTTTTTTTTTCTTTTCTTTTTTTAATGACCGCATCTAATGGACATTGGTATGGTCGACACAAAGAAAATGGAACGTCGTTAATATACATAATTATCTTAACGATGCGATAGAAGATTAGTAAGATTGGTGAATAAATTTAATTTCAATCAGACGTGTAAATTGGTTTGTCGGTGTTGCATTTTTGTTGAAATCTGCTGTATTGCTACGGTCCCGAAATTTTTAAACATACTTTTTCAGAATGCTCTTCATGGAAATTAATTAGGGCCAATCTGAAACGAGTCCTGGATGTTATACTTTTTCAATGAAATCAAGGTTCGAAACTTATTCCTGAACTACTAGACAATCGTTTACGATATTTGGCTGAAAACTTACCCATCAACCGGGTGCCGATAATCTCGGCAACTTGGTCAATCGACCAGTACGGGTAATATTCGAGGTTAGAAATATTCAAAGAACCAAGATGTCGAAATCTATAAGTAGACAAACGGTATACTGTCATGAATTAAATGAGATCGAACAGGTTTTTGTAATATCATTCATTTGCTTCCCTTGAAAAAATACCTTTCTCATGGTAATTAAAAAATTAATGATATACAACATTTCATGGAAATTCAGAGTTTAAGTTATTTAATTCTATTATAATCATAGAAATTCTTCATAATCGGGTAAACACTCGCTTTTATAGTGAAAAGATTACCAAAGTACCAACGAATCACTGCCAGAGACATTGGTAAACGTCTCTCTTGCATGATAAATGAAACGCTTGCGTACAAGTCCGCTGCACTTTGAGACATTTCCCTGAAGGGTGTATGCTTATAAAGCACAATGTCCCACCGACTAGCAAAACTTGAACACAGAAACAAAGAATAATGATAATGAGAGCTCAAATTTTAACCAAGAAAGATATTTATTTTGAATATAACTGAACAATAATAATTAATTGGCACTGCCAACGAGAATTGACGCATTTTGTTGATCATTTTTGTGTTTGTGTATCTAGGGCGACCGTATCGCACAGCTGAGACAATTTTCGTTACGATTTTGGTTTATTATTCAACAATAAACCATTGTAATCGCTCTTGAAAAACGCTGCAAATTCTTTCACTGGGGTTCATTATTCAATTCTATTCATTTGGCTTGCATTCATGATTTGAATTTCTACTAAGCTTTGGAGTGTGCGTGTTTCACAGGTGATAGAACGATTGTTGAATTTCAGGAGGCACACAAATATGATCAACTGATCAACCCAAATAGGTATTTTGGTTGAGAACAGATTTACGTGCTCTATGCATACCTCCTGAAATTCATTATCCGCTCTATCACCTGTGAAACACGCACCCTCCAAAGCTTAGTAGAAATTCAAATCATGAACGCAAGCCAATTGAATAATAAACCCCAGTGAAATAATTTGCAGCGTTTTTTTTGTGCCATAGCAAAGACTTGAAAATGTCAAGAATTACCAGTGCGTTGCCGGTTTCTTCTTATCTGTTGTAGGGATTTTGAGGTGCTAATTCTGAGAATGAAAGCTTTTTTTGGTTCAAATAATGACTTTTTAGACACTTTTTTGGACCGTTCTTCACACTAAATTTCGCAGTAATTTCACTCGAACTTTTTCAAGAGACACCCATCTTACAGGAAACTCATTACAGAATCTACAGATATACTCTCAATTATTGTCTAAAATCTTTTCAAACAATCAAAAAAGTTCCACGTCAAAATCAAGTCTAAATTTTTCACCGTTCTCGTATACTTTTTTCTGTGCTCGCTCCAGTATGTAAGTCCTCGAAAAAATTCGCGGTGGAGTTATACAAGCTTTGCTCTCAAAAATTTAAACTAAGGGAGTTACAATCTTTCACAAGTTTGGCAAATAAAAATCGTGAATTCGATACTCTCTACACAGAATGTTCTCTGAATACTACCTCTAGAGTTAAATCAACTTGAAATGTTTATCAGACCTCTACCTCTTCTACTCAAATGCCTGACTTTGATTTCAAGGCGATCGGATCTCTTGAACAAGTCGGAGTAGATGTGGTAATCGAACACACATACTTAAATAAGTGGCTATTTTTTGGTGACGATCAAGTTGGTACCAAGGCACCTAGGCATTTTAATTACTGATTAAAGAAGATTTTGGTGGAATTCTGATTATTGAGATTGAAAATAGGCTATAATTGATTTTCTTCGATTCGTATGTTACAACAACAGTCTCACAGCCGGGGACGTGACTTGGGGGGGGGGCAGTCTCGGAAACCAAAGTTAGAGGGGAGCCAAATGGGCAAAAAAGTAACAGTTTACCAAGTTGTTTTAGTCAAAGAGTTTATACAATGTGAATAAATCAAATTAATTATATTTATATTTTGGTTCATCGGTATTTTAAGATGGTATGAGTCATGAGATATCGGGCCTATGGTGGGGGGGAGGGCACCAAATTTATTTCTTGCTCCGGGTGAAATACGGCCGGGTTACGTCCCTGCTCACAGCACAGCAAAATGAAGTTGTTTGCACCCGTTCATTGCTTCCAGATTATCATTAATCTCCCTTCTGACCCCGAAATTATTACGCAATCATAAAGATCATGTAACAAAGTGATCTAACTTAATCAACGTTCTTTCTTCGGTAACGACTCGACTCTAATGACAAAAGTGCCTAAAAATTGGGATTCGAGCGTTGGGCGGCCCGGTCACGTCCCTCTCAACTCTGTTTCTGACTGTTCGTTTGACGAATTAACCCGGGACCGCGGTTGGCGCCCAACGTCAAACAAAGTTACGCGATTTCAGTCGGGGGGGGAAGTGCATTTTCCAACTCTAATTGAAGCTGAGGGTTAAACCGCCTTCGAAGCTTACCAGACCGGATATTTGACTGGCCCGTAATGACATTGATCCCGGGTCTAATCCCGTTTTTACCAAACAGTTTCCGGATTTGCATGCCGCGGCCTCCCCATCATCGGCGTGGCGACTACCGCTCTAAATATTAAAAAGGATGCCGACCGCGGAAAAGCGGTGATTGCTTTTAGTTGATTTTCAACGGGAGAGATCACATTTTGTTTCCCTCTCTGGCACGACGTGGGATATCCCGTATGCTCCGTAGTAGCGATGAGGAGAGTGGAAAAGCTTTTATATAATAAACTTGTTCACATGCATAACGATGCGCAGCGTTTCAAACCACTTAGATAGCTAGAGGACCGTTCTTGACCTAACCTGAGAATTACCATAATTTTTTTTAATCAAAATAAAACGGAAACTTTAGAACCCATGGCTCTTGAAAGATTTCACCTTCGGGAATGCAACAACTAGCGATGCAATCGATTTAAAATTGATATGGAATCCTTAAACTGTATTTTTCCGACCACCCTTGTAGGACTACACTCAAAATAGACGGGCATACCGACAGACACCAAAAGGAAGATGCTCAGCATAGTCCAAATCAGAAAAGCAAACGGAAATTTCTGATTTTTCACAAACATATCTTCCTTTCTTTTTTATGAATTCTTTCGCTATGCACTCGGTTGCAGAAAGCAAGGGTTTTCGATTATTTAATAGCTACTACCCTCATAAAGAAAGTTTGAAATCTCCAGATTCACTTATTGAGAGAATTGACACCTTCTTTAAGATGCTGCTCATAAAAAAGGCTTAGCAAATGTCTTTTATTTCTTTGTTAGTTGCTCGATAACAAATAATGGAGATAATGATTTGAAGAAACAAACCCATGAATTCCTCTTGCTGATGTACGTATGCAGTGACCATCGCATTTTCCACCGAACATAGTAGGATTAGTAACCTAACGAATATATTCTGTACCTTCATAAAACCACTGGTTTTTAGTGTAATAGTGTGAGACTGTTTCCTTCAGTGTTATCAACCTTTGATCTGAAGATATCCAACCAACCCTCCGAAAAGTACAGATCATTCTCGTACATCATGGTTTTAAGTATCATTTAAAGCGTCGTGATTACCGTAATCGCTCTGCATTCACCCACATCAAGCCAAATTGGAATCTAAATTGGAACAGTGCGGCAACGAAGGTAGAACTAATACACAACGCGTAACAATTACAACGTAAAGACTCTCAAAACTTGGCTTTTGATTGCACATGTTGTTTGATTCCCTACCCAGGGAATGGGATTCGGTAATATGGTCACCACATCGGATGTGACACGTGAATCCTACCATTGCCCTTCATAAAGTTGCTTTTACGAAGTCACTCTAAAAATACGTTTTAACTAAGAACCACGAAAACGTAAAATATTAATGTTTAATAGCAACAAGTACTACGTTTTATTAAATATTTGGCAAAAGGATCCGAAGTGTCCCTACATCACACACTCTCGAATTAACGCATAAATACGAAAATTAACGAGCTGCCAGCAAACCTGTTCCCATCCTGAGAGTAAGTGGATTGTCCGTGGTTCAACTAAGCAACTAATAATTGATTGAACTTGAAATGATTTCGTGTTCGGAAGGTGGGAGACTGAGTAACGCGGCGCTTCTGGCGGAGTTCGAAGCAACCAAGTCAGTTATTGTCGCATTACGTTCCCGACCTGTCGTTCAAACGCTCGCATCACCGCTATTGTGGTCATTTAACGGTTTTCCGCACGAATACAAAGCTTCTAGCTACCTTTAATTTTTGAACGGCCTGGGATTGTCTGCCCCCAGGCCTCATCTAATAGTTTTGAACGAACTTATCGTATAATAAGAGGGTGGTAGAAGTAAAACATACTTTGAGCAGTTAGTAACGGTTACCTCTGCGAGTGGAACATTTCGTTGTAGTCGTTCCTGTCTTGTCCATCAAAGACCCGAATCTCTAACGGAAATCCCTAGTTGTTAAATTCCAACACCATAATGGTATATATTGTCATTGTACTACTTTATGAAGTCCTTATACACTGCTCAAGCATTTGACGACAGCAGAGGCTTCGAACGAGTATCCTTTCGAGGCTCAGGCAGTGTAAATAGTCCCTTCAAGCAGAGCTATGTTCGCACGGGAGACTTTCTCGTGCTCGATCTTGATCCAGGACGGCATGTCGGTTTTCCGACCAATCATGAAATGGATGCTCATTGTCAACACTCCACTGTATCTTCAGGGGAAGAGGATCGAGTGGGCTGCATCTTCCTTTAAATAGGAACAACTGTTGGGCTTTCTCTACGTTTCTTACCGTTTCATAAATCTACCTACTGAACACATTCAAGAACATATCAAAGGATTTTTCGGACTGCACTCCATACTCTCAGTGTCAATTTTTAAGAAATACTTCCTGTATACCTCCCTATTCCTCTCATTCCGATAAGTTTACTCTTTCTCCATCTATCAATCGATCCAACAACTTATATTTGCCTCGAGGCGAATAGAATAATCTAGTGCTTATCGCTTCTGTTTGGATGCAGAAATCACTTTTTATCAACCTCAGCAACAGGCCACCCGAATGGTTTCCCAGTCGTGGTGAACTCCTGCCACACCAACGAATAGAGCCAGT
Source organism: Creontiades dilutus (assembly GCA_031894815.1). Classification (NCBI taxonomy): domain Eukaryota; kingdom Metazoa; phylum Arthropoda; class Insecta; order Hemiptera; family Miridae; genus Creontiades; species Creontiades dilutus. The sequence goes on from JAVIWC010000637.1 coordinate 29,138, forward strand.
AAAAAAAGTGGCATTCCGTTGCATTGGTACCCTTCACGAATCGTAGAAGAGTTTTATAAGGAGACCATATGCGACGACATCTCAAAAAGAGTTACTTACAGAGAAAGCGACAAAAAGCTAACTGGGCAACGTCAAAAGCCAAACGAGCGGATTACTTTTAATCATGTGTAAATAATAGAATAATAATAGAGCATTAGGACGTTTTTTTCTACCTACTGACCAGGCAATTAAACAGGTGAGGGTTTCTCATTCATTCAGCGTTTCTTGGCCCAATGGTCCTGGGAAGGCCCCAGAATTTCTCGGCTCGTCTTCAAGTCAATCCAGGTGTACCACATCCTGTCCTCAATCCCTCAAATAGTACAGAAACGTGAAAACTACTTGGACAGGAGACTATTACCTTGGGGTCACCCGTCCAAGTACTCATCATGTCCTTAATTGCTTGACTGCTTTGCCCTGAGAAAAGGTTCATAGCAACGCCTAACCTTTACGGCGCACAGAATACAGTTGACTCTTATGACCTCCTGATGGACTAGTGAAGGGTGATTAGTTGTTAAATTCAACATCATCAATTTATTTTCTCATAGTGTTTGTGTTAAATAAGATCGATTTCTTTTTTTTTAGCTCATGGACTAACTTTCACGCGGGAGTGAAACGAAAAAGGGTATGGTATCCAGGAACTAAAACGGTGGCGCGAGACCAATAAACATAAGAATATTTACATCCGTGTGTAGTAGTTGCGACAAACCCGTACGAAAAAGGGTATGGTATCCAGGAACGAAAAAGGGTATGGTATCCAGGAACGAAAACGGTGACACGAGACCAATAAACATAAGAATATTTACATCCATGTGTAGTAGTTGCGACCAACCCGTTTGAAGTTAGTAATTTTATTTATGAAAATCGGAGTTTCAGTCGTTCGCGAATCGTCCTTTGGTTCGACAATGAACGTTCGATGATCATCGTTGAACGTTCAGCGTTCAATCGAGGCTAAAGCGTATTCTACGTTCCTATACTTGTGGCAGTGGTCTCTAAATAAAAGCAAAAGGGGGTCCAGGGGGCTAGCCCCCTGGCGAGGCGCGGAGCGCCGAGTTTTAAAAAGAACAGATGATATTTTATTATATGAATTCCTGAGTTATATTGAGGATGAATTATACTGAGCATATGAGGATGAAAATATCCTTTTCCTGATAGATCGAACATCTGCATGGTCCCTTGGCTGTTGTAAATTAGCTTCCACCCCCTCCGCCTTGGACCGTTCCCTACTGTCACCCCGTTGACCGCTAAATTAAGTTGCGGGGATCAGGTAAACAGTCTGTCCAACTACGGAGGGGAAGACGGGGAGGTGAGCAAATTGCAATTAAGCATTGGGCCTCGATGAGCAACGCCCCCGGCCTTAGAGCCCGTTGCAAGGACCAGGGGTAACCTGGAAATCTCATAACTTGACGTGAAACAAGAAGCTTTTGAAGAAAGAATGAATTGAGAGAGACAGGCAAGTAAGGAATAAAAACTATATACAGGGCTTCGCAAATAAACTTTACAGCACGAATTTTCAGTTCTTCTGAAAACTGATATAACTTTGTTTTATTATTTTCAAAAAAGTTGAACCCTCCTCAAAAATGGTTGGTTTAAATTCCCCAAAAAATAGATTTCAAAAATCATAGAGAAAAAAAAATCTGTACATCTTCCTACATCATTTGCAGTAGGCTATTTGCAGTCCGAAGGTTTTCCCCAAAACTACTGAACCAAATTTTACAGAATTTGCCTCAAAAATCCAACGTCGATCCGGTATGTGAAAGTTAACTCGACATTTCGACCAATTAACCCTAAGGGATTATATTTATGGATTGATATATAATATCAAATAATCGAAGAAAAAACTTTCAATGTAAGAGTTCATCTTTTTGTTTGATTCGGGTAGAAATTAGTTCCCTGAAGCGAATGAGACCATTGTTTACGATCATCACTCACCATTTGAAAAGTCGGTAATATAGGCGATCAAGGTGCAGAGTGCGTTCAACGGGAGACAGCGTGACTGGCGGTAGCCCAAGTACATTTCAATCTTGAATGCAATCACAAGATATGGAGCCTCGAGTTCTCCAGGATAGGTACCACTGACTACGTTTATAATAAACTTTCGAATCCGAAATTCCATAATGGCGGATGGCAATATTTTGCTCAGTGAAAAACGCCTGGAAAGTGTCCATATTCGTCTACCTTTTCAGAATCTGGTAAAGATATCAGTATCAGTTACAATTTTTTAGGAGTTGTTGATGGTATAACTATGTAACGTTTAGTAATAGAACTTATGGACATACTACATACAAAAACCGATTTGTTATAATACGGAAACAATGTGAAACACTATTAAAATGTTGATTTCAAAGAAGCGGTATACCAATGCAAAGTGCCGTCGTCCTCTCCAATTCTCAGTGGCAAAGAACGTGTTAAAGAAAATCCGAAATGCCCCAGCCCACGCTAAACCAAAGTTTTCCCGGCCTGCGAAACCTGTTACCGCAGCATCGGCCATTGTTCTCGGATGGCGCAGTGGAAATTAATTGTGACGGATGAGCGTTTTTGAACTCACGAATGAATGGGCGCTTCCGGCTTTGACAATGATGATCCAAAAGCTGCGAAAGGAAAGAGAAGGGACGGATTCAAAACTCGTCGTAATTAAGGAAGCCGAGATGTCATCGCTCTTTATAAACTTGACATGCCGGAGCTTGTGGAAATAAGATGAGGAATCCACTTGAGCAAGTTTCATATCTCTTACTCGGTAATAAGGGAAAGAGGGAGAAAGGAGCGAGGAAGCAAGATGCTTTATGTCCCTTTTCCCCCTTTTTCCGCGAAAGTCTAACCGAATTAACTTGGATATTCATTAGATTATAAGTAATTCGTGTAATTGAAGTGGTAGAACTTGGAATTAATAAGCCGATCAGTCTATTGTGAACGTTTGCAATTAATGACCTAAACATAACACGTCACCCTTCATATGTCTGGCATCAGAATCATCATTAGAGTACAATTTATAATTGGCAAATTCGAACAGCAGATACATTTTTTGAAAGTGCTTTTATGTTGGTATTCAAGAGGAAAAAAAAAAAAGGAATTGGCCTCTCCTCCAACAAAGTGTTTTTGTTTACGTTTCAAAATAATAATAATATGAGGAAATAAGTAAATAGATTGATAATAACAAACAAACAAAAAACCTGCTAATTATTACGTAGAAAATTCTAATGCCTGTGTTACGATAACCCTCCTATGCAATCAGACTAAAGCTAGTACTGCATGGGTTAGAAAATAGTCTACAAAATTTCAGGGATGAAGATCACTTGGTCTGACGAAGTCGCATTCTGGATCTCTACCAACTGAGATACGTACAGTTAAAGTTCGGAGCGTTGGAACGATGAACTTATGTCGAATGGGATGCCCTACACAAAAGACTGCAACACATCTGCTATAGAGCTCACCTTCAATGGTACGACCTGGATGCGCCCGTCACTATGATACTCCGAGTTGGTTAGACCTATATTTTAGACGGAAAAGATTGCCAACTTGGTAAGAACCCCTCTTCAACCTAGAAGACCATGGATACCGTTCTGACCTTCTGGTAGTGACGACATGAGGAGCACGTACTATTGACGTTTCAGTTGTCTCGGGTTCAGAGAGGAGATCACTTGCGTATATCAACCCTGTCAAAATTAGAAACCATCAAATTGCTGGCCAGATTCGGTAATTGATGCAAGCATTACCTGGCGAGGTGTATGGCAGAAGAGGTCAGTAACTGAGCTGAGAAGGGCAGGCTTTCCTCTCATGATACTGGAATGGACGACCACCAGGGTCCTAACAGAAGAAGCATCCATATGGTCAGTGATCAGGGCGACTACTCCCCGCCATGTGGCTGGCTGAGATGGTGTCACAATGCGGAGGAAAAATGCTTTCTGATGGAACAGATATTGTATTATCTTCCCTCTACCAACAAGGGGACAGTGCGACTCAGGCCTGTCCTCACCTAAGACGTTCCAGAGTCAGATCCTGTGCCCGTCTTCAAATGTTTCTGGATGGTCTTCGCAGCATAGTCTTAAGAGTGTAAATTGACATTGTCCGTAGTACACTATCTAAACATGGATAGCCCACTCCACCTTTCGGCTATCAACGTAACAAACCGGAAGAAGCGTGAAGGGAGATAGTGGGGAGTAAGGGGGGGGAGAGAGATAGCAAAGTGCCCAAGTATCGCCACTCTCTTCTCTGCATTCGACCCTAAAGGTAATGCGCTTCAAAATTATAATTGTATTTAAATCAAATTGATACTAAATATCCTATATCCATCCTATCAACAAAACTCCATACCTAAAACCCCTGAGTTGTTTTATTCCATTAAGTAAACGATATTGAAGAAATACTTAAATCGTTTCCACCTCGTGGTTAATAAGAGCCCCGTAGCTATTCTTTTAGCAATTAGTACAATTTATTGAATAAAAATTTTATCTATTATCAAAATGTTGCGCAAATTATTTCTTGAACCGTACATACCTGTACATAAATAACCACAGTAATTAATAGAGTAGATAAAAAGGAATAAATATCAAGAAATCATAACCAAAGAAAATTATAATTGGTATAACAATTCATTTCTAGTACAAATTGCATTCCAGATGCCCAGAAAGGAGGAGCATCCTCCTACTGGATGCTAAAAGTATGCGGAGACCTGTTGCAAGATAGATGCTGTACGAAAATGCTAGTTATATCGACCCCTCTTATCAAGTGTTTCATAAGTTACTTATATATTCACAAACAAGTGAAGCGTCGATAGTGATATTTTATTCAGTTAAATTTAAGTTGTTCTATTCGTAGATAAATAGGACGTCCCAAGATAGAGCATGTTAAACCATTTTAGGTTTTACAATATCTGATTTTGTTAGATTTCAGTAAGATTTCAATGTGTTTCGAGTGTAAAGAGGAAGCATTGTCTCTGGTGGCACAGTTCAGCTCTTGAAGTCCATAGACCTGCATAAGATTGTTATCTAATACAGGAATAAGAAACCTTTCTGTAATAATTTCATATATTTTTTAATATTTCATGCAAAATTACAAGATATGGACGAGCGCTGTACCGAGTCTAGATAGTGTTCCACAGGCTACGTCTAATATACGCAAATCAATGATTTTTGTAGAAAATCTATTTAATATAGAATTTATAAACCTCTGTGTAATAACTTGCAGCGTTATCGCTTGATTAGGGCGTGTGTGGTTAATATCATTCAAAGCAGTTCATTGTGTTGCGGTCAAAAAGAGAACCGGTTGTCTCGTAGACTCAGTGGCCGGTTACCAGCAACCGAATGGAAGTGGGAGGGCGAGATGGGGAGAATAGCATGTATTAGTCCGGGAGTTTATTCGTGAATAAATGAGCCATTTCCAGGAGTGCGGTAACGAGCGTGGCGTTGGGACCGCGGAATACGACCGCAACACGACCGCAGGAGTACTCTGTACAACGGCGCATCTTCCACGCCACCTGCTACTGTACTTCGCCCATTTAGAATGGAAATCGGAACGGGGCTCCCGCTGTTGGAGCGACTGACAAAGCTGTTGAACGTGGGGCCCGAAAGTAATCAAATAACAGCAAATGTACCTATCTTTTACCGAATCATACACCTACCGTCCCTCCGGACCAGGCTCAAAACACGACCCGTAGCAACACAACGGTAAAACGGAGATTTTTATGAGGCCTGGATATTAAACAGCTGTTCGCAGCAGATCAAAAACTGTTAGTTTATTACTAGTATTCAGTAATGAACCTTCGCAATCGACTAAAAGAAAAACGTTTATCATTTCTGCATCAGAATGACCAGCTCATGCAAATTACTGATCAACGTGTACCACACATAGTATGTGGTTGACAACCTAAACAACACCTCGCGCCTCCATATCTTGTTATAGCATGCTAGATAACAAAAGTAGCCACTTTTATATTTTATCACGGTAGATCGGCTACTCACGAAATAAGCCACGCCAGATTCCAGCTTATCACATATCTCCTACCTAGTAATTGACTTCCAGATGTCTAAATACAGCTGGACAACTTCGTCTTAAATAAAACTCGTGAACGCCAATCTTTACTAATCCCACTGTTTAAAACAGAAGCTGATTTCAAAACTTAAGAAGCTATGGACTACAGACCAAGGGGACCTAAATTCATTTCCGCAATAGAAAATTTGTTGTTCTAATTATATAATATTGTCGTAGACGAGAACAAGGAGGAATTCTTCAAGAAGATTCAAGTGTGAGTTATGATGGAGAACTTGTACTAACTTACATTGAATTTAAATTTGCATTGAAACAGAAGTAAATGTACATAATGTATATGTGTCTTCTGCCAAATGGCATGCCAAGCATAAAAAATAAGGAAGAATTGAGTGTAATGTATTTCGGTATTTACTACCCTTAAATTGATATTCTCTTACATTTTCTGACGTCTGACGATTTCGCTCGTGGCTTCCCATTACCTCACGCCCCTGGGTTAGGAGCGTTTTGGATTCACGTGATATCGATATCAGAGGTGAACAGTGTTTTGCAGATGCGCAATAGGTATTGGTTAGCCGATCTCGATAAAATTCGTAGGTTATGACTCTCAAACCTAAAACCCACTGCGCTCCTACTCTCTTCGGACAGGTATTCAGTATTTGTAGAGGAAGATGTGGGAACCGTCTCAAGGAAACGCACCAATGCTTTATTGAGGTGCAAAGACCATCACAAGCTTGTGGTTCCGCTTACTGGCCACTAATGTTTAAGGCACGACCTCAACAAAATGGTTGAGTACAGTATAATAGAATGCACGCTCTCCTGCAAAGAGGCAGAAACAGCAGAACACATGTTTTGTTGACGGCCTGCAATTGCATCAAAAAGATTCCAGAATTTTGGAAAGGGGGCCATAACATCCGTCTATACTGTCAAGGAAATACTTGGAAACAACGTTCACTCTACAATAGAGAGGTATTTGAAAAGGTTTTGAGTCACAATAGTTCCTGATGGTCTCACTGACCCGCGTTACTCCGTTCCCTAGTCGTATGTAAGGGCAGGTTGGGAAGGAGAAAAGAATATAATTTTAGAATCATCACGGTACGGTACGCAAAAGTGTCACCATGTTACATTTTCGTATTACGATCATAGGAATTTTCTATTCCCTTCTTTCGAATACTGAGATTTTGCTTCGAATAAACGGGCAGGAAACCTCAGATCGGACCCTTTTCTTTCTAATTACGCTTCCAGTTAAACAAAGTTAGGAATGAAAAAATTCTCTGATGGCTACAGCCAAGAACCGGGTGAGGGGTCGCTGATTAAGTTAGAAATTGTGTTGTGAGGACCCATCATCTTCCTCTCCTTTTAAAAAACTTCTTTCTTTCCTTAGCTTCCACCCTTAGTTGCTGTGCATTAATAAGTAAAGCAGCGGGGAGATGGAATGGTGGGATTTTTTCCTGCGAAGAACGAAAATTCGCTTCTCTGAGCAAAGGTGAAAGAAAAAAAGAGCAATTCTGAAACAAAGGACTTTCCTAAATCAGATGCAGTCTGTTAAAACCCTGCAAATTGTTATACAAAGGTTCATTATTTCTGTAATAGGTAATCCGCCCACGTAAATCTGTGACTTTACATTAGTCGTAGTAAGAGGTACATCATTTAAAGTCGGCTCCTCGAGCATCCATATATTTTCTTGTCCACTCTAGATGCAATAAAAAGAGCTATTTTTCAGTATGAAAGATCGATTAGGAATGCAATTAGGCACATGGGCCTTCAGTTTATTAATGATTTCCTATATTGTAATTAACTTCTAGATGTTCGAAGACAGATGGATGACTTCGTCCTAAATATAACTTCGTGAACACCGCTCGTTATAGCACCTTTGTCCGAAACTGAAGTTGATATCAAAACGTATAGATCACAAAGCTCTGCACGCCAGACCATCGTCCCATATCCTTTGACATGTTCCATTGGACCGTACTGTGATGCTAAGCTCATATGGAACGAGCACGTGAAGAAAAAGAATGCGGAGATCAACCTGAAATTCAAGAAAATGTATTGGCTTCGGGGAAGGAAGTCACAGCTCCCAGTCCACAATAAAATACTACTATAATAACAAGTGATGAAACCAATATGGGCCTACGGCGACGGAGGTTGCTACCTTTTCGGCCTGTTTTTTCCTCAAATTTGTCTCTCTAATTAGTTCTTCAGATCAGCTATTTTTAATTCCGACCATTTTATAAAATTATGAAACACATTTTGATTCCAATTAAAGGTTGCCCATAAAGCTTTTGAGATGCAGTACATAATGCTGCTTCTTTCTCCTCTCTTACAGCTTTATCGCAAACAGAACAGGGATCGGACATACCGGGAATAATTTACGATTGATTGGCCTGGGATTGAATTTCATTGTAAACTCAACTATGTTAACAATAGGGACGAGGTGTGCTTTCAATTTACCATCAAACACCCACTTTACTGGATGGAGATAATCGTAATAGTTCGTGGCACAATGTTACACTTTTGCGGAAACTAAATCGGGAAACATAAAGCAGTTAATTTCACAGTAACAACTGTTTCAATGCTATTATGAAGGGTTGAAATTAAAACAATGACAGTTAAAAAAAATTGAATGTGATATAATAAATGAGAAGGCGGCTTCCGCTAAATGAAAATTGTTGAGGAAAACTGATTGAATTATCGGAAATAAAATAAGAGCACACCGACCCCCACACGGCAATCCAGCGTCGAATTCGGCACTGCACAATCGAAGCGAACTACGGGGAAATTCATATTAAACGACTGGTAGGTACCACCTTCACAATTCGATTAGAAGCGAGACGCATGACCGATCGAGCCTTCGGGTGTCACATTACCTGGGAAAGTACCATTTTCTGCCATGTTGGTTCTCCGAATTCCAAATCACTTCTGGGAAAACCCGCTTTATTTCCCCTGCTGCCGTTTTAAAGTAATTATTTCTAGTTGGATTGAGGTCGACATTTAGGTTTGTTCGCTCAAATTTAAATGTGGGAAATCCGGTGACCCCGACGTTTTTTTCCAATGTTGGTCGATCTAACTCTTCTTCAAATAATTTGATTAGTTATTGATCTTTTACGTTAGTTTGTCGTATTCTTTCTCGAAACTCTTCTGACCCGGATATGATATACAGGGTGTCCCAGGAGTTATGGACAATCCGACTCCTACGCGTTCTACAACTCATTTCCGACCAAAAATGTCTCATAGCAATTTTTTGCCAGAGGCCTTGTTTCCGAGCTATTTGCGATTTAAGATTTTTTTCGTGTTTTCGATCTTAGTTCATTAAAACTGTCATAACTCCCTCAATTATGGAGATAGCTCAAATTTGATGACACTGTTGAAAAGAGCGTTGAATTTTCTAGGTATTTGATGTCGAAAAACTTTTTTTAAATTGCATTGATGATGTGCGATTGCTGCGCGAAATGGCAGTTTTGTCAAAATCTTAAAATCGCCTGTTTTTCATCTCGCCTAGAAACCCCATGAATGTTCGACGCAGAACTGTGCAGGCCTGGTAAAACGTGCGCCAAAATGTCAGCATTCCAACGGTGTAGTTCTTTTGGTTTTTAAAAATATTTTTAGTTAAGGAAATGGTGTTTAACGGCAGAAAAACGTGTGTTTTCTGTTGAAATTGAGGTTTTTCCAAAAGTCTCGACGAAAAAAGGTTGGAAGCGGGATATACGTAACTTTTCTCGCTGAATCGAATGGTGACAACGACCTCTAAATGGTGACCTCTAAAGTGACGATTCAAGTTGGTTTTGTCGGATGCATAAACCCGTTCCTAATGAATTGGAAGCAACTCATCGCAATCAATAATAAATGAAAACAAAAAGTAGCCTTCTCTCGGATCTTTGATTATCCTGACTTTGGCTAGACAGCTTAGGAATGCCGTAGACGCTGATCACAAACGAACGTTTTCATTCATTAAATTCATTTTCATTTTTAAAATATTTATTTTTTAATTTAAATCGTAACAATCTTGTTTAAACTCTAACTCTTTGTATGAACTCGATTTAAACCCCAATATCTTACCATTGTCCAACAGCTGGATAGCATGTTGGAGTCAATAAACATTTTACTAAAACTGAATTTGGTCAGAAACAACCAATTATCAACATCGCAACACCCAATGCTAAATCCAAATCAGATTGGAGTTGATAATACACGGCGCACAAAGCAACCCCTCCTTCAAGACCGTTGGGTCGTGCGGGTCATTGCATATCTGGCCCCTGACCAAGACAATGCCTCCTCCATAGCTTTCCCAATTTTCAACCATTAGGTCTTTCTCAGTGATATAGGGTGTCCCAGGACTTATGCACAATCACAAGACTCCTACGTGTTCCACAACTCATTTCCGACTGCGATGAGTTGCATTCATCTTCAAGACTTTTGGGAAAACTTCAATTGTAACAGAAAACACACGTTTTTCTGCAGTTAAACACCGTTTCCTTAGCTACAAAATTTTTTAAAACCAAAAAGACTACACCGTTGGAATGCTGACATTTTGGCGCACGTTTTACCAGGCCTGCACAGTTCAGCGTCAACCATTCATGGGGTTTCTAGGGGAGATGAAAAACAGGCGATTTGAAGATTTTGACAAAACTGCCATTCCGCGCAGCAATCGCACATCTTCAATGCAATTTAAAAAAGTTTTCTGACAATAAATATATAGGAAATTCAACGTTCTTTCCAACGGTGTCATCAAATTTGAGCTATCTCCAAAATTGAGGGAGTTATGACAGTTTTAATGACATAAGATCGAAAACACGAAAAAAATCTTAAATCGCGAATAGCTCGGAAACGAGGCCTCTGGCATAAAATTGCTAAGAGACATTTTTGGTCGGAAATGAGTTGTAGAACACGTAGGAGTCGGATTTTGCATAACTCCTGGGACAACCTGTATAACTAAAAAAGACCTAATGTTCAAAAATTGGAAAAGCTAAAAATTTGTCATTTAATCACAATGCCAGTGCTTGAATATTGTCCTTGATCACCCTAGCATTCCAGTAGATGGCCTGATTCTTCCCAAAAATAAAACAACAGCCACAAAGTCAGGATAAAGCAAACACAATCCAGGAGAAAGGGACTTTGATGCAAAGTTTGACAGTGAAAGTGAAGATTTCCCAGAGGAAATTAAGAGTTTTTCGATCACTAAAGGATTTTTGAAAAATTACAGATGTTTGATGAATGTTTCTAGCTTTTGTGCTCTGAAAGTGGTTCACACAACTTTACTCTCCTTAGCAATTACTAGTTGTTCAGTGATTTCAGTGAACAATGAATCGAGTTAAAATCTTCAAAAATCGACTCAAATCAGGTATGGGAGTCTCATGGTTCCAGCTGCAGAAAAAGAAGTGCTTGAGCCCATTTCTAATGCAGCAATAATCGAAAGATTTTCTGTTTCTTAATCCCAAAGACAAAACTGTCGTGTTTACAGAGATATATTTAACAACCTTAGAAGGTGCCTAGATAACTTGCAGATGGTCTCAGACTACAAACCAACATTTTTGGCTTTAATCTGTTAATGTTTTTATGAGTTTTACGATATTATTAATATTTGTTTTTTACCTTTTTGAATGTTACCATTGAGAATAGAATGTTACCTACGTAAAGAATCTCAGGAAATATACACGTTTTGTCTATTGCCTGCTGGGTTAGAATTTTTCAAAACCTATATAAATCTTCTTTTAGTTTTAGATAAAATAAGGTCTGCTGACGAGTATTTTTTACATTTTCGTTTTAGGGAAGGGGTACCAAGTTACATGGGGTGCTCTTTATTTATTTTTTTTGGGGGGGGGGGGGGGGGGGGTTGCGTCATGAAGCTTGCGTCATCCTATTTCAAAGTAAATACATTCTTCGTGTGTTCTTGTTGTTTCGAAGTCAATAGAAGTACGTGCAATTGCCGTATACTAAATATTGACAGTTGGATTAATCCGCTTAACGAGCTATAGCATCGCAGGAACGAATTTACCGACGCTTGAATTTGGACATTCGTTGCATTGATTTAACTTTTCAGATATTAAAGCCTCCTTGTTCCTCCAGAGATGAATCTGTAAAGTTCGGGGTGATCTGCTCATGCTTAACTGTCGGCTTCACGGACAGACTGAAAATGGTGGCCCCGCCAGGGCGATGTGGTCACTTCGCCATATGGATGAACCCGAAAATATTCTGCATTTAGTAGCGCGATGCCCGGTCTTTTAAGAGTTCCGTGTGGCCAACATTGGATCAACAGAGCTTTTGGATCAGTTGTTCATATATGTGTTAAATGGTGCAAATTGGCTGGCAAATTGAAAATTGTTTTCATTTCATAGGGAGGTTCTATTCTGTAAGATGCAGGTATTTAGGGAAATCAGAGCTAAATTGGGAAGACTATCTTGCACTGTTAAAAACGGGAGACCCGAATTGATGAAATACGATTATAGCAAGGTAGCTTGGAATTTGAGGAACAGAACAATAACTGAATGTGGATTGAACGGGTAATGGGAAAGGCGAAATATTTAGATGCTAGTCAGAAGATTTTTAACCTTCAGTCCGGAGGGACGATTTGCGCTATCAGGAGGAGGGAGCGGTCTAAACGACCCCTGCCCTTATTAGGAGGGAGCGGTGATTCAGACAGCTAATGATTGCTCTCTAAGAAATCATGTGATGAGGTTGGAAATGATTATAAAAATACAACTGAAAACACAAAAACGAAAAAATATTATATTCCTGTCAAAATGGACTTTATAATGCTTGGAAATTATACGCAAATTCCCCAAAGATCGAGGGGTGATGGGTTGGATCCGAATTGTAATGCGGGACCTCTCAATCCTGGTAAGCCCCTAATTACATTCTCAGCTTATTTTTACACGCAAATTAGGAGTCTCGGAACGCCATTCCATATCATTTTCCCCCAGGTATGTAATGGGAATTTCGTTCGGAATTTCCGGATTTATGATAGGAAAACCAAAACGTCGAGGTGGGCGATCGTTTTGTTCGTCAGTCCAATCACAAGCGCAGTCTTCAAGTTCTCTTTCAGTCACTTCAACATCTGGGTCGTCTTCATCATCAGCACTCCAGTCCATCTCAAAAATATCTAGAAGCTGTTTATCTCCTCAATTACAGTTGCTTGCTCTTACTTCAGAATTTGAAGATTCAGTCGCTCCCGTGACGGGAGGGGGCAGAAGATCACGTGAAGGTGGTGTATCGCCCAAATCATAGTCGTCAGAATCTGTGTGTAAATCTTCATCTTGATACACATAATCTGGATCCGCGTCAGAATCATCGATGTTGGAGTGAGTATCACGATACCTAGTAGGGACAGGGGAATCAACCGTTTCTAAACTTCTTTCTTCCTCATAAAATGCCTCCCCACCACTTTAACACAAAACTGAACGCACAATATTGCAGAAATCGGGATTATCAAAGTGAATTTTTTTCCACGCCTTGTTGAAAATCCACGGCTTCAGGAGGAAGCGGTCTGACTGACACTGGCCTGAGGAAGGAGGGAGCAGTCTGAATGACCGCAAAAACGCGATTGATGAAGGTTTAGGCAGGAAATGGTGAGCGACGATACCAATGACATGCACTTACATAAGTCCATCCCGAATGCGGAGGATACTCAGCAATACGAAGGTGTGAGCCACCGTTATCAACTCCTCCTGCCCCATCTAAGTTTGAAGAGCGGTCTAATCGAAGTCTCTCCGGACTGAAGGTTGAAGTGTTATGAAAAAAAAAATTGATAAATATTAATAAATTGACTGATGATACATTATTCTAATACAACATTAAATATCGTATTAAATCCTAAATTTTAGGACAATATCCGTGAGTCAGCCAAAAAGTATCTATCCATTTGTATCAGTCAGAACGTGTTTTATCCATGGTTTACAATTTAAAATTTGACGTGAATGATTACGTTTTGTACCACCGACTATCTAACAGTTTTGACACACAATAGAGGAGAAAAAAACGGTCAATAAAAAAAGTGGGACCCTAAGAGCTAAAATTTATGTGCTACTGATTTTTGCGTTTCCTGCAAAATTCACTTAAGTGGATATGGTACTTTTTGCGATGCAACCTCCTCAATTATTGTCATTATCTGTAGGTAGCTCGGGAACAAAACAACTTCACAACGATTTGGAAAAGTCTGTTAACATCTTAGGGATTATTTATAGTAGTTTGCAATATCTGAAAAGTTCATCCAGTCAACTCAGCTTTCCTGAAGTAAAAAATACCGTTGAAACTATCCGATATTCAGCTTTATTGTCTAAGCTCATGAAGTTTATACCTCCGGTCAATTTGATAGGGTGAATGCCCATTCTCTTAGGGACTTTGCCAGCTCGGAGAGGGGGGGAAGGGGTTTAAAATGGAAACTCGGTTGAGAATGAGAAGGGACAATAACAGCTGTTTGAAACAATCGAGGCGGGGCCGCCCAAGGGTGGCCCCCTTGTCCATTATGAATTACTCCCTCCGAAAGTCAGAAGAAGTTTCTTAATAACCTCACCGATTTCACGCCCGAAGACGCGTGAAAGGGCGTGGAACCAACCGGCGCTAGTTTTATCACATAAGATAATTAAAATTCAATTATAACTCGAGAAATTGAACTTTTTTAATATTCCCTCCGAACCCGGATTATAGTTCCTCTGGGTCGGCCACCGTTGCCGTTTGCGGAAATGTTTCTTCATATTCACTAACATCCAACTTAATAAATGATTTTTTCCGGTTATTCCGACTATTTGAAAGGTGTTTACTGTTAGACATTCCAACATAACTTATTCATTCTTACCCTTCTGGATTATTAGGCACTTCTCTGCTAGTTTGCCCCAGGTACCCAGGAACTTCGGACTAATAGCTTAAGAAAAAGAATATGATGGATTTTGGTTCATAATTTCCCAATTAGAAATGCATTTTTTCTTTGTTTCTTTTTCTTCTTTTGTTTGCATTTCAAGATAGGATGGGACAACGAGACAAAACATCGATATTGGTATCGATGTAAGTGTTTGAGAGCGGTCGATATGAAACATCGAAATGTTCAGTATCCTTATTACACGCTACTACCATTCGTTTGTATTTTGAGGATTGTGTTTGCTACTTTTAGTAACACAACCAACGCAATCATTCATCTTATATGCTAGGCAAACCCGCCTTTCAACCTTGTGGATCATCCAGCCTTTGTCGTACTTTTCGAAACTGCTGCTCCGCTATTTCGGTTGACGAGCAGAAAATCGATAAAGCAGACGTCCGACTTTGAAAATGAGAGGGAAACTGAGGAAGGAGAAAGATCACTCACTCTCATTTTAAAGAAAATTGTTCAAAACTGTTTGTATAAGAATTGTGAACTACAAAACATCTCACTAAAGTTTGGGCTATCTTAGGAGCTTCTCTAGGCGGGTTTTCATGAGGAATGTTGCAAAGAATCAAAAATTTTATTTTGTTACAAATGATGCCTCATTTCAAAGGTTTTTCAACGCTGCAGAAGATGGTAAAAAGTTCAAGTCATGCAGTATGACGAAATAAGCAAAATTTAAAACAAACTAGTTTTGCATGAGGAAAAATAACGAAAAAAATCAAAATTTGATTTTCTGACTTGTGATGCTTCATTTTAATTTGGGAATTTTTTAAAGCTGAAGAATCTCATAATTTTTTGTTGACAATTTTGTCAATCTACCTCGTTTTATCACCTTCAAACTGCTCTAGTTTCAGATACCTTCGATCCAATTTTACCATCGTGTTTAGCGTGAAAAAACCTTTATAAAAGAATGTCACTTGCTTGGGGGTTTTTGGTTAATTTCCCCCCATTTGAAATGCCTCAAACCTCCCCTTAGAGCGAGGCCATTGTGCCCATCTTCAAACTTAGCCTTTTGAAAGCCTAGATAGATTTTTCGTTCAAATTTGAGCTTTCAATCTCAATTTTATCGAGAGTTATCTCCTGGAAAGTGTTTTTAGTGTCTTTTGGCAGTATATTTAGAATGCTTTGAAACGGATTTTTTTGAATATTTTGGACCTAGAACGATAGTTTCTTTTTCCTAGAAAATTTGCTAATACTACAGCAGGTTAAAGCATTTTAAATATTTTTCTTTGATATTTCTTTAATAATTGATGTGGTGTACATGTAGTGTTATAGTACTTTGTAAAAATTAGAAGTGAGAATCAACTCCGGGCTGGGCCACAGGCTCCGGGCTCGGTCATCGGTTATTATTCAATTGAAAAATGGCACATGTAAAGGAAATTATGTATAATAAACTATCTACTATCTATATATTAACCAGCTAATGGATCGAATAATTGTTTATCCGTCGTTTCCCGGGTCAGGACAATGGAATTGGTGGATTGGGTGGAGGGTTTATATTAACACAAAAAAGACTTAAGTCTGTATTATTCTAATCTTTACTAAAAATTTCAATAACTGGAACAGTATAACATCCATGGGCTAGGTACAAATGCAAAACTTCTGCAAAGCGGAATTCCCAAGGTTAGTTGCACAACTAGACTAAAATTATGCTTGTACATTGTAAGAATCATGAAAATCGGTTGAGAATTGTAACCTGAACATCGTCGACTGAATCTGTCTAGAAAAAACACGTTTTTTCGACATAACCTTCCTCCAATTTCTCTCTTTTGTCGTTTAATTCGCAATTTCGCCCAACTAGAGCAAAATTGGGACATTCATCCATATTTTTGATTTATTATTCAATAACAAACGATTGTAATCGCTCTTGAAAAAAACAAATTCTAACCCCCCTCTTAAAATTTCATGGTTTACGTTTCAAACGGTGTAGAATCCGAATCTGCAATAAAAAATTTTCCGCCCGTCCGCCGTACGCACGATTTCTCTCAAACGGCTGAAGCAAAAAAGCTGCAATTTTCAGGAAAAATCAATATTGGTCCGACGACGCCCCAATTCTTTAGCCAGCACTCTCACTTAATTTAAAGTGCCCTTTAAGGGTTGTGAAGTTTTGTAAAATCACTAAAAACGTCAAAAAAAGTCGAAGCGGCCTAAATTTGGAATCTTTTTGAAGAACTTTCCATGAGGAATCGAATGAGAACTTTCCCATGTTCGTAGCTCAAACCATTCCCGATATACGGCCCGATTTATGGTCCCAACATTTGCGTTTTTTTTGTTTGTTATTGTTTATGTTTTCATCGCAGTAACCTAGTGATGTAGTGATGTAGTAATGTGGATACTGGTTGATAGGCTTTGTTACACGGGTTGAAGCATTCTGATACGCATCATGCAAATTCTTCATGATTTGAATTTCTACTAAGACTTGCAGTGTTGTTTAAGTGATCGATTATTGAATTTCAGGAGGCACACAAATATGATTAACTGAACAATCCAAATTGGTATTTTGGTTGAGAACAGATTTACGCGCTTTATGCATATCTCCTGAAATTCAATAATCGTTCTATCACCCGTGAAACACGCACACTGCAAAGCTTAGTAGAAATTCAAATCATGAACGCAATTGAACAATAAACCCCAGTGAAAGAATTGGCAGCGTTTTTTTTTTTTCACGGATTAGGTCTTGGAATGATCTCATACGAATAGGTATTCAGTTATTTTTCTCATGGTTGGGTTGTACCACGACCTCCTTGATCAATTCTAATCGACGGTCTTCTAAATGTAGAAAAAAAAAAACTATTTCCAGGGCGATTGAACGTCCTTCCCTGAGTGATAAAACTCCCACGAAGTACTGTCACCAGCAAATAAATAAATAATCCGGTGGCTTCCCAAGTTGAAGGCTTGAGTAAACTTCAGTGAAGGCACAAGTCTTTCTAAACGTTGGCTAAAAACTTTTCTGAAACCTTCTAATGAAGTTCTTCAGGCTTCGAGACTCATTTCGTCAAGGACCGAAGCGAAGGCGGAGAACATTTTTCAAGTTTTACTTCTACCGAAAAGTATATATACTAAAATACGTAAACTATTTTCATTTATGTCCGTAATGTTTATTTTTGAAGGATTGACGCAGGTAATTCTGTAGTTAAATGTAGTTCAATGTTGACATAACTAGTCATTTTCTGAATATCGATTTATTACTGCTTTCTGTTCATTTAGTTT
The DNA here is from genome assembly GCA_031894815.1 of Creontiades dilutus. Taxonomy (NCBI): domain Eukaryota; kingdom Metazoa; phylum Arthropoda; class Insecta; order Hemiptera; family Miridae; genus Creontiades; species Creontiades dilutus. The sequence goes on from JAVIWC010000637.1 coordinate 47,217, forward strand.
GGCACAATTCATGTTGGCTATTAGCTAGTTATTTTGTAGACTAAGCAGAAGAGCAACAGAAAGCTAAATTAGGATACTATTTTTGGCAGTATTTGCTATGGCATGGTCGACATTGTTTTTCTTCGAAAAACTTTCGGTTTGTAGTTTTTTATTGGAATCGGTTAGGTGAATGAATAACCGAACTCCCACCACCAGAGAATTTTTCAGTGTTGAGGTAGAATAATTTAAGGGTGTTGGCTAGACCTCTTTCTTTCTGATATTCTACTTATGGCAGTCTGCACTAGTGCGGAAGCGCGCCGTCACAAAGCCTGACGTATTTAAGGCACTCGTACACGAACATGATGGATATGATTTGAATTCTTTCTTTTTTGAAAGAATCCCCTGCAATTCTACGGGAAGGCCCAGCAAAAGATATGGAAGGTCTTATTCTACTGTACAAACACCCCGAGGCAGGAACTTCTTCAGAGAAATACACCAAAAGATGCCTTGGTTCCAAAAAACCGAAATAAACTGTTCGAATGATTCGATTAGCGAGTTAACTGCGCAGCCGGCGAAGGATGAAGTTGCGGAAGGCAAGTCGATGTGTTTGTTCGCATGATCATTAGTAGTTATCACAAGGAGATCGACATGCCGATCCAACCAGGGTAGTGGTAATTTTTCCTCTTTTAGGCTCACACATGTCAACGTCATTAGAGGTTTTAACGTGAAAACGCACAGACACTAGTTTTATTACAGATTCTGATCCATTTGTCTAACTATTCTTACTACTCATAACGGGAAAGAGCTGATTTCTGATATTTTTTCACTTTTAAGACGCGATCCAGGCCACCAAACTAAACAGAACACTGACTCCGTAAGAACTGTGGTTTTTGAACACTTTACAACACAAAAAATATCAAGCTCGGCTACTTATAACCAATACATCAAGGTTAACTTGAGACTGATAAAAGGTAACCAGTGATAACCTACTTTTTTGAGATCTCTTCCTTCAAAATTACTAGCTACACAAGTTCGCCCTAGGCTCTGGGACTGCACTGAAAGTCAACTACCAACATGAGTTGTAACGGCGCACAAGGGCTACCCCACCTTCAAGACCTGTAGGTATTGCGGGTTTTGCCTACCCACCGAAATGCTACGTGCCACAGTAATCACAACTGTTGGTATCGCGAGAATAGTGAAGGTTGACTAATGCGTATTATGATAAACACTTTAATAATTCTTTTATAATAATTTAATAATATCTGAAATTCGTCGCACTATCTTTGGTACAGATGGCTGAATCACGGCGTAAAATGTGCGGATATGTCATCAGACAAGGGGCAAGTGCGCTAGATCATAAAATTGAGAGCTGAGCTTCTCAATCTCAATTACCAGCTATGTATTGAGATGAGGATACAACTGTGAAACATGCAAGCGAAGGAAGATGTTAACCATTTTGTTGCTGTCTGACCAATACTAAACGAGTTCCGGACAAAGTGCTTGGGATGCCGCATACAGTCTGAAGCTGACTTCATCAACCTGCTGAAATGACCATCGTCAAGCCTTATTCTCTATTCCAAACTAGCATGGAAGTACAGGAGTGAACTAGTGCGTGAGTTCAATTACAATTAATCGTTAACAAAATATATAGGTATATAAAATACAATTAAAAAAAATATATACTCGTATATTGAAAAAAATAATGAAATAAACTGTATGAATGTAATTAGTGATTCTTCGTCTTTGTTCGTTATTAATAATTATTATTATCAGTTGTCGCTATGAAAACTCTATTAATAGAGTTTTATAATACGTGTAATATTACACGTATTATAAATGTTATAAAGAAATTAGTTGGCAGTTAGTCGTGGTAAACTTTTCAAGAGCTACGAGATGCTCATCAAGTGAGTGCGACCCCTGGCTGACGACCCGATGGCCATGCCAGTCTTAAACCTTTGTAAAGAGAATTATTTGTTTAATTTTGCTTCATATTTTTACAAGTGTTAACATTGTTAGTGAATTTTCTAGTAAAGGTATTTTACTACTACTACTACTACTACTACTTTAATTAGACTCAATATTTGACTGCTCAATTGGCTACCAATTAACACGCGTTGTGAAAAAAACACTTTTATTAAACTTGATACTTGACTAGGTATTCAAGACCCACTGGGTAGGAGATCAGGTAGTTTAAGTGAGGTAGGTCAGATATTAGCACTGATGCTGTGGCATAACTTCCTAACCTTAGGGGTTCCTGAAAATCAACATATCTGTCACTGGTACTGTTCACAGAAACAAGCTCCAATGTGGGGGATAGGCAAGCTCCTGAACGTCAAGCAGTTTACTTGTTGCTGATTCCTTTTCCAACCTTTGCTCACATCTTATTATTGATCGAATGCAGCATTCTTTTTTATGCGTTATGAGTAGATATCGTTTCGTCTTGCAACATTAATTAGCGATTTGTTTGGAACACCGGAACCCGTTTTTAACGAATGTAACAATAACCACGACCCATTGCTTTTTACCACAGCGCTGTTCTACCGAATAATACTATAATCGTAAATTTAATAGGTTGAACATCAACAATAAACCATTCTTTCGCCTCTTTGTTATCATCAAAAAAAGAGAAAAATAAAGGATATTTTCCAGCGTATAGGGTGATGTTGAAAACTCTGTAGCGAAGAGGATGAAGGGAAAAAAGCGCAAATTTCTCCCTTGTGATGTTCTGCAAACAATGCAACCTCAAAGCTTTGACAGGAGGATTCTTTCTCCCTAAACGAATAAAATGCAAATGAATGGCCGATGTGTCCAGTGGATATAAAAGGTTCCGGTGCCTTGTTCCCAACCTGACATGGCTCTTCCTCTAGTTAAATTAGGAGTGCCAGCTGCTTCTTCGCTTATACGTTTTTATTTCCCTTCCAGTCGTGTCCCAACTTTTTTTTCTGTCCCCCTCAGTAGCTGCTGGGACAGCGAGAGTCAAAAAAAAAAAAAGAAGAAAAAAGACGACATCGGCAAAGAACGCTCTTTTCGCTCTTTATAGGGTCGAGTCAGATTGAGGGGTTGAGGTGGGTCAGGAACTGCATTGATTTACCTAAAGTTCGGATTCAGCGGACTGGAAACGTTCCAGATTGTGCAGAATGTAAGTGTGAGCGAGTTTTCGTAAATGATGACATATTTATGGGGGATTGTTCAGACATTTGAAATGTTGAGATATCAAGTCGACCAGTTAACCAATAATTTGTTAATGTTCATCATTTTCAAGTGGTTAGCTTTATCATTTCTTAATAAATGTATTTGTGTTAACTGATTTCACTGTAATTGGGCAGGTCTCTACTTAAATTAAAAAAACTTTTTATGGCATCATTATAATTTTTCTACTGTAATATAAAGATTTTGGAATTAAGTGATTTTTTCACCAATTCGTACGACCAAAAATTTGTAGGTAAAACGGGTTATTATCCACAAAAAGTTCGTTTGCAATACAATCTATTATTAACAATTTCTTTATCCCTAAAGTTCTCAAATATGCAAACAATTCAACTTATGTATACGAGCTTATAAGCCGAAAAATCAAGGAAATTCGATAATATCATGCAAGATGCATAAAACATTTAGGTAATGGAGTATTAAGATTTTAGAAAGGTTGGTATCACGTTTCAAAACGTATTTAGACCTTTTGAGTGTTTCTTTTGTGGAAGTTATCAACAATAGTATAAACGTTTTGAATATGAAATAATAATTCAAAAAATTGTACTTATGGGAAATATTGTTTTCACTTTTGGGAGATGAAAAAATCGTTTCCTCAAAATCAAAATGTTCCCTCGCAATTATTTTCGGACCATTCTGAACAACTTTCGTTTTTTAAGTATAGTTGGTCCTTAATTCGTATCATATTAATTTTGCTTGATAATGAATGACAGCAGAATTGTCAAAACATCGTAGGATAACCGAGTAAAATACCAAACGGAATTACGTTATTTATTAATACACTGATCTACTGACTTCACGTTTGCTTCGGACGACGAAAATCTCCAAAAAATTTCCTGATCCTAAATTTTATTGGCCTCTGCAAGCGGAGTGCTATTTGAAGAACTCCGTTATATGGCATAATGAGATTGCAACAGCGGAAATCCAAAAATGTATCGGCAAGTGATGGAGATTAGTCTTTAAAACCAACCATGTTTTAGCAATTATTAACAATTGCATTTACATTCCCTCGAATGATACAAACTAATAGCGAGTCAGTAAACTTAATTAGTGTAAATTCAAAATATTCAGTATTTCGCAACAAAAGTGTAGGGTACTCAAAAGTGCTGATCTGTGAAATTTGAAGGCTTATGGTCCCTACTTCGAAAACAACAAAAACATCGAGGGAAATGATTCTTGCTTTCTCAAGGTCCATTAGCAGGAAAGTAAAGATGCCTGCTTGCCTCAATTGTGCTGGCAATTTTTGCTAATTTCACAGAAATTTGCTCCTAATGACTGTCTGACTAAATACCACCATTAGATATGTTGTGTTTTGAAACTTGTGGCCCACTCTTCCAACAATCACAGTTATAAGTTTTGCAATTATGGAAGATGAAATGTGATGATGGAAAAGTCATGACAACACATTGCAACTGACAGGGCGGTCAACCGGTGTTAACCCAAATAGACAGGGTTTAAAATTTATGGATCCCGTCGATGGTCCAAGAAGGAGATACGACTACAGGGAATTGGTTGCATACCAGCGGGGGCTTACTGGTAACTTCCGTTATTGTTACAATAATTTATGCTGATGTTAAAGGAGGAAGAGGGGAGAGGGAGGAGCTCGGTGAAACTCCGGCGATTCCCCGAAGGGAGCGGTTAGTCACGTCCCGTCATGTCGTCATGCGCTTCGCCGAATAATAATGCGCGTATTACAATAAACCCGACCGCTAACAGTTACCCACAACATTGATAAGTGCTCTCTCCACTCCCCATCTCCTGCTCTCAACTTCCCCAAGGACTTCCACTGCTATTATTTATGAATGGACTGAGCCATAATTAATTCAAAATGGGAGGTGAGTGATAAGGGAGGGAGAGGGGAATAAATTGGTCTGTATCGTTTCGGGCCGGTGAACATTCGTGAAACTGTACTTCAGGAAATTGGGGCGTTCATTACCGTTGCCCTCCATTTTCGAAGTAAATTTCCTAATCCTTAAACCCACTAGTAAACAAAACTGATTAGCGCTTTGTATTGTTCAAATCCCGTTCTGCTTCACTCCCCTGCGAAAAGCCACGAAACTTATTAACCGTGATTAAGTACAGTTTTTCAAATGCGAAGAGATCTCCATACCTCCCACTACCAGAGTTGGGATACCCAAATAAAGTGTACTTGAAGCAATTATCAGCAATGCCCGTTGAACAGGACGTTTACGCCATATACCCCATTAGGAGGAAACACTCATCATTAAATCATCTTATTTCCATGATTTTGGTTTATTATGCAATAATAAACCATTGTAATCGCTCCTGAAAAAAAATTCTAACCCCCTCCCCTGAAAATTTCATGGTTTACGTTTCAAAGGGTCTAGAATCCGAATCTGCAATAGAAAATTTTCCGTCCGTCCACCGTACGCCGTACGCACGATTTCTCCCAAATGGCTGAAGCAAAAAAGCTGAAATTTTCAAGAAAAATCCATGTTGATCCGACGACGTCCCAATTCTTGAACCAGCTCTTTAAGGGTTGTCAAAGTTTTGTGAAATCCCTGAAAACCTCAAAAAAAGTCGAAGCGGTCTAAATTTGGACTCTTTTTGAAGAACTTCCTACGAGGAATCGAATGAGCCATTTCCCAGGTCTGTAGTTCAAACCATTCCCAATGTATGGCCCGATTTATGGTGCCAACATGTGCGTTTTTTTTGGTTGATTATTGTTTTTGTTTTGATATCAGTAACCTAGTGATGTAGTAATGTGGATACTGGAGTGAACTCCTAAAAGGCTTTGTAGCCGTTACACGGGTTGAAGCATTCTGATTCGCATGAAACGCTGCAAATTCTTTCACTGGGGTTTATTATTCAATCGGCTCGCGTTCATGATTTGAATTTCTACTAAGCTTTGGAGTGTGCGTGTTCCACAGGATAGGGCGATTATTGAATTTTAGGAGGCACACAAATATGATCAACTGATCAATCCAAATAGGTATTTTGGTTGAGAACAGATTTACGTGCTCCATGCATATCTCCTGAAATTCAATAATCGCTCTATCACCTGTGAAACACGCACACTCCAAAGCTTAGTAGAAATTCAAATCACTAACGCAAGCCAATTTAATAATAAACCCCAGTGAAAGAATTTGCAGCGTTTTTTGATCGCTGAACTATTGAAACTGAATTCTAGGCCTAAAAATCTATGTCAAAGGTAGAAAATATTAACGGTAGGCATTCATTCTAAATTAAAGAAGACATGTGTTGAATGGTTTTTTACATTTATTAATGAGAAAATAAAGTTTTGTTTTAGTTAAATAAGGTTTGTTCACATTATGATTACTTATGAGGTACTTATCCAAATATTGCAACAATCAACAAAAGTAGGTATAGCTGTGAAAATTGGGATTAGAAATTAAACTGAATGTTTTTTCAATTAAATAATTGTGTAACTAATTTTTTAGAATTTTATTCGAGGTAATTAAATTTTGTTGAATAATGTTAATGACAAAAGTAGATGTAATTTCGAGGAATTGGCTACCTGTCCACGATTGAATTCAATGCTTCAGCGCTTTGTCCTGCCCTCCAAACGAACATATCCAGTAGAAAGACAGAAAGTGATGAATTCATGTTCAAACAGACTCGTATTTTCGCGAGAAAACATCAGTGTCAACAAAAAATGCTCTGATGAGAATCTGCTTTGTTTACTACTAATTCAATAATGATCTATGATCAAAGCTGGCCGAACCTGGTTCACTAGGTTTCACCTTTACATTACTTTACTGTCAGAAAGAGAAATTAGATGTAGTTAGGCGGTATTTTAAACCCTTAAAACCGCAAAATTTCTTCTTATTTTGATACCATTCAATAACGTGATTTTCACCTAACAATATTGATCAATTTATAGGACTGAACGTGTGCATCGGCGCTTAAACATACATATACAGACTTATAGGGAAAACTTGGAACGATTGTCCTCTTTCGATTTCACCAGAATCTCTATGAAAACCATCTTAAAATTGATGTCTTTAGCATTATGGCAATAAGGTGGGCAAACATCACTCGACCAGGTCCTAAATAAAAATCCATGAATAAAACTGAAATCGTCATGGATCTCCCCTCAGGTTAGAAAATGCAGGAAGATCAAGATTTTAACAACGTTGATTTTGGAGGTTTTTTCCCTGCCGGCCACACTGTCCGTTGTCCAAAACTTTTCTCCAAAAATACTTAATTGTCTAAGTTTGTCCCAAAAATCCAACATCGATCATTCATGAACCAGTAATCTCGGCGTCTTGATCAATCAACCCTGAGGATTAGATTAAGATCAATATTTAAGGATTAAATTATAATAATCATAGGAATTTCAAACATTATTGATGTAAGAGGGTAGTTTTTTGTTTGATTCAGGTTGGATTAGTTCCGGGGATTGAACGAGACCACTAGGGTTGTTGTACGATCATCCGTTTCTCACCATTTGGTTGGCCAACGGGAGGTCTGGGCTAGACCGCGTGGCCGGCGGTAGCCCAAGTAGCTCGGTTGATTTTACACGATTATACTACCCAAAACGGCATCTTTCAAGCTTCAGTTCAGATGAGCAGAACAAACGGAAGCATTCTAGTTTCCTGTTTTTATTTACCTTTGTTACATATCAGTTGGATTTTTATGTGTGTTTCCGAGTGTAACTAGGAACCATTGCCTATTGATGTACAGCTCAGTTCTGGTCGTCCGGTGATTCGGGTATGAGAGTTATTTAATACAGAAATAATAGACCTTTCTGGAATGATATGCAGCGTTTTACATGTAAATCTACCAATATTTTACACCATTCGAGGAAAAAAGTAATGCCGACGGGGTACAGCTTCACAAGACGCAAGTACTTCGCACAGAACGAAAATACCACCTTTTAGTAAGAACAAGATGTAGTAAGGAGGGGATGGAAATGGATGGTTGTCCCTTCCAAGAGCTAAAGCGACAATGTCTACCACGCCTAGAGGATAACAGTGAAGTTGAGAGAAGCAGTCTTGCAGTCGCAAGTATAGGTATTAGTACGATCTTTGGGGTTAACAACTCTTCCCCAACATTCACCTTGAAATTCCACGTTAAAAGAGAGAATTTAGTTGTTTACTGGTACTTAAAACTTGAATTACTTTTCCAAGAGATCCGATTCCTGGAGTATATGAGTACCTATAGTTCTGCTAAATCTGCCCCCTACTGTAGCACTCAATGGTGAAAATTGGAATTTTTAATCCCACCGACTTTCCAAAAGATTTTGAGAAAATGGATAAATGAATGGTGTGGAACTTGAAATGAAAGAGAAAAAAAAATGAAAAAATATTAACAGTGATAGATTCATGATGGAATATAAATACTATTGGCCTGAGATTAGGGGGTTAGGAAGGATGTTAACTAATAAGGTTGCCAGTAACGAAGTGAGATAGTTTAAGATCTCCACGATTAGTCTCCGACGATATCTATCAAGAGATGGTTAGTTTCGTCTCTCTAGACGTGGTCCACAACCTGGAGTTTTCCATCCAAAGAGGTTTCGTTGAATTAACCCTGAACCCTGAGTTTTCTCGTTAAAACTGCGAAATGACCTTTCCACCAACCCTCAACTCGGGATCTTCTTGGAGAAAACTCGCTGGTTATCGAATTAATCCGTTGATTACGAAATACGACCGCGAGACGTGAAGTGTAGGTTTTTCATTTATTTAATTGCATTCCTCTCGTTAGGTGTATTTGCCTGTATACTCGGCATTCTATTCATGATGAAGTCATATTGTCGTCTGACCATCACAAAATTGTAATTTGAAAATTGATTCAGAAATAGAGTTACGGAAATGTGGATGGTTACGTCAACTTCTTTCTAATTGGTTTATTATTCAATATTTTCTAATGGACATCGTTGGAATCATCTGTTCTAAATATTAGGTATTGAGAATCACTGATCGGCTGAGAAACCCCTGAGGCTAACAGGTTTCTTAAAAAATCGATGGTGGTGAAATGTAAAATAAGGGCTTTTGTGACATATTAAAATTAAATCAATGAATAGAATTTAATCTGAATTGCGGATAATTTCTTTTCTAATCGACCTGCAGTGGTAAAATTGAAATTCAGCTCCTTTGATACATTTAAAGTACAATTGAATGATATGGAGACGATTTGATCAGTTGAGGGAACTTCGAGGCTAACTTCTTTCGGAAACAGCACACGATGCTGAAATTCGGCTCCATTAAGACACCTAGAATACAATTTCAAGGTTTAAAAGCGCAAAGCTCTGAGTTTAGATATTATTCATTTGGGAAAAATGTAATAGTCATAGACCCGGGACTGTTACGTTTAATCAAATAATAATGGGCCCCCGCCGAGCACTATATTCCCAGAGTACAGACATTACACTCATCGTCAGGAACTGCATGGGACCCAAGCACCAGCTGCTTGGTAATTACTGGTTAGGCATTGATATCCCAGTCTGTTGTGACGACCTAGTGTCGTCGACCCCAGCTAAAGCTGGAGGGTCTACCGTTTCCCACCATGTTTTGGCGAATGAGAAGAGAGTCTTAACCTCTCCCATTTTAAAAACCCGAGGCCAATGGAAGTCTGTCCCTAGGTTAGAAAACGATGTTTTGCCAGCACAGGGCAATGGCAGATCACATGCCACGCAGTATCATCCTCTGCCCCACAGAACCGGCAGAGGGTGGTGTCAGATTTGACCATTTTGTGGAGATGATTTCTAAGTGGGCCATGCCCCGTAAAGAGCCCCTTTACTATACACATCTTGATTCTTCCAAGGCTGAGCAGCTCGTTAGCTCTCTCCCTGGAGAAGTCAGCAAATTGCTTTGCCAGCTTGCCACGGAGCCAGCCGGAAAATTTTCTTTTTAAACTCCCTCAAAAATTGTTGGTCAAAACAGGTTACGTTGATGTATAAAAAAAGTAAAAAAATCTGTACGCCGTACGCCCTCCTTGAAAGCTTTTCCCGGAAACAACTGGACCAAGATTTTCAAAATTTTGCTGAAATCCGCGAAATTCTCTCAACATTTGGAAACCTGATCCTTGGGTGGTGAAAATCGGTCACCTACAGTCAGGTAGTCGGTCGTGTTGGAGAGCAATATTCAGATGCCTAATAACTTCTTCAGTACGTAAAATTTACAAATTATATTTAATTATATTTAATATGACTTTGAAGTATGTGGTGGGGTTCACATAAGAGCTATTAGTATGTCGCTCTCGTAATATATACAATTCGAATTTTCTGGTGGGTGGTCTAGTTTAAAATCAATTATCTTAATTCAAAACTTGTGCTCAAGTAAGTAATTAGCCGAAGGTAATAAAGTTAAAACTATTCCGACAAAGAGTATGAGCCTATTATGAGCCATTAGCATCGATTATTCAAATGGAAAACTTTTAAGGCTGGTCTTTTAAAAATTCATCACATGTGTAGGTAAAAGCCGACCGTCCAATCTCAAAATTCGAGAATGGGGTTCGCTCATCGGGAGGACTAAAAAGTGTTAATAATATCGAAGGATCGATCCGGAAGGAAGGACAGATTAGGAAAGTTGAGTTTGCAAGGGAACTTCCTTATTTATTATGCATTAGGGAAGGCTACCAATCCCGAGCAGAGATTAGACGGCAGGGCTGGAGCCCTACAGAGCTAAGCAGCTCTTTTTCCACAACTCCCTTCGTTTTCGAATAACTTCTTCGGCCTCGGCGCCACTTTTCAACTGCCTCAAGTTCAATCAGAGTTGGAAATGAGAATTTCTTTGCATTTGCCACGGTCTGTTCATAAGTCGCTACACAAGCGACAATGGTCCGGTATATATATTTTTTTTATTTGTGAAATTTCTCTTCTAAATAATTTACCATATAGATCAGTAGAAATATCCAGTCGATATGTATACACATATGTATAATGCGACATTCATGAGGTTAGAAAACGATGTTTTGTATTTTACAAGTCTGGCAATGCATTAGGACATTTCATGTCACCTTTCTCCTTCTTCCCATCCATCTTCTTGCAACCTTGGCAATCCTCTGTGATTACATTTTTCCCAATATATTTTGATACCAAAATTTAAAACTATATTTTTATTTATTATTTAAATCCAGATGAATTCGTGGGTAGTAAAAGAAACCAGCATGTGGGCCATGTTCTAACAGCAATAACAATACTATAACCCGGGGAACATTTCTAATAATTGATTTCCTAGGTACTAAACAATAAAGCTATTTTCATATTGTTTGTATACACACCTTGGTAACAATTTACCACCAGTTCATCTGGACTAATTCTTAGGCTGAGCAGCTCGTTAGCTCAACACACTGGAGAATCATAAATTGCTTTGCCAGCTCTGCAACAGCCATTGCCGGAAAATTTTTTTTTTTCAAAATATCACCTTGGTCAAAACAATTTATTACGTTGATGTATAAATGTCCTAACAAAAAATCTTACGCCACGCCCTCCTTGAAAGCTTTTAACGGTTGATAGGAAAGATTTTCAAAATTTTGCTGATAAAGACCCTGTTCTCTCAACATTTGGAAGAGGCTACCATAAATTTCAGCTTTCCACAGTGAAAAAGAAGAAAATCGGTCACCAGTTGTCAGGTACGGTCGTTGTTGGAGAGCAATATTCAGATGCCTGATAAATTCTTCAGTACGTAAATATCATTTATGGACTTTGAAGTATGTGGTGGGGTTCACATAATAACTATTAGTATGTCGCTCTCGTAATATATACAATTCGAATTTTCTGGTGGGTGGTCTAGTTTAAAATGAATTAGCTTAATTCAAAATTTGTGCTCAAGTAAGTAATTAGCCGAAGGTAGTACAGTTGAAACTATTCCGACAAAGAGTATGAGCCTATTATGAGCCATTAGCATCGATTATTCAAATGAAAAACTTTTAAGGCTGGTCTTTCAAAAATTCATCACATGTGTAGGTAAAAGCCGACCGTCCAATCTCGAAATTCGAGAATGGGGTTCGCTCATCGGGAGGACTAAAAAGTGTTAATAATATCGAAGGATCGATCCGGAAGGAAGGACAGATTAGGAAAGTTGAGTTTGCAAGGGAACTTCCTTATTTATTATGCATTAGGGAAGGCTACCAATCCCGAGCAGAGATTAGACGGCAGGGCTGGAGCCCTACAGAGCTAAGCAGCTCTTTTTCCACAACTCCCTTCGTTTTCGAATAACTTCTTCGGCCTCGGCGCCACTTTTCAACTGCCTCAAGTTCAATCAGAGTTGGAAATGAGAATTTCTTTGCATTTGCCACGGCAGCTGTTCATAAGTCGCTACACAAGCTACAATGATCCGGTATATATATATTTTTTATTTGTGAAATTTCTCTTCTAAATAATTAACCAAATAGTACAGTAGAACTATCCAGTGGATATGTATACATATACATACGTACGATATTCACGTAACTGATATGAGGCTTCGTATCGTATTTTTGAGAAGGCTGGAAACCTTCTTTCGTGGATACTAGAGCTAGAGCCTAACAGTGGTGAACCTTTAGGAACGAACGTTTCAGTCGAGCATGAATACTTACGCAATTATATGATTACATTTTGTCCCTAATATTTATTTTGATACCTAGTTATTTATTATTTAACAGCCATTTCTATGTCTACTTTCTTTGCTAAGTCTACTTTGAAATGGTGGACGAGGAAGATATTCGTAGTGTGGCTTTAAGAAACCAGCATTATAGCTAAATTTCCTAACAAAAGCAATAACAATGGCTAAACTCTCGGGGAAGGCATTCGGAAAAAAAACCATTATTTTCTAGGTACTAAACAGTGAACAGCAAGTAGGCCTCCAATTGTTTGTATTCCCGCCCCATTGGATAAACTCCGGTGCCCAAGAATTTTATACAAGGTGATACACTGGACTAATTTCCCCTTCCGAAGGCTGAGACGATATCCCTGCAACACACAGAGGATACCAGTGAAGCTTTGAAATCCCCAGTTTTATCTCAGACAACAGTGCGAAAAATGAGATGAGGGAACTATCCATATAAATCACACTCCTGTGCCTCTAAAATACCACTCAGTTGGTGCGAAAATGCGATTTAGTTTTTACTCCAAAACCATCCTGTCCTGTTTATTATTGTTGACAATATGTTTTGTTTACATGTTGACAGCAATATGTTTAATTGTTCAGAAATTACATTCTTGTGTTGTCTCTTGACCTGCGTTCTCTGCTCTAAAAATGTTTCTTTCTAATAGTAGGGAATGTCAAGAGTGAGTGCAGTGAAACGAACTCCAAACATAGGTGCAAAACTTTGCACGTGAGACTACGGGTCGTTCCCATATTCTTTAACATATCACGATGATGATATACTTCTCAAATTGAATTAATGCTACTCGTAATACAAGCTTATCTATTATGATTAGGAATGGTAGTAATACCGCTCTGAGGTCAACGATTAGAACTTAAAATAGCCTTGCTCACCCTGGTGATCGAGGGCACCCTCATCAGATTGCAGACACCAATTAAAACCTAAACTTCAAATTTCAATTTTCGGTTTATTATTGAATAATAAACCATTGTAATCACTCTCGAAAAAAGAAAAAAAATTCTAACCCCCCCTGAAAATTTCATGGTTTACGTTTCTAAGGGTGTAGAATCCGAATCTGCAATAAAAAATTTTCCGTCCGTCCGCCGTACGCACGATTTTTTCCAAACGGCTGGCGCAAAGGATCTGAAATTTTCAGGAAAAATCCATGTTGGTCCGACCACGCCCCAATTCTTGAGCCAGCTCTCTCACTTTATTTAAAGTGCCCTTTAAGGGTTGTGAAAGTTTTGTTAAATCCCTAAAAACCTCAAAAAAAAGTCAAGGCGGCCTAAATTTGGGCTTTTTTTGAAGAACTTTCCATGAGGAATCGAATGAGCCCTTCCCCAGGTCCGTAGCTCAAACCATTCCCGATGTTCGCGTTATTTTGGTTTATTATTGTTTTTGTGTTGATATCAGTAACGTAGTGACGTAGTGATGTAGTGATGTAGTAATGTGGATATTGGAGTGAACTCCTAAAAGGCTTTGTAGCCGATACATTGGTTGAAGCATTCTGATAACCATAAAAAACGCTGCAAATTCTTTCACTGGCGTTTATTATTCAATTGGCTTGCGTTCATGATTTGAATTTCTACTAAGCTTTGGAGTGTGCATGTTTCACAGGTGATAGAGCGATTATTGAATTTCAGGAGGCACACAAATATGATCAACTGAACATTCCAAATAGGTATTTAGGTTGAGAACAGATTTACGTGCTCTATGCATATCTCCTGAAATTCAATAATCCCTCTATCCCCTGTGAAACACGCATACTCCAAAGCTTAGTATAAATTCAAATCATGAACGCAAGCCAATTGAATAATAAACCCCAGTTAAAGAATTTGCAGCGTTTTTAGGTTGATTAAGATGCTGATGGTATACTCCGTTTAATTTTTATATCTTCATGTAAGAAACTCTATCTATATAATATATTCCGTATGCATCTGCAAATGTACCCGTTAGACGACTGAGCTGCCGAACCGATTTTGACGGGCATTCTTCTGCACGGCGCTACCGTTCACAACCGATTCGTTAGGTTCCCAAACATTTTTATTATGGTTGCTAACAAGCAGTTACTGTTGTCGGAAAATCATGACAACTGGAGACGCCGGAGGGGGTATTTTCATTAACTTCATACTGGAAATTTCGTGGGAAGCACGGTTATTCCCACTAGAACATTATAAAATTGAGTTGAAACTATGTTCGTATTCACAACAAGCTATGTGCGTAGGAGGGCTATCTAATAACGAAATTACAAAACTTTGTACAATAAGTTGCAATGGTTCTTGATTAAAGGGCAGCTAATATCACTCATCCATAAAAATTATACCAACCGACCTAAAATTACATTGAGTTTGAATATCAGCCAACGTAGAGATGAAAATATTTTCCTTCCACCATTGCAAAATAAATAGACCGTATAGTTGTCTGAACGACTCAAAACTACTTCAATTATACTACACGCGGACAAATTAGACCTCGAGGGTTATTCCCATCATAATTTAAACGGTAATTTTCATTACGGAAACAGTAGATTCACTGCAGTTTCTACCCTTTTTTTTCCATTCTCTTTTATTTCCTCTTCAACAAGGCAAATATTTATGTTACGAAATGGGGCCCCGTGTTGGAGAAAACTTCTGCGCGGTCGCGGCTCGGCTTCCAACTCGAGTGTCTTCCTCAAGTGATTTAGACGGAATTTGCATTCTAGTTTGCAAGGCAAAAGGTGAACAGTCAAAGTTACTCATCCAGCGCTTAACGTGAATCTGAACGATATAGTACTTGAATGGGACCCCCCTTTAACGGCACCCTGCTACACTCCCTTTTTTTTTAAAGCTCTCCAGTTATTTCCGTAAAGGTATTTTTTCATTTTCTTTTACAAACTTTGCTTTGAACTCGGGAAAATAGAAACGACGGGGAGTATCACCGTTTCAAACGGGAAAAATGCACGGTAGTTCGAAGAGGTTTGTTGGTAATATTGCAAAGACATTTACATAACATTTCCTAGTGGTTTGAGTGAATTTCGTTGAGCTATTATTTATATTTTGAAGTTTATCATGTGCAGTGGAGTTTTGCTTAGGGGATTTCACTTTATTGTTTATGACTAGGAGGCAGTTTTTTTTTTTTTTTTTTTTTAATTGGAGCGTTTATTTGTTAATATATCAACTAGTTACAACTGAGGTAATATACAGGCAACTATCTAGATATTTACTTCACGTAAATTCCGCAATATTATAGGAGTGTTAGTCCATTGACAATACACCACATTTCAGCTTCACATCAGCATCCAAGGTCAATGGCTTGGTCCTTTTCAGGCGGCGGTTTACTTGGGAGTTGTCGAGAAGCCTAATGGCTTCTGGGTTGGTATGAGCAAGAAGCCTCTTTTCGTAGTTCCTTGCGTATCTTTTAATGACATCGGTGACTCTTTCGATTCGGAGGTCCTTGTGGAGGTCATCATTACGAATGTACCACGGAGCATTCACAACACTCCTCAGTACCTTATTTTGGAATGTTTGAATTATTTTCAAGTTACTTTTAGCTGTACATCCCCATAGCTGGATACCGTAGGTCCAGATGGGCATAAGTACTGTTTTGTATAACAGCAATTTATTGTGCAAACTGAGTTGTGAATTTCGGCCCAACAGCCAATAAAGTTTTCTATACCTGATTGATAGCTCTTCCTTTTTTTTCTTGACATGCTCTTTCCACTTCAGCTTTGCATCTAAGGTCATTCCTAGGTACATAGCTGAGTTGGAATATGGGACTGTGCACTGATTCAGATACAAAGGAGGGTTTGTAATTTTTTTATTCGTGAAGTTCACATGAGTAGAACAGTGGCGTAACGTTTTTCTGCGGGGCCCCCCGCAAAATGTTTTCGGGGCCGCTCCCCATAATGTTTTTTTTTTGCGAAGCGTGCACTTTTTCAACGGTCGTCGTACAATACGCTACGATAACCTAACTAAAAATACATTGTATAATATAACAATTTAACCTACCTTTACGACAGGGATGGAATCGATGTCAACATCGAGAGCAGTACTTGAGGCAGCTCTCTCACTTAATTTCAAGCGCCCTTTAAGGGTTGTCAACGTTTTGTTAAATCCCTAAAAACCTCAAAAAATGTCAAGGCGGCCTAAATTTGTACTCTTTTTGAAGAACACTCCACGAGGAATCGAATGAGCCCCTCCCCAGGTCCGTAGGTCAAACCATTCCCGATGTATGGCCCGATTTATGGTGCCAACATTTGCGTTTTTGGTTCATTATTCAATAATAAACCATTGTAATCGCTCTGGAAAAAAAATTCTAACCTCCCTGAAAATTTCATGGTTTACGTTTCAAAGGGTGTAGAATCCGAATCTGCAATAAAAAATTTTCCGTCCGTCCGCCCCACGCATGATATCACCGAAACGGCTGGAGCAAAAGATCTGAAATTTTCAGGAAAAATCCATCTTGGTCCGACGCGCCCCAATTCTTGAGCCAGCTCTCTCACTCAATTTAAAGTGCCCTTTAAGGGCTGTAAAAGTTTTGTAAAATCCCTAAAAACCTCAAAACAAGTCGAATCGGCCTAAATATTTACCTATTTGATGAACATACCATGAGGAATCGAATGAGCCCCTCCCCACGTCCGTAGGTCAAACCATTCCCCATGTGTGGCCCGATTTATGGTGTCAACATTGGCCTTTTTTGGTTTATTATTGTTTGTTTGTCACCTAGTGATGCCGATAGCGTCGAGTTGTAGTGAATGTGGGTACTGGAGTGATAGCCGATGTGGATACCTGTAGTTTATAGCCGATACACGGGTTGAAGCATTCTGATATGTATGAAACGCTGATAATATATAGGTAAATATCATTACTGGGGATTATTATTCAATATTATTACTGGGGCAAATAAGTATTCTTTCCCTAGGGTTTATTATTCAATTGACAATTCAATTATTATTCAATTGCGTTCATGATTTGAATCTGTACTAAGCTTCGGAGTGTGCGTGTTTCACAGGTGACAGAGCGATCATTGAATTTCAGGAGATATGCATAGACCACGTAATTCGGTTCTCATCCAAAACACCTATTTGGATTGATCAGTTGATCATATTTGTGTGCCTCCTGTACATCTGTCTACCTTTGGCTACATCGTTTAAATTTGGGTTTGGGGAAGTTTCACCGCAATACTAGCGCCAAAGGACTTGATAAATTATGGATTTTTTATTGTGGGGGGGGGGGGTTGAGGTTCAATAAAAAAACGCTGCAAATTCTTTCACTGGGGTTTATTATTCAATTGGCTTGCGTTCATGATTTAAATTTCTACTAAGCTTTGGAGTGTGCGTGTTTCACAGGTGATAGAGCGATTATTGAATTTCAGGAGGCACACAAATATGATCAACTGATCAATCCAAATAGGTATTTTGCTTGAGAACAGACTTACGTGCTCCATGCATATCTCCTGAAATTCAATAATCGCTCTATCCTGTGAAACGCGCACACTCCAAAGCTTAGTAGAAATTCAAATTATGAACGCAAGCCAATTGAATAATAAACCCCAGTGATTATTGAATAATAAACCAAAAATCGTATATTCCAAGTCCCCGAGGAGGGGAGCAGGTTGCCCTGGGAGACGCTCCTCATTGGTGGGGTCCCCTTCACTGGCGCGGTCGAGAGGGGGGGCGGGGGGGGGGGGGGTGAATTCCACCCAGCGGTTGCCCTGGGAGACGGTCCGACGCTCCCCTTCAGGGGTGGGGGTGGGGGGTGGCGGAGAATTCCACCCGCCCAACGTTACCACCCCCTGATATATATACCTGCTCTGATATTTTCGTCTGTATATAGATTGATGATGATGATGATGATGATTGATGATTGATCGAAACTGACGCTGGCACATAGGTACGCCGCCTGCAGCGCCGCGCCTCTTGAGAGATAACTCTCCTGCAGCGCGGCGCCGCTGGCGCCTGTTTCGGTAGGTACGTGAAGAAATCGCAAGCCGCAGGCGCCGGCCGCAGGCGCCTCATGGAAACCTCGACGCCGTGTCTTAAGTGAAAAACGAACGCGATCGACGGGGGCGAGCGGGCGCCCATCGCGATCTATCAGTGCGATCAAACAGTACAACTGTACAGATGTGTCAGACGTAACAACGCGGCACCACGCTTTGTTGCGGCAAAACGATCGTGCCGCGTGTTCGATTTTCCTTCAGTCCAAGAATTTTCCTTAGCCGATCAGCCTTCACATGTGATACAACCTGAGTCACACCGGCGCTCGCGCAGCCGTCTGTCGACCGCCCTTGATTTTTCAATGATTATCTTGCTGGTTTCTCTACTTTCCATTGCAGTAAATACAAAAGAACTAGAATGAAATTCGAAAAACGCTGCAAATTCTTTCACTGGGGTTTATTATTCAATTGGCTTGCGTTCATGATTTGAATTTATACTAAGCTTTTGAGTGTGCGTTTTTCACAGGTGATAGAGCGATTATTGAATTTCAGGAGATATGCATAGAGCACGTAAATCTGTTCTCAACCAAAATACCTATTTGGATTGATCAGTTGATCATATTTGTGTGCCTCCTGAAATTCAATAATCGCTCTATCACTTGTGAAACACGCACACTCCAAAGCTTAGTATAAATTTGAATCATGAACGCAAGCCATTTGAATAATAAACCCCAGTGAAAGAATTTGCAGCGTTTTTATTTTATTATTGTTTCTTTGTAACCTAGTGATGTCCGGCCGATAGCGTCGAGTTGTAGTGAATGTGGATACTGGAGTGATAGCTGATATGAATACTTGTAGTGTAGTTAGTAGCCGATACACGGGTTGAAGCATCCTGATATGCATGAAACGCTGATAATATATAGGCAAATATTTTTCAATATTATTACTGAGTTTATTATTCAATATTATTACTGGGGTGAATAAGTATTCTTTCACTGAGGTTTATTATTCAATTGGCTTGCGTTCATGATTTGAATCTTACTAAGCTTCGGAGAGTGCGTGTTTTACAGGTGATAGAGCGATTATTGAATTTCAGGAGATATGCATAGACCACGTAAATCGGTTCTCATCCAAAACACCTATTTGGATTGATCAGTTGATGATATTTGTGTGCCTCCTCTACATCTGTCTACCTTTGGCTACATCGTTTAGATTTGGATTTGGGGAAGTTTTAACGCATTACGAGTGATAAAGGACTTGATAAATTATAGATGTTTTTATTTTGGGGGGGTATTGTGGGGAAAAACGCTGCAAATTCTTTCACTGGGGTTCAAATCAATCAAAACGAAAACAACAGCGCTTATAAGTTTATTTTATTTAATGATTCATGATTAGAATTTCTACTAAGCCAAAGCTTACTCTCCAAGCTTAGTAGGTACTCCAAAGAGTGTGTGTGTTTCACAGGTGATAGAGCGATTATTGAATTTCAGGAGACACACAAATATGATCAACTGATCAATCCAAATAGGTATTTTGGTCGAGAACAGATTTACGTGCTCCATGCATATCTCCTGAAATTCAATAATCGCCCTATCCTGTGAAACACGCACACTCCAAAGCTTAGTAGAAATTCAAATCATGAACGCAAGCCAATTGAATAATAAACCCCAGTGAAAGAATTTGCAGCGTTTTTATCTCCGAGTTTGGTGAAAACCTTGCATCCGTTACCATGGTAGACAGGGAAGCTACAACTTCTTAAATCTTCTACAACTTCTGATAGCTCATTTCACGTTAAGAAGAATAATTTTGATCGTTCTATTCGTTCGGGAGAGCGTTCTGCAACCGTTGAACGAAGAAAGTTTCCGGAAAGTAAATTTTATTCGCCGATGATGAATTAAAACGATGGAAATCGGCGGGCTTCTCTAATATCTGCGCAGGAATTACCAAAGGTTCGGTCACGTGGAACTGAATCACGTTGCCAACTCAGGAACCTTAATTACATTCCCAGCCCCTGTGGCCTAATCTAGTTTTTAAATCCTCCTCACGTAATTGATCAACTTTGGGAGCGTCGCACCGGATTACTTTTTATGCGTGTGGATCCCTTGGTCCCCCCCACCGATCCCGGGGGGAATTACGTAGGTGTAATTTACTAATTGCCGAAAAGGATGGACCTCGGAATAGGGACTGACAACAATTACTCGCTTTTTTTACGACTGCGTAATAATTCATTACTTGAATTCAACCGGTTTGGTACATGGGCCACGGAATTTCAATCACCCTGACGTTCAAATCCTGTTAAGCCTCCCTCTATGTTGCAAATTTCGGAGCGTTCATGTTATAGAATCATTCAAAAACATTCATCCTGTTTTACAATTATTTAGAACAATATCATAAAACTGAACGTGAACTTGAACATGTCACCGTGAAATCAACAGTTTTTCAAAGCTAGTTCAATGCTTGCTTGGGGATTGTTAGTCTCATTCAGTCTGATATCTAGGAAGGAAGTTGCTAACTTCCTAAAAGACCTAGAATGTAGTTCTCAGTGGATTTGGCCATTTCTCGATGAGAGCGAATTTTCAGATTCTACCCGTAATAAATCTCTAGAGCCAGGTGGGCTGCTATGATGCAATGAGCCGTAAACAAATAACCCCAAGTCCGGAAACGAGAACTAATACTATAAATTGATAATATCGTGGGGTTCCGGGTAAAAGTGACCAAGTAACATTTTTTTCAAAATGAGCTTTTTTTGTCATTCCGGTACTAAGGAACGTTATCTTCAAACTGATGTGCAAGAAATACTTGAAAATAAATTTTACCTGCCTGACCCAAAGAGTTTTATGTGACCAAATGGCATTTGAACTCAAATTATTTGGATTATTAATGTAAGTTGGATTATAAATGTAAGTTAGTTGGATTATAAATTATATATGGATTATAAATGTACTCTCGGTGGTGCATGTAAATGTTATCAATTGCCATTTGATCACTTTTACTGTGTGAGGTTTGTCAGATTGCATAGTGGGCAGGTGAAAATGCCCAATTACAGTGATAGGTAATGGATAACCTTTTCTAACAGAAATAGGTATATCATTGTTATTAGATGCTTGGCAACACGATAAATTAACGAAAAAACTATTCAATCCCTCAATTTCATGTAACTATGCGACTGATTTTCGAAGAATTTTCGAAGAAAGCTTGAAACTCCAGGCAGGTAAAAATGATCAAATAGAGTTTTCCGAATAAACAGCTCTTATTTAATCTGAAGTGAATTTTGAAGCACGATATCATAGGCGGACACTAGCTAACTACCTACAGGATAAAGAAAAATCCAAACATAGTCGGATGAGACATCACACAACCAGTGTTCGTAAGAAGAAAATAGGTGAAACTTCAGATCGCTCCCCTGTAATATTTTGCAAATGTTACTTGGTCACTTTTACTCGGAACCCCACGATATTTTGGTTAAAATTGTAGATTTAAAACCTATGGAAATAAATTTTGGTGTCAGGGTTTTAGGAATCAATGAATTCATTTTTAGTTATTTAACTATGGTTTGTTGTTGAAAATAGAGT
Organism: Creontiades dilutus; assembly: GCA_031894815.1. Classification (NCBI taxonomy): domain Eukaryota; kingdom Metazoa; phylum Arthropoda; class Insecta; order Hemiptera; family Miridae; genus Creontiades; species Creontiades dilutus. The sequence goes on from JAVIWC010000637.1 coordinate 69,398, forward strand.
GATAGGAAAGGAGGAGTAATTATTTGTGGAATTTTATTGAGTCCTTAAGTAAGATTGTGGTTATCTGTTGCTTCTAATTATAATATAATTGCTTATAATTCGTTCCGCTAGTGAGCGAAGAATTCAAAAGCAAATGGCTGTTCGTCTACGCAGGAGAGGTAGTTAACTCCATAGCCTGCCGTTTGTTGCAAAGCTTGGGCACCTCACAAAACTGAAATGGCAAATAAAACGTGTTGCAATACAATTTCCGCCAGTGATACAAGTATAATTATTCCATTCCATCAGAACAAGTACTATTCATTATTAGAATAGGTGTGTTTATCATTCGTAATAATGAAAAAAGCCAAAATGTAATAATCGTGAATTGGATAGTGCATCAATAATAGAGCGAGCATGTCATTAAAAAAAGAAGAATTAAACATCAAGTTCCGAAAAATGTATTGGTTGCTTGGAAGATTCTCCTAACTATCCCTACATAAAAAATTGCTTCTCTACAAGCAAATTCTGACCAGTTTTTACATATGGAATTCAACTCTGGCGTTGTACAAAAAAGACCAACATCAAAATAATCCAAACATTCCAAAACAAGGTGCTAAGAAGTATTGTCAACGCTCCTTGGTACGTTCGTAATGACGACCTCCATCGGGACCTCAAGATAGAACCAGTCAGTGAGGTTATCAAACTATTTGCCGATAAACACGAGCAGAGGCTTCATCAACATATGAACCCAGAAGCTCTACGATTATTAGACAACAGCAACGTCATCCGACGTCTGGATAGAACAAAACCTGTCGACCTTGTGGCGTGACAATGTGACAAGTGCTTGAAGTGATCATATAGAGTAGTTGCCATTGGGCTATTACCTCTACAAACTGTAGTTACTGTATTATTGTAAATTAACTTGATGGGCTACGCTCAGTTTGTTATGTTTCTAATAAAGAAATTCTTCGAAAAAAAAAAATAATAATAGGGCGTGCGTATCAATAGAAGATCAAAAATACCACAGGATGATAAAATAAACATAGTCAACGAGGTGATGTAATGGAGTTGTTAGCCTCACTCAAAAAGTGAGACGATGTACATGCGGTACCTCTGGATCATAAAACTACAGATTCATGCTCAGGGTAAGCATTTTTAAGAAGCGAGAAAGTGTAAATAACAATATCAAACAGTATACTTAATTAATAAAATAAGTAATTAAGACAGATTCCAAATAAGTAGATAGAATACGAGTAAGAAAACATGTAAGTAGGTTTATTCGAGGCGAGAGAAGTAGAAGTCGAACAACTTCGGAATCTTCAAGTTTTTTTTTCTATTTCAACCTTATGGGAAAGAACGATAATTCGATATCAAAAACCATTGAAATGAGAAAATAGGCTGCCAACCTATTCTGAATTTGTCAACACAAGGAACTATCTCAACATCAACGATGAAAGTCAAATGACTTTTGTAAAACCCATAACGCTTGATAATCTCATCAAAATGAGTTTAGTATTCGGGAAAAAGCTAATCCACTGAAGTAGACAACCTCCGTAGACTTTTGGGAATTTTCTCACACATCGCGTCCTTACCAAAGCGTGCCAAACATGCATTTCGGGAGATAGAATTTTACTTCGGTGAAAGAGCCAAGAGTTTTAAAAACACGACAAAACGTATACAAAATTGGTTTACAAAAAAAAGTGACAAGCTCCTAATTATTTCAAATGTGGTTTGTACCGTGGAAAACAATGTCGAACTGTGTGACAATACGAACTAAACTCAAATAAATTAAACTGAAGAATTCTGATGGGAGTTAACCTACTTTCATAAAAGCCTCAAAATAATTAATACCCAGGCTGGGAAAAAAATTTGTGGAATGAATATGACATCATTTAAACATTGTCCTGACATATCACTCTTAACAATTTCGAATTTTTCTAGCACATCCAACATACCTCCCTTTGGGCAAAAGTGAGGAAATTCTATACATTGCCTACTTGTCAGATTAAAAATAAAGCTATGATTGGACTCATTGAGATGATGCAGAATCACTTTTGTTGTCCCTGAAATCAATTTCATGCTAATTTATTCGTTCCCTAAATTTCCTACTAGTTTGACCACAGTATTCAACCCCACATGAACATTATAGTTCATAAACGCCACTTTTATCCTAAACATAATTCTATTCTTAACGGAACCCAAAGAAGCTTCAAGATTATATTTATTTTTTAACACAACATTGAAACCTCTAGTTGACAGAATTTTACTGAATTTTATCTGAAAATTTCCCATGATAAGGTATACTAATCCACTTTTTCTCTTCCAACTCAATTTCTCTCACTAAATTACGCACCCCTCTCCTACTCTTTTTCCTAAGAACCTTATTCAAAATGGAATCAACAAGTTCTCCCCCATATCCATTACTTACGGCTATACTTTTAATAACAGAAGTTTCTCTCAATAAATTTTGATCATTCATTGGTATGGACAGTGCCCTGTTGATCATACTATGGAAAGCTGCGTGTTTATGAACTAAAGGATGATTTGAAGTACTATGAATAGTTATATCACTATACGTATTTTTTCTATAAATGGAGAAATCATGCTTTTTCTTAATCAACCAGATGGACAAATCAAGTTAATTTAACTGATTTCCAACCAATTCAAGGGTGCATTTGATGGAAGGATCCCAATTGTTGGTTTTCCCATGAAAGAAATTTAGTTGTCTCTCGGTTCCTGTCCCTAAAATAATGATGTCATCTACGTATCCATGCAAATACAAAAGATTACCTACTTGATTTAAATTTTCATTAAAGATTTATCTGCCAAGACATATTAATCTCAGAATAAGCCTGAACAGCGTTTCACCGTTTCAGTAGGAAAAAAAAACTTTAAATCAACTAAAATCAGCGATTTAATGATATTCCCAATTATTCAATTAAAATCTACGTACCCAAAATATCTTAACTTAATTTTAGTCCACAGTTCAACGAATAGATCGCTCTCTTCCTGCGTGCGGAAGGTCAGTACGTATTTCCTTTACCCCACAACCTTTTTTGATCAATTTTATAAGGAGTTGAAACAAAAAGCCACGAACAACTATCAGCAGCTAACGTTTCAACTAATGGATATGGTCTAATAAACATAAAATTTGATATATTATAGGAATCAAAATATCGATTCCTCTTCATTCGAATCCCATTTTTAATCCCATAATTTATCTATATGTATGACGTATTTTTGAAGTTCTGCTTTTTTCACCAAAACAATCCTATTCAAACCGCTAACCCTAATAACCGCGCTCTACAGATTTTGTATTGAGATATCATGGCAATACATGTTTATTTTAAATTGTGTTATTGGTACGTAGGTACTATGAAAGTAGGTTTATTTTGCCTACTATACTGTAAATTGACTTCTTGTTGAGAGTTCTGTCTTTCTTATAAGGCGAGCACAGTCGATTGGGTTATTGTTCGGAAGCCAGAGAAAATACGTCGCTCCCAAGTTCCGTCTTGCGTTCGCACTGCCAAACTCTGAAAAACACAAGTTGCGATATCTCGGGCCCGAGGCCTGCCTCTATGGTTAATTGAAACGGCCTATATTTATACTTCCAGTTCGGAAAACGAAGTTAGCAAGTCAAAAGCCGCCCCTGGGAAATGGAGGCGGCACCTGTTTCCCAGGAAGTCAAGTCTCGGTTGCAATTTGTTAAATAAAACATCAAGGAAACACCCCGGTTTCTCCTCTGCTCCTCTTGTCCCATGACAAGAATAAACAATGGTACATCACCGGCGGTTGGAGCGAGACGGAGAGCGTCAGTTTGTTCCGGAAAACTGGATAGAGAGGGACACAAGATACGACAGCTTGCGATGGAAAATAGGCTTCCTTCTAATCAAAAGACGCGATATTACTTGCAAATCGAGCTAAATATTGGTACATGGGCGAGCAAAAGGGGGAACGAACAAATTGTCTTATTCATAGATGCGGGATATAATACAGAAGCTGGTTGAACATAATTCTTGTATATGTAACTGTAATCTGAATTGGCGAATGTGTGTTGAAACGCTTTTATTTGGATTTTGTTGGCGAATAAGGTTGTCGGCTATTGTGCATACATGCTAGTATTGAATCTGCATTCTGCCTTCTTTCAACCTCCTGAGGTTGTTTAACTGAGACCTAAGTTACCAATCGAAACCTCCTTCCTTAATCGTCGATTAGTTATATGTCTTCGTCTAAGTTCTCCCTAATTTTTGGTTTATTATTCAATTATAAACCAGTGTAATCGCTCTTGAAAAAAAAAAGTTAACCCCCCCCCCCCCCTGAAAATTTCATGGTTTAAGTACGTTTCAAAGGGTGTAAAATCCAAATCTGCAATAAAAATTTTTCCGTCCGTCCGCCGTACGCCGTACGCACGATTTCTCCCAAACGGCTGGAGCGAAAAATCTTAAATTTTCAGGTAAAATCCATGTTGGTCCGACAACGCCCCAATTCTTTAGCCAGCACTCTCACTTAATTTAAAGTGCCGTTTAAGGGTTGTCGAAGTTTTGTAAAATCCCTTAAAACCTCAAAAAAAGTCGAAGCGGCCTAAATTTGGACTCTTTTTGAAGAACTTTCCATGAGAAATGGAATGAGCCCTCCCCCAGGTCCGTAGCTTAAACCATTTCCAATGTATGGCCCGATTTATGGTGCAAACATTTGCATCCACATTCACTACATCACTAGGTTACTGCGATCAAAACAAACACAAGAGTTTTTTTTTTTTTTGATCGCAGTAACCTAGTGATGTATTGAATGTGGATACTGGAGTGAACTCCTAAAAGGCTTTATAGCGGATACACGGGTTGAAGCATTCTGATATGCATGCTCCGTCTTAAGAAATTTAAAATTTTCAAATATAATATTTTTCCATTGTAATCGCTCTTGAAAAAAAAACGCTGCGAATTCTTTCACTGGGGTTTATTATTCAATTGGCTTGCGTTCATGATTTGAATTTCTACTAAGCTTTGGAGTGTGCGTGTTTAACAGGTGATAGAGCGATTATTGAATTTCAGGAGGCACACAAATATGATCAACTGATTAATCCAAATAGGTATTTTGGTTGAAATACAGATTCATTTGCTTTATGCATATCTCCTGAAATTCAATAATCGCTCCATCACCTGTGAAACTCGCACACTCTGAAGCTTAATAGAAATTCAAATCATGAATCATTGAATAATAAACCCCAGTGAAAGAATTTGCAGCGTTTTACTCTCCCAACAGGAGAGGAAGGCAGTGTGCAGTTTCCCAAGAGCATAATGGAGACTGTGCAAAGAACACCAAGAGGGGTGGGTTCTATAAAGTTCCCCCAGGGTTATGCGTAAAACGCTGCTAAACCACGTTTCATGTTTCTTGAGTTTTAGCAGTTTTTGCTCCTCCAGGGTTTTATTTTTCTAATGTTTGAGTTGTCCACACCCCAATGGTTCAGACTTTGGTATTCGTCTCTCTGCTGATGAACCCTGTAATGCTGCTGATGGGACGTGCTAAGGAATAATTGGCAGCCTTTTTTTTCTTGAAGGCACCAAAACTATCAGGGTATCCGATATTTCCTGAACTAATGAACTTTTTCTATTTGCCGTTTCGCCTTGGAGACGACCGTTTCTTCTGGGTCCGCTTCCCGGCGAAAAAGGAGCGTGTTACACGAAGAGGTCAATCTGTCACCCCGCGCCCGCCGCCTCCCTCGCCCGCATCCCTGCGGAGATCGTCGCCTTTATTTATAGCCTCCCGAACGGGCCGAGGTGGAAAACATCTCGGGAAGTTCAGCCTCTTCACGGAGGAAAACCCTCTTCGAGCGCCTTACGATCCGTTTTTTTTTTTCGGGATGGTCAAGGAAATTCAGATCTGGCTTAACAATGTCTGACAGCCTGTAGCTGTTGTAGGCTGACCCATTTTTCCCCACATTACGCTTCTCTGCGTTTCAGACAAGGTAAGCGGAACAGTTGCCTTCGCTTCCTTTCCGTATCTTTATTATTTTCCTCACCTTCAAGAGCCAAGTTGTATACGTCGATGTTGAAGATTCCTATTTCAGGAGCAGGAGTTTTAGGAACCTAATTTTAAGCTAGTAACAATTTTTAAACATAGGAATTACTATAGATGAAGACTTAAGTTGGGAGTATCATATTAGCTCTATGGTTCAGAAACTCCGTAAATTTATTCATATTTTTTATAGATTGAGGGGATGTCTTGACAAGAAAAATTTAATTACTATATATAAAGCTCTTGTGCAAAGTGTCATTAGTTTCGGTATTTTAGCCTGGGGTGGCGCTTCAGCGTCTATCCTAAATCCGCTTTGTATTGTCCAAAAATCAATCCTAAAAGTAATCGCCAGGAAGCCACGCCGGTTCCCCACCTCTGACTTATTCAAAGCTGTCCAGGTATTCTCAGTTCAACAACTGTATGTCAAAATAGCTATTACTTTTTTTCACAAACACCCCGATTACTTCGTGTATCCTAGACATAGCATATACCCAGCTCGCCTCACTTCTAAGGCGGTAATACCAGCTCCCCAATCTCGTTTATGGTGTACCTCAAAGCATATATTTTTCAGTATGCCTTATATATTGCGGTCTCTCCCAGCCGACATGACCATACCTGGAAATTTTTCGCGTGCCGTTTATAAAACTAGAATTTTCACATGGTTGATAACCCAAGGTCCTATAAACTGTTCCAATTTACTGACTAGTGTTTATGTGTCATGATTTTGTCTGTTTTTTTACTACTATGGTGTTTATCTTTACCTACCTATATAATGATTGTATTCTATCCATCAAATTCGTTTGGGATTGTCACTTGGGTTCATAGAAATTTATTCTAATTTAGCTATCTTTTTTTTGCATCCTTATTTTCTTCATCTGGTCACTTTTGGGTCGTTTTTGTAAAAATGGTGTATTAGGTAATGTTACCTGTTTAAATCAACTCCCCCGAACCGCACAGGGTCGTACCCTATGGTTCTTGTGGTATATTCCATTGTATAAATATACTATAATTTTTCCTTTGTGTTGCCGTATTAATTTACAACTATGATATTTTTTTTTGTAATTTCTTTGTTTTTTTTGGAATAAACTTTCTTTCATTCATTCATTCATTCACAGTCCCAATAAAATTTAATTGGAAACATCTAATGGGCAACCTCACTCAATCGATTAAAATATTGGTTTTGTTGTGTGGGAAGTTGGTACACAAAGAAACATCCAACTCAACATCTAAAACATCTGAATCGTTTTGTTCCTCTATTAATAGAGTGGCTTAGGATCGTCATTACTAATTTTCGTGCCAAATTTAAATCGGAATGTTGTCAAAGAAGACAAACATAGTTTTATGAAGCTACACTCAGAAATCGCTTTCCACTCTCGGCATTAAACCGATTGTTTTCTATTGCTATAATGAAGTGAATAAGGATTTTCATTTCTATTTTCCGTGCTATAATGCAATAAAAACTGCTCGTACTGTAGGAGAGGAACATGTTGAATGTTTAGTTCCTTTGTTCATTACTAGAGTGAATTAGAACCTTCATTACCATTTCGCCTGCCAAAATGGAACATCAATGTTGGTGGTCTCATTACTAGAGTGAATTGGGCTAGTCATTACTATTTCCCATGCCATAATGAAGATGTTGGGTGTCATACTAACGAAGTGAGTGAATAAGGATCTTCATTACTATTTTCCATTCCCGAGTGTAATAGCAATGTTAGGTGTCATAATAAAGTTGAAGTGAGTCGCAGTTGTTCTTGTAACTATTACTGGGGTGAACTAGGATCTCATTACTATTTTGCTTACCAAAACCCTAGTGTTATACTAAACGATGGGGGAGAGACGCAAAATGTGTGGTTCCTATGCAAAGAGTCCGTCGTATGATCCAAAAAACTTCGCACGCGTATTCTACAACTAGTTTCCAACAAGAAGTACCTCTTAGAGATTTTTGTAGAGGGTTCGTTTTCGAGTTATTCCACTTTCAAGACTTTTTTCATGTTTTCGAGCTTACGTCACTAAAACGATCGTAAGTCGTTCTCGAAGTATTTGCAAATCTAAGGATACGGTTGAAAAGGGCTTTGAATTGTCCGTCGTCTCAGTCTTTAATAGTGATTTTTAAAGGGAGCTAAAATGTTGAAAGCTAGCATGAAATGCGTTTAAAAATACTCCTACAGGCTAAAATTCACATGCCTTATTGCAGGGACTCATTAGCGGTTGAAAACAGTCGAGATCCCCACGATTTGGCAATGTGTTCTTTTCAAGCTGATTTTCTATCGTTTCGCTAGCTCAAAAAAGTTGGTTCCCCATTTAAAATTTAACGCTCTTTCCAATAGTGGAATCGGATTTGAAATCGCACGCAAAATATGGGAGACATGGCCGTTTTAACGCGGTAAGGTAGACAAAACGAGAAAATCTTAAAATTGAAAAAAAAACCGCATTTCCAAGGGTGTAAACGAAAATTGCTTAGAGGCATTTTCGATTAGAAATTTTCCGTACAATCTTCTCCTGGCCTGTGACCGTCACGAAATGTAACACCCTGTATTTGGAATCCGCTACTAATTTCCCAAGAAATGCATGTTTTTTGCAGAAAACAGGGAAAATTCGGCAGGTTTCCCGAAAATTGGCTTATTTCAGGGGGAAAAAAACTGCCACCATTTTCAGATTCAACACTCTCAAAAACCCCCAGCGCAGATGAATAGAAGCCCTGATTAGGAGGTAATTTTGGTTTATTAGTTCAATAATAAAAAAAAAAAAATTAACCCCCTGAAAATTCCAGATGGTTTACGTTTCAAAGGGTTTAGAATCCAAATCTGCAAAATAAAAATAAAAAATTTTCCGTCAGTCCGCTGCACGCCGTGCGCACGAGTTCTCCCAAACGGCTGGCTCAAAAAATCTGAAATTTTCAGGAAAAATCAATATTGATCCGACAACGCCCAAATTCTTTAGCCAGCACTCTCACTTAATTTGGGTACACAGATATTGTTGGTTGGTTGAGAACAGATTTACGTGCTTTATGCATATCTCCTGAAATTCAATAATCGCTCTATCACCTGTGGAACACGCACACTCCAAAGCATAGTAGAAATTCAAATCATGAACGCAACCCAATTGAGTAATAAACGCCAGTGAAAGAATTTGCAGCGATTTTTGTACACCATAGTTATTGTTACTTGTAAATAAACAATAAACAACAATGGAATTTGTTGTTCAAATTGAGACTGTTCACCACAATAAGTTGTTTTTCACACCGATTCGACTGTAACATACTCGATCTTTTGGTGAAAATAACATTTTCCGAGAAATCCTTAAATAATAAACTGATCTAAGCTACAGTCAAAGGATAGCCTCCGCTTTAGGTTCGTTCTCCATTGCTTTGAACGATAATGAACCCTTCAGAGCATAACATTGGGATATCCTGTTATAAAGAGATTTTCAGCTTTGAACGGTTTTTAAGAATGGTATTATTTCTACGTTCTGTGGGACGGTTTTAACTTTGTTCGAACTTCTAAGGGATCATGGTTAATCAACCGTGAGCAGCTTTCACTACTCCACCTCAGCTTCGCCACTATTGTAATATACCATTCTCAAACAGAATTAATCTTTTCACAAACAAAAATTCTTTTCCCCCAACCAAATTAAACCTTTCACAATTGAAACTGAACCTTTACAAACTAAATGGAACCTGTCACAATTGAAATTAATTATTTCATGTATCTTGAATTCGTTGAGCAGATGACTTTTGGTTAGGTATTATTCAATAATAAACCATTGTAATGCTCTTGAAAAAAAAAATTCTGACCCCCCCTGAAAATTTCATGGTTTACGTTTTAAAGGGTGTAGAATCCGAATCTGCAATACAAATTTTTCCGTCCGTCATCCGTACGCCGTACGCACGATTTCTCCCAAACGGCTGAAGCAAAACAGCTGAAATTTTCAGGAAAAATCCATTTTGGTCCGACGACGCCCCAATTCTTGAGCCAGCACTCTCACTTATTTTAAAGTGCCCTTTAAGGGTTATCAAAGTTTTGTAAAATCCCTAAAAACCTCCAAACAAGTCAAGGCGGCCTAAAAGTGTACTCATTTTTAAGAGCATACCTCGAGGAATCGAATGAGCCCCTCCCCAGGTCCGTAGGTCAAACCATTCCCGATCTATGGTCCGATTCATGGTGCCAACATTTGCGTTTTTTGGTTTATTATTGTTTGTTTGTAACCTAGTGATGTCCGGCCGATAGCGTCGAGTTGTAGTGAATGTGGTTACTGGAGTGATAGCCGATGTGGATACTTGTAGTTTATAGCCGATACAAGGGTTGAAGCATTCTGATTTGCATGAAACGCTGATAATATATAGGTAAATATTATTCAATATTATTACTGGGGTAAATAAGTATTCTTCACTGGGGTTTATTATTCAATTGGCTTGCGTTCATGATTAGGATCTGTACTAAGCTTCGGAGTGTGCGTGTTTCACAGGTGATAGAGTGATTATTGAATTTCAGGAGATATGCATAGAGCACGTAAATCTGTTCTCAGCCAAAATACCTATTTAAATTGATCAGTTGATCATATTTGTGTGCCTAATGAAATTCAATAATCGCTCCATCACCTGTGAAACACGCACACTGCAAATTCTTTCAGTGGGGTTTATTATTCAATTTTATTCACTTGAGTTGCATTCATGATTTGAATTTCTACTAAGCTTTGGAGTGTGCATGTTTTACAGGTGATAGAGCGATTATTGAATTTCAGGAGATATACATAGAGCACGTAAATCGGTTCTCAACCAAAACTCCTATTTGGATTGATTAGTTGATGATATTTGTGTGCCTCCTCTGCATCAGTCTACCTTTGGCTACATCGTTTAAATTTGGATTTGGGGAAGTTTTAACGCAATACGAGTGCTAAAGGACTTGATAAATTATAGATGTTTTTATGGGGGGGGGGGGGGGTATTGAGGTTCAATAAAAAAACGCTGCAAATTCTTTCACTGGGGTTTATTATTCAATTGGCTTGTGTTCATGATTTGAATTTCTACTAAGCTTTGGAGTGTGCGTGTTTCACGGGATGGAGCGATTATTGAATTTCAGGAGATATGAATGGAGCACGTAAATCTGTTCTCAACCAAAATACTATTTGGATTGATCAGTTGATCATATTTGTGTGCCTCCTGGACTTCAATAATCGCTCTATCCTGTGAAACATGCACACACCAAAGCTTAGTAGAAATTCAAATCATGAACGCAAGCCAATTGAATAATAAACCCCAGTGAAAGAATTTGCTGCGTTTTTGGTAATTCAAATCATGCATTTCGCTACTATATTATTTTGGCTGTTGTCTATGGTGGTATTTTATCAACAATTATAATAAAAATCACAGTATCTGTTTCATAAAAACCTCTGCGCGGATAGTGACAGTAAAATTTATTTTGCCGGGGTTAAAGGCAACAGATTTCTGCATTTAAGACATACCAATGTTTGTCTAAGTGATGGAAAATTATGAAATAAATATACAACACACTTCAATGGTTTAAGTAGTATAACTATTTTCTAACGATATAACACGCGCGAGTGCTCGGGCGTAGATAGGAAGGAAACGGTGTAATCTGCTTACTATTTTTTTATGCAGAGAGAGTGAGCTACTTCCGTGGACGCCCCTGTATGTTATGATAACTCAACCACCCCAGGGTGAGACTCATTCCTGGCTCCAAACTCTTTTTTATACATTTGATATTTTTGTAAAAGTGCTCATCGGGTAGCATGCTGCCTAGTAAGATAGTTCTATATATGAAGTAAGGAAGGGACATCGCCATCGATAATATCAAAATCATTTTCAAAGCATTCTAAATCCACTGTTAGAAGACGCTAGAAAGACATCCCAATCGATAATTCTCGGCAGAATTGAGATTGCAAGCTCAAATTTGCACAAAAAATCTATCTAGGCTTTCAAAAGGATGAGTTTGAAGATGGGGCAATCACCTCACTCTAAGCGTAGGTTTGGGGCATTTCCTCTTTCATTGAGGTTTTTTCACGCTGAACATGATGGTGAAATCGGATTGGGGATATAGCAATCCATTCAAACTAGTGCAGTTACTAGTGCTTAATTTTCCCTCAAGCAAAACTAGTTTCTTTGAAAATTGCCTCATTTTGTCATGCTGCATGACTAGAACTTTCCTTACCATCTTCTTCAGCCTTGAAAACCTTTTAAAATGAGATTTCATTTGCAAAATAAAATTTCTGATTTAGCGTCAATATTCCTCATAATTTTATTTTGCCCTCCCACAAATATTGGATCTGGCAGACTTGGCGTTGGTCTTTAGATGAAAACGCCACTACTTACTTGGAGGCATCTTTATGGAATATTCACCCCCAAACACTGAACGAAGGAACGAACGCATTCCTCAGAATACTAGCAAGAAGCGAACGGTAGTTGCGTGTAACAAGGATACTGTTAACTGATATGGACACCTATATCGAAAATATCGTAATATTGATATTTTCACCCGATATTGGAGGACATATCGATGCCGCTCTCAAACATCGACAACGATTAAAAATCGATGTTTGGTCTGGATGTCCCTAGTATGTGGTCCTATTTGAAATGTCCAGACCCCCTACAACCTTCACCTCGTCTGGTATGCTCGTGGTCCTTAAAGACCAGTCATGGAAAACACACCCTGCATACCCTCGAATTCCGTTACATCGAGAATTTCCTGTAGTATTTATTTATTAACAATAGTACGGGCATAAGCCCAATAGTAGAGGGATACATTATATCATGAAGAAAGAGAAAGCGAGAGATAGTAAGTATAAATATAACAATAAATATGTATAAAAATAAAATATAACAGAGGCAAAAACACTTGAACAAATTACATCTAAAACAACCGAATTCACAACTCAGTTCATACCCAGTGCTCCCAACCAGAACCACTACTCATCTCGCAGACAACGGAGCCTCGCCCTGAACGCCGTGGGCGTCAACACCAACAGATCCGATGAGTCAGAATCAGGGAGTCGGTTGAATGACTCCTGGATCCGAATGACAGGATCGTTCCGCAGGTAGTTGGTAGGGGAATGCTGCATATACAATATGCTGAACATACTATTTTATTCATTGATGACTCGAAGACACCTGATGGTGTTGCCCTCTCCTTTATGGAAAACCCAACTTCCAAATCGCCAAACGCTCACCACCTGTAGTACATGTGTCCACATCCATGTACATCGATGCTGTCAACTCGACCATGTTTGTTTCAAGTTGGGATTAGCCCATCTGAGACAACTCCTTAAATTCCACAGAGATAATTTAGTTTCTCATATTCAGATGAACCCAAGTACAAAACAAAGGTTGTTCATATACCCACAACAGTAATTTTTATGTGGGTACCCATGGAAATGAATGTTTTGACGGTACAACCCTCATAACTGTTGGTAATTTTATGGGAACACTTCTTTTCATCGTTCTCTTTCTCCCTCATCTTCCTCAGCTTCCCTAATCCATTGTGCCGTCGCAGGGTAAGCCTAGGCGTGCTCCCCACTTTTCTTTTATTTAGTTATTAATTTTCATATTTTTCAGTTTGTCCCTTCAAATTTAAGGAACTTCCAAAGACAGAATAACTTGATGCAACTTCCTTTAGTTTTTACCTAATCTCGTTGATGATCAAACCTCCTACAGGGAGCAACGTTGCTAAGCGCCATATGCTAAAATGTAATTGTACTTTCACGTGCTTGGCATTATAAGGCTTGTCTCAGGAAACGTATTTGTGTTTGCAGTCAACACTCAACCCATACCGAACGTGAACGTAACCCACACAACGTAACTACAAGTCTGTCTGAAGTTAAACCAGCAAACCATACCGAAAATGCCATTTCGTGTTGACTTTGTATGTAAAAGTGACCCTTTTTGTGATCTTTATTCCAAAGAAACCTGCAAGGCCTACTAATCATTGGATGCAAATTGTCTTTGAAAGTTTGAATATCCTCTGGTATGCCATCAATCGCCACTAGTTTGACCACATTATCTATCTCATCGTTGTAGCGGATACCACCGTGTCCCTTAACCCAAACACGGTCAATGGATATTCCGGATAATTTGCTGTCATATACTATACAAAGTATATTTCTGGCCCATCGGATTGCGATCCATACGTGGATCGCTAAATTTTCAAAGAACTAAGTGAATCGGAAAATAGAGCTGTTCAAGTCATCATTAAGTGGGCTGGAGAATGAATGTATTACATAGCAGAATGGTAATTATTTCTTTTGTGCAACGAGAACGAGGTTATTTGAATTTTTCACTGAATTTGTTGGTGACGTTACAAACTGCAGAACCTGCAACCGTAGAATTTTTGCTTTCATCAATTAATATCATCGTGTGAGCAGACCACCAAACTCATAAGTTCTCCGAAATGTTTTATTGAAAATTCACTGGACTCCTCTTGGCTTATGGTACTGAATAAACTTTACTGGGACCATGGCCTAATATTCCACCGTAACATAGATACAAAGGGTTATCATTGTAAATATACAACCAAAAGGAAAGCAGGTCAACAAGTTTTCAACTCTTTTTGGAAAAATACTATTTTGTGAATTCTGGTCATTTTTGTTTGAAGGTAGTATCGAATCGCCATTCACTGGACTGAATGACACCTTCATGTGCGGATGAGAACATTCATTGTTTGCCCCTGTGTTACAACGTTATCGTATTTTGAGAAAATTCTTGTTACGAATCTTGATCGTGTTCGGATACAATTCAACTAATTGTCAATCATTCAGAACAACTACGTACTAATCACCGATAACTATGGGGATTATAACTCTCACCTACCGAAAACTTGTAGAATGGTCATAACTGAAGGTGTAGTCACCAACAGAGATGTCGTTGACAAATTATTGACCTTGTTTTTGACCTCATTCTATAGACTCGGGAGGGGTTTAATAAAACCACTGAATCTGTCCTACATTTCAAATAAATCCTCTCCCTTTTCCCTTGAAATGTGAACACAATCGGCCCCCAGCCTTTTTCCCTCCCCGAGTAAAAAATAGGAAAACCAGAAGGGACAAAAGCCAAGGAGAATGGAGTTGGGTCTCTAATTGCTTTTGTGATTGGCGATTCATTCCAATCAAGAAGAAGGTAAGAAGACAGCAAACAGAGGGCAAGGGCAGACCCTCTTATTAAAGGAAATTCAACCTCAGGGCCCCACACCTAATTAAACGACAATGGAATCCAATTTTATCAGTAACCCACCATCGGACCGTCAATATCCAAGCAAGGAAGCACAAGGAAAGCATTGCTCTCATCTTAATCGATTGTTAGTGGAATATAAGGCCTTGAAACAATAATAATTAGTGCAAATTAAATTAAAACACAACTGTAATGGTTCTCATTCTACTCGCATTGATTCCTTTCCAAACCACCTGAAGGTTTTACTGGTAAAACTCGTCCTGCACACTTGAAGGAACTATTTACAAGATTTTTAAGTTTTGGGACTATTCATTCAGGCTGTATTTTACAATTCATAGCATTGTTGTAGGTATGACACATTTTCGTATCTACAATGCTCATTCCAGAAACGTTTATCTACCTTGAAGTTGTAACCATATTCAAAATTCGGACCCTTTGCCACGGAATGTGACATCACTCATAAGAAAGCACGATCTGAAAGGAACACTCTAGGTGGAACCGAGTTTAGAAAATCGAAATTTCAATTTTAAATTTCGTCAAACCCACTTCTTTGAACCACCAAACCATTTGTTTCGCTACAAGTTCACCTCTAGCTCGTAGATATCTGCCTTGGGGGTTTGGTAACACTTTTGCTTCCGAGTCTACCAAGGTAGCGGAAGCATTGTTTTCACTTTCGGAATGTGAACATTTTTTTTCCAAAATCAAAAATTTCGCATGTCTTAGACCTTTCTGAACAATTTTGGTTCCGTGTCTGTCTGTGTGTCTGTGTATCTGTCTGTCAGTCAGCAAATCCTTTTTACGGGCAAAACTACACGAAGTTATAGTCCGATTCCGATGAAATTTTCAGGGATTGTTCGGTTTGATGTGTAGATGGTCCCCTATAAGTTTCATGACTCCCGGATGAATAGTATCCTCTGCGCATGCGCAAACGTGAAATCCTTGTTACGCGCATAACTCCGGGAGTTCTTGACCAATTTCGATGAAATTTTCAGGGATTTTAGAAACGTCATAATAATTATTTATCACTTCAGTCATCTATCCATTCCAATCTATCCAATGTCAATTTTTATTATTAGGTATATATTGAATAGTTGAACATGCCTACCTTTATTTTCTCAAGTTAAGCATAACATTTCCTCAAGTTGTTATGCTCCTGCATAACGATAAATTTACCCTAATTCAACATTTAGTTCGCCTAATTGAATGATGTTCTTTAGTCAATAATAATTTTCAATGATTTTTTAAAATAATCTATCTGTGGTTTGAACCCATTTTCAGTGGTTTGTGGTTGAGCAAAAATTTTCGTCAAGTAACATCTTCGCAACTCTTATATTTGTTCACGGGCCTGGTATGCCCATATCTTTGCTCCATTGCATACCGTCGAGTGAACAGACGTGGTGCTTCACTAGTGGAAGTTCACGCCGTTTCCTTTTTAACCTTTTCAACCCCCCCCCCCCCCCCCCCTAAGCTTTGGACCAACTTCGGTTTTTTGGCGAAGTGGACTCCTAAGTCTAACCGCTAAAACAGAATCATTAAAATATAGTACTAACTAACAACAGCCAACGACTTTTCCTGGTAACACCAGATTTCGCGGTAAATATGTTGTTGTCATGGGTTGTGACAGCACTGGAAATGCAGAAGAAATTTAGTTTCGAAGAGTTCGAGAAGCGCATAATAAATGTAGTATTCCAGCGTTAAGGGTACTCGATAAATAAACACCGATTTCCGAGTCCCAGGTCCCCCGTCTGTGATAGAATGAAGTGGTTACGCCGTTTGATTGGCTATTGCCGTTGTGAGCTTTCCGCGGGCATATTTGCCATAATTACGATCCCACCTCAGTCGAAAATTATCATTGGCTTTTATTGGCGTTTGATCTCGGGCCCGGCGAGTGTGAAGAGGAACCAGTGGGAGGGGGCCTTTCAACGCAAATGGCCTCATTCAAATTATCACCGGTTCATTACCGTTCGCCGCTGCCTCATCCAAATATCTAACCATTCTCCAGCCCCTTTCCCGCACGTTTACCGGGTATCTACCGCGGAAAAGGGGGGTCGAAATTTACCAACCAAACCGTCCAACAATATTAATCATTCTGGTTATCTTCGAAACACCCATCACGGCCTCTCACGCCCGTAATCGGTTGCCACAATCTCGTAAATATATCTCACGGCTCGACAGCCTACTTCACCTCTCGCTTCGTCCTTGGCTTTGTCAGGAAAATGACGTTCAAAAATGGCAACATCATCCCATTTTCCTTGTTGTCGATCATGGTTAAATTACACAGGATTTCGGTAAATTAATCAATTGTTAGCAGACCAAATTTGTTATCCATATAAAAACATAAGTGTCCAAAAAGTATCAGCCATCAGTTAAAGAGTTGCATGCATGATAGTGAATATGGGTAGTTTCCCTCCTCATTTCTTTAAACTGTTAAGCAGGGCAAATCCATAAGGAGAGTCCGGAAATGTGGATAGGGGCGGTTAGTAAAATACAATGGAGGGGAATCGCGGAAGTTAGGAAGGCGTTCACAACCATCCGGAATTTTGGCTGTCCGGAACAGCTGTTTCCCGAGCTCAAGCAAACAACTCATTTCCCGGCTTCCTTCCACAGCCGTTTCGGTTCCCGACGCCAATCCCTGTAGTAAACTGCGCAGATGCGGAGCGAAAAATATCTGAAAAATCAGAAGCGCACAGTTTGCTTCAGAAGTACAAAAGTGTAGTGTAGACAAAAATTGCTATGAAGCATTTTCGATCAGAAATTTTCCGTAGAATCTTCTCCTGGCCAGTGACCGTCACGAAATGTAACACTGGCAGTGTGCCCAGGTCGGGCAGTCAAACACGGGTGACAACCTCCTTCTCCAGCCACTACCGGGCCTCAGTGGTTTAAAAATAAATATATAATTAAAATGAAAAAAAAAAAAAAAAAAAAATTAGGAGAAAAGTTTGTACCTTAGGACCCCGTCCATTCTCCCTCCTGACAGTGAAAGAAATTTCCGAGGTTTGTTGCACAAGAAGAATACAACTGGTATTGAACGAAATTCGAATTATGAAAATCTTTTTAGGATTGTCACCTGAGTAAAGTCGACAAAATTTGTGTACCTATTTGATGGGTAAAATATGATTTTTTTCATGATTGTAGTAAACACGCGTTTTAACTGTGAGACGCGGCTTGAAAACGTTCGCGTCTACGTACGCGTACTTACCTATGATAGGATTGCAACACACGTGACGCGCGAAGTGGAAGGTGCGAGTTTTACCCTCCGCGTCAACAAAAGGAGCGAGGGTTTGACGCTTGGTACCTGCTACCCGCCGCGAGCTCGCTTCGGGCAAAAGACGCCTGGCGTTGAAGCAGTACTGAACTGAACATTGTTGGTGACACACCTTCTCGCCAGCGGGTATTTTCTCGCTACTAGTTTTATACAACGAATGGCCGATGATAGGCGGGTACTTAACGCTGCCGTGTGTCGGGAGAGGGATACATGTCGCCGCGAGATTTCTCACAACCCTCGCGGCGTCAAGCGTCTAAAACTCGCACGTGTGTCAAGGGGAGTACGTAAGCGGGGCACGCCTCCCTCGCTCCTCCCCCCATTCGCTTAGCTGTCCTCCCATTAAACTCAATCATATGACGGTCGGCAAATGGGAGAAAGAAAGGGACAAAAAAAGGAGAAAAAAAGTCACGCCATTCTTCACTCCGCCAGAAAGCGGCGGGAGATGCCTGAAAAGTAAAGCTTAGGTAAATGAAAAGGAGTGAACGCATGAAATATGCTCCCGTATTGAAATGGGTAAGTAGACTCTCAGGGGCTGGGAAAGAAGGCGGTAACAATGGGAGTGGGAGGAACGAAGGAATGATGAATAGGAATCTACATTCCCGGTGGAGCTTACACCCGTAGACCGCAACGTATAAATCACATTGCCTTATATACAGATTCGCGTCCTAAGACATTTATTATGTTGAATAATGTATTACATGATTTATAGGGACGGAGTATAACCTATTGATATATTTATGAACTGGGGATATTCTTGTTTTCAATATCCCATTCGGCGTATTCACTTTCAATCAGCAAAGGCCGGATTTAGAAGGAAATGATTACTTCAATACCATCGAATACTATCAAACAACAATAAGTCAGTTCGTTCCTTGATTGGTTTTGCTCCCTTCATTCAACGGTGCGGACTTTTTGTATCATGACCCTGCACAAAAAGTTGAAGTATTGCTACGTTTTCATTGAAGTACTTCTGTGAATTTTGCGTAAACTGATCAGAACATTTAATTAGTCATTCGTAAGGAACAAAACGTATTGAATACTCTGTAGAAGAGTCAGACCATACTTCACATATTTCGATCTGTAGCAATGCCAGATATATTATTAGAGACAGATAGATCGTCCATTTACATCATTTCACATGTTACATTCTTTAATTTACATTTCTACTGCTACTCAAGCAAGAAGTAGGTGACCGATTCATGTCCTTCCTTTTTTGTCCAATTAAGATTTGGATTAAGATTAAGATTAAGATTAAGATTTGGTGTTCTATTTACTTGAGGAGAGAAGTAAAAAAAAAACACGATTTCACATCTGATTGTTAAGTAAAACTGCCTAAAATTTTGGATAAATAATATAATCTACAAATATTTTTTCCTCGTACTATCCGACGTGTTCGTAAGGCTGTGACTTGTACACATTGTACACAGGAGGAGTGTGACTCCCTTGCTGCTTCAGAAGCATTGCAATTGGCGAAACCGTATACAAAAATCATGTCGACAAACTCACATGTGGTATAGCTACTCTGCTGAAAGCAACTCATCGCAATAAATCTTAAATGAACACAAACAATAGCCGTCTCTTCGATTATCCTGACTTCGGCTGGACAGCTTAGGAATGCCGTAGATGCTGTTCACAAACGAACGTTTTCATTCATTAAATTCGTTTTCATTTTTAATTTTTTAATTTTTTGTTTTTTTGGTTTATATCTGAACAATCTTGTAAAATCTAACTCTTTATATGAACTCGATTTAAACCCCAATATCTTACCATTGTCCTACAACTTGACTACATGTTTGAGTCAACAAACATTTTACTAAAACTGAATTTGGTCAGAAACAACAAATAATCAACATTGCAACACTTAGTGCTACGCCCAAATTGGATTGAGGTTGATAATACACGGCGCACAAAGCAACCCCTCCTTCAAGACCGAGCGGTCGTGCGGGTCATTGCATATCTTACCCCTGACCAGGACAGTGCCTCCTCCGTGGCTTTCCCTATTGTCAAACATCAGGTCTTTTTTAGTTATACATGGTGTCCCAGGAGTTATGCACAATCCGACTCCGAACAAAAAGGCCTTCTTACAATATTTTGCTTTGTTTCCGAGTTATTCGCAATTTAACATTTTTTCGTGTTTTCGATCTATTTTGGAGGTAGCTCAAATTAGATGACACCGTTCGAAGAGCGTTACATTTTCTATCTATTTGATGTCAGAAAATTTTTTTTTTTATTGCATTGAAGATGTGCGATTGCTGCTCGAAATGACAGTTTTGTCAAAATGCCGTCTCTCGGCTCTTGACTTTGGCAAGACAGCTTAAGAATGCCGTAGACGCTGTTCACAAACGAACGGGTTCACGCATCCGACAAAACTAACTTAAATCGTCACTTGAGAGGTCTGGTGTTGTCACCATTCGATTCAGCGAGAAAAGTTACGTATATCCCGCCTCAAACCTTTTTTCGTCGAGACTTTTGAAAAAACCTCAATTTTAACAGAAAACGTTTTTCTGCAGTTAAACACCATTTCCTTAACTACTTTTTTTTTTTCAAAAACAGAACGACAACACCGTTGGAAAGCTGACATTTTGGTACACGTTTTACCTTGCGTCAAGCATTCATGGGAGTTTCTAGGCGAGATGAAAAACAGGCGATTTTGAGATTTTGACAAAACTGCCATTTCGCTTTGCAATCGCTCATCTTCAATGTAATAAAAAAAAATGTTTTCTGACATCAAATAGATAGAAAAATTTAACGGTATTTCCAACGGCGTTATTATATTTGAGCTGTATTCAAAAATTGAGGGAGTTATGACAGTTTTAATGACTAAAACATCAAAAACGCGAAAAAAAATCTTAAATCACGAATAACTCGGAAACTAAGCCTCTGGCGAAAAATTGCTAGGAGGCATTTTTGTTCGGAATTGAGTCGTAGAACACGTAGGAGTCGGATTGTGCATAACTCCTGGGACACCCTGTATAAAAACCAGACGTATGACTGATGAAGCCGTTCCTGGTGAAGCCGTACGTGGTGATGCCGGTGTCCCAAAGCTGAGAAATAAAAACGTCCATGAAATGGATCCATAGCTCATCAATGTGTTTGATTTTGACTGTGAGCTAGGTGTATACGTAATTCAACGCTAAATCCAAAATTTGAGTCAGAGTAAAAGAAGAACAGAGGTTTTTAAGTCAAAAACGTGTTTTTCTTTAAAAAAAAAAAAAATAATAATTAAAATAAAATAAAAAGTATACATTTATATATAATTTACGGATTGAGATAACTGAGATTATGAATATTTATTTTTTTGTTTGTAAGTACGATTATGTAAAACCTGATATAGGTAGAAAGCCGTTACCGTAATGCATGAGAATGAACGCTTCGCCTCTTTTGAGGCAACCATATTGCCAGTGGCTTCGAGACTACGTATGCGAGACTGCCTATCATCGAAGTAAAGTAGCCGGGTACAACGCAAAACATCAAAGCGACATTCACATCCATTACCCTACTCTGGTGCCTCTCACAAGGACAATACTCAAAAGGGCCATTTATAAAACCGCAGGACTTCGTCGAGAAATGAAAAGGTCAATTCAAACTTGTATTCGAGCTTTTAGTAGTAGCTACTCACGGCTACTTGAACCTTTCATTCCGTCGCTCCCGTTTCCTGCCATTGTGCAGAATGATCTCCGATAAAGAGAACAGCTTGTCACAGAGTTCTACCTCATAGACTCAAAACGTGAGGCTACATGTAGGATTATTAGTGGTATTGAATCGTTCCTTATTTTGTAAGTTATTCATTTCCTTCTCCTTACACGCTAGCGCGGGGAGAAGTAAAAGTTCTTGTATAATCATCGCAACCTGGTGATTCAAACTATCCCTCTCGTAGATGTGTTCCATAATCATTTATCCATCCATTCAATAATCTGGCACCTTTACTGTTTAAAGTGATCCTTATACTTAACTAGGCGAAGTACGGTGTAAATTGTCTCTATTCATAACATTAAATTTTGCTTTTCTTGTTGATTGGACATAATTCATTTTGAAACTGTTTATTCTTGCATTTTTTTATTTCAAATTGGATGTATGTATATCCGCTACATTGTATTTGGGTTTGCCCAATAATAATGATAGACCAATAATAATTTCGGTGCTCACGCCACTGACTTACAAGTAACTGTATCGATGGAGCTAAATTTCCAGCTAAGGAAAGTTGAAAACCCTTGCTATTTATTATTTTTACTGCTGAACCTTTTAACCAAAGACTTCTGTTGACAACAATAAATAAAAACCATGTATCATGTTTTTTAACACCCGTATTGAATGTAAGGATAGTATGATCTGTAGGATGAGTGTCTGTGAGAGTTGCGTGTGGTACTATGGATTATCTAATTATCCTCTTAGTTAATCTTTTAGGAGCCTCTCAGATGATCTGGGTCCTAAGCACCGTCAGTTGTAAGACCTAAGGAGTCTACATACTGAATTACTGTTAGAGAGTGTTAATAGCGTAGGAAATAACTCTAAGAGCGAAACACATTTGTAATTCACACCGGATCGAGCTTAAATTTTAAGCACACAACCCAACGGTAACACATGGTACAAACAGAGGCTTTTGAGGGATGTAGACGAAAAGATTTATGATAATTTCGGTTCCAATGATTTTGTAATCATCAACTGCTACCAGATTACTATAAGAGAAGAAGAAGAAGAAGGAGAAGAACAAGAAAATACATGTATTTGAAATTCGAAAAACAACAAACGGTGTTATTCATTAATCATTTATGTATTTATTATACATGTAATGACTTTGGGATATATCAATCTGTCAGAGTTCTGCATTAGTTGATTATCAGACACTTACTATTATTTATTACTGTATAACTAGTGTAATTTACCATATTGATTATTTCATCGTTATATTCGCCACACCAAAACTACAACAATCAACAACCACAACTATCAGACTTGATTGTCCCTATTGAAATGTTACACCAGATCGGATATGTATGCCCATGCAGCAGCACAGAACTTAGCAAGTGGTAGCCAATTTATTCCGTTAAGAATATTTATGATGGCATCAAATGGCAGTCTTCTTCTTCCAAAACCCTCTGCTCTAAATTCGCCCAGAATAGGGCAGTCTCCCAAAAAATGCACAATGTCCTCTGGCACACCCTCGTTTCAGAGTGAACATGTTTGATTCACAGCTGGTGAATATGGCCGGCCATTAAGTTTCACAAGGTCACCTCGAACCCTACATACCCATCTGAGCACAAACAATGATGGCATCTGAGTTTTGGCGGTCAGGTCAATGCTCCTCACGTCGTCATCAAGAAGACGGTATATCCTGTCCTGGGAGGCCAGACCTCCCTCATCTTCATCTACAGCGTATCAAGGCAATTCTTCAGAACTCCACTGTGCTCGCTTGTGAGCTCATAGGCACATGCATGCTTTTGACACAAATTCATAAGAGCCCTACTCCAGAAAACCTGGCGGGCGGCCGTCCACACGCGGATAACGTCACGCAGGCAAACTCGCCACTTTCTTCAGATACTTGAAGTATAGAGCAGAGATGGGAGTTAATGTAATCGTAATCGTTACAAATGTAATCGTGAGAAGTATTCGTTGATTACGATTACTTTTTAAGTAATCGTTATTCGTTGGCGAAACGATTAACGGTTACAAAAGTATTCATGATAAACGAATACTTTTCAGCGAATACTTTTAAAGTAATCGTGATTAACAAATACTTTTCAGCGAATACTTTTAAAGTAATCATGATTAACAAATACTACAAATACGAATAACGAATAACGATTACTTTATTGTTCGAAGTCTCAGAAGTGAGAATCTTCGAAGAATCCGAGAATCTTCGTTAAGTGAGGGAAATTAAGAGGAAAGTTATGTTTTTCGTTGTCATAATTTTTTTTTTTGGTCATAACCCCCCCTGCCGTGGGAATGACCCCAGGCTTTGAAAAGTAAATTCGACAGTTTAACCATACTTCGCTCTTGAAATTGGAATGTCCAATCCAGGACTCATTCTAATCAATCAAGCGACCAGATTTACAAGATACATCGAAAACAATACCCCACACAACTTTGTTCTCAAAATCCCAATTTTTGCGCCCATTTTTAGGAACCTCCCCAAGTGGCCACAACGTGGATGAAGCATGCATAAAAGGCAGATGTCCCGGCCGACATATTTGTTTCAGGGCACTGGAAAGTATGCATAGGGCCTCTGGTGGATCTCTATAATTCTATAATTGGTTATATACCTCTATAATTGGTTCACTGAGCTTTTTAATTTCCTTGCAACTTTGGGTGCTGAATAACTTTTTACTCTGAATGGTCCTCAAGAGGTTTAACTTGTTCTTCCAGCGATCCTTGACAAATCACACTACTATTTTTGGGGCCAGGACATTCATCATGTATGCAATGCTAGAAATGGTCCATTTTTCAGGAGAATTTTGGACTATACAGGCAATTTTATTTAGAGTCTTCTACAGGATGTACAAGTGGAAAGGATATTGTGCCAATTGAGGCTTTTTTGTATTGTAGATTTGTAGATTTGTAAGATTGTAAGATTTTGTCGCTCGTTACATTCATGGCCTAAATTCGATATTAGAGGAGGATCTGTTGTCGAGCCTACTTGATTTTCAAGAAGATAAACGGAAAATCATGGGTGTTTATAATTTTGTAACCAAGTCTCCAATACTCCGGGCATTTTATCTTAATGAATAACGGTATAACTACTCAATAACTAATACTGAATACTTAATAACTACTTAATAAGTACAAGGATGAAAGAGCAGGGTGATTCAAGGGTCTTTATATAAACATGGATAATGGGTGGGTGCCGAGAAACGAATGTCTTTATAAAGCATTTGTATCCTTAAGTGACCAAGCAAATATTCTTTATTTTATTATTATTATTTCCTATATCATTGCTCACTTTCATTAAGATTTATATTTTGTTTTACTGGGACCTAAATTCCATAACCAAATACCCAAACTTCTATACCTAAATTCTATACAATAAACTATTTCCTACTACTACTTTGAATAAACCTACTCAAGTGGCCACAATGTGGACGAATCATGCCTAAAAGGGGCATGCCCCGGCCATGGTATTAATACAATAGCATAATTGTTAAGTCGAATTCTAGTCATTTCTGTCGTTTGGATCGTTTAACCACAACATGCATGTAGGTGCTTTGATCGCTATGCTGTTGCCCAAAAAAAAGAAATGAGAGGGAGATGGCCATTCTGTCATATCTCCGTCCTTCACTAGGTGTGAATAGAAGAGGGATTAGAGAAAACAGAGGCCGGGGAAGTTACGGGGCTTGAGGAAATGAGTAGCCCTGAACAGGCAAGCACAAAAGCGTTGTGAGGAAGCCCGGTTTGGGGCGCCCCATGCGTGGCTTCAACGCAACACAATGCTCCAACCCCTAGCTGTCCACTCGACTTATTGTTTGGAGCAACTAGAGCGGCCTCAAATCCTGCCCCGTCCCTTACCACCCTCCCCGCGATGTTTTATTATAACTTGATCTGGGACTATTGTCCCTCTTACCAGGGTTCTCCTCAACATTTCCTCCGCGCCCCCGGCTCTTGATTCTTACTCGCTCTCCTCTCCGTGAATTTATAGCATTTCTCCTTTTGGTCGAAACGCTTTGCTTTGCTCGAAGCGTGGGGGAAACTCGGAATTAAAATATGTATTCCATTTCCCCCCTTTGATGTCTTCGTCTTTCCCCCAGTGAGGTGACAATTTAATTTCCCCACCATCACCGTACTTCAAAGTCCTTTGTGCTCCTGTTTGGCCTTGTGGATTCGATTGTAAGACTTCCTCATTTAGGGAAGAGCATAATATCATATCTTCAGATGTTTCTGGACACTTACTCCCGAACCAACCTGTAAATAGCGGAAGCTTTGTTTTCACTTTCGGGAAAAGAAACCTAATTTTTTTTTCCCCAAACTCAAGCTTTTCAATGCGAATGTTGCTATTTAGACCATTCTGAACAACCTATGATTCGTGTGTCTGTTTTCCGTACGTGTCCCTTATCATCTTTATAGCAAGCTTTAAAACCTGCAGTTTTCGTATGGCGTGTATGAGTTAGGCAGTTGATTGCCACCGTCATATGAGTGACAAGTGATATGAGTGAGTTCCATTACTCACAAATCAACATATCTCCGCTTGCGCAGAAGTGAAGGCCACAAGCATAATTTCCTCACGCCCTAAGTGGTCCGATCAAATTTGGAGGTAGTAGGAGAAAAACGGTCGATCTCACGTTATTTCCTAATGTGACGATATTTTAAGGGAACTATCCTGGGAGATACATAATAATGCCAATAAACAGGAGTAGCGCAGTGACCAAGGCGCAAGGGCCGGGAATCATCCTCGGGAAGTGGGAGTAGGAAGAAGGGAAATGACCGAAAACCCGGACACCGAACCGAGACTTCACTTGGTCAATAATCTCTCTCTTAAACAGAAACATTGCCTCATTACTGCTAAAAACCCCAGATAGCCTTCTTGCGAGGAGGTTATAATTGGTATACCTTTTCAGCCTTTTCCTTGACTGATAACTCTGATGTACGCAGAAGTTCCTAAAAAAACTTCCGCTAACCAAAACTTTACAAAAATCACTATCTTCCTTCAGGAGAGAAAGTAAAATAGTAGAGGAACCTAGATATCAAAGTTCCCAACAGATATTATTAGTAGCTACTGGTTGTAAGAAATAGTTAAATCTTTGTAACAAACTTAATAGAAACAGTTTTCATTTTCATGAAATATTTAGGGAATGTGTTATTGTGCGGTACAGGTGATAGGTAGATCGTTGGTTGGATGAATTGGGAGTATTGTGGGAACTTTGGTTTGGTTTGCATGTCAACCTGTTCCTTTTCCTACTATTTTGAGCAAACTCTCGTTGTTTCTACTCTTATTCTTCACGTATTCATGAAAAAGTACACGTTTTTCGTGTGTTTTCCGTCCGCGGACTCATGGAAATCCTCTTCACTTGGCACCTGCTTTATATTGAACGTTTTCCACGTCGGATTGGCTTGTGGATGTCAGCGAGGCCCCCAGTAACAAGGACGAATGCGTGCACGTGGATTAGGTCACAATCATCATTTACTTTTCATTCTCCGTTTTATCTTATTACTATACGGGAATTTTATATGTTAAACCTCTCCAAAGTTTTAAATTTCGGGGCATTCATTTATTTACTCAAGAGGAATATTTATTTGGGACCATTCCAACTCACCTGTTAAACCCTGGGAATTGTCTACAATATTCTAGTCCTAGAACCACCGACCTACGTAACCATCAAATTGATACAGTCCACTGATACATCCACGACAATGGTAAGGTTGTGGATAGTCCCCAGTCTGTTTCATTGCTCACAAAATTACACTTCAGTCTGTTTCTGCACTGATCTAACATCCACTAACCATCTGTTCCCATATTCTAGCCGTCAGACCTATCTGAAATTCAGAGGGTAGTCGGGAAAGAACGATCAAATGATCACCATTGAATCCTCTTTCGGGAGGAGAACCTTTTTGTGTCCATAATCAAAATTTTCAGTCTCATTTCGCGTTGTGGACTATTAATAACTTGAGTTCTCTGTATTTTTGGGTGTGTCTCATTTTTCTGTCCGTTAGTCCGAAAATCCTTCTAATAATTTTAAATGTTAACGTTTTCATCCGATCTTTGATGTAATTTGCAGAGCATGAAAGCACTTAGCACTTAGCTTAGAGCTTAAACGGAGGATTAAGGAAGTAGGCTCCCCGATGTGGGTAACTTCTCGTGCAACGTCATTTTTCGATTACTTGAGGCAACGGGAAACATTGAAATATTAAATAATCGTACATCGGCATTTTTCATGAGTCTTTAGTCGAATGGAAGCACAAAATGCCATATGAAAACAAAAAGTTGAATTCCAAAAAAAATTAGATATGATATCAGACTGCATTCTCTTGCTTAACGCTGAACTTTGCTCAGAACAGGTGGATATTTTCTTTGAAAATCCTACAAAAACGTGGGGGATGACTCATAAGCAAACAAAACATCACCCAAAATGATGAGCCTATTGGCAGTAATACAGGGTTCGTCCGGCGTTTATTTACCTCTTAAATATCCTCTCTCCGACTGGAAACCGCTTGTACACTCAGCCCTTTCGCTATTCAACGGCGACCGTGTTTGCGGAAAAGGCGGCGGCAAAGGTAGAGAGGCCCGTTGGTATTCAAGGTGTGATATGAAAAGGCAATTGTATTGAGGAACTAGAGTCAGTATGGACACGTACCTCACAAATCACCTTTCTCGTGATGCCTTTTCGACATCCCACGCTCACAGCCCACAGCTATTTGCTTCCCCGACGATTTTTTCTTATTTCCTTTGCATCCCCGACAATATGACGTTTATCGTTCTGTATTCGTGAGGGAAATTCTCCCGTTCCCTGAATATTTAATCGGCTTACTAGAGAGTGCTCAGGCGGGAGGCGAGCGACTGAATTCTGAAGCTCTTGTTTTCTTTCCTTCCCGTCGCGAAATACTTTTTTTGTCACCATCATAAACGTCTATTATGGTAACATTTATTGGTGTTATTAATTTTCCATATTTATTATCCTGGATTTGTTATGGCTGATGAAAATTTGCCCTACCGATCAAAGGACTTACCACGTCAACAGAGCAGAATAATGAGCCTGGAACGAATTGTGAAATGGACATTATGATGAATTGAGCTTCATTTTTGCACTGTCAGTGATACTGCTACAATTAGTTATGAGGTTTTGTTGTGTTATTCAGCAACGAGTGTGGGAGGACCAGGTCAGCAAAAAATATCGTATTTATGGTAGAGGTGTGTAAACCCAGGTCAACTGACGGAGTAGACTCCCTGCAGTTCACTCAGTCCAAAGACAAGGTCATTGGGAGAAGTTCACTAGTTCACTCCGCGAATGAATGGGACCTGCAGTTCACTCCGTGGATGAGTGCGACCTGCAGTTTAATCCGCAATTCACTTTGTGAATGAATGGGACCTCTTATTATCTTCGTGTACAGTCAGGGTTTGGTAGATGACAGACGTCTACTGTACTCCTTACATGACTACCTCTGAGTAAAACAATGATAGGTACCAAAACGAGTTCAATTTCCGAGTCCTCATGAATAAATTTTATTTGAATAGTAGAATCAGCTGTAAAGGAACGGCGACCTGCCCAGGTTGTTAGGTGGGGAGAGTGAACGGTTATCTTGAGCCAAGACTCCTCAGCAAGAGACGTTTGCGACCTGCTGGTCTCGAACTTCACTTGCCACAAAAAGTTCGCGACCATCTGAGTAGTTTGAATGTAGACCGCGGGGAGCCATGCTGTTGCAAACGTCTTGTGATGAACTGCAGGTCTTCCTTCCGCAGGTCGCTTGGGACAAGTTCACTTGAAAGAGAAGTTCTTTGAGACAAGGTCACTCACTCACTACCCACCTCTAATTTATGGTCCGGCATCCGTTGCATTATTCCTACTATACGACACATAGTGAGCGCATAGTGAGCGTACTGAACTAGTTATCTTGGTTTCTCTACTAATTTTACTTTCTCTATTGAAGGGAGATAGTGGATTTTAGACGAGTTGGAATTGGCAATGAGTATTTAGGAGGTTTCCGTAGTGTAAACCGATGATTCAAAATGGCGGTACGTCTGCAGCATTAGGCTCAAAGTGACAGAGAGGATGGAAGATAAGTTACGGGTGACAGTTTTTCCGTGACAAATAGTCTGTGTACACCAGTCAACCTAACTAGGAATAGGATGGATATTGAGCAGAGGAAGTCGATGATTTCAAACCTATGTCTCCAGCATCAGACTCCATATCTCAGAGGTGAAGAAAAGAGGTTGAGCCGGGGACGCGATGTTTCCAAAACTAAACTTCTACGGACATCTCTTTTAAGAAAGTAAGGTCATTTGACAATGTTGAATTTTAGCGGATCAGAAAGCTATACCAGTCAAATTTGCTTCCAAAATTACTAGCAAATGACAGCCCGCTTGTATATCTCGGTTAAAGCACCGGTTTGCACCTTGAACATTTAAGCGTGTAATGCGATCGGGCTGCCTGGAAGTTCAGACCAACTAGCCCCCAAATGGAGTCCGTGCGCGAAAGATTATTCACATCGATTTTGAGGACTTTCATGGCACGTTTTGGATGGATACGGGAAATTCGGAAACTATGCACAACAAAACGTCAAATAGCAAAAATGTTTGACAAATATTTGTATAATTATTTTCATAAAGAAATATTGTGTTCACAAAATGTTTGCTAGTTTAATTGAATGTTTGCTTACTATTGAAAAGAATGAACTAAAACGTAAAAGCGAATTCACTTTCTAATGATGTTAGCAAAATTATTGAAGTAGAGACCGCAATGGTTGTTTAGAAAATATATACTTCTTGCAATTATCCTTTTCAACTATTCTCTGTTTCCATCTTGTAATATCTGTTTTGTTCAAATTCATTCACCTTTGGTTTGCACGAGTAAACGTTACAACATCAACGTGTAAGCGTGCATTTTAAATAGCCACAATTCTATGGAACAAAATGAAAAATGGTAGCTAAATACGAGTAAAAGGAACAATCCAGTGTGATGTTCCAGCATTTTCAGCCGGTCGTGATCGCAACGCGTCAGACAATACAGCTCCAAACGGCGTGAAAGACTCACAAATCCCGTGGCCGAACGAATCGATCGTGCTTAAAGCCTTCTGTCCCGGCTTTACTCGTTTCCCCGGGTCGCCTTGAATACTTTACCTCTGTTCTTCCTCTCTTGTTTCGTCTACGTGTAATCTGTAAACAAGTCACTCGGATTTGGTTCGGATCCCTTTTAGGAAGATTAAAATGGCGCTATATTTCCAGGGGTGGCGTCGCGAGATCTTCTCTCCTCCCTAATCGACCCGTTGTATCTTCAGATTAGGCGACAGGCGGGTGGATGGATCCTGTCCTCTCGCTAATGGCTCCTTACTCCACCCATCAAGTCATCTTGAAGAGTGACGGCGATCTATGTCGTTGCATAGCCGAGTCGTTCTATTCCCGGAAGAAAGTTATAGTTCTTCCTCGAGTGATACGAATTTAGTCCTTAAGACTATGCCAATCCTGTTCCAGGCCCACCTATACTCCAATTTTTCAGTTACACCCTGCGAACTATTTTTCATACTTTCGTGAGGTTTGGAGGTATAGAGAATTTCTGATATCAGAATTTAATTAGAAATCTTAAGTGGTCGGGTTCAGTGTTCAATCCCCAGCATTTCTTATCCCCAAATTTTGTTACTGTGAGAGTCGGGAGACGCTCCACAGTCCAAGAAAATCAGCAGCTCTTCCCAGCGGGAAAAAGACGGAACACCGACACCCGAACCAATAAAAGGCCGGAGCGGAATTTTCTCCGGGTTGTTTGTTACGAATCGTCGGCTGACGGACATAGCTACAGTTCGCTTCTTCGCAGGACTTGTCCATAATTGTGAGTAATTCGTCCTTCTGCATTAAGCCTTGATTCTCCCTCACGACCAGTATACTCAACCCGTCTGAAGTAGCCACTCAGACGTAACTCGCCCTGGTTCACAACATCCGCGCTGAAGGGTCGTATCTGTCTTCGAAATTCGGGACTTCGCCCAATTTCTCGCGCGGTAAATATTGAGAGGACCTAGGTAGGTAGCGTAGTATTATCCTGTAAATTTATAATTGTATCCTCCTTGTAAATAATTTAAATATTATCTCGTTTTTCGTAAAACAGTTTGATTACGTTATTTTTTGCTTTACTACCTTCCTCTGAATCAGGGATTGAGACCGGCGTTGTATTATAGATTAGTTTCAGCCAAAAATCAAAACGTCAGTGATCTTACAGTTACGTTGTTCGATTATATATTTATTTTGTATGCTTGCGATTTTCCTCTTGATTCCCTCTCATGTTAATGTTAATTAAACATATTTAATGTTAAACTAATGTTTAAACACATGGAATAATCGAAAAGTGAACAGAACTCCCGCTGATGCAGTTGACATGCAAACCAAACCGAAGTACCCAATGCTCCCAACTCATCCAACCAACGATCTACCTATTCATCTGTACCGAACAATCACACATTCCCTAAACATTTCATGAAAATCGAAAACTGTTTCCATTAAGTTTGATACTCGGATTTAACTAATAATATCTATTGGAACTTTGATATCTTGGTTCCTGTACTGTTTACTTTCTCTTCTGAGGGAAGATAGGGATTTTTGTAAAGTTTTGGTTAGCGGATCGGCTGGAGTTGGCAAGGAGTATTTTAGGAAGTTTCTATATTGTAAACCGATGATTCCAGACGGCGGTACATCTGCAGCACCAGGCTCAAACCGACATAGAGGATGGAAGGTAAGTTTCGGGTGACGGTGTGTCCCTGACACATAGTCCGCGTACACCAGTCACTCTATCTTGGAATAGGATAGATATTGAGCGCAGAAAGTCAATGATTCCAGACCTATGTCTGTAGCATCAGACTTCGTATCTCAGAGGTGAAGAGACCTCCTCTCGATGTTTCTAGAATGCAACTTATGTGGAAATCAGAGTTCTTACTTAAAAGGTATACCTACTATAAGCTATTCGCAAGAGGGGGTTGTTTGGGGTTTTTAGCAGCAATAAGGCTCCTTTTTCAGCTTAGAAGAGAGCTCACTGACCGAGTACCTTGGTATCCGGGTATTTATACCTGATCGTACCCCTTCTTCCTCCATCTCCTTCCTGAGGAAGGAGGGCCCGGCCCTTGCGCCGTGGTCCCTGAGCCACTCCCGTTTATTGGAATTACTATGTGTGTTCCCTTACACCTTATATTGTAAATACCTTGGTACTTTTTTTTGCACTTATTGTGGAAAAAAGCTCCGACCTTCACATGTCCCAATATGCGAATAAAAATATGAAAAAAACACCCGACCGCGCCGAGGAAGTGATTGTTTTACTGATGTATGGGCATTCAATACACTGGTCTAAACAAGATGATGCTCACACCATCAAAAAGCGGAAGACTCTCAAACTCCAAGTTACATTACCTCTGCAAGTTACAGGAATTCGTGACACAGAATTTTCTCAAGCGGCTATAATAAGAGGAAAATCAACTTGACATTTTCATCAGACCTCTTCCTTGTCAACCTAAACGCCTGACTACAATTTCAAATCGATCGTATCGGCTGAACAAGTCGGAGTAGATGTAGTAGGTTATATAAGAGTATATATTATACAAATTATACAAATTTAATTTTTGATATAAGATTTGGATAGAATTTAGATTATTGAGGATGAAAATAGGCTCTGGTTGATTTTCATTCTGGTTCATTTCATGTTACCAACTTTAACTTCTACATCGTCCGATCTCCCTTGAATTGGATGGTATTCGAGTGTTAACAATTTAACAAACTCATAAAATATCAACACCTCCTTCTCTCACAAGTTTTACAACCTCTATTGGATCTACAGGGTTGCTGAAAATATTTCAATCATCTATATAGTCATGTTATGTTTCACTGTTTGCTGCACAAATATTAACATGGCTGTACAATTATCTTGAATAAAAAGAAGACATCTCAAGATCTAGGAATAAATATAGCTGGTGTAGGGTCGAGGCGTAAAACACGTCAAAAAGATGAACGAGGTAAATCCCGGAAGAAAATATGGAACTTCTTGGAGAAAATCATTATCGTCTTTCCCATCGTTTAAGTGTTATGCGCCGCAGTTTGTTTGCGAACAGGAAAAGAACGACCGAGATACGAGGGAGGGAGCCATTATTAGTTTATCACCTCGTCAACCCGACCTCCAAGTTGAGTAATAACGAGCCGTCATGCCGCCATTAGTTTTCGCAGCGCACCTACTCCGCGTTCCAGCCTAGACGTCTATTCCGTCGTGTAATAGGCAGAGGGGGGAATGGAACTGTTTCCACCGTCAAATGACCAGGGGAAAATTTACTTTGGTTCGCCAGCTCTAACGACTCTCAGAGTGGGTAACAGTGTTGACAACAGATGCATACTTGGATATTATCTGACCAGGACAATCTGGAGATGGGTTTTTTGTTTATTCTTTCCAATAATAAACCTTTGTAATTAACCATTAAAAGAAAAGTTTAACCCCTTCACAAGTTGTTGGTTTTCATTTCAGGATACGCAGATATGAAAAATCAAATAAAGAATCCGCTCTTTTGCCTTCTCTTTATCTCTTTTTCTCTAACTACTGGACGAAAGTTTACAAAATTTGTCTGAAAAATCTAAGATTGGTCCGGGATGTGACAGTAATCTTGGCCTCTTGGTCAGTCGAATCTAAGGGATAGTTGGAAACTCAATATTTTGATTCCTCTACTATTTTACTTTCTCTTCTGAAGAAAGAAGCTTACAGGTGATGGTGTTTCCGTGAAAATGTAGTACGCATACACCAGTCACTTTAATTTGGAATAGGATAGACGTCGAGCGTTGAAAGTTGATGATTCCAGACCTATGTCTGCAGCATCTGACTTTGTGTCTCTGAGGTGAAGAGAGGAGGTTGAGCAGGTAACTCGTAGTGCCCTGAATACGACTCCTGCGTACATCAGAGTTCTTACTCAGGGATAAGGCTAAAAGCGGAACTACTATAACCAACTCGCAAGAAGGGTTATTTGGGGCTTTTAGCAGATTATAAGTCAAGGGTTTAGCTTAAGAGAGAGCTCATTGACCAAGGGAAGTCCCGGCTCAGTGTCCGGGCTTCTATACCTGACCGTGTCCCTTCTTCCTCATTGCCCTCCCCGAAGATGAGGGCCCCTGCGCCTTGGTCACGTCGCTACTCCCGCTTATTGCTATAATTATGTGTTGTTCGGAGTAAGCTCCCTTACAGGGATTATAACTAAGGATTACGCTATGAAAAAATAGAAATCTTAAAAGCTTTCAATGTAAGAGGGTAGTTGTATTTGTTTGATTAAGATATGAATTAGCTCTCAGACCCGAAAGAAACCACTTGGGTTGCTGTATTACCATACATTCGCTCACAATTTGAAAAACTCCATCTTCGGGTATTGTGCAATTTTCAAGTAGACGGTCGATCTGAAGGGCCTGTTGCAGAGCCCAGTCAACTGGAGGTCTGAGCTCAACCCCGCCGCTGGAAGTAGCCGACGAGTTTCCATGTTGAATGCAATTACAAGAAATGGAAGCGCGACGTGCCGAGTTCAGAAAATGTACCGCAGACTACATAATTTGATTACATTATATTATAATGTAGACAGATCAGTGATTTACGTAGAACGACTCGTCCGGCGGGTAGTATTTTAATCTTGACTGCAACTACAAGGTAAGGGGGCACCGAGGTGATGCATTTAGATAAGTACCATAAACTTAGTCAGATGTACAAACATCAGTGAATTACATAGAAGAGTTATTCAAATATAGAAATAATAAACCATTGTTTGATAATTTGCGGCGTTTTCTATTATTCCAGCATTTCCATGATGTAACGAAACATTATTGGACATATTGTAAAAAAAAAAAAGGAACCATTCTCCAAGAAAATCTCAACAAAATCGGGCGAAAAATGTAGAAATGAAGCCTGTTACAAGGGCCTGGGGACATAGGGTTAATAACTTTCACACACAGACAGACAGACAAGAAATGAAAGTTGTTCAGAATGATCTAAAACACAAAATGCTGTGGGGTTTGCCATCACTTGGTTTTCATACCAAGCACACTCAGAAGCAAACAAGGCTTCTGGGAATAACCAATTTATTGAAGCACCATTGCAATAGCAGCTGTAAACCTTTCTATTTTTATTCCCGGTTAGACTTTTCCGTGAATTCCCTTTTGTATGATCTTTTATATTTCTTCGTGACTTTTTGGAACTCCCAGTGTAAATCTCTTGGTAAGTGAACATGATGATCAGAAATGATAACAAAATTTATTCGTTTCGTTTGAGCATCAGTTGGTGGTTTTCATGTCACATTCACACACTAATGAACATATTTACGGGATATCCTTTATCATGATGCTTCCGAAATATGAACCTACTAAATGTATATAAACATTTTTAAGAAGTTGACCACGTTGTGTGTAACACAAAGCTCCCTACTTGTAACATACCTCACTTTGTACATTGTTGAAATGTTTTAAATTATCTGATCAATCAAATCAAAATGGTTTATTCGTACAACCCTACCGGGTAGAATAAGTTCGGAAGAAACAGCTTTCCCATTTTCACGGAAAAATGTGTCGTCTGGTTGTAAAACCGGCGAACTCCTCAATTTTCAAAAAATCGTTTTTTAATTTTCCCCAGTCTTATACTAACGTTTCCACCTATTATCAAAAAGATATCATGGACAAACCCGATCCGATCCTGGTGTTTTTGAGTTGAGAAATCTTCGATGTGCTGCAGAGGTTGCCAATTCCACCCACCACTACTTTTCAAAATCGGCCATATCCAAATCCGCAAGCGAGCGCTAGTGTTCACTCTTATCAGATCAAGTAATATCCGGTGGTTTTTTATAACGAAAGGGAAGAAAAAACCGTTTGTGAAAGAGGAGGTCTTCTACAGAACCGAGGTTGGAGCCAGACAGACGGTGGTCAAGAGTGGCAGGAATATCGTGAACAGCAGGCTTTAGGACGTTGCAGGTACTGTGGTGAAGCCCCTAAAAGTACGCGATGTCAGAAACTTACTGACTAAACATTATGGACCAGATCGGAATAATGACGAGCAAACGATTTTTTACCAAAAAATTTTGGCTGAAATTGGAGCCAATCAACACCACGTGGAAGACGAAGAGGTTGAAGAATCCTCAGAGATCGATAATGACAACATGTGCGAGCCTCAGGAGGAGGATGCAGCCACGCGGGTTTTATGGTTTCATTCAGAATTTTTATCCTTTATCGCCATTCTGAAGTTTATTTCAGTTCTGATTTACTGAAGTCTATTTCTATTCTTTATCGCAATTTCGAAATTTATTTCACTTGTTTTTTGTTCAAAGTTTGATAACCTAAAGTAAACCTACTTAGCAGTTACCTAAAGTAAACAAACATTATGGCTTTTTCAACTCTGAAACCCCAATTTGACAGCCATTTTTTCGCTATTTCTCCTTTAGTTTGTTGCTAAACCTGACTCCCAAATGGGTTGCAAAACCGGCCATATCCTAACTTGAATGTTGAAATACCCCCTCACTGCACGTCTCCCCGGATTCTGTTTTAGTGCTTCAGAACCTTCTACCCTAGAGTCGCATAAACAAAAAGAGAATTGGATTTTATCTCCGATTCCCAAGGGGTGATTAGAAAATTGGCTCTCCCGAAATATTACTTATGCGGTTTGGAGATGGCTGGTTTTGCATCCAGACGACACAAATACCAAACACCTCGAGCATACCTTAAGTTTACGATACTTGTTTACAATTATAATTTCTATTTGTCTAATACTAAGCATGTATGGAACTTAAGACAAAGTTGATGTGTACAAATTAAGAAACCGAATTCACATCAGCGTTACAAATACAATACAATACTGTGAGAAACAAATTATTTTACATTCGTTTAGAGAACGTTAATCTTATACCTTGTATACAACAACTGTAACGATTAATACCGTCTTTAGTTCAGAACTCCAACAATCGTCTCACAAGAACATCGATGACGTTCTGAAAATGTAATTGAAAATTCTGGAATTAAAATGGACGATTATATATTCGACTTGGACATATCTGATTTTGGTTTGGAAAGTTTCGAATTTGACTTGGAGAAACTATCAAATCAAAGGGTGCATCGCAAGAGAAGATGTCCTTATTAAAATGCATCGTGAGGAAGCGTGAAACAGAGAAACTTGTGATTCTGGGAACAATAGCGGGCCACCTTTGATCTCGACGATCACATGGAGAGCAGCGTTGCTCAATCACGCGACAGAGCAGGCACCTCAGGGATGGCAGAGGCGATGATCACAGCCGCATTGATGATGATGGCGCTGCGGTCTCGGCTGGTGGGAACTTGGGCTCCCTCCCAACATCTCCGCGTTCACTCCCGAAATTCAAACGGCGTCTACGGGCTGTCGAGCGGCTTTCGCTGATCCCAAGCCAGATACAGATCTGCCCTCACCTCGCGTCCTTCCGATCGCCGCTTCCCGGCTGCTGGTCTTACTATCGACGACGTCAAAGAACAAAACTTTATAATGTGAGTAAATACTTATAATTTATTTTATTAAAAGGTGGTAACGACATTAGAAATATGATATGATTTAGATGGTTACGGGGAGAAAACGCAGTATAATATTACATTAAGTATCAGTGAGGGCCTGAATATCGAAGTCGTCTTTGTCCAAGAAGTTGAAAGATGACTTTTTGTTCTAGTTTTGTTAACAAGTTCGCTGCGGGTTTTTCGGTCGAGTTGTACGGGAGTGCGGAGAGGCCAATACATGGCCACACGCTCGGCGCGTGCCCCGCCCCTGGAATGAAATTATGGTCCAGTTTCCAATTTGAGCGCGGATCACGCGCTCGGCTAGTGAGAGATTCCCACTGTCTGCAGCTGAGCATATCTACGTGAATGTTGCCCAAAAAAGGGACTTTCAATAACTAATAGTTATACCCAATGACCAAAAATTGAGAAAATTGGGACACAATTTGCCAAGGTGTCCTAAAAAAATGCATGAAACTTATCCATAACAAATCTCCACCTTGCAACGATTTTTCCTGCGTCTTTAGAAAGTTCAAACCAGGTGCGGAAGAAAGAAATCGAGTCCTTTCCTATTGCGGTTAAGAGAAGAGGCCCATCTGTACACGAATACTTCACGCGCTAGGAGCGTGCGCCGCACTACGATTGAAATTGCCATTTACCCTAACTCACGCGCTCAGCGAACGTATTAAGGTGGTCAACCTGCAACGGAAATTGAACTTCTGGTGCTTCAAATCTGTTTTTATCCATAGTTATAATAGGTAGAAAGTATGGTTTTGTTCGAAGAGAAACATAGTATATAAAATTACATATAGCCTCAATGAGGAGTGGAGAATCAAAATTGACTTTGTCCAAAATTTTGAAGAATTACTTTCTGTTCCCGTTTTGCTAAGGTGGTCAACCTGCATGGAATAATGCACTTCTGTGGTGTCAAATCTATCTTTATCCATAGTTATTCCAGGTAGAAAGGATATAGTATTGTTCTGAAACTGTAATTCTCCATCAAGCGGAAGTACCTTGATCCATTTTCGATAGGATATCGTCTAATTTATTATCACGAGACCCGAAAAAGGGGAACAAACATGAAAGTGAAGCTGAGTAGAGGGAAAAAACGCTGCAAATTCTTTTACTGGGGTATATTATTCAATTGGCTTGCGTTCATGATTTGAATTTCTACTAAGCTTTGGAGTGTGCGTGTTTCACAGGTGATAGAGCGATTATTGAATTTCAGGAGATATGCATAGAGCACGTAAATCTGTTCTCAACCAAAATACCTATTTGGATTGATCAGTTGATTATCATTTGTGTGCCTTCTGAAATTCAACAATCGCTCTATCACCTGTGAAACACGCACACTCCAAAGCTTAGTAGAAATTCAAATGTTTGTTCCCCTTTTTTCGGGTCTCGTGATTTTTTAGACGATATCCTCAAACTATGAACGCAAGCCAGTGAAAGAATTTGCAGCAAATTTTTTAGGGTTATCAGAATACTTCAACCCGTGTATCGGATATAAACCGTTTCAGGAGTTCACTCCAGTATCCACGTTCACTACACCACTAGGTTACTGATATCAAAACAAAAACAATAATAAACCAAAATAACGAAAATGTTGGCACCATAAATCGGGCCATACATCGAGAATGGTTTGAGCTTCGGACCTGGGGAGGGAGCTCATTCGATTCCTCATTGAAAGTTCTTAAAAAAAAGTCCAAATTTAGGCCGCCTTGACTTTTTTTGAGGTTTTTAGGGATTTTACAAAACTTTGACAACCCTTAAAGGGCACTTTAAATTAAGTGAGAGTGCTTGCTAAAGAATTGGGCGTTGTCGGACCAATTTGATTTTTTCCTGAAAATTTCAGATTTTTCGCTCCAGCCGTTTGGGAGAAATCGGGCGTACGGCGGATTGACGGAAACATTTTTATTGCAGATTTGGGTTCTACACTCTTTGAAACGTAAACCATGAAATTTCCAGGGGGGGGTTAAATTTTTTTTCCAGAGCGATTACAATGGTTTATTATTGAATAATAAACCAAAAATAAAACATTCCGAATTCGAACATAAACCCGTTTTCGTTATGACGTGTACAGAAAATAAATAATCCATATGATGAACATATATATGTCAATTTTTTTTAACAAAGCGAACTCGTAACCAATGGTTCTCCGGGATGTGAGGAGGGGGAAATTGGCAGCGTGGGATGTGGTCTGGTGTCAAATAAATTCACAGCTTTCCAAAAAATGGTGAACAATTTTTG
Organism: Creontiades dilutus; assembly: GCA_031894815.1. Taxonomy (NCBI): domain Eukaryota; kingdom Metazoa; phylum Arthropoda; class Insecta; order Hemiptera; family Miridae; genus Creontiades; species Creontiades dilutus. Next base: position 110,204 of record JAVIWC010000637.1, read on the forward strand.
TGCGATGAAAAATGGCGAAAATAAATTTCCTTATCGGTTGTAAGTGAGAATCATTATAAAAATACGTGCTACTTTTGTCTCACTTTTTCCTGTCGCTTTTCGGCGGGGGGTCCCATCGCAAAAACCTTTTCAAAGTTAAAAGTTGTTTTAACTCTCGCATAGTTGTTGATAGCCGCTGACTCACGCCAGCAAAAGTATAAACTTTTGTGTTTGTGAATTATTGAGCTGATTCTATGTGCAGAATTAATGTACAGTTAACCAATTCCAATCGTGAAACAATTCATGCTCTCTACAAATAAACGTTTCGATTGATACCGACGTCAAACTGAAGATTATCATCTGTACGCGGCAAGAATCCCCGTTTTCGCAGATCCGCGAGATCCAGGTCGGTTATCTGGATGGCGTCGAGGTCTGACTCTATCAGCAGGGTCGACGGGTGAGAGTTGCCGCGAGCTCTAAACTGTTCAAACTCCTCAACTCGGAGGTTTGGGAGCGGCAGGTCGAGAAAGTGACAGCCTTGAGGATCTGGCACATCTTCGCAGTTATGACGATGACACGGCGACCCGAAGCTTTCGACATCGAGCTCTGCTCCGCCGTTGTAACGAGCTTAGTGGCAGCGCCGTTTTCGTTCTGACTCCACATGTATGTCTTACCAGAAAACATTACACCTTGCAAATAATTTCAGAGGTTCATTCTTTTTGTATTGAAATAACGCAAGAGCTCTTGAATAAAGAGGTTCATCACAACGAAATAGTGGAGACACAGCCAAAGAGATACTGCTGTGGTGGGTACGCACTGCATACACAATATGAGGGGGAACCTAAGCATGTTAGGTGGGCAGTATAGCATTCTAGCTAGTAGCACTTGCTCCCTTACAGAACGAGTTGGAATATATACAACTACGTACATAATAGGTATATGCTAGCCCGCAAAATAGAGCAATAGTTCATATTTGCGCTTATGAACATCCTACTATCAGTCTAACGCATCCATTATCTAAATCACTGATCTACGTACATTACACGTATTACCTATGTACCTTCAGCTAAAATCCACGCCTCGAACCTCCATCTTCTACAGGGTGTCCCAGGAGTTATGCACAACCCGACACCTACGTGTTCTACAACTCATTTCCGACCAAAAGTGCCTTTTAGCAATTTGTATTAAGAAGCCTCGTTTACGAGTTTTTCGCGATTTAAGATTTTTTTCGTATTTTTGATCTTATTTCATTAAAACTGTCACAACTCCCTCAACTTTGGTGATAGCTCAAATTTGATATCACCGTTTGAAAGAGCGTTAAATTTTCTTATCTATTTGATGTCAGAAAACTTTTTTTATTGCATTAAAGATGTGCGATTGCCGCGCAAAATGCCAGTTTTGTCAAAATCTCGAAATCGCCTGTTTTTCTCTCGCCCGGCAACCCCATTAATGGTTGACGCAGACCTGATAAAACGTGCACCGAAATGTCAGCTTTCTGACAGTGTAGTGATTTTGGTTTTTTTCAACGTTTTTAGTTAAGAAAATGGTGTTTAACTGCAGAAAAAAGTGTGTTTTCTGTTAAAATTGAGGTTTTTTTCAAAAGTCTTTAAGGAAAAAGATTGGAGGCGGAATCTACGCAAATTTTCTCGCTGAATCGAATGGTGATAACGCCAGACCTCCCAAGTGACGATTTGCGTTAGTTTTGTCAGATGCATAAACCCGTTCGTTTGTGAACAGCGTCTACGGCATTCCCAAGCTGTCCTGCCAAAGTCAAGATAACCGAAGAGCCGGAAGACGGCGGTTGTTTGTGTTCATTTAAGATTGATTGCGATGAGTTGCATTCATCTTTTTGCCGACACTATGGACCCTTATCGAAACAGGCTTCCGTATCATTACCAACTCTTCCCTTTCGTCTCTTTCCTCGCTGTATTTCTTTCAGCATGGTTTCCCTATTGCATATACCCATTCATCATGGTGTGCTATTTTCGGTAGTTGTATAGCCAAGCAAAAAACAGCGAGTTGCTCATCGTTATGTGGTATAGCTATAGCGCACACGTTCCAACGGTGCCTTAAAATTTCAGCTATCTTCAGAATTGAGGGTATTATGACAGTTTTAGTGACATAAGATCGAAAACACGAAAAAAATCTTACTCAAGGCCCCTAAAAATTACTAAGAGGCACTTTTGGTCGGAAATGAGTTATAGAACACGTAGGAGTCGGATTGTGCATAACTCCTGGGACACACTTTAAATAAAATTTGACGTTTTTTGTTTGCATGTATTTGGAGAAGGTTTATTAAACACAGAGTTGCTCGATTCCAAAAGAAATGAGTGATAAAATCACTTATTAAATAACCTCAACCCATTGAAAACATTTTACTCGTACATGGCCCAGAGCAAAGCACTTTGTACGTTTGTTCGATTCTTTATAAGTTTTTCGAAAGTTTCCATCATTCAGATTTGGGAAATTTCAACCGTTCGATTTTACTCTTTTCTGATTGTTTGACTGACATCAACTTAATGTCCCAAAAGTCATTTTTGATCCAAGTGTTATTAACCATCGTCTAGCAGCTCCAGAGAAAAGCTCCGGACGTTGGAGAGAAAATAATGAAATGATTGGCAATAAAGTTGAGAACTAATGAAACCAATTATAGTTTTGGATGTGGTTTTTTGTGTTTGGTAAGAGAGCTGACGTGGGTGGTATAGCCCTATGTAACTACTAATGATTTCAGACGACCTACAACTGAAATAGTTCTCGTAGAAATAATTTATTCAATATTCAGACTTTTCTCTTACTGAATCACATTAGTCGAAAAGCCGTCCGATGTTGTGGAAACCCATTTTAATGATGGAAATAGAAGTAGATGAAAACCGTGTCGATTTTCACAAAATAATGAGCTGCAACCGCTAGAGAATATTTTAACTTCCGATTCCTCCGGTGGAAGGATTTTCCGTACGTGGTCGTTTCTCCGTCTGAATTGAGTGATATCCGTTTTCAACCTCACTAGAGATAGAAAACCATTAAAGCACGGAAATTATGAAATCCGAACGAACGATATGAATTGTTTTTATTAAGATTTAGATTTGAGTTCAGGATACAGAATAAATCATTCATAACATTTTTATGGATCCCCGTTTTAATTGATTAAAAACGGGAGTTGACGGGAACATTCAATTTTTTCGCGGAATATTGAGTTAGGTCGGGAGTACCCTGTTCCTTCGCGGAAACGGAAGTTTTGTATTTGCGGGGATTTCCCCTCTCAATCGTTTGAGTGTGAGTATGTGTATAGATGTTTGTGTGAGAAAGATATATTGGTTTTGTCTATATTCACAATAGTTTCACGATATAAATCACATCCTCAGAGTCAGCTGGATCCGTGAATATATTTCACATATTTTATTCAAGTATATAAACAAATTTTTCAAGTTTGAATATATAAAAAAACTGAAATAGCCTCCGAATGATATGGGAATGGTTGACTAGGAATAAACTACATATTAATGTAAATGTTTATTGTGAATGCGTATTAATGTTTATTCATCCATTGGAGAGAACATGTTTCAGAGATAGAAAAAGAGAGAGAATGAATGAATGACGTTTAATTAGTATTCATAGAAGTTAAGATGAAATGTGCTCTGATGAGGTAGACATTACAAAAATTAAAATTTAAAGAATTTCGAGGAAATTTAACTAAATCTGTGGAAAAATTATCTATGTAAAAGATAAGAAAAAACCTCTGCCAAGTGGGTTTGGCATATAGCTTCCTCGTATCCATAACATGACTGTATAGACCATTGAAAATTATTATTAACTAAAGAACTTCGTTCAATTAGGCAAAGTAAATATTGAATTAGGGTAAATTTATTGTTATGCAGGAGCATAACTTGAGGAAATAAAGGTAGGCATGTTCAACTATTGAACAAACTATAAAATATACCTAATAAGTCCGAACAATCCCTGAAAATTTCATCGAAATCGGTCAAGAACTCCCGGGGTTATGCTTGTGGCAAGGATTTCACGTTTGCGCATGCGCAGAGGCTACTATTGATTCGGGGGTCATGAAACTCATAGGGGACCATCTACACATCAAACCGAACAATCCCTGAAAATTTCATCGAAATTGGTCAAGAACTCCCAGAGTTATGCGCGTAACAAGGATTTCAGGTTTGCGCATCCGCAGAGGCTACTATTGATCCGGGGTCATGAAACCTATAGGGGACCATCTACACATCAAACCGAACAATCCCTGAAAATTTCATCAAAATCGGACTATAACTTCGTGTAGTTTTGCCCGTAACAAGGATTTGCTGACAGACAGACAGACACACAGACAGACACGGAACCAAAATTGTTCAGAAAGGTCTAAAACGCAAAACGCGAGTGGAATTTTTGATTTTGGAGACAAAAAAATTTTCACATTCCGAAAGTGAAAACAATGCTTCCGCTACTTTAGTAGACTCGGAAGCAATACTAATCAGATGATCATATTATTAACCAGCATATAAGGAAACTAATTTTTCTTTATATTCTTTGTTTAATGCATTCACAGAATGTATTACAAGGTAGAAGCAGGGGCGAGGTGAGAATTAATTTCGCGCTTTTACATCCCTCGAAACCTTTTCGGTAGCATTCTCTACGGAGGTGGACGACTTATTCTCTTTATACATGAACGAAAATTGAGAGAAACCACGTTTTACGAATATGGTCCAAGACCTAAGGTTACATCACGAGATCTCATCACGTATGTGTTTATACATTAAACCTATAATGTCGGGGAAATAAAACCTCTTGCCAAACATTGTCAAACCAGGAAAACCTTAAATACGGACAAAATTAGTTTCTGAGATCACTTACCTGTAGTTATTCTTGTTGCAAATGTATGTTGCCTGTACCCACTGGACCGGTCTTCAAAGTTCTGGATCATGAGCCATATCCGACTAAAATCATCGGCAAACCTCACTCTGCAGATAAAAACGAATTCTGAGGTTTTAATTGTACCATAGCACACTTTTGAAGACAAAAATTTGACATTTAATATCAATAAAAAAAAAAAAACAGTTCGTAACCGCGACAGCTCAAAGTTGCATCCTACATGAAGTGTGTAAACACTGCAGAATCTGCAGACTTACGACTAGATCTGTATTTAACTATAATTGAGACGTTCCCAACCTCTTGCAATCTGACCAGCTAAACGGCCAGATTTCGTTTTGGTGTTGTTGATATACCCATTTAAGAAAGTTACAAAATGTTTAAAAGATTCGTTAAACCCAGAACCTGGTCAGGAACCAGGTTAGTCAGGGAAAAATCGATCTTAAATCTGCCTTGCTGTGGAGTTCAAAGCAGACAGACATGCATTGATACGTAACAATTTTTTTTACATAAATGACGCCTTCTCAAAGGGTGAGATCACTTGCCCAAAGTAGTTTTAGGGGTGTAACGACAAAATTGTTTTAAGAAACTCACAAAAACTGTTTACAAAATTTTTAAAGGTTCGGCTGCTTGAAGCTGAATCGGATGGGATGATTCAAATTGCCACACATAAAATTGGTTATATTGCTTAAGGCTTAAAATACTTCTAAATAATTTCTCTGTACATATCAATTGTATACTAGTTTAAACTTTTCTGATCCAGTGGTAGTTTTTATCAAATTTGAGATGGGATAAGTACATTGCGTAGCCACTGAAACAAAAGTTTTAAGAATCTGTCTGAAGTCATAATTGAATCGATCATAATTTAACCTTCCTAGAAGCATGAATTTGGCCCGAACCAGGAAAAAAGTCTTACAATTGACGATTTTGAGAGGAAAACAAATCAAACATGTAGCAGATACATGCTTCAAAAGGAATCTAGAATCTGAAAGAAAATGTATTGCGCCTAAAATTCTGGTAGCATTTATCAAGTGCAACAGCGCTGAGAAATTTCGTTTTTTGTTGAGGAATGAAAATTTGTTTTCATGATTCTTATGGATGATACTGTTTGAATAATCACTCATCCTGTGAAGGAAGGTACTACTTCAGGAGTTCCTGTGAATTTATTTCGTCGGTACGAACGGATGGAAAAAAGAACCGCTGGCAGGAAAGAAGATCGTCAACATTTCAAAATCCGTTTCGCGAATTTCGATGACGTTCCGGTTTTAGCCAGGCTTTACAGACAATAAATCATCGATGATTCCACCCATAGAAATGTTGACCTTCCAGTTTCGTCTCAAGTAATGTCTCTACACGTGAAACCTTTTAAGCAAAACAGACGCCACTCCCGTTCCTCGTGTTTATAACGCTAAATCGACGAGTCAGCTTGCATCACAGTTAACTTTCGAAGGTTCTCCAAAACGGCGAACAGTCGTTCGGCAAAAGTTGGACATCTGGTGTTTAATCACTCGCAACCCTTCTCGAAAATTCTTCCTCATAGTTCGAAGTGACTAGTGATTCTTCAGGAAAGTTCGAGTCGGCAAAGCGTGAACGGCTCGTTCGCCAGGGGTTTTTGCTCAGGAAGTTTTGAAGAAACTTGCGTCTTTCGAGTAACGGTTTGTTGTTATTGTTCCGATCCCTTTTGCCAAGAAGTTGTTTAGCTTTGTTGAGTAAGGCGCAACTGCTTCGGAAACTGATATCGATAATTCAACGGATCAGCTTTAAAAACGTACAGCTTCCATTCAACCAGTGGACCGTAAACTTCCGCCAGTTATTTATTTTCGCCTTAACCGAAACATGCGGTAAAGCTGGGAACAGAGAGATTCAAAACATTCTAGACTCTGAAGGGCGGTTCAAGAAATTTTAATTAAGCAGTAAAGTTGGTTCAAGATACAAAGTTCCAGCATAAAACGTGAATGAGTAAATGTTTCTCAATTATCCAAATTAATGTTATATAGAGGAGAAATTTTAGTTGAGTTGGTTGCTATGAATCCATACTATGCTGTAGCACCCACGTTGCAACATGTTTAACCATCGAATTTTAGCATCTGCGCGTTTATTGAATAATAAAAGTTACATGTAACTACCAAACCCTTTAGTGACGTATAGCTGACGCAGCAGCTATCCCATATAAAAACCTCGCGGCTTTATCAGTCACCTTTAAGTAATCAGTCTCCGCCCGTAGTTCCCGCAGCACGTATCTTACGCGCAGTGCATCATCTTTGTGTAATCAAATAAAGTTCTTTTCAAAAACTCTATCTTCGACTACGAATATATTATTTAAATATATAGGTGGAACTAGCATACTCGTCATCCGACTATCCGCCCATTTTTTCAAGTATCAACTATTGCGTTTAAAGCCGGGCCTGTGATTTGTGATCGAACGAATGTTCACGCAGCATCTGGAGTAGTATCAATCGATTGAAGGAATGGATTTCTGTTTGAGTCGAACCTCCAAATCGAAAGTTTTTGAGATTTTTATAGACTGATTGACATGTATAACCCCATAATGTTGATCGATCAATATGCTGGAATTACTGTCACATCCCGGATCAAAGTTGGATTTTCTAGGTGAATTTTTTAAAATTTGCTGGAGTAGTTTAAAAGAAAAACTTCGGACGGGGGACGTTGGGATTTTCAGAAATGAACCTTTGTCATCGAAGAAGAAAAAACTTAAACTCCGCTACAAAAGCCGTTGGTTTTCGTTTCAGGATATGAAGATTTCAAAAATTGAATTAAAAGAGAAACCCGCAACCCGAGAAATTATTTACGGGTATAAAAACTTACACAGGACGTGGCAATAACTGAATCTTAATAAATCAACCCAAAGGGATTAGATTTAAGAATTAATTTATCAAAAACTTCTGATGTTACGTTGTAGTTTTTTGTTTGATTTAGAGAGAAATTAGTTCCTTGAATCGAGTGATACCACCGTACGCTCAGTATTTAAAAAATCGGTTTGATGCCGAGCCGGGCTTCAGAGCCCGTTTAATAGGAGGTCTGAGCTAGGTCACGTGGCTGACGGCAGCCCAAGTATTTTCACCTTGACTACAATTACGTGATATGAAGGCGCGAGGTGGCTAGTTTAGGTAATATACGTAGATCAGTTTTGAAATAGATTTATGAAATACTGTTCTGTAAAATTCTAAATAATACTCTAGTATATACAGGTTTTTCGATTATTAACTTTTTTGAACATTCATGAATTCTTCATCAACAATTTATAGAATGTAAGTATATTTTCAGCATAAATTCGATCTCCAATGTTTGAACGTCCTTATTCATATTTGAATTTAAAAATTTCTGGCATTGTTAGCAAAGTGTAGCAATTTTTTTCAGTATGATACTGGAAATCTTGACAAATTACAGTGCTTGAAACGGTATATGCAAGGAATTAATCTTTTCTTTTTTTTTGTTTCTTTCTTTAAGTGATCGTGTTTGCAAGTTGTATGTGATTTACCAAGCTGCATTCAGTTCTTTATTTTTATTCACATGTTTATCGGTACAGAGGACGCGGAACTTTTCCGTTTTCACCTTCTTTTTATTCTTTGTTTTTGTTCTACTACTCTTTTTCTTTGTTACTGCTTGTCTGTATTGTAAATCTATGGAAATAAAAATTAAAAAAAAAAGTCCTTGACTTTTTGGATTTGAAAAACTTCCCAAAACGGATCTGATATTGAAACTAAAAGTCGGAAAACCAGGTTTTATGCATCCCACATGAATTTTAATATGATCCTATCGCAATGAGGGAGCTGGGATAGCGCGTATGTGAAAACCTTGTGTTTATATTAAATATAAACACTTTATTATTAAATTTTATTATTAACAACTTAAATTATTAACTTAACTTTATTATTAACAATTATTAAATTTTAATAATTATACGAGCAATGATTGAATATGTTACAAACAAACTTCAGATACCATCTCTCTTCAAGGTGTTGTAAGTGGACCACTTCATCTTCACGAACTAAACCGCCTGTCAATCATTTTACCGAAAACAACATTACCCGGTCCCGTCCTAAAACAATCCGGTCCATGTGGAAACACGCTGGGATGTTTCGGAGCTTCCCCTGTCAAATACTCTCTCTGCATTTCAATTGACAAGATGAAATCGCGTAGATATTGTCATCAAACTTGGTCCGGGCCAACCCCTCTCCAACCTGAGTTTTCATTTCCCGCCACTATATCACCAGTCCGACCATTGTTGACCCTCAAACTTCGGTTTACTCGTTGTTTTGGAAAGCCAGCAAAATTGGACAATGTTTGTTTTGAATTACGAGCAGAGCATGAGTCGGGTCAGGAATCGTTGCAAGAATGTATACCACCGTTATTGTTTCAATGTAAATTAGTACATGCGTTGATATATTTTTAATGACTTTACAGGGTGTTAACCTGAGGAACCTGCCACAGGCCAGGAATATATTCTAAAACGTCTGACAAAAAGAGTCTCTTAGAATTTTTATTTACTTATTTGTTTAGGTGCTTCGTTTTCCAGCTATTTCATTTTTAAGACTTTTCTCTCGTTTTCGATATTAGTTCACTAAAACGGCCATAATTGCTACATGTACTTTATACCGTCGGAAAGAGCGTTGAATTCTATCTCCCTATTTCATCAAAAAAATATTGTATGTAGGTTGTTCAATTGGTGAAAAATCAATCGGAAAAGTGAATTTCGTCAAATCTTTAGAATTACAAAATTTTTCATACTCTGTAGGTCTAATGAAATCCTTCAAAATTATTAATAAATAGCTAACTGTCGATGCCTTGTGAGATGCCTTGAATTTGTTTACATCTTTTGTTTTGATGTAACGCTCTGGAAGATCAGTCTCTTGCTGTTTGGACACCACCTCATCTCCCCTTATATCAAGAATCGTACAATTCCTCTTCCCGTTGGCCGTCTCAGGACTTGCCTGCCCCAGCTTCAGTATCGTCTCACTTCTCGTTCAAAGAACCCTGTAACTTTGTTTATGTTTTACGTCCACGGAGCGTGTGTATGAATTTACCTTTTACCGTGAATCACATTATTATTCTCAATATTTCCCTAGTGACGATGTTTTTATCAACAAAGAGGAGAAAATCATAACAAACAACGGGATCAAACCTCTTAGCATCCGCAAGAACGTGAGACATTGAACAGTTGATCAATTCATTCCGCGGATGCTCTCTCCCAAACATAAATTCTTAAGTAGTGCCGTTGACATGATACATTCTACACCCACAAATAGAAAGAAAAATTTAGTTATGCAGGTTCTTTTAACCTCAAATGCCCTTGAAAACACAGGTTTTATGCATAAAATCTCAATTTTCTCAAAAAATGTTCCCCTAAAAAGTAAAAAATAATTATACCATTGAAAAGCTGAGGCTTTTGAGAATTTTTTACAATTACAGGCTAAAACGTACCATTAAAATTAAGAGGGAGTCAATAAATAAAAAGGTTTTTTTTTCTTCAAAACTTGACAAAACTTACTTTTCAGGATAACTTTTAACCTTTTAGTTCCCTTTAAAAATCATTGTTAAATACTGAGACGATGGAAAATTCAATACTATTTCCAACGGTATCCTTAGATTTGCAAATACTTGAAAAACACCGGAGTTATAGCCGTTTTAGTGACGTAAGGTCGAGAAGACGAAAAAAATCTTAAAAGTGAAATAACTCGAATACGAAGCCTCTAAAAAAACTCTAAGAGGCTCTTTTTGTTGGAAATAAGTTGAAAAACAGGTTTGCGAAGTTTTTTGGATCATACGCTGGACAGCTTGTGGATTTGCTCTCTGTTACAAATTTTGAATTTGTTGTCGTCAGGTAGGATGGAGGGGGAGATGGGGACATTCAAGTGCTTCTTTCGCCTATTGAATCCCAAAGCGATTTTTTTAATCGATCGACAATTCATGCTAGTTTAAACGATATCTGTAAGTGTTTGTGATACGTGTGGTCTAATAAAACTGGATTTGGAAAACTCCCTGTAATTCACACATTATTTAATAGTATGTTTTAACTGGAAAACGTGACTGGTTTGAATGTTGCAGGTTAACCGTTGCCCTAATTACAGCAGCGTCTCTGATCGGAAGCTTCTACATCTTCAAGCGTCTTCGACGACCAGCCTCCACCGTATCCGTGGTCTTCAACAACCTCCTCCGTCTCCTGACAACATCTTCGGAGCAAGAATACAAAATTAAATACGATCAGAAATCGCCTTCCAAGGTGGCGAAATCTGGATTTTTCCTTCCGGTCTTTGTCCTAAAGGACTCCGTTCTGATAAAAAACGTTCTCAATAGAGATTTTGAATATTTCACGGATCGCCCAGTTAAAAAGAATTCTCGAGAGTTGTTTGACCTCGAAGGCGAAGAATGGCGGACGGCTCGCCAGAGATTGTTGCCCGTTTTTTCTTCTGAACCTCTGGAGGGGATGTTTAAATATTTTACGGCCAACTTGGGAACGCTTATAACCAGAATATCGCGGCAGCTCGGTCCAAAAACGGATGTCAGCCATGCGGTGGGATTTTGCGTTTCCGACATAATCTCCCGGGCTGTTTTCGGCTTGGAAGTTACAATCGGAAAGAGGAAAGACGAATTCACGGAAAGGGCGATGTCGGTCATTGAAACGGGCTTTTTTCAAAATATTAAGGCTTCGCTTGTCGGACCGGGTCTATCCTTGAACACGAAAAAATATTTCAAAGGCTTCCTTCTTAGAAAACTCGAGTCTGCTGCCTCTAATGATTTCGTCAATTTGATGCGGAAAACGGCGAGAGGAAACGTTGATGGAGAAGAACTTGATTTTCCTGGAGATCGATTCTTTGGGGAAGAATGTTCCGATACTCCACTCGTCGGAAAACCCGGTAAGAGTTCCCTTATTATGGATTCCCTCCTTTTCTCCCGATTCGAGTTTATTTAAACGTTAATATACAAATCTTTGGGTCTTTGAAGGTTCCCACGTCTGAGGATGGTATTTCAAGGTGAGTAGCAGGGAATCAAAGTTACTTCAAAGGTTTCACGCGATAAAGACGACCCTGTACGTAATATTACACACAGAGAAATGATCGGATACAATCATCGTGAAAGGGATCGGAATTTCGTATTATCGCAAAATATAATACACACGATTTTCCTGATTTCAACCAATGTTGGAGTTGACACTACTGGCAATGGCTCTACAATTTTGAAACATTTTCATCATGGGAATTTGATTTGAGGCAATATAAAACCATTCCTGGATGACACAATCGCCTCAAAACACCTGGGATTTATAAAACTTCTAACTCTCAACATCACTTACGATAAACCGGTTTAATTGTTTGTTGAAAGTGTCTTTCTCCTGTAAGCTGGTGTCCTGACATTCAATGCGAGTAGCGCTCCTCTTAACCTGAGAATCCATCGACGCACTCATCGTGTACAATAATTATGATTATCTCGTGTTTTTTTATTTTTATGTTTTCAAAATCCTATCGAATTTTCCAAGTGACTAACTGTTGGAAACGATTTATTTTTGGCCTCGTTCATTCACATCTTAAACTAGAACAGCAATTAGGTAGTTCTAATTTGGGTGATTCCCATTTTACGAGACAACCGCTGTCCTTCATTGAAAAATAAGTATCTGTTCAACTTTTTCCAAAAATTATTTTTGTAGATGTTATGTGGTAACTAGGCCTACTCATGGCTGTCATAAAGTTCGGCTACTCTTCATTGTACATGCCGGTAATTGATCGAAATGTACCTCTAATCTCATTGCCATGGTCTGTCCGTGAGTCAGAATTTGAACTTAATCCGAAATTTTATCCGCTCAAAGTTCGTTTTACCAGAAATATTTTAACTAGTATTTTTTTTTAGAATTAGTTGCTGGATGTTAGTGCGCTCACAAGTGGGACTAACCTTTAGATAGTCTGTACGAATCAAGTGCTCAAAGTTTGTCCCAAACCTTCTGTCTCATTGTCATGGGTTTGAAGGAAATCATCGTAGCTCTCTCAAATGAGGGCATTTTTTGGCAATTCAAAGTTTTTTCAGCGTTGGTAACCCTGCTCTTTGGGGAAACACCATGCTTCCGCCATTTATATACAGTTGGGGCTCAAAAATGAAGTTAGCCGTTTGTAAAACAGGTGTGTACGTTTCATACTTCTCATTGTTATGGGTTTGAAAATCACTCTTAATCAATCTTATTGATTCGTTTAGCATTCATTTTGGGATAGAGATGTAAAAACTCTATTTAATGGAAGTTTCAATTTCTATAAGTGTTCATTACACTCCTAATTGCAGAAGGTTAATGTGGATTTCTCATTGTCGTGGCGATTTTAAACTTCATTGTTGTTGCTACACAAAAGCCGTCATGGCTGTTTGAAACAATGTTTTTTTCATGTTTGGTGTTTGATACTAAATAAATACTAAAATTAAAATGTGATACTTGTTCTAGCACAAAGTCAGGAAAAACTGAAATCAGATATCTGTCTCATTCAACCTTACCTACACATCGTTTACGTAATTCGATCGTTATTTGGTTGACAAAGCTCATTGTCATGGATACATACCATTCACGTAATCTATAAAATGTTAAAACCGCCAACTACGAACACATTTCTAATTTTGAGAGGAATATTCATCATGTTGTTAGTAAAAATATGATCAAAATGCTTCGAGCATTGCCCTTTTTTTTTCAAACGGTTTACTCCTGTGATTAGATGTTTGCGATGAAACTTAAGTTCAGTTAAGATGGAGATAAACTCCACGGAATAACACAAGTTCATGAAGAACTTATCATTCAGTGGGCGCTTTTTTTTTTTTTTTTTTTTATTAACTATTAAACCTAATAGTTTAAATAAATGTCATTTCTTTTTGATATAAGTATGTGAGTAACATTAAATTCACCGTTTTCCATGTTCTTTTTTGTTCTGTGTATTCAAATGAGCCAACAAAATGTTTCTATTTATCTAGCTATCTTGTGATTCCCAAGAAAAACCATTTTGGACATTTTTTGCTTACATGATAATGTCTGGGATTTTCAATTTATATAAATTCTTCGGTTTTCGCAGTTGAGATAACGGACGACTTTCTAATCGATCAAATTCTTCAGTTCTTGACGTCCGGATTTCCACCCATCGTCAGCGCCGTCACGTTCGCCCTTCACGACCTGAGCGTCGCGTCGCCCGACGTCCAGTTCAAAATACGTGAGGAAACGGCTGCCTGCGTCTCCAAGAACGGCGGGTACAATTATGACGCCGTCCGGGAAATGAACTTCCTAGACAGCTGCGTGCACGGTAACTCCTATAAAAATTAGTACTTAAATTAGTACCCACTCATTTCCTCTCAGGGAAATTAGAATGTCAATGTTTAGAAGGAGTAAAACGGTAGAAGCAGACGGTTTATGAGCCAACGTTGACTGCGAAATGCTGATTATATTATTCGTTTCCTCGTTTTATGATCCTTTCCTTTCATTTCTCCCGTCTTTATTATAGAAGTTAGCTAACCAAATTATTTCTCTTTGCGGGATATTAGGTTTTAAAAACGTATTTGTACGTAGATTCATACTCCAGCGGAAATATTATATTTTAACTGAGTCATTATTCGTGTAAGTACCGAGCAAATAGCGGTATGTGATTGGTTCCACACGAACAACTGAGGCTCAAAGCTACTTCCCCTAGATGCTCAAAAAAGGCTTTGGAAATTTATTGAATAGCCCGAAATGTGACACTCAAAGCTTAGGCCCGACCATTGAATCGTACAAATTGGGTTTTGTTTACTTTTAAATTAAATATAAGACAAATTTTGTCTTTGGATGCTAATAAACAGCATGACCCTTGGAAAAGAATCCCATCGTGAAATCAAAACTACAAATATTTCGCGACCTTTTTTTTTATTTTAGGCGCCTGTTTTCAGGATTTTACAGGGATTCGAGGTCTGGTTGGAAAATGAGAAAAATAACAGATCAAGGGAAAAATCATCTTAATCTGAAAGTTAAAAGTCGGCATAAATTATGATTTTTCACGAGAAATAAAGAACTTTTGGTCATTATTCCACAAAAATCGAATCAAGAAATTGATAGCGTCAGGTGAATCAGCTTTAAAAAACAAGGAAAATTCATGTGCCACGCTTTAGAGTTGACCATTTTCCACTATTTGACAATTTTGGGGTTGCGCAACTTTGCGTGCTTGCTGAGCCGGTGTCGCGGAATCGAAAAAATTGGTTGAGGGATCAAACTTCCATGAAATTTTGGATAGAATCCGAATCTGCAATAAAAAAATTGGGGTTCCTACTTAAAATAAGAAAGTTAGTGTCACTTGCGCGGGGTGCGCAAAAATGATATTTGAAATTTGAAAAAAAAAAAATTTGTAGATATGTAGAAAAAAAAAATTTTTTTTGTTTACTCTCATTTGAACGAAAACACCCTGTATACCACGGGCAATGTATAATATCGAGGGGTTAGAGGTAAAAGTACTTTAATCACAAATGTTATAAGTGTGGGAAAATGAAATTCGAATTTTAAATGCTTGCTTAAAATCACAAGTACCTCAGAAAAAATTGCAAAAAATCGACATTTGTAGTTTATACACTTGGTTAGGAGGTGATGTGGTTTTCAAAGTTAAAAAAGATGAACAATTATCCATGGAATTTGAGTTATATCAGAAGGCGTCAGAGGAATTTTGGACTTGGGTATGTTTACCACAAACTTCTGTTCAGTCTAGTAGGACTTGGACAGGGCGTAAGTATTACAATCTGGAAACGCACGGCAATAAATTCCACATGTGAGGAATTGCGTGTTGTATCGCTTACCAATTGTTGGGACAATAATTTCAAATTAACAAAATCTTTGTATTTCAGCTCTCGAACTACGTAGGATGGATTTTTTTCTTATTCCTCCTTCTTCTCGATAGCTGAAAGATATTCAGCCAATCTCTCATTAAATACACAGACAAATATTATTTGTGCTGACTCAATGGCGCTGTGCATAGAGTCTACCTCCAGATGGCTATACCCTTTTTCTATGAATTTATGCTCTAGAATCTTTATGTGGAAGTTCTCCACAATGTACAAAATCAAAAGTTCACGGAGAAAGCAAATCAAGAGAAGGATAACTAACCAACTGCACTTGGTGAGTTCTTCCTCTAAAGAAAAGTAACTTCAATTTTCCATCTTTAGAAGTAAATCTACCCAAGTACCCCTGGGTATTTTTACCTCCCAATAATGAGCTATTTCTGCACTTAGTCATTCACACATGATCTGAAAACCATGGAAATCAACATCATTAGACAAAGGTATCTCCAGCACATGAAAATATGTATCATCCTAGTTGGTTAGGTACTACAATGAGTTCTTCCTCTAAAGAAAAGTAACTACATTTTTCCATCTTTAGAAGTAAATCTACCCAAGTACCCCGGGTATTTTTACCTCTCAAGAATGAGCTATTTCTGCACTTGGTCATCCACAGGGTCTGAAACCCATGGAAATCATCATCATTAGACTCAGGTATCTCCAGCACATGAATATATGTATCTTCCTTGTTGGTTAGGTACTTTTAACTCAATTTCACAAAAAAATGGACTTGGGTACTTTTACCTCTAACCCCTTGATGTACATTGATCATAGATTTACGTATAAGGGTTGTTGATAACTTGGTATTTAACTTAAAATATGTGAGAATAAACGTAGACAGCAGAAGTCGGCCAACGCCTCGGGGAAAACCCAGCTTCCGAGGAGGGGTCGCCTCGGGCCTATAAAAGCCCTAGGGCCCCCGGCGGAAACCAACCAGTGGGATCCCAACTTCTGGGATCGCTACAAGTACTAACAAAACTCGTCATATCCTTCCGTCACCGATACCCTCGATAAGTGAAGCGGTTTCTCTCTTAAAGAGTTCCTCGCTCCTTACCTCGAAAGATTGGTCGAAGCGGCCTTCCTCTTCAAGGGATATTCGCTCCCAGTCTAATTTCGCGGATATAGTGAAGCTGTCTCCCTCTTCAAGGGACCCTTGCTCCTATATCACTCCGAAGTGATTGAAGCGGCCTCCCTCTTCAAGGGATATTCGCTCTCACCCCCTTAAATTTAAATTCTCAACATAGTGAAGCTGTCTCCCTCCTTAAAGGGACCCTAGCTCCTATATCCAGCCCAAGTGGTTGATATTCGCTCCCACTATTAAGCTGTTACAGTGAAGCTGTCTCCCTCCTCAAGGGACCCTAGCTCCTGTAACCAGCACCGGTGATTGAAGCGGTCTCCTTCTTCAAAGGACCCTCGCTCTCACCTCTAAATGCGAATGTGCCATAAGCACGTAAAGTTAAGATATGAGCCTTAACAAGGGTTATCTCAGTACAGAAATGGTGAACCTCTGTATAATAATTTGCAGATTTCGATATTTTTGTGGTATTGGGGTTGCTCATATTATAACAAACAAATGAATATACTAGCAATTATTGTACTTTGCATGAAAAGAATCCCTGAGACTTCACCCAGTCGTCCACAGCCTTGAGAGAGTCTGCGTCAAGGACTACGTTAGAGACGAGGTCAGGATACGGCGAGGCGACAAAATTGCGATTTCCATCTTGGGACTTCACATGGACGACCGGCATTTCTCGGATCCGGAAACGTTCTCTCCACACAGATTCCAAGACGCCTCTTCCAAATCGAATCCTCTCTACATGCCCTTCGGCTATGGACCGAGGAGTTGTATCGGTAAGGACTCCAACAATTGCAGTAATACAATAATATAAGCATTTTAGTGCTAAGAAACAGGTAGTTCAACTTGTTCCCAATAGTAGTCTGCTGTTAAACAGTCAATCAAAATAGTAAAAACGGGTTCCCACTTAGAAAGTTACTGTCACTTGCGCATGGTTGCGCAGTTGCGCGAGGTGCGCCGATATGATATTTGAGATCTTTGCAAACAAAAATATGAAGATTCAACATATAATTTTTTGTTTACTCCCATTTGTACAATTCCAGAGAGAGGGGGGGGGGGTAACTCGTGAGACACCCTGTATATTACAACTATACGGAATATTGTTATTTTTTTTCAGGAGCACACTTTGCGTTGCTGGCTACGAAAGTGATAGTAGCTAAACTCGTTCAGCAGTTTACGTTCTCATTGAGTAAGGAATCGAGAGCCAAACCACCTCACAAGTACCGCGGCCCCTACATTGTGCCTAATGACATCAGGTTCGAAGTGTCCTACGCCCAACCTCCGTCGTTTCATTCTTAAGTTTGTGATAGATATGGTTAGTTGGCCCTTCCCGATTTTAGAATCCGTCGCCTTGGGAGATGAATCAGACGTTTTCAAGCGTCTGGGTCATTTACTGAGCGAGGCGGAGAATTACTGCATCCAGCTCAATGGAAGGGGCAACCTGTGATGGATATGGTTGGTTGGCTCCTTCCCGATTTTAGAATCCGTCGCCTTGGGTGATAAATCAGACGTTTTCAAGCGTCTGGGTCATTATCCGAGCAAGACGGAGCATTACTGCATTCAGCTCAATGGAAGGGGCAACTTGTGATGGATGTTAGTTGGCCCTTCCTGGTTTTAGAACCCGTCACCTTGGGAGATGAATCAGACGTTTTCAAGCGTCAGGGTCATCTTCTGAGCGTGGCGGAGCATTGTTATCCGTATCCACCTCATTGGAAGGGGCAACTTTACCAACCATTCCATCACCTCACATGGTTGAGAATGTGGTCAAATCTGCAAAGGACTGAAATTCTGACGTAATGTTTTCAATGATTCAGTCGTGATTTCCGTTGAGTTGTTAACTTTGGATTCGTGGAAAATTGACGTTATTCAGCGATTCGATGTAAAGGCTCAATTGCACATGTAGCGGAAGGTCAGGGACGACTCCAAAGGTAGAATATACCGGTAAATTGAAAATCCAGAGCTGATATGTAGCTCAAATTATCATTCCTAAATTAAACTGAACAGCAAATACTACCCCGTTAACATTGTGCTTGTCAATCCGATATCGAATCGCTGAACCCTCACAAGTGTCTCCCGTTCAATCAGGCTTTAAGTCATCCAATTAACTTCTCAATTCACCCAATTTGACTCATCAGACGGTGAAAAGCACGGGCTTTTGCAAGTTCAACTTTGTGCTAGCGCACCGGGTCTTATTGATTCCATGGTTAACTTGATTTCTAGGTGAACTGATACCAATCTCTAAAAACTTGTATCAAAACCTAACCAAATTTGTTTAGATCGACTCAAAGATGATATCTTATGTCTTATATCTTACGTATATTATACTGATCTGCGGTTCTGGTTCTGAACATACTGATTAGATTAGATTAACAGCAAGTAGGAACTGAATTCGGTTTAAAAACCTGAATACTAAAAATCACCGTTACTGGCGGTTATCAGGTCTTTTTTGTGACCACTAGTTGTTGCAGTTGACTACTACTTGTTGCAATCTTATTTGATTTGGTACTTACCAGAACTCGCAATGAAAACAAGTGCAACCTACAGCAGTTGTGGAAAATATAAGTGTTTATACAAGGCTTGTCGCTAACTTAATTAAATGATTAAAGTAAGTGTAATTGAAGATAAGAATTAATCGAATTAATTTAAATTAAACTAATCTATTTTGTAAGATTGCATACCGAACACGAGATTTTTAGTTTTAATTGCTTGCGTCACGGAGGCGGTGGTATATCACGTCCACCATAGAAATGACGTCTAGGAAATGATTACAGCCATAAGCAATAGAAATCGGGATGGAATACATTCAAGAGAAAAAATAATCCCAAGATATGGCAGAAACAGGTTAAAAAAAGATTATGTAGGAATTGGGAATCTAACCAGGGAGGGTGCAGAGCGTAGTGGCTTCAGAAATGCCTCCACCACCGCTCTTTCAAATGACAGCGTTCCCATGCAAATCACAAAGATATTCGATAAACCTTTGGGGAATAGTTTGCAGTATTTCATTTTCCATACAGACTGGTGGTCGGAGATTGAAAAACAGGCCAGAAATCGTAAAAAGTATGTACTATTGCTCGTTAGGCCATGCTTTACGATATGCATTTCGTTTCATTAATATCAATAATAAACCATGATTTAATTATAACAAATAAATATATTAAACAATTAAGAAAGTTGTAGGTTTACATTTCAAAGTACGGAGGTTTCAAAAATTAAAAAAAAATAATATAAGAATAATAATAAAAATAAACTAAAATGAATATGTAAACAACTCTTCCGCCATACACCGTTCGAAACTTTTTTCCGAAACGACTGGACCAAATTTTCCGAAATTTATCTCAAAAATCAAACATTGGTGGGGGATGTGCCAGTAATCTCAGTAACTTGACCAATCAACCATAAGGGATCATAGTAAGGAAACAACTTTTAAAAATTCGGAATCTCAAAAACTTTCGAAATAAGAGGGTAGTTTTGTCGTTCAATTCGGATAGGAATTAGTTACTTGAATCGAATGAGACCACTCGGGTTATTTACCAGTTGAAGGAACTCACCTTTGGATAATGAAAATCGGTCGGGAAAACGGTCGAGCTTGAGGGCAGGGCAGCAGGGTCCGTCCAACGGGAGGTTTGCGGTAAACCGTGTGACCGGCGGGCGCCCAAGTATTTTCATCTTGACCGCTATCACAAGACGTTGAGACCCGAGGTGATGAATTTAGACGAGTACCAGAGTACGTCAAATACACATAGACCATTGATTTAAGTAGGTGGGTTATTCTAATACAAATATAATTAACTTCCGTGTAATAATTTGCATGGTATTTTTATCCAATTTATTTTATTCGCACAACGTTATTATCACACATTCCTAATATTGGTGTACAACAATTTATAATAGAGATGTGTCGAACCTCCACCATATTGCATGAACATGGAACTTGATTAAGTAAGCAGTCTTCAGTGTGCCCAAAAGAATTTTTTGTTAGTTTAACACCTAAACAATAAACGTGTACATTGCCATAATTATTGTTTAATTCCCAAAAAATTGTTTGTTGCTTTCCACCCAATACTTTTATTGTCTCTTCGAATGAATGTGATATTGTAGACTAAATTGCTGATTATTAATAAATTTGACAGCAGAAATATATTAATATATTTGATGTCTTGTTTTTCAATCACTCTTTTTTTCATTTTTCGGTTGCATCAATTATTGATTGTTTCTTTTTCACTTCTAAAAGTAGAAAATAGGATTATGGTTAATGTCATTTCTTTTTCTAATCGCGACCTTACTCCCGCTTTTTGTTTACAGCAAAAATACGACGAATTTTTTTCTTTTTCGCCAGAAACTTGACCGTGTCTCATTAAATAAATATAATGCGTGCAGACAGTACAGAACACTTCAATTTTAATAATTAATGAGTGATGTAAAGAATGGCCAAACTGTGTGGTTTGAATTCATTCAACTATGAGTTCCACTTGGTAGTTAATGTTTGTTAGAAGTGGGGTTCCCCCTGAATATTTGCAAAGCGTTGAAGTACGTGTAAGTCGTTTGGGTTATCTGGAACAGATAGATATTTGTTCGGACAAATTTAACACATGCATATAAATGATACATTTTACGTCAAAGAATGAGTGTTGAATAAAATACGTGACAACAGCCAAATATTCGGTATTCTCCGGTTTATTAAGCAACTGAAGAATTGCCTTGGTAGTACAGGGATGCACCCTCGTGTATGAAAAATGTAATACACAAGTAGATGGATATGAATTTTAATGTTTTATATTTTATTCCTGGATAAGACCACGAATGTTCTTCATAACAAGGAGGTGTTGGAAAGGACAGCTTGCCCCCTAAATCTAACTTCTACGGGGAGTCTGATATCTTACGAACGCTTTTTTGATTATCTGGGTGAGCTCAAAGGGCTGATAAATGTCCAAATCAACCAAGGAAGCTGAAATTTGATGAGGTTGCTCATGGCCAGCTGAAGGTTAGCTGATTTCATTCCTAATCGACGTACATATGAATGGACCTCGTTTCATCGCTCGACAAGACATAAAGCCGCGAATCGCAGAGATAGGTAACGTATAACTAAGAACTGGTTATAAGGCACGGATTATGAAGAAAACATCGATGGGTACACGTACGAAAGAAGAGAAGCCGACCTCTGAGGAAGGCGAGAGCCTCAAAAATCCTTCGACGCAAGATTACCGATTTCACTAGCTAAAAGAAAGGATTTAAAAAAACTTTTTGAAGATTTGCAAACACCAAGAACTTATCTCGAATTTTATCAGGGAATTCCTGCGTTCTAAGACACCAGAGATTCGTAACCAGACATCAATGAATTGAACGACGAACCTGAAGATGTTTGCTACGATCGTCCCCAGAGGGGATTACCATTTTGTTCATTTTATGAAAATTTTTGTTATTGCTTAATTATTAAACTAGATTATTTAACTTTCATTGAAATATCTGAATATGAATGAAGTACTTTCTTAGTTTCCCGACGATTCGATGACTTTTACACATAATTATGGCCATGACAGAATTAAAACTAAACCGAGTCATGCATATCATCATTGACCTTAGAAAGGCGGTTTATTCTCGACATTATGGAACTTAAAAGTGATATTTAGGCTCATATTACTTTTTTCGTCTTGAAGTCAAATTTCATTTGTGGTCTCCCGAAAAATTCAATTTTTGCAGTGTCGCGATTTTGTTAGAGTGAATAAAAGATTCACCAGTTTGTCATAGTGGGGATGAAATGTTTCTCAAATCGCCAACAAATTCACCTTTATCGACTTGTTTCACGACAGAAATATCTTTCGTTGTCCATTTAAAGTTGAAAGTATAAGTAAAGTACAATATCAAGTTCATAGTGGAACGGACAAGTTGGCCTTTCCACAGGCTGTGGCGATATGCCAAAAACACAGAGGATACCCCTGAAACTAGAAAACATCAAGCTCATGTTTGGGAGTTTGGTTTTTAGGGTATAACGAACGCGAAGGAGGACCGTATAAATCCATCACATTTTCCTGTGTAACAGTATTATAGGACCACAGCAGTAGATTTTCAGCCTGGCAAAACGAGCGCAAAAGTGCATCATTTCATGTTAGATGAGAATTTAATTGCCTTATGATAATCATGGTATCCAAGAGGATGCACCCTGCTTACCGATTGGAATATACCTATCTAATAACTTGTCATTTTCTTACCTCTCCAATTGATTTTATGGAACAATCTTTTAAACCTGCAGCACTGAGAGTTAATGGTTTTCTAGTTTTGATCAGGACTATCAACAAGGCCATTTTGACCGGTTTCGGCTGGTAGTACCAGGGAGCATTGTATACAGTCTCTCGTAATGTTTCACCCTACGACAATAAAACACACATTACGTTTTCAGTTTTCATCTGTGTTCGTTGATTTTTATGATAGTTTGAAGTAGTAAGAGTGGTTTTTAGAGTGTATCAGGTAAGCACTCACCATGTCTGTAATTTTTTGTCCATAAGTGCAATAGCAAATGCAAAACGCGACTTCTGGTGCCATCAGGGACAGGAATGCCGCTGATACTCCGAAAGTTGAACTGGGATCCTGAAAATACGCACGGACGTATTGGGTATATCGCCCAGTGTACAGGGTATTTCAGGCTATTTTTTTGTAATTATTTATTCATTGAGCCTGTTTACAATTAACATACCTCATTGATATGATACACGCTTTACATATAATTATACTATTTACTAATATTTATTCTATATGTCAAACATGGTGACATAGATGGACTGTCGATTTGATTAACAAGTGTCCTTTTAATATAGTTAATTCACATTTGACGCGGGTTAAAGAAGATCCATGATATGTCTAGGCCGTGACAGACGTCGGTTTTCTTGGTTTCCGAATCCAGCTATGACAAGCTCGTTAGGGTGTGTGACGTTACGATTAACAAAGTCGTAGTATGAGTAGTAGGTGGAAGTCGCGATAGAGTGTTTCATTTCTGACAAATGGGGGTGTGCCAACTATGTGCCTTTGGAGGATGGAGTTTTGTTGTTGCTCAACCCGTAGAAATTCCGATTTGGAACACGTACCCCAGATCGGAATTGCGTAAGTCCACAGCGGCTTATTCTGTATGGGCACATGGGGGGTTGTTAAGGACAGGTCTTAGTTGTTTGACTCTGTGCTTAATACGCTGGCGAAGGATGGAAATGTGGTCATGAAACGTAAGCCGTTGATCTAGGGTCAATCCAAGATATTTGTACGTTTCTACGTTAGGTATTAAATTATCTTGGTAGTATAGAGGTAGCTTTGTGAATTTTCGCTTGTATGTGAACGTCATAATACCAGATTTTGACGGGTTAATTTTTACGCGCCATTTGGTGGACCATTGGCCAAGAACATCAAGGAGGATGTTTAAGCCCTCTTAATTAACTGTGTAAATATTTCATCGCATTGTTGAAAACGTTGTTAAATTTCATATTCACTTGGCGTCAAAACAAGAATTTATGAGCGGTACCCATAACTGAAAAATGATATGAAAGTCAAACTTTTGAGAAGTTTCCTAAATTTCACTTTTTTGCACTGAATGATGGCCTTTTTATTGTGGTGATCTTGAATCCCTACGTGCGGAAAACCCAGCTTTTCAGCGATAAACAAAAAAAAATTTATTCATGTTAAAACAGTTGCAACAGCGAAAAGGTCGTTATATAGAAACTTGACCCTTTGAAAACTCGCAACTCAAACTTTGGAAAATGTCTTTTGAGTTCGTGCTCAGGGCCTGCTTCTCACAATCGTAACTTATGCAGCCCTAAAAAATGCCGTCAAATGAATTTACAATCCAATTCACAAAGTAGTTAATAAAATGGTTTTTGACCTAACGAAGTCTAGAATCAATTCGTTTCAGAAAGGAAGTTAGAAATCACAGTTTCGGACCAAATATGATTGGATTCTCAAAAAGATGCGTCCTACTATATACGAATGGCAGAGCTGTGCGAATTGATTTTTCTTCACAGATAAGGTTAGCAAAAAAAAGAGCATTAAACATTCGTTCAGTTCACCTTATGCAATTCCCTATTCTTTTCCTTTGGGAAAAAACAATCATTCAAGGGGTTTCAGTAGCGTTGTGAGTCTTATTGGGCATAAGTATTGATGAAAAGTCATGAAAATAATTGACCGGACTTAACTGTGAGTTCATATTTTACAATTTTCGTAGTATTGAGGATGCCCTTATTGCTGTACCTCTTAGCCCATGACAGCCGTATCAATTTTGCTACCATATCGTTGGTACCACCACTACATTAGTAAACCCCTCAACAAAATCTGCTCTTCTATGTTCTCCAATGTATTCGATTCATCATAATCTTTTGTAGACACTCCTTGTTCTAAACATGGTTTGAAATGATTAACAGAAACATGTTCCAAAAATAATTGTTCCTAATTTCGATCAGAAGTACTGTATAACATTCAAAGGGAGTGAGAATCGCTTGTTGATTATTTAATTTACTGAGAGAAATACATAGGTATCATTGGAGTCAACTGTGAGTTAGACAAAATGCAACTGTGACTGGTTAACTTTAGAAACGGGTCCTAATTTAGTCATCCGTGTTGCTCATTGAAACATGTTTCTGTTTAGTTGGAGTATGAGTTGAATCAAATAGTACCAATATCAAGTTTAAACTGAATCCAGTAAAATTTGATGTGAGAGCTTGTATTCAGTAACTTTGGAAAACAGTAACAAATCAATACTCTATGCTATATCTCGTATCTCTTTTTTTCTTTGTGTTTCTTTTGTTTTATTGCTATAATGAATTAATATCATATTGTTTACAAAGGTATTACGAATTGTACAAATCCACGTGTGTTCGAAGCAAGGGTCCCAATGACCAAATGAGAGTTAAATAACCAAAATAGTAGAATTAATTGAGAACATTATATTTTTAAGTACCTTCAATTTTGTATCAACGGAAATCTGTAAATCGACTTAATTAAAAGTGGGTGTTGATGAAATTCAGCATCACAAACGTTTCAAATGATTCATCGGAAGAGTGATTCAAAGTGATTCTTGTCGAAATGTCTTCCTGAATCTACTTATACCAAACTGTTATAAAAAGAAGTGATGGGACGGACAAGTTGCCCCTTCCAGCAGATGAGGCGATAAGTCTGCAACACGTTGAGGATACCCCTGAAGCTGTAAAGCTTCAGTTTTATGGTCATGGGGAGGGGGGCCAGCTTTAAAAAATGGGAAGGGAAAATTTCTATATACATCACATACATTCATCAAATGACCGCTCATAATCTCCTTCTCTCTAGGGAGATTATGTTGAAGAGGCGTTTGGCAATTATTTTATTAAACAAAAATGTTACCGTGAAAGGAATCAATTGTACAAATCCGATTACTTCACCATCGCAAACTTGATAAACTTCTGCGAATTGGATTCCGCGCGTCGAACGATTTTCCCAATCAGTGCAACAATTTACGAACAAGGTGTGTGGAAAATAATTCTCTCGCAACACATGAATATCGCTTAACCAAATTAAAATTTTCATTTCCATGGAATTTATCGACTATGTAGTTGATTAGTTTTTGAAGCTTGATTTCTTATTTTAGCAGGAAATGTTAAAGCAAGTTACAATGCATTACTCACCGTTACTACAAACGCTATGGTACACATAGCTACGGTCGTCCCAGCCAACATGCAGAAAAGCGGGATGCTGTAGTACTTCTGAAACTCATCAAAAAATCTTCTTCAAATTCATAATTAGGGCTCATCAATATTGACACTTTGATTTAATTAGCAATAATAAATCGTGGTATACCGGAGAATTACGTTGTGATGTCGGAGGCAGGACTTCACCCGTTGATATGCCAATTTTTCCTCAATTTTGTCGCCCCTAGTGGGAATACGCCCGATCGCATTGCGGAAAGAAATTGATAGAATTTCCAGTTGAGCCAGAAGATGTTCGGCTACAGCGATGAATACTATGCATACAGAACCTCCCAAAAGAGCTGCTGATAAAGCAGCCAACAGGTGATAGAATTGGCTCGCAAAATATCTGTAATCAGATTGATCAAAACTATTTCTAACACCTTTTGGTTTTTTTCAGAAACACTCTTGCAAGCCTAACCCTATGTTATTAAGATTAGTCTATAAAACATCCCTCAAAACAAAAGTATCTAACGTTGGTGAGTTGGTGGTCATGCCATCCTTTTGCATAGAGCTAATTCTCGTCTTGCCGTTTCGGAAGTTGTACATGTTAATAACATGTTGAATGTACATGTTAATAAATATACTCATTAAAACATCATAACTAATAAATATTCATTCGTGACAGTGTGTGTCGTTTTACTTGACAGTGCCGACGGCAGCCCCGGTTTGGTAGCCGACATGAAGGTCCATGGCGTGTGGGACCGTGAGAGACCTGCGTTTTTCGATACCCGCGTTATAAACGCTGACGCAGTCTCTTACTCCTCCATGGACTGGCCTACCATCTCCCGGCATGCTGCCCAAGCCAAACACGCAAAATACGACAGAGTTGCTGAAGACCTGAGAGGGTCTTTCACGCCACTCGTCGTTTCATGCGATGGCGCGTTGCATAAAGAATACGAAGCCTTCCAACAAGTGGTCGAAATACTACTCCCAGGTGATGATGTGGGCACTCGTCAAAACTCAATTCTCGGTTCATCGAGCAGTTTCCATGAGGCTAAAGGGCCCGAGGAAACACGTGCGAGGACTTGGACTGGAGGACGGAGCAGCAATTTGGCTACCAGAAGAATGAAATCACCCACACACACACACATTTAAGAAAAAAATGAAATCAGATTAGCTTGGCAAAATCAATTTGAATTTTTGGCATCTTATCAAATTGAAAATTTTGGCAAAGTAATTTGAACCTTTGGCACAAATAAATTTTAATATTTTTGGCATCTCAATTTAAACTTTTGGCTACTCAATTTCAACTTTCGGCATACCAATTCGAGCTTTTGGCATAATATGATATTTGATATTTATATAATATGATATTTATTTGGCATAATATGATTGATATTATCAATTTATACTTTTCACAATCCCAACTATTCCAACATTCCACCGCATATAATGATCAATAAATGTTTTTTCTCTCTCATAAATATTCATTAAAATAATAAAGCAGGTTTTTTCAAATTTTTCCAAATGATCATCCTAATTCATATCTCATACTGTAATTATTCCAATATTTAACTAATTCCAGATAATCCCTTCTCCATACAGCCACCTCACGTGAATAATTACACCATTAAAACTATACCTTCTACTCGTTTTAAAAAAGCTATGTGCAAACCTAACATGGTTACTGCTTTGTTTTAGCTTTGTATTTTCTCATGTTTCCTCTTTGTGAGCCGCTCTCGGAAGTTACTGAAGTTTGGTTTGTTAGTTTCGTGAAATGGGAAAAAGAGTTTTTGATTCAAAATACAGCTCTAAATGACTTGAAAACTAAGTAAACAACAATTACTGGCACTATATAATCTTTGATGACTACCTTGGAACGACCTTATATAGTTTGATTCTAGTTCCTTTGAAATTGATTATAACCTACTATAATTATTTGAATGAAATAAATTTACTTTGGCCATGAGTCGACGACAAATGGTATCCATCCGTTATACTCTTTAGTCCATTCTTCGAAATCATATGGCACAGGTTCTTTCAGGCAGCTTCCTAATGTAGAAATGACGAAAAAACGCAAACCGTACTTGGTGATCTTTGAGACTTTGAGGTTCGCATTGGAACGAATCATCATCTGCTCTTGGGTCAGTCCTTCAGGGTAGTTGTAAAACCCGTCTTTAATGATCGAGTGAATAATATGGAATCTTTTGGACTTGATGAGAACCACATAGGCGCACAAACCAGCAAGGAAATAAACGTTCGTTAGGTGGAGTATTTTTATGATGGTCAGTAGTTCCAGGTTCTTGTAAGTGAAGGCTACCTGAAATCGTTAAAAGTTAGATAATTATGGGCGTTAAGCAGAATATTATATTTTTCCAAAAAAAAAGGAACATCCTGGCGTTATCAATAGAATGCAAGCAGGGCCCAGTTGGGTCGGTGGCACTTGAAGTGTGTAAATGAAAAGATGGTCTTTGTGAGAGTCAGATCTTGATTCTCTTGTTCTAGCAGAGAATCCAGCGTCGATGGTTAGCATCACTCTTCCTTCTTACACATTCCTCGTCAGGTCATCTATTAGAGGCAGTTCTGCATCACGTTTAGGAGCTTTAGCAACAATCTAACTTGCCCACGAGTAATGCTGAAATTTTCTCCATCCCATCAAGGGACCAACCCTGTACGTCTGTCCCCAGGGTCACTCGACCAATTGGCACCACGGTTGCTGCTTCATTGAAAGTAAACTTAACGCGTACTTAACTGTCAACCACCAGTGATGTGGTGGAAGTTGATCTCCTTTGAGAAATTGTGCGAATCATACTTACTTTTTTGAAGAAGCAACGTACGTTGAAGTCAGATCCTTCTGACTACACAATGGATAACCTCTATTCTTGTATATTACATCAAGCCTTCTCCCTGGGTTAAAGAACGTATGGGTCCATACAAATCTATCAAGAATGCTAATTATAGGTACACGAAGAAACAGCCATCTCTAATGGAGCGAGTTGGCGTCGCATTACTGATTCCCATAACTGATGTGTAATAGTGATGTCGAGTAATGGTTAACAACATAGATAGCAAAAGCCATCTAAGCTAATAATAGCTTATTCCCCATCATGAAAAGTCGGGTTTCAAACACTGCTACAAGCTATATACTACTTAGAGTACTCACAAGTTAACCTCATGCCCACTTAACCTGATTTATCATAGTAAACTGCCATTAAGGAAACAGTCGGAGTAAGTACCAAAATGATCAATAATTTTTGTTTTTGGTCGAGTTGAAGTAATTTACTCACCCTTAATGAGTAGTGAAACATGCCGGATGTTATCAGTGACAATGAAAAAATTGATCTCAAAGGATTCCAATCAGTTTTGCTCCATAATAAACCAAGCGCTTCCAGTAGCTCTTTGTTGGTACTGAAGCGTTGCGGGTTGGTTTCCAAGAGTTCCTTGGATTTTTTCACCTGGGAAAAAAAATTAGCAGATGATAATAATCGTTCTCAATTGTATAGCATACTAAGTATGGAACAAGACATCAAATACGACCTCAACGGCTAATTTTTAGGAGTTTGGGTGTCGTTAACTTGGAAGGCGAGATTCCAAAAGAAGAGGCGGTTGAAGATGTAGTTGCCGCTAGCAAATGGGTCGAAGAACGAAGCCTTGGGTTGAGAGGCTGACAGTTGATAGAAGTTATAGACAGTCGAAAATGCAAGGGATCTCATTACTTTGCCACAAACTGTGTCGATGTGAGCAGCAATATCCAAGCCCACATCCAGGATAACTTACAGATCGCTATCAGTCGTGGAGCGAATCAGTTGGCTGTCTTTAATGGATGGAAGGGCAACAGGAGATATTTGTGTGGGTTGAGAAAAAGTCCATTATCTGAACACCATACTAGAATATTGTTCAGCGCAGTCTGTAAAACTAGCAAACCTGCCACAGGAAAACCCGATCCAAAGACCATGAGATCCACAAAAATCAAAAATTCGATTCCTTCCAAGACCCTGGCCACCCCAATAATCGTCAAAAGGAACACTGGAAAGGGGGAACGATACTGAAATTATGGGAAACACGATTCGAAAATTCATGTGCTCTCTTAGTTTTGTCACAAACAGTGTCGATATGAGCCGAAATATCCAAGCCCACGTCCAGCATAACTCCGAGATCCCATTCAGTCGCGGAGCGAATTAACGGAATCCTATAAACGGTGTGCTTTTAGTATACTGGACAACAGGAGATTTTTGGCTAAGTCGAGGAAAATTCCATTATCTGAGCACCACACCAGAAGACTGTTCAGCGCAGTCCGCAAAACAAACAAACCTGCTACAGAAACCTTGAGAGCATCCACGAGAACCAACAAATCGACACCTTCTAATACATTGGCCACCCCAATAATCATCAAAAGGGACAGTAGAGGACCCTGTGGATCACCTGATGTTGTCTCCAACTGATAGTAAACTGCACCCCTAAGATGAATCCTATGTAGGTTACAACTAAGTTATATGGAAGTAATCAAGTGAGTTATGTTTTAGTATTTCATTTTGGTTTATTATCATTTAAATGATTAACGGGAGTACAATCCAGTTCTTAGCGACCGTATCGACCCGACAGTTTGCCCCCCCCCCCCCCACCCCCTTGCTCAACACTCCTTCAACTAACCTTCCGGTGGGCTCCTTCCGCCCTTTGTTATCCCGGCATCACCACTTTTCCGTCCGCCCGAGGGGTTCATTCGTGTACCTGCCAACCCCCAACCCCCAGCCATAGCTTTCATCCCTGTCTACTAGCTCCCCTCCTCTGAGCTAGAATCCCATATTTGTAGATTACATAGGCAATTTTTCATCTTCGGTACTGATATGTGTAAAATTAATCATTTCGATGATCTGGCTGTAGAACCATAGATGTCTACTGTCCCGTTTTTTTATTCTCAATAAATCAGTAATCGACCAAGAAAAGAAATAAAGGTTGTTTATCATCCCCCCTCCCCTAAAAACCGGTTGTTTTACATTTCAACTATGTGTATAATTCGAAAATTGAATAAAAAGCCCTTCGCCCTGAGCTTTTTGGCAAAACTACGACAACAAAATTAATGTAAATTCGGACATAATCATATTTGAGGTCTAGCTGGGGACGAGTGTCGATCTCAATTAATTGTGAAAAGTGAAATCGAAGGGCTGAAATAGCGAAATACTGAATATCGGAAACTGGGAGTAACAATATAATTTACGTTCGTCACTAATGGATGTGCCTTCAATAAATCGAATGAGCAGTCCCTTAGCGCCTTACGTGCAACCGTTCGCTCTCTCTGAGGGCTGAAAGTTTGACCGTTAAAAGAACGTCAACGGAGTTGAATGTGAACATGCTTGAACGTAGTAAAAACTGCCAGTATCATGTTAGGATAGGATGAGCTGATGTAATTGCAGTGGAATTTCGTTTCAAGAGTTTCTTTGGAAATCGAGTTTTTCAAGAAATGTTCAATATAATTGTGGACAATTGAAGCGTAGGTAGGTGTTTTTTAGTTTACCCCGTGATGACGTCGAAATATAAATATTTTAGTTGTTCTATTCACAGATTTCTACTTTGTATCCATATACAGTATTTTGCACCATTGTAGGTATTGACATTCCATGTCCTAGATATTTAAGAAGTCATCCAGCTGCCTTTGGATATCTAGAAGTCAATTACAAGGTATGGAGATCAGTGATCAGCTGTCAGCCCTTTGTGGCTAATTTGATTAATAATCGATCTAACGTGCTGAAATATAGTTGGGGCTCTTTTTTTGCCATATAGAGAGGAAAAGATAAAATTTGGATGGGAGAGGGGCTAAGTGTAAATAATACACCACCGGCTACGTCTAGTGCACTTAGATCAGTGATGATTCTAATACAGAAGTAATTAACCACTGCGCAATAAATTTCAGCTCATTCTCATGTAGCTAATGTTTTATTTTTATAGTTTGTATAGTAAGAATTGGCCATTTTTAATGATAATTTAAATTATAATTCAATACCTAACCAATATTAGCATTGCTTACAAACGAGCCTAATTTTTGGTGCATTTAAAACTTTGTTATTACAATTTGTGATTTTACTACGGAGAAATTATTTTCAAAACGCTGGAAATTCTTTCACTGGGGTTTATTATTCAATTGGCTTGCGTTCATGATTTGAATGTCTACTAAGCTTTGGAGTGTGCGTGTTTCACAAGTGACAGAGCGATTATTGAATTTAAGGAGGCACACGAATATGATCAACTGATCAATCCAAATAGGTATTTTGGTTGAGAACAGATTTACGTGCTCTATGCATATCTCCTGAAATTCAATAATCGCTCTATCACCTGTGAAACACTCACACTCCAAAGCACAGTAGAAATTCAAATCATGAACGCAAGCCAATTGAATAATAAACCCCAGTGAAAGAATTCGCAGCGTTTCATGCATATCAGAATGCTTCAACCCGTGAATCGGCTACAAAGCCTCTTAGGAGTTCACTCCAGTATCCACATTACTACATCACTACATCACTAGGTTACTGATATCAACACAAAAACGATAATGAACCAAAATAACGCGAATGTTGGCACCATAAATCGGGCCATACATCGGGAAAGGTTTGACCTACGGACGTGGGGAAGGGCTCATTCGATTCCTCTTGGAGTGTTCTTCAAAAAGAGTACAAATTTAGGCCGCCTTGACATTTTTTGAGGTTTTTAGGGATTTTACAAAACTTTGACAACCCTTAAAGGGCACTTTAAATTAAGTGAGAGAGCTGGCTCAAGAATTGGGGCGTCGTCGGACCAACATGGATTTTTCCTGAAAATTTCAGATTTTTTGCTTCAGCCGTTAGGGAGAAATCGTGCGAACGGCGTACGGCGGACGGACGGAAAAATGTTTTTATTGCAGATTCGGATTCTAAACCCTTTGAAACGTAAACCATGAAATTTTCAGGGGGGGTTAGCATTTTTTTTTTCAAGAGCGATTTCAATGGTTTATAATTGAATAATAAACCAAAAGTTGATACCCTCTACCTCCGCAGTCACTGAGGCGTCTAAAAATATTGCGTGAGGGACACTGATGATGAAACTCACCATCGCAAACCTTCTTTCACGACTGACGATGAATCGGAAACAGCTCCATTTTCGAATCGGCCGAGAGCGTAATAAATTATTCAAACATGGCGAACTTTATTAAAAATTTGCCACTTCGTTTCAGTGGGTGCCTTTCCTCCTGCTGTTTACTTTGCCTGGCAGTACCAACTTCTTTCTGCAATTAAAAACGATTGCTGACTTCAATATTAGGTAATTAATTAATTCATACTTCGCTTCCCTGTGGTTTATTAACGCAGGCGTTGCGGAGTATTGCCTTCACTCCTTCTTTCCACGTCATTAATTTCGTGCACGTTACCAAAACGGTCGGTGATTCCACGATCGCTTATTATTTCAAAGATTGCTCTTCCGCACAGATTATTCGTTTGCTCTGGTTAATATTGAACCTTCTTAAGCTAACGAATTGCACATAACTACGTTGCTACATATTTAGAGGATGCTACTAATGTACGAGTGGATGAATTTGTTACAAATTTATTAAAAATATAAATTAGAATGACCGCGAGGAGGGACAAACCGAAAATAAACCTCCTTGTATTGTTTTACCTCCTTGTATCTATGGCAACTTTTTTTTAAATGCCCAGCATGTTACATCTCTTGTAAGAAATTGGAAGGGGGAAATTTCGTTTCATATCAAAAGAAAATATAAGTTTTTAGCCTTAATGTATCAACTTATTAAACTGACCATTTGGGGGTTCTTTGCTAAAACATCCCATCATGAGGCAGGGCGAATTTTTAGGGTGAAAAGTACAAAAAAGTGTTAGAACAGAAACTTCATACGAAAAATTTGAGGTATTTTTTTCTCTTCTTAGTTAATTACCCATTTTAATTTTTAGAAGCACGTAGGTGATTAAAATTAAGGAGGCTCCTTTTGGTTTATTATTCAATAATAAACCATTGTAAGCTCTTGATAAAAAAAAAAAAAAAAAAAAATTAACCCCTTCTGAAAATTTCATGGTTTACGTTTCAAAGGGTGTAGAATCCAAATCTACAATAACAATTTTTCCGTCCGTCCACCGTATGCCGTACTCACTATTTCTCCCAAACGGCTGGAGCAAAAGATCTGAAATTTTCAGGAAAAATCCATGTTGGTCCGACAACGCCCCAATTCTTGAGCCAGCTCTCTCACTTAATTTAAAGTGCACTTTAAGGGTTGTCAAAGTTTTGTAAAATCCCTAAAAACCTCAAAAAAAGTCAAGGCCTAAATTTGGACTTTTGTTTGAAAAAATTTCCATGAGGAATCGAATGAGCCCCTCCCCAGGTCCGTAGCTCAAACCATTCCCGATGTATGGCCCGATTTATGGTGCCAATATTTGCATCCACATTCACTAAATCACTAGGTTACTGCGATCAAAACAAACACAACGGGTTTTTTTTTCTATTTAAATGCTGTAACCTAGTGATGTAGTGGTGAATGTGGATACTGGAGTGAACGCCTAAAAGGGTTTATAGCCGATTCACGGGTTGAAGCATTCTGATCTGCATGCTCCGTCTTACGAAATTTAAAATTTTCAAATAGAATATTTTTCCATTGTAATCGCTCTTGAAAAAAACGCTGCAAATTCTTTCACTGGGGTTTATTATTCAATGATTCATGATTTGAATTTCTACTAAGCTTTGGAGTGTGCGTGTTTCACATATGATAGAGCGATTATTGAATTTCAGGAGATATGTAGAGCACTTAAATCGGTTCTCAACCAAAATACCTATTTGGATTGATCAGTTGATTATATTTGTGTGCCTCCTGAAACTCAATAATCGCTCTATCACTTGTGAAACACGCACACAATATTTCGGAAGCAAAATTGAAAAAAGTTATAGCTGAGTACTTCGGTCAGTGAGGTATTTTTGGTTAATATTTTCTTCATTTAATCATGTTTGTAAAGCCTGCGTGCAACTACTGAATAACAAACTTTATATATCATTTTATTATATTGGGCTGATAAGCCCGTGTTGTAAATGAATAAATAAATATCCACATCCACCTATCAACTTCTCGATCTGTTAGTATGCCAGGATTTTTAGTTGGAATACAAAATTCAATACAAACGAGTTTTGTGGGAAGCTTCATTTTTTACTCTTTCTGGTGGCGAAATTGTGGACCTTTTCAATTATAGCATCTTTAAGGCCGTCCATGATTCCCCTGGTATTCTCATGAGTTCCGAGTATTATCGGTTGTCCTGGGTTGGGACGAGGGGTCGGAGAGATCCGAACCTAAAAACTTGGATTAGAGTGAACGATTCTTAATCTCCTCCGAAGTGGACGCGCGCTAACACACTCACCCAAACCGAGAGCTTGCGTTTTCTTCAATTGGAAGCATCTCAACAAATCGTAGGGCATGTTAGACAGGTCAGATCCAACCAAAGATTAGAAAGGTTGCCGTTTAGTTGGCGAGGATGTTATCGAGCCACCCAACAATCACAACATGTACATACACATGCAAAGGAAAGCAGAACGTGAGACACTTATACGTGCGGATGGGTTAATTTGTTAAGAATGCCCTACCTTTTACGAGGGGAAGGTGGAAACTCAACCCAACTTGACGGTCAACAACTATTGATCACCTGTAGTTAGGTGTGATGAAGGGCTCTCTATAAGCTGTCATGTCAAGAGCCATAACGGGGCATTGGATGATTGTTTTGGCATCGAGATCTTGAAGAAGATGAGACCCAACGAAAATAAGAGATTGGTTCCATAAAAAACACAAGATCATGGTAATATTTTCTTTCGCCCTATCTCTTGGTATGCACTACCTACCCACAGTAGGTGTGAGTTGTGGGAGTAGGCTGTGTCCATTTACTCAGAAGAAATTCACAGGATTTCTCCCAATAACATAATTATAGGTAATACTAAAATATAAATAATTTTGGAGAACCGGATAAATTCATCCTAACCTCTGGCATGGATATTGCTAAATCAGCTATTAGTTTACCAGGCCATATCAATTAAGCAATTACAGTATTGTATTATTATCTAACCGTATTTGTTTTGATGTAATCCATTCGCGCACATCTTGTGGACATAAATTAAATTGAATTACATTCCAGTAGTCGACAATAATGTTCATGAACTCACGCATTTCACTATGGACTGTTGATGCTCACTGCATGTCCCAACTGATCCGTTTGATGATGACATTCGTGTCAGAAGTCATTAGAAACTGGTTCACGAATTCTCTAAAGAAGGATATGGAATTTCATTAGGTAGCTAAACAAAGATGGTAATTGTTGACTCCCATGGCGGTCACTATTTTGTTTCTTGCCTAGATTTTCACTGCCTTGTTTCAACTGAACTCATTCACGGCAAACTATAACATAGCCTACATAATATATTATACAGGGTGTCTACACTGGTAATAGGCGGAAATCCAGGGGTCGATTCTACAACTAATTTGCAACATTTTTTGTCTTCTAACTTTTTTTTTACTGGGCTAAAAATCCTACTTTTTTATTTTTAAGATTTTTTTCGTGTTTTCGACCTTTCCTCACTAAAACGGCGATAACTCCCTTGTTCTAAGAGCAATCTCAAATCTGATGATACCGTTAGAAAGAGCGTAAAATTTACTAATCGTTTAATGGAAAACGCAATTTTTGTATGTATCTTTAATTGGTAAAAAAATGGCCGAAGTCTAAATTTTGAAATTATTTCGGAAATTACCATTTTTCAAGCTAATTGTTTGCCTGTAATTAATAGAGGTATCGTCGGGCACTCTTCAGGAAAAACTTCCTCAAACTGTCAGCTTTCTAACGGTATAATTTAAATAAAATTTTATAGGGAAGTTTTGGAAGAAAAACTGTGTTTAATGCAAAAAAACGTGGTTTTGTCGGTCCAAATAAGTACACGTTTTTCCTCAGATATCAGCTTCTTACGTTGGAAAATTTGAAAAATTCAAGTACTTGATGTTATGAGATGGGGTGGCAATGAAAATGCAGTTGTTTGTGTCAAATCTTTTGTATCATAAAAAAAATTGACTTCTTAAAAAAAAAAAATCGCAAAGCCATCAATAAAAACCATATCGGCTAGCTCCTGAAAAGAATATAACGCCATCTCAATGATAGTCAAGTGCACAATGAGATGACTCGCTTTTATCTTGGAAATAATCACAAGTTTCATCCTTACTTTTAGGAAATAGAATACACTACTTACCTCGAGTTTAGAGGATCAAACTCCATAGGTCCATTCCTCCGAGACGAGAGAACAATGAGACCCAATGTTATTGGAACTGTTAGTGAATCCATTATGAAAACAAAAAGGTCGCAACAATTTTCCAACGTATGAAGCTGATATCTGAGGAAAAACGTGTACGTATTTGGACCGACAAAACCACGTTTTTTTGCATTAAACGCAGTTTTTCTCCCAAAACTTCCCAATAAAATTTTTTTTAAATTATACCGTTAGAAAGCTGACAGTTCGAGAAAGTTTTTCCTGAAGAGTGCTCGACAATACCTCTATTAATTACAGGCAAATAATCAACTTGAAAAATGGTAATTTCCGAAATAATTTCAGAATTTAGACTTTGGCCTTTTTTTTTACCAATTAAAAATACATACAAAAATTGCGTGTACCATTAAACGATTAGTAAATTTTACGCTCTTTCCAACGGTATCATCAGATTTGAGATTGCTCTTAGAACAAGGGAGTTATAACCGTTTTAGTGAGG
Organism: Creontiades dilutus; assembly: GCA_031894815.1. NCBI lineage: Eukaryota > Metazoa > Arthropoda > Insecta > Hemiptera > Miridae > Creontiades > Creontiades dilutus. The sequence goes on from JAVIWC010000637.1 coordinate 148,347, forward strand.
AAAGGTCAAAAACATAGGAAAAAAAGTAGGATTTTTAGCGCAGTAAAAAAAAAAAAAAAAGTTAGAAGACAAAAAATGTTGCAAATTAGTTGTAGAATCGACCCCTGGATTTCCGCCTATTACAAGTGTAGACACCCTGTATTGTACGAGGGTCATCCAGAAAGTAAGGTAGCTACTGGTAAAAATCGAAAAATGCATTATGTTTTATACAAATTTTGAGGAAATGTAGCAAAATATGTCCTTATTTTTCTACATAATCGCCACCAACTTCAACACATTTCTTCAGCCTGGGCATCAGCTTTTTTATGCCCTCGTCATACACACTTCGCTGCAACTCCAAAAACCACTTCTCCACAGTTTCCTTCACCTCCTCGTCGTTGGAAAAACGTTTTCCACCCAAGAACTCCTTCAATTTGGTGAAAAGGTGAAAGTCCGAAGGCTTCAAGTCCGATGAATATGGTGGATGGGCCACAACATCCCGTCCAAACGACACAAGCAGGCCCTGGGTCTGGCGAGCGGTGGAGTCTGGCGTTGTCGTGAAGAAGGGACACACCACGAGTCAGCATTCCCCTCCTTTTGTCTTTGATTTTTTCCCTCAATTTTCTAAGGGTCTCACAATACGCATCAGCATTAATGGTGTTTCCTCCGACCATGAAATCCACCAACAACTCCCCTTTCCTGTCCCAAAACACTGATGCCATGATCTTCCGCTCCGAGGGCTGAACCTTCAATTTTTTTGCTGACGGGTAGTGAGTATGGCGCCATTGCAGGGACTGCCTTTTTGACTCTGGGGTATAGCGACAAACCCACGTTTCGTCCCCTTTTTGTTTGTCACCTTACTTTCTGTATGACCCTCGTACTGCACTCCCCCTTGACAGGTATGTCATTGTGCCCAACGACCTAAGACATTTTCAAGTGAAACTGCAAATTATAACAATGATACTTACGATTTCTGTATCAGATAGCCTTTCCGCTCAGAATTCCTCTTCAGCGATAATCAAACGTAGTATCTGCTGGAGCGTAATCGAATGAATTTTGAGGGAGGGGTGAAAGGTTTTTGGTCGTTTACAAAGATTTTTTGATGGGAATGCAAACCCTAAATCCCTTAACAACATTTGAACAATATGGTTCTACGAGGGTTGTACAAAATTAAGTTTGCCTACATCGCAAAAAATTGAAAATCGATTAAAAAGTTGTTGTAGTCAGTAACACCAAACTACGTACTTTTCCGAGATCACTTATATTTTTTCCAAAATATAAAACACTAGAATTGGCCAAGATGTGACCGTTCAGTAAATTTAGGTTTTCTTTCAGAATCGTAATTATTTTTTCTGTCATGTTCGGCGATTGTTTTAAAATGAGTTAGGTGCTGCCTTATGGGGTAGAACCTGAATGGTATATGCAGGTGCACCGCATTATAGATAGTGAACACAAATATATAGGAATTTTCTTGATCCGTGGTTCTCCGGGGAAGCAGTGGGGCATAGAAATTGAGAAATGTGTACAAGAAACTTCGAAAAGCCGTAACGTTCTTATTTTTCTATGTAACTTCAAAATTGTCTTTAATCAAAGCGGAATTGAACGATTCACAATTATTGTAAATCGTTCAATTCCGTTTGAATTATTCATGTCATCTACTCAACTTTATATGCAAACTATCTAAATGCTCAAACATTCTTAAATTGGCGATTTTCCCTGTATGTTCCACTAAACATAACTGTTGAATACCAGATGTCAGAAAATGGATAATGAAAATGATAACCAAGTACACATGTCAGTCTTGAATTGAAAGCTTATCAATACAATTATACGCATGTGTAGTTACACTTATGTATAAGCACATAAGTATTAAATAGCCGAATAGTGTAGCAGTACACAGTTTGTACTTTTGGTATTACGAAAGCGCTTGGTTGAAGGGACCAAATAATCAAAATAGACGAATATCGTGGGAAAGCTCCCGGGAACCCCTCGCCCGAACCAATCCGCTTGACAGCACATGACAGTCGTGCCAGGAGCAGATTACGACCCGCAACAGTCGCAACTTCTCGCATCCATCTCCAGATGATGTCTGGGGAACGTCTGGGGGAACCTCGGGGAGGCTGGGGAACCGTACAATTGTGTACTACGCTCCGCTGAGTGTGAGCCTCACCCTCCCCTCTCGCCGGTCCGCGAACCGAAATGAACTTGATTCCAATTTACTAACGTAATTAAAGGAGGTTGAACCAGAGCTGTTACCTACTGCGTTTGGCCTGATTCAATTAGTCCCCCCACTTTCTCCAACCATTTCACTTCTAATAGCTGCCCTTCCCGGTCCCCGGTGAATTTATATTATCAGAGCTACAACACTAATCCACATTAGTTTAATTTGCGTTGGCTATGAAGATGAGTTCAACATGCAACCTATTCAATGTAACTTAAAAAACTTCAAATGTTTCATTATGTTTTTATAAAATTTTCTTGGAATCAAAAATTATGTTAACTCTCTAAAAAAATTTGAAATTACAAGTTGAAACATTTAAAAACCCACCTGTGAAACACGCACACTCCAAAGCTTGTGTAAATTCAAATCATGAATCAGTGAATAATAAACCCCAGTGAAAGAATTTGCAGCGTTTTTTTCAAGAGCGATTACAATGGAAGAATATTCTATTTGAAAACTTTAAATTTCTTAAGACGGAGCATGCAACCCGTGTATCAGCTATAAACCCTTTTAGGAGTTCACTCCAGTATCCACATTCACTACATCACTAGGTTACTGCAATCAAAACAAAAACAATAATAAAAAAAAAAAAAAAAAAAAAAAAAAACGCAAATTTTGGCACCATTGGGAACGGTTTGAGCTACGGACCTGGGGAAGGGCTCATTCGATTCCTCATGGAAAGTTCTTTAAAAAAAGTCCAAATTTAGACCGCCTTGACTTTTTTTGAGGTTTTTAGGGATTTTACAAAACTTTGACAGCCTTTAAAGGGCACTTTTAATTAAGTGAGAGAACTGGCTAAAGAATTGGGCCGTTGCCTAACCAATATTGATTTTTCCTGAAAATTTTCAGATTTTTTGCTCCAGCCGCTTGGGGGAAATCGTGCGTACGTACGACGTACGGCGGACGGATGGAAAAATTTGTATTGCCCATTTGGATTCTACACCTTTGAAACGTAAACCATGAAATTTTCAGGGGGGGGTTAACATATTTTTTTTCAAGAGCGATTACAATCGCTTTTACAATACAGGAGCGATTACAATACAGGATTGAGGTAAACTCTTCATTTTCCGCAAAATCAAGCACATTAAGTTGGTAAATAAAAACGCTCTCAATATACTCATGGTTCATTATCTTCTAAATTATGTGTGAATGCTCTTTTCATAGTGATGTTTGAGGCTTCGATTTTACGCTTAGACGTCTCTGCTGTTTCGTATTCTTAATCTTTATGGATCCAAAATCCATCTCAGTCCAACATTTTTCGTCCAAAATTACTTTTATTTACTAAAACCCCTGAAATTGTTGGCTAGTTTTTTTAATAAACTTTTGGCCAATGCCATTTATGGGTTTGGTGTGATCGGAGAGACCAATTGGACCCCAAAAGGAGTGTTTACGCAAATCTTAATGTAAACGCTTACGCGTTTTTACCTCAATTCAAGGCCTTTTATTGAAAAACCACGTTTTGGCCCTCTTTGACCTGGCCCATAGCATCTGAGGCATTTTAGGCCCCTTTCTGCTCCTTTTTGGGGCCAAAATTTTAAATTCACACATTGCGATTATTTTCTCTGGGTGAATTTCTACTGCTCCAGACCCTATTCCAGTCAACTTTTTGCACAAAAATTACAAGGAAATAAAAAAATTGTTTGACCAGTTTTTGGCCCTCAGACCCCAAACGAAGTTCACGTGCGAAAGAATGCATTTTTTTAATCAGTTCAATAGCCTTTCACGGCGCGTACAGCGTACTTACACACTTAAGTTCAATTTATGCACCTTGTCACGTTACGAACTTTTAGGAAGGTTATCAAAAATCTTTCGGTTCATAGTTACAAAGCCTTGTTGTTGAAAATAATAAACCAAAAGCGAGTTTGGTCAAATTTGATTCAGTAGTTTCGTGAAAAGTAATTGGATAGTTTTCGGAAGACGAAAGGATTTTTTGAATTCAGTTATTGGATTCTATAAATCTTAAACGTGAACCAACTAAAATTGAAAAGAGTAAACATTTGTTTTTCTTGGAGGATTCCAAGACAAATAGGAATGGCGAAAATTGTGAAATGAATAGATTTTCCTATACGTATTACTCAAGAAAAGTCTATCGATTGTTAACGAGAACATGAAAAATGTCAGGCACGAACCTGTGCCAATAATTTACTTCGATTTTATTCAAATGTTCGAAAAACGGGTGACTGTTCGTGTTCTTGTGAGGTTGTTGCGTCACTTTAGGGTTCAGTAATTGCCATTATTTGTCTCTGAGTGAATATCTCAGGACTTGAAACCATTACCGGTCTATTTGGAGTCCAAAATTACAAAAAATTGACAACCCTTTTAAAAACGCAGAAAAAAAACCGAAAAACCTGTGATGGTCAGTAAGGCGGACTGTAATCTAAGCGCTTTGCAACAAAAAGTGACACATTTGGAGTGCGAGTTATAAAATTCTTTTGCAGTACGATAACAAAGGCTTGTTATTGAAATTAATGACCCAAAAGCGATCAAAATTTGGAGAAATACTAAAAACCAATGTTTTGCCCAAACCACTCAAAAAGCGAAGATGAAATGGGTTTTTAAAAGCAAAAATAAGTGGTTAAGATCAATTTTGGGAGTAGGTATATGGATATTTGTGACCACCGCGAAATTTTCCATAGGTCAGTATGTTTGGACTACCCTGCATATTTATGGAACTTGATATTCATAATTAGGAAGTGATATATCGACGGATTCCGTTGGATGTTCTGCTAGATATCGGCGGCCCATGTGTTTATGGTTTAACTTCGGCTTCCGACCCAACATCCACCACAGTTGGTCGACTCGCTCGAACGGAAGAAAGAGGTATGAAGGAAGGAAGGGCGGCTACTCCCGCACAAAGCCAGATAACAAACTAACTTTTGAGGCCGTCAAGTATTAAATTCAGTTTCGCAATCTGACCGAGTGGTGCGGCTCGAGATATTCCCGGCTTTGGCAGAAGTTAGTTTCAAGTATTTGTCTATTACTCATTAAGCATAACTAGGTGCGGATGGGACAAGTTTCGCAGTTATCAGTGAAATGACTTTTAGGCCCCTCAACCGAGCTCCTAACTGCTGGCCTAACAACGCAACTTGCTTGGTTGGAAGAGCTGATTAGCTAATGCTTAATGCATCTTAGCAGAATAGAGCATTTCCAGCCAAGCAGGGGATGAAACGCCTAGCGGTTTATTATTTACAAAACTTCCGAGCTCTTTGCGTGGTGCGAATGGGGTGCGACAAGTGGGCAAAGTTTCGAGTGATAAATTACCCAAAAGAAAGGCTGAACGGAATCATTTGACTTACAGTAAGAATAATTACAATTCACTCTTGATGAGTGGCAGGTGACACAGGAATAGGGATGTCATTTGTTTGATCAAATAAAAATTATTAAATGGTTGAGCCTTCGATTGGATTGCCCAATTTCTGTTCATTATCTAATATATACAATTTCAATGTCACAATGTTAGTACCGTACTGTTACCGTTTATGCGTATTCAGTAGGTCTGAGAATTCTCACTGTTCTGCACGAAAATCCACCTTCAAACAAAAACATGCTTTCTTACTGCTTTCGAATGTGCTGAACACGAATTTGAAGTAAGATTCTGTCTATTACTATCTATTGACTATTTTCTTCTAGGATTTGATCAGTACTCTCGAGGCTTTCGCTAAACGCACTTATTTGGATATTCAGTTGTGCTATCACTGTTTTGGGAACAGTTAACTTTTTCTGTGTAATGTCACGACAGTGTATAAATGAGCCTGATTCCTTTCGCTATGTTTGTGGTGAAGTCACATTCAGGTCCTCTCAGAAACCTCTGGCTCCGCTGGTGAAGAAGGTGAAGAAGTTATACTTTGGATGTAAAGTAAGTGATCAGGACAAATCCTGGGCTCCTAAAATATGCTGCAGTTCATGCACACGTTCTTTGACTGGTTGGCTAAATGGGACATTTAAGTCAATGTCATTTGCACTTCCCATGATATTTCGAGAATCTAGAAATCACGTGACCGATTGCTATGTTTGCATGACCACAATCGAAGATTTCTCGTTAAGGAGCAAAAATAAAATTGTTTATCCCAACATCCCCTTTCCCAGGAGACCAGCTCCACATGATGCCTCCATGCCCATCCCACCGATTCCGAGTAAGTTCCGTCTTAGTTCTGAGGAGCGATTGTGAAAGCGTTTCACCTCAACCTGGAACCAGTGAACAAGAAGAAATTTCAAGTTCGTCCAGCCCCTCCAAAACTCAGCCACAGCTTATAAATCAGAGGCGATTGAATGATCTTGTTCGTGATTTCGATCTCCCAAAATCAAAAGCTCAGCTGCTTGGGTCAAGGTTGCAACAATGGAATCTATTGGGAGGAGGCGTGAATATATTTTTTTTCAGAAAACGAGAATCAGGAGTTCTATGCTTTTTCTCTATGGAAGAAAATCTTGTATTTTACAATGATGTATTTCATTTGCTCCAGGAACTTGATCTGCCAACTAATCCAGAGGAATGGAGACTATTCATTGACAGCTCCAAGTTTAGTTTAAAAGGAGTAATCCTTCATAATGGAAACACACATCCATCTATCCCAGTAGCTCATTCGGTCCACATGAAAGAAACCTATGACAACATGTACGATCAAATACAGGGTGTCCCGCACTTAGTGTAAAAAAAAAATTTGGGTGAAACTACACGGAAAATGGAGTAAATCGCCGCCAACCGCGATTTTTTTCCTCAACCCGTTGCTGAGATATACTATTTTTAAGAGTTTTTTCAAAAAATCGCGTTTTTCGCCATTAAAACGCTTTTTTCTCGGCAATTTCCCAACATTTTTGCACATTTGACCACATTTTCGGAATCTGCGTTAAATTTCCTATAAGATGAAGTTACTTTGATTTCCAAAACGCATCTTCCAAACACCGAAATTTTCAATCAAAGATGAACATTTTTCGCAAAGTGAAATTTTTCAAAAACTTGGAACGCTTGGCGTGACCACAAAAATAATTTTTTTCGTTGTCAAATTTGATAAAAACTTCTCCCACTTCTAAGCTTTCCAACGGCGTCTCAACCATTTAATTTTGATTGGAATTGACGGAGAAATTAAAGTTCGAATGCCAGAAAACGTGTAGTTCGTTTTAACGTAAGTTGGTAGGTGACGTACGATATGGGCCACAGAAACTGATTTTTCTCGATTTCAATTATTGTTTTCCGGCATTCAACCACAGGTTCGAATTGGGCGTTAAATTTCCTGTAAGAAGAGGAGTCCTAGTCCCTAGGATCTAGTCCCACATCCCGAATCCGAGCTCCGACCTCACTATACCTCTTCATCACCGAACCAGTTTCTCGTAAGCGTTGAAAGGTACTTGTAAACACCCGATGTGAAGGGGCTCGTCTCTGAGGAAAGCGATTAGCATATTCCCGACTTGCAGCGAGTGAATTCGCATCACATAGTCCGTAAATAAAAACTATGTCAGCATATTCCTCGTTGCTGAATTGTGCCATAATGTTTGATACTAGACGCAAATGAAACGAGAGGAAGACTAAAGCTCCAAGTCGCCTTAACTTTCCAAGTCCATCTACGATAGCAAGGTTTCTTCTTTGGACTTTGACACTAGCTCGGAAGTAGGTCGATTAAACGACAATAACTGATAAACGGGTACCTAACCATTTTCAGGTACACCTCGTTTATTGGCATTCGAACTTTAATTCCTCCGTCAATTCCAATCAGAATTAAATGGTTGAGACGCCGTTGGAAAGCTTAGAAGTGGGAAAAGTTTTTATCAAATTTGACAACGAAAAAAATTTTTTTTGTGGTCACGCCAAGCGTTCCAAGTTTTTGAAAAATTTCACTTTGCGAAAAATGTTCATCTTTGATTGAAAATTTCGGTGTTTGAAAGATGCGTTTTGGAAATCAAAGTAACTTCATCTTATAGGAAATTTAACGCAGATTCCGAAAATGTGGTCAAATGTGCAAAAATTTTGAGAAATTGCCGAGAAAAAAGCGTTTTAATGGCGAAAAACGCGATTTTTTGAAAAAACTCTTAAAAATAGCATATCTCAGCAACGGGTTGAGAAAAAAAATCGCGGTTGGCGGCGATTTACTCCATTTTCCGTGTAGTTTCACCCAATTTTTTTTTTTACACTAAGTGCGGGACACCCTGTATAAACGGGACTTTGATCTCTGAGCGCCGAAGGTTGATGGAAGCGACCTGTCGCTTCTTGCCTTTTTGGGTATGGTGATTATACGATTCAAGATGGGGGTGTCTCCCTCAACACGACCGTTTTCCAGTAGCGTTCGCCATGTCTGAGAAACAAGTCCCCCCTCTATTGAGCAACGCATTATTATAAAATTTCTTACTCGTGAAGGAGTCAAACCTTCGGAAATTTTCCAAAGGTTGACCGTACAGTTCGGGGACCAAACCCTCTCAAGGACCCGTGTGTTTGCCTGGCACAAGGAGTTTGAGGAAGGAAGAGAACGAGTGGAGAACGAGAAACACGATCGTCGTCACAGGAGCAGTATTACTGATGAGAACATTCGTGCGGTTCGTGACATTCTTGAAGGTGATCGACGTGTGACTGTCTCCGAAATTGCTGCACAGGTTGTGATAAGTTATGGGAGCTGCCAAACGATCATTACGGAGGACCTAGGATTCCGTAAAGTGTGTGCCAGATGGGTCCCTCGCCTTTTGACTACAGATCAGAAGTTGAGACGTCTCGAGGTCTGTCGGAGGCTTTTTGCGAGGTTTGAGGAAGAAGAGGAAGCATTTTTGGTTCGAATCGTCACCTGCGACGAAACATGGGTCCATCATTACACGCCCGAATCGAAGCAAGCCAGTATGGAGTAGCGGAGGAAGGGGGAGACAGCCACAGTGAAAGCGAAAACTCGGCTGTCAGCTGGCAAGGTCCTTGCAACTGTTTTCTTTGACTATCGAGGCGTTTTGCTCATTGATTTTCTGCATGAGCGAAGAACAATCAATGCTGCCTATTATTGTGAACTGCTGACTCAAGTGAGGGCTGCATATCGCAGCAAAAGGCGGAACCAACCAATTCGTGACGTCATCCTCCTCCGTGACAACGCAAGGCCCCATACTGCAGCTTTAACTGTTCAAAAATTGGAAGAAATGCATTGGACTCCACTTGATCATCCTCACTACAGCCCTGACCTGTCGCCCTGCGATTTTCACTTGTTTGGGCCACTTAAAGAAGCGCTAGGAGGACAACGATTTGATGATGATGAGGGGGTGGAGGGGTTTGTGCGCAATTGGCTTGAGACTCAACCTTCTTCCTTTTACGATGCTGGAATTAGAAAACTCCCAACTCGCTGGGAAAAATGCATTACGAAAGCAGGAGACTATGTAGAAAAGTGAAATATATTATGTTTTTATTTTCTATCAAATTAAATTTTTTAAACTAACAAGTCCCGTTTATATTTGATCCACCCTAGTAGATACTTCTACAAAAAAATCAAGTAACATGAGTACAAATGGCGAATTTGTGCAGATCTTAAAGTGGTAGCTATGCTTACAGAACTCCAAGGAGGTCACACTACATTTTGTTATTTTTTGTGCGAGTGGTACAGCAGAAAAAGAGGAGACCATTATGCCGTAACAAAATGGCGAGAGCGTAAGGGAAAAGTAGGTGAACAAAAAATTGCCAGTCCAAAAAGTAATTAGACGGCGTAGTCGTATAGCAGAAACTTGTAAGCAACCATCTCGATCGATTCGACATTCCGACGGAAAGGGGACTATACTATTCCATTAGGCTATTTGTCACACGTTAGCCTTAACACGTACTAAGGAGCCCCTAGAATTGGCTGTCCTAACGCCCCAATCCCTTGTTTGGCCACACAGGCAAAATGGGCATTAAACTTGAAAGAACAATCCTTAACACTTAAATACCCGTCTCCCCTGTTTTTGAAAGCCCAGGGAATTGCCTTGTTGTGTATCATGAATCTGTCAGCAATCAGTTGTTCCACAACACATTTTTTTTTCGGTAGGCAGGTGAGGAAATCTTTAAGATCCTAATGTGAAAATCGGATCTCCTAAGATTCCACAACACATTGGTACCACGGGAGTAAGGCTAGTGGTACCAGCTCCAACGAGTTGTGATGCATAACAACTGTTCTACCCCCTGGACCTGGTAATCATTTCTATAGCCAAAATACATACTTTTCGAATTTTAACGAATTTTTCATCTTGTAGTTACAGTTTGTTCCACCTATACAGAGGAGAAAACGTTGTGTGACCTCTTCAATTGTAGCGTGTACCTCTACAAAGAACCCCCTTTCACAATGTTGCAGCGACCTCCTTAATGTCCCTGGCCCATCCAGTTTGCATCCTTGAAGAACCCGTACTTCAAAAATCCTTGCAATTCCCTGGAACTCGATGCTCCACGTTCCCGCTGAGTGCCAATTAGCGCGGGACCTACCAACTAGTAAAAGGCCCTGAATTGTGCCAGGAAAGTAGCAGGGACGTTGTTTCAATTTACATTAACGTCTTGTTCTCCAGCGGATATTCATTTTAGAAGTTCCCAATCTCAACTAAATATATTTCTTGAACGTTTAGGTGACTTTACTTTCCAACATTGGTATCGTCAACTTCTTTTGCGAATTAGATGAAGAATTCGTTAGTTTATTGAGTCCATTATTGCCTCAAAACGTTTTCAATGTGTTTCATAACCCTTCAGCTGTTTTTAATCTCCCATTACAGTGTAATATTATATATACTTCACACGCGTCACACATAAAACCATCGTTCATTAGGCGAATTTGCATAATTGTTCAACCTCATTAATAATTAATTAAGCGTGTTTTATGTTCCCCCAATGTTTAACTGAGGCTCAAGGTAACAGAAATACCACCCCCGGCAAGGCGAACAGCGCCCAGTTTTTTTAAAGGTTCCATGGAAATTTTGTGTCGTTCTTGTGCTTATATAAAGAGTTCGTTTTGCCTTCCCAACGCTCTTTGCTTTTTGCTAGTTCTCCTTGCGTCTTCCCAAAGCTCTTCGCACTTTTTTAAGGTCGTTTTCTCAACAAGGCCCACGGCTATGGCTAGGAGTTATTGCACTCGGTAGCGGCTGCGGCTGTAACCCCAAACGCAGGAAAATGACTTTCCTCACTGCAGCTGCGGTAGATGAGAAAAATGTAGAGAAGGAGGTAAATGCAAATCACAATTGAATTGATCAAGTTACATTCATTTGTGTTATTCTGTTGAGAATAGGAGGATGATAGGAAAAGTCTTGAAAAAGTCAAATCGACGGTGGTGCCTCTCAATGTTATTTTAACGTTTGATGCACAATCGAGAATGAACATGTCTTTCATAAATTCGAGAAACGTTTCGTCGTTTTTCGCATTTGTGTTGAAGTGGCTTCAAAGAAGAATTGGTACATCGGTATCAACTTCCATGATTGGATGTACTTACTGGCTGTTGTAAACTTACGGAAATATTGCTTCATGCAGGAGCGCACTGATGTTAGAGATACTTGCTCAAGGATGAATATCAACTGGGCCAAGAACCGTTTTAAACTTAGTATCAGCGGTGAAGCTTGTAACTTCTACCAAGCAAACGTCACTAGCGTTTCTAATAAGGCGGGTTGTATTCGACAGTTCGATGTTGAGAATTTTGGCCGAGGATGTCGATGATAAGTTTCTATAAACCGTCTACGCGGACGCTTGTAGGAGAGAGACAGATGCCGGACGCTGCGGAAAGAGGCCGATTTTGCCTCTTAGTGGCTCGTTGCGCGCCCTCGCTTGCACTTCTAGCCTTAATGGAACGCCTCATATCTAGGTAACGCATAAGTAACCTTTTTTCGTGCGTGCAGCCGGCTCCACCGAATTATAGGACGTTGTCACGTCGAAAATGTCAGATAAAAAAAAGTTCATCTACAAGTTTCCAAACTAAATTGTTGAGATAACATGAGGTCAGGGTGGTAACTTTTGGGTAAAGAAAAGGCAATACGGTTGAAGATACGGTTGAATTTTCACCGTTCTGAAGATTATCTCAGTCGATTTTGCGTTTAAAGTTACTGGGAAACGACTCGCCACATACCCACTTCAGATGTTAGTTCACGTTTCAAGATAGGTAAATTTATTATTTCAAAAACCCTGTCCGTCCGCCGTATGCCTTTTGCTGTCTGAATCTTCTCTCTCAAACTACCGAATCAAAGTCTATAATATTGGGCTCAACAATTCAACATCACTTGTATCCAAAAGGGTTATTTTAAGGATAAATCTATCAAAAATCGAAAATCTCAAAAACTGTTGGTGTGAGCGGATAGTGTTTTTGTTCGATTCAAATAAAAATTAGTTCCCTCAATCAGAAATAACCACTCAGGTGAATTAACAATCATCCGTACCCTCACCGTTAGAGAAATTGGTTAGATAGGTTGTTATGTGACTGAGTCCGTTCAACATAAGGTCTGGCGGAAGCCCAAGTATTTTCATCTTGAACGCAATTGAAAGGTATGGAGGAGCGAGGTGCCGAATTTCGAAAATGTACCCCGGACCACTTGTGACATACATAGATCAGTGATTTCCGTGGAAGGGATATCTAATGCAATAATAATAAAAATCTTTTTAATAATTTTTGACGTTCTCAGGTTGCATAACCAAAAAATTAATTTTTGGGTCAGAAAATATCTTAGTTGCAGCGTCACCTGAAGTAGGCATGTCCCTGTATCGATATTATTAAAATTTGACAGGTTGATGCACACGTTTCTAGACAAATTCAATGATAGCGTGTTCTTGATGTTGGATATGATCCTAGATTCCTTTTCTGTCATTCATCGCCATTTTGACTCACTTTACAGATCATATGGTATGTAGTGTCATATGGACCCCGTAGCGAAATTGGTTAGATAGGTTGTTAACTAACTTCTCTCTAGGGGGCCGGGGGGGTTATCGGGGAACCGAAGTTTTACAGTGCCTTCATCAAAGGGTCAGTTAAAAAGGAAATTAGTTCCATAATGGAGAGGCATCAGATTGGTAGTCAATGTAATATGAAAAAACATGCGATTTCCACTCGTTAAACTTCGTTAAAACGCTCCCAAAGCAATATTGTTTTAATGAAACAATTATGGCAGGTATGTGAAATTTCCTTCATTAAAATGAGTTCAACCAAATCTTATCATTTCCTCATAATACGCTTTATGACGCCACATTTATCAAGTTGCTTGAAATAATACTTATTTTCCGTATCTTTGACACGATCTACGAACGAATTTAAGCAGTTTCAAAGTCACGTTGATTATATTGTTAGTCAGGAACGCTCCAAGATTATTCGTACGAGAGGTTCACTGAGCCATTATCACGACAGGATGAATACAATTTCCTTTTGTTTATTTACAGGCCCCGCTCGCTTTTATCTCTCACCGTCTCATCCCTTTTACCCCTCGTATTTATTTGAATGCGCGTTAATTCTAATTAGCCTCAGCGCCCCGCCGCCTGTGTAGCAGGTGCGAGCCGTTTAATGAAAAATATGAAATTACATAACTTCGAGGGGGTCACAAGTACGTGACCAGAAGCACTAATAACGCAAGATGTGTTTCATCGGGCACTTTCTGACCGTTTGTCGCTTCCCGGCCCTCGATCCTATTTGTCTATTAGTACCTCTACTTACACTTGACAACAAATACTAGAATATAATAGTAACCATACCAATTGTAAATTCTTCCTAAATTAACTTCAAAAAAGTCCCTTGACCCACACCGCGGTGCACTGTTTATGATAGCATGCTTTCATCAAAATGGTTCTGGAACGATTATATTTAATTTACTAGTTCTTCAATACATTACAAATTGCTGTCTACTAATGGGACTGTTATGTAATAGAATTTGTGTTCCCCCACCAGTGAACTGCATCAAATAATCGAAATATCAATTGCAATGACAATTTAAAAAAAGCACGTGGCATACCATCCTCGTCCAAGAAACATAAACGTACAGATCTTTGGAATAATGTTGAAAGATGTAGAAGCTTGTTACAGTTCATGACATATTGTCCTGCGGACACCAACTCCTTCATAAGTGTGTCGACTTGTATTGCGGATCCACTGTGTGATGGATATGGTTAGTTGGCCCCTTCCCGGTTATAGAATCTGTCGTCTTGGGAGATGAGTCGGACGCCTGCAAGCGTTTGAATCATCTTCTGAGTGTGGCGGAGCATTACTTGATGTATCCACCTGCTCGGAAGGGGCAACTTTACAATTCCATCACCCTCACAACTGGAATAATCATGTACTGGATATGATAATGGTACGATCCTGTTGAAAACATTGTGAGGTTATTAGATCGGATCTTCTCTGACTCTAAACATTTTAGCTCGTTCGAACCATAAGCACTGAAAAATGAAGCTTGGTCGATTAAAAATTTTGCACAGGCGCAGAGTGGTGTATTGATTTTTCACCAATGAAACTCATGTAACACCATCTACAACAAAATCCACATAATGCTCGACGATTTCATCAAAATCGGATGGAAACTGTAGGAATTAGGCTTGCTACAAGGGTTTCACGTTCGAGCATGCGCAGTAGCTATAAAAAACTTGAGCGTATACAAACCGGCCTATACAAAATATATAAAATCGGGCCGTATACGGCCAGCGGATGGATTTGGTAAAAATCAGGCCTACCGCCAGGACAGAAAGAAAATTCATCCATGTGACACAGCGAAAGCTACCCGTACTCCCCTCCGCCGGGAGCTAGAAAAGCAATCCACGTTTAATGCAATCAGTCAGACTGAAAACTGTGATGGATATGGTTAATTGGCCCTTCCCGATTCTTGAATCCGTCGCCTTGTGAGATGAATTAGACTCCTTCAAGGGTCTGGGTCATCCTCTGAGCGTGGAGGACATTACCGCATTCAGCTCAATGGAAGGGGCAACTACAGGTATACCATTCCTTCAACTCACAAAACACAGTAGCACATTGAACTGAAGATATTGGTCTAATATTACAATTTGAGATTGTATGCAAAACATGTGAATGGTTTTCAATAACGTTAGATGATGCAACTGATGTATCCGACTCATCCCAAGTGCTTTTTTTTAACAGAGGAATTGACAATACGATCTTGAAATTTTGTCTAAAGGAAATAATGGTATTTCGACACTAAAACTAAAAGGTGTGACCACAGATGGGGGCAAAAATATGTGCGGAAATAAAACAGGCTTAGTCGGACACGTGTGTAATGCTGTTGAAGGTGAAGGAGAGGAAAAATATGGTGTTTCATTGCATTGTTCAACAACAAGCTCTGTGTGGAAAAACCCTAGATATCTCAGAAGTAGTAGAAGAGCTGTAAAAACAGTAAATTATGTCAGATCACATTCTCTGAAACACAGAGAGTTCAAAAATTTCATTTCAAAAATAGAGAGCCAGTCCAAACAATATCCAGACATCCCTTAGCGTTGTGAGGTGTGTTGGCTAAGCAGAGGAATGCCCCTTATGAGGTTTTTCGAGCTACACCAAGTAATTGAAATTTTTATGATGGAACAGGGCAAGCCTCTGGAAGAGCTCACGGATGACTATTCGTTTTGGGAGCTTGCATTTCTTGTTGATCTCATCAAAAATCCCAGCAAAATCGGGCCTCTAGTACCTAAAAAATTTGGTTGATAGTGGTTTTGCCAAGTTTTGGTTACCGGATCAGCTGGAGTTGTCAAGGAGTAATTAGGTGGTTTCTGTAATGTAAGCAGATGCTCCTAGACGGCGGTTTGTCTGCAGCATCAGGCTCAGTCTGACAGAGAGGATGGAAGATAAGTTACGGGTGAAGGTGTTTCCGTGACAATATAATCCGCATTCACCAGTCACTCTACCTTGGAATATAATAGATGTCGAGCGTAGAAAGTCGATGATTCCAGACCTACATCTGCAGCATCGGACTTTGTATCTCTGAGGTGAAGAATACAACTTCTGCGTACATCAGAGTTCTTATTCATGGAAAAGGCTAAAAGCGGACCTGCTGTGACTTACTCGCAAGAAGGGTTATTTGCGGTTTTTAACAATAATAAGTCAAGGGTTTAGCCAAAGATAGAGCTAACAACTTCCACCTGGAAATGAAAACAAAGCTTTTGGTAAACATAATAGGTACAGTAGGAAAAAATTGGAAAAAACTGGCCTTAGATCCAATGATTGAATACAATTTGTTCTCCCAAATCCACATTTTATAAACGATTTTCGATTTACAAGTTGTTTTGAAAGTTAAGGCTTCACCGATCGAATTGTATTTCGTCTTGCATTTTAACATACGAGCTCCACCAGCTAACTGGATATTTCAAAACAGCATTTCATGAGTGATACGATGGGTTTAATATGCATGAGTAGTGAGAAACGTATCCAGAATCCTGTCATTCCGCCATTCGAAGGTGATAAGCGAGCTGCGAGGTAAAACTGGACGGTGGCGTTTTTCCGTGAATCACGGCTGGTGGTAGGTAACTACGTACTCACTTTTTTTGGACTCATCAGCAGACAGCTCCTATCGATTCGGGAGGATGAATGAACAATAATAGCCGAGTTGGAGGGAGAGAATGGTAATAAGCTGGTAATGGAAATATGAATCGTGGTTGTCTCGCGTTGCCGTCGTTAATGACCATGTGTTGCACGCTTGACGCTCGGGCTGATATAAATTAGCTTACATTATCCGCCTTGTAAATTCCTCATTGGGATTCCCATGTCCGGTCATTAAGAAATGATTGGTAACCGCTGACTATAGCTCGAAGCAAGTATGGAAATTTATTGTCATTGAATAACACTCAGGATGGGATCTCCTCAGCCGATACGTGAAGGTTAAACCTAAATCATGTTATGTTTGCATATGATTCGGTACCTTCAAATCGCTCTTCCACGTAGAAAAACGCTGTAAATTATTATTATACATTATTACTATTATTATTATGATTTCTATATTAGATTATCTTTCCGAATAACATAAATGACTGACCTGTGTTCATTAGACAAGGTGTATAGTATATTGTGTTAACTCGGCGCCTCACCTTACCGCACTTAGTAATTATATTCTACTTGCCTTCAAAATAACTACATTTATGATTAACCTCCGTATATCAATTACTTGACAATTCAATGTGAATATGACCATAGCAGAATGCGTTAATGCAGAATCTGCTGTTGAAGGGAATTTATTTGACAGTAGTGATGTGAAGAAATGAGGACCAGCCACTCAATCCATATTCTACTTCATTCCCTGACCTGAAGATATAGTACAATTCCACGAATCGCCTGGTCTACCATTGAGCACAATCAATCACCACCCTGCAAGCCTAAAACACATCAGCACATTTTCCAGTATCGATCAATATTAAAATTGACAATTGAGACCGAAAAGCCCACTGGAATAATTCGGATGTGGTCCGAGTAATGACGTTTTTACACAGGTTATTAAATTTTAAGGTTTTTAATATCAAATTTGAATTCTACGCCCCAAAAAACCTTATTGTACCACGTTTTATTGAAGTTTTCGTAGACTTAGAAGTTTTCTGAGCGATTTCGAGGGTTTATGAACAATGTTTGCCATTCATAGAAAGACTTTCATTGAGTTTTTTAGTGCATGGACTCCGCTTGGGGAAGTTGGTTCCTACTTCTAGCCAACCCGATGGCATTAATCTCATAGATGCTAGGGGGCAAAAACTGATCAGTAACTTGCTGAAAATGTGGTTTTTCGGAAATTTTACTTGCATAGGCAAGTGGGGGTCCATTTTTAGTAATTTAGGACGAAAAATCGCCTGGGATTCAAATACTCAGAAATCCACCCAAAGCAAGTAATCGAAATTTCTGATCCAAAAATTCCCCTCACAAATATCACGATGACACGAATAACCATCAGCAAAGCCATTTTATTAATCTTTCAGAGAGACCCAAGATTGAGAAAAAACTCACAAGCATGAAAATTTGACGAGGTACAAGTTATGTGGAAAAGTAGCAAACCCTAAGCCAGCAGTTACTTTGATGTCTAAAATATATAATTTGTATAGTTTGTCGTGTAGTCGGTCCTTTCTTAAAAACGCTACTGTTACATACTCGCCCCTAGATAGAAACGCCACTACTAAAGAGACTATTTTTGAAAAAAACTCCTTCACGATCCCGGTGACATGTCCATAAACTACAACGAGACAAACCGAGGGCTAGTCTTAATGCAAAGACTTGAAACCAATGTGAAATATTTATTGAAAGTTTTAAAACAGGAAGACAGTAGGCACACCAAAGCGACTACTCAGGAATTGATAAAGCAGAGTATTGGCTGTGCGAGGATATGGAGCGAAATGATGTCTGAGGTGTCACAACTGACCACCACAGAATATTTTCACCTATCGCGCTTCGAAGGATTGATGATTACCGTTCTCGAGAGTTAAAGAGCCTACTTCGTACAGACCCTTAGGGATAAGGCGGAAAACGCTCAATACCTCAAGAAATATCGGCTCCTAGACTGGAACGTGGAGCGCATTTCACAGAGAAACTCGCACGACGCTACGTTAATAGCTAGATGTGGTTACGCAACCAAAGTAATTTCTTGTGCTCCTTATGGAATTTCGCAGTAAACGAGCCGGCCGAGAGCATTTTGTGGCAGAGTGTTCGAATGCTTTGGGCACTTTTCACTATCGCGACAGCAGTTTCTGCAGGCATTGAATGGCCCTGATTGGACCGCGCTTTGCAAGTACGTCCGAAACGCTTGGCGGTACAGGCAATTTTTGGTTGCAGAATTTAATTATGTTTAGCTCTTATATACGTATTACTTAAAAAAATTAATTATGTAAAGATTTATTTATATTTTATACTAAATTAGTAGTCCTGGTACCTCCATGTTTCGCCTCTTTCGTCCGTACTGACTGTATATTCGAATTTGTAGCTGTGTTACTACCTCTACGGAGCTTCTGCTGATAGATCTTGAAGACCCAAAGCATATCACGTTTTGTTCCTGTATAAGATATGAAGAGTTATTAATAAGCATGTTTTTTATTCATTCATTCATACTTGCAGTGAGTCTAAAAGAAAAATTATTGAAGGGCTTATTAGAGTATGTATCGTTGGTGCATATTCAACAGTAAGAATACATGAATTATTCGTAGTATTCATACATAATATCATAACGTAATTATTATTTTTATTTAGCCAGAACATTTGTAGATTATTATTTATTATTTAGATTCATTGTAAGCTTGGCACTGCTAATGTGAGGCACCATAGGCCGTGGCCTAATGATGTGGCCATTGTGATGGGGCGGGTTGATAGACATAACAGAACCGATGAGATGAGTTGTGATAAACCTTCGAAGTTCCCCTCGGAGGGGTTGGAAGGCAAGCTGGTGAAAGATAAACCGAGTCAGAACGGCAGAGCTTACCGAGGGTCGAGTACACTAAAATCCCTACGACTACCCCGGAACAGCGGGAAAACAGGTCGCCTACAGGAGAGTTCGTATTAGAAGGGTCCGTCAATGGGGGATTTTACTATAAATACTGCATTAGGGCTGAACTAGGAAGCTCTGTCATGAATATTGGCTGTAACAAGAGTACAAATTAATGAGTAAATCAAGTGCCTACTGTAAGGGAACTTACCCGGAAGACACATTATTATACCAATAAACGGGAGTAGAGCAGTGACCAAGGCACAAGGGCCAGGCCCTACATCCTCGGGATGGGATACGGCCAGGTATTAAAACCCGGACACCAAGCCGGGACTTCACTTGGTCAGTGAGCTCTCTCTTACGCTAAAACCCTTGCCTTATTACTGCTAAAACCACTACATAACCCTTCTTGCGAGTAGGTCACAGCAGGTCCGCTTTTAGCCTTTTCCTTGAATGAGAACTTTGATGTAAGCAGAAGTTGCATTCTGGAAACATCGAGTCACCTGCTCAACCTCCTCTCTTCACCTCAGAGATACGAAGTCTGATGCTGCTGGAATCAACGACTTCGTACAAGCAATATCTATCCTATTCCAAGTTAGAGTGACTGGTGTCCGCGGACCACACCCTGCCAGTTTGAGCCTTATGCTGCAGACGTTCCGCCGCACACTGGTTGGAAATGGCCTAAAAACGAAAAAAAACCCCGACACGCTCTATTTATCACTTTAAAAATTTCTTGCGCTAAAAAACCGGTGTCAGCAATCAACAGGTGTGGTTCGTTGGCCAGCCCAATTGGCCGGGAATTCGTGGTCCAAATTTACAATTTAATGGTTAAAAAATGCCCTAAAATTAATTTTTTGGCAAGGTGGGCATGTGTGGTGTCGTGAAACATGGTTTTTCGGGTGCTGAGTTGAATGAGAGTTATGTCCACTGCCATCCAGTGTGCTAAATTTAAAAAAGTGTGAAAAACGCTTAAAAATAGGGTAATTTTTTTAAATTGGCAAGTTAGGTGTCATTAAACATACTTTCTTGTGTGCTGAGTCGCTTGGATCTAGGTTCAGCCTGATCCGCCAACACCCAGTGTCTAATTTCCAAAAAAGTTTCTCAAATATCAAAAACCTCGTGTTGTTCTTGACTCGATTATCGGCGTTCTGGGTTTTATTAATATTGTTATTTCAGCGATTCTGACGGATTCTAGACCTCCAAGCTGTACAATATGGAAAAAACTACACGACTAAGCAATTTTTGCTGTGTTGATGAAACAGAACATCATCCGTTCGTTTGAGATATCAGGTACTTTATAGACAAAAAACGTCACGGTGAACGCAGACAAATGCAATTCTTAGGGAACAATGTAAAATGTGTCTACTACTGAAAAATCGCAGAACTCGGTTGGAGACTGTTGGACCTTTTTCTAAAAGTAAAAAAACAGACGAAATTAACGTTATACTGCTGTTTGTTTTGCTTCCGAGTCTACCAAGGTAGCGGAAGCATTTTTTTCACTTTCGGAATGTGAAAATTTTTTTGCCTCCAAAATCTAAAATTCCACTCGCATTTTGCGTTGTAGACCTTTCTGAACAATTTCGGTTCCGTGTCTGTCTGTCTGTCAGTGTGTCTGTCTGTCTGTGTGTCTGTCTGTCAGCAAATCCTTGTTACGAGCAAAACTACACGAAGTTATAGTCCGATTTTGATGAAATTTTCAGGGATTGTGCGGGTTGGAGTGTAGATGGTCCCCTATAGGTCATGACCCCCGGATCAATAGCATCCTCTGCGCATGCACAAACGTGAAATCCTTGTTACGCGCTTAACTCCGGGAGTTCTTGACCAATTTCGATGAAATTTCAGGGATTGTTCGGTTTGATGTGTAGATGATCCCCTATGAGTTTCATGACCCCCGGATCAATAGTAGCCTATGCGCATCCGCAAACGTGAAATCCTTGTTACGCGCATAACTCCGGGAGTTCTTGACCAATTTCGATGAAATTTCAGGGATTGTCCGGTTTGATGAGTAGGTGGTCCCCTATGAGTTTCATGACCCCCAGATCAATAGTAGCCTCTGCGCATCAGCAAACGTGAAATCCTTGTTACACGCGCATAACTCCGGGAGTTCATGACTGATTTCTATGAAATTTTCAGGGATTGTTCGGGCTGATGTAAAGATGGCCCTCGTGAGTAATAAAGAGAAAATAAAGTTTTAGCCTCGAGCTTGGATCGAACCATATTGAACCATCATTGAACGATGCATATATTTTATTTTATTTATGTAAAAATATATAAATAAATATAGTTTGTTCAATAGTTGAACATGCCTACCTTTATTTTCTCAAGTTATGCTCCTGCATAACAATAAATTCACCAATTCAATATTTACTTCGCCTAATTGAACGAAGTTCTTTAGTCAATAATAATTTTCAATGATCATACAGTCATGTTATGGATACGAGGAAGCTATGTGCCACACCCACTTGTTTTTCATTGTAAATGCTTCGTATTTTGTATTTTTTGTGACCCGGAGAGTATGTGCGATGCAATGTTGGATGTATTGATAGCAAAAAGTCAATCGACTGAATTTTCAAACGAAACTGTACGCAGTTACTGACCGAAATTCATATTACTCTAAATCTGCTGATTCTTCAAAATTTCAACTTTGAAAGGGTAAAAATAGGTTCGCGCAATTTTTCAGCGAAAAACCATTGTTATATCTTGATTCTACAGGATGTTAGCTTACAGAAACGTGCTTCGAATCATTAAAATCTTGCATTTGGAAAATTGAGGTTTTTTTCCGCGTTTCAACCACTGTGCGCCGTATGGAATCATCAGCTTACAGAAACCACCTAAATACTCTTTGCCAACTCCACATTTTCGAAAAAACACTATCTTCCTTCAGAAGAGAAAGTAAAATAGTAGAGGAATCTAGATTTGGAATTCCCTACAACCACAATATTGCACTATTTCCCTAATATATTCCGTTTTCTGTTCCCAATCTCATCGACGTTTTATCATCCCTTGGAAAGCCAAAAAGCAACCTCGAGACGTTATTTCACCCTCGGCGAAACACATTGTAAAAAAGACGAAATTTGCGTGTGACTGACAAGTGCCTTAACGAAGTAAAAGATATGAATAATTCATTCAATCTTATTCCTGGGGAGACCTCCTTGAAGAGGATTACCCGTTTTAACATTCTTAAAGCCTTTTCTCGGCATTACCTACGAGCGATTCTTGTGCCATCGTTCGGGGTTCGATGATGTAACTGAGTTAAACCTCTTCAACCGTTTGCCCTCTTTCCCTTTTCGACGTCAAACGAGGAAATGTAAATTTCCCCGTTTTTCCACGACTCTCGTTCTCCCGCTTCGCTTTAATTGTTCTCCGAGTTTGGAGCAAGACGGATTGAAATAGTCGCGTATGAATATTTACTCTGGAGGCGGCGGTGCGTCTGTAATGCGGGGCAAACTGTTAGCCTCCACTTGATTTACTTTGCTCTCCTGGGGAAGGCTCCTCTTCGTTGCGGTTGCCACTTAATCCACTCCAGCTTTGTTTTACCAAGGTAGGTAGATACACCAGCAACGGTATCGACTTTTCGTCGAACAGGAAAAAGTTAGATGTGGTCCATAGTTTCCTCGACCAGGTAACTTGTATAAAAAAAAAAAAAAAAAAACCATTAACACGTTTTAAATAACCTCAAGTGTTGGAGAATGTAAGCTTCTTAAAACAATTCACGAGAAACAAATGCCGCGGGACATGTTCGAGGGACATCAACCCCTTAGTCGGTATGTAAGCGTGTGTGTCGTGTTAACTGTATTTCGGATAGGATAATGATAAGATTGTGTTGAAATTGATATGGGATTAACAGATCGTTCTTCCATCAGATCGTTTGAGATCAAACCACTTGAACTTGAGAAAATAATGCTGCGGATTTCAAGTAAGCGTGTGCACAGTGATGTGTCGATTTGTGCTTAATGAAACTCAGAGGGTGCAACGTTACTAATTATTAACTCATAAGGGACTGTATTATTTTATTAATTGTAAAGATCTCATGGTAGAAATAAGGATATTATAAAAAGCTGTGGTTACATCATATTCAAAGCTGGATAGTTAATGGAGACGATGACGTTGCAGTCGCGGGCTCGCGGATTCGGCGTTTTCATGGATGCCTCGTGGTCCACCTGACGCGGGTTACTAATAATCCTGAACAGTCATCTTGACAGAGGGTATTTTCTATAGCGTAACCCCCACATCCCCAGAGTGTTTCGTCTCCGTCGGATGAATACTGTAGGAATTAGGTTAGTTATAAACATTCCTTCGCGCATAGTTACTAATGATATCATCGCGTTGAGAATGAAATGTGGTCATGTGAATGTTATTCCCCGACTACCCTCCGCGATCGGACCAGTAGGGCCTGAGAAAATGTAGCTGGGAGGACTTGACGTATTCAAATGCATAGATTAATGTAACTATTCGTGAACGATGCAACTCATTGGGGATCATCCACAACAAAAATCGCACATTCCCTGAATAGTTCATCGAATGCGGATGAAAACTAGGAATTAGGTTTGTTAAACGATCTGCGGAAGAGATGAAAGACTACACATGTACAGCAGAAAGACAGACAGGAAAAAGAAGCTGCGTAAGATGCTCGAAATCGCAGAATGCGAGAGGAAATTTTGATTTTTGATCGACAGTATTGGTCATCTTCAGAAAGTGAAAAGAAAGCTTGCTAACCTATACGAGGTTCATAGCTCTCGTTTAAGTAACTCAAGTGAAAATGATTGGGAAATGCGTGTTGAAATAATTAAGTAATCCGAACCTGGGACCGCCAACATTTCCTAGCTCGCAATAGTTATTAAGCATAAGATGGCTAATGTGGTGTTCCTGGCAAAACTTCTGAAGGGTGATATAGATGCCCCTGATTTTTTGGCTCTTGCTGAACTCCGTACTACATTGTACACTACCAGAATCTCAACCAAGTTCGCTCTACCACTGTGCCGCACAATGTGTGGGATGCCATTGATCAGGATGCAGAAGTCGGTCAGCGACATCCCCTCTCGAGAAGGTGTGGATTTGTTAGCTAATAGCCTGCCACTCGTGAAGAAGAACCTGAATGATTATTATCACCAGCCCCATGTATATAGTTGTTTTTTTCTCTCTTTTATTTTTATATCATTCTTTCTGTTTTTTCTTTTCAACTTATTATAACTCTCGGCTCGATCCTTTCAATGTTACATTGAATTCTGTAAACTAGGATTTATCCTGTATTGTATAAATAAATGAGTTAATCCGACTCACTTGAGATTTGATTCAATATGAACATGAAAGTTGGTACCTGTGGAAGGCGTAATAAAGTGACATCTCGCGGAGAGAGAGTTAATTTTTTCGGTGAGTCATGCAAATGCAGCGTTCTTTGGTTAAAATATGAAGAAGTGGCCTGTGGCCGAGTGGCATCTTCTCTCTGCCATCAACGCCTTTAAAAAGTGAATCACCGTGTATTGAGAGTGAGATTTGGAAGCAACTTTTCGTAAGGGTTCGGTTTGTACGAGAGATTTCAAGTTTGCAGACGCGAAGAGGGTACTATTGCTCAGGCAGCAATGGATTTTACAGCGAATCATCGAAGGCCCAACCAGCGTGATTATTGAGAATTTCATCTAATTGGTCTGCAAGTTGCATGAGCATCAAGCTATATAGTACGACCAATGTCTAGGTCAATATAATTGTACGATATCTCGTAGACTATTAATTGATTACTTGAACTACCACTGCACTGATGGGCAGTTTAATAATAGAAGGGCAATCATCAGATCATACAATACAGATTATACAATCAAATTATTCAGTTATTTAGCCAGGAGCTATCTAGGTACTTACATGGAGATCTTAGCTTATATTTAAGTAGAAATGAACGCTCAATATATTACGATGAATTAATTCAATGTAAGAGAAGTAAATGGGTACGATCCACAAACAATGTTCTCAATCAGAATGAGTCAAGAGAAGCCATACTGCAACAATGTCCAGCAATCATGGGTTTTCTGCCTTGACAATGCTTAGCAGTTCGCAATCGCTTTACAAACATATCATTCAATCGTATAGGAAATTATAAAGGATGACTTAACCATCTATTATGAATTAAACTCCGCACGTTTTTACTGTTTTGCTCGATTCAGGGGCGGTTCCTGCCCTGAAACCCGGGGGTGGGCCGAGATTGTAAGGACAACCAATAAGGGAACGAGAGACAAAAATGTGCTTTTCTCATCCAAATACAAACATCAATATGCTTAGGAGATTGATCTTGTTCGCTTTCTCGGCTTCAAATCGTGAAATAAACTACTCAATCCTATCTTTAAATGAATTTCACTGATAGGAACGTAAATACCTAAATGAACAAAATTGTTTAAAATGATAATTGAACTTCAGAAAACCGTGTTTTGCAACAGTTAAAATTCATATCTGCCCACTAAGAACCATGAGGATGTGAAAGCCCAATTCCATCTTCAACCCAACCTTAATTCCTATCATTGTAGCAAAGAAGACAAAGGAAGTAGAGAAGTTCATTGCCTAATTCAAATCCCCGGAGCCAATCTACCTTTTCAGAGTACTGAGGGTTCAGCTAGCGAATCATAGAACGATTTCTGCTTGCCTTTGAGATTTGTTGACTTCTTAAGGAACTCACGTTTTAAAGCACTTACTGTATTCATCGCGTTTTTACAGCTAATAAAGTTCGGTCAAAAGGGTTGGGGACCATTAACTGATGATAGGATAAGAGTGTGTTTTGGTGATTAGATGCACGAATTTTAGCTGGTGAGCGGAAGACTAGGTGTGCTCCCTGAACCATCGGGTGCTTAATGTCACGGCTCTCTCATTGTCTCATTCTTTGGACCCAGATATATCCAAACCCTGTGTTCTCCATTAAGACCCTTGTAAGACATTTGAAGTACGGCTGACTCGTGCCCCCCCCCCCCCCCCGACAACAAGCCCCTAACCCCCTCATCCTCACCAAACTCACAACTCCACCATCCTCTCACTCATCCTGAAGCTCTGCTTGTCTCGTGGATTTGAAACTCCTCTTCTCTTCAATGAGGATTCATGGGGAAAAGTTAGATAATAGTATGAGAATATTATACTTAAAATTTTATTGTGATCAGGTATCTTCTGCATTTCGGCCAGGTGGTGTAAATGCGCCTGTGCTCCTGTCATTAACCGCCCCAGGTTCGATTAAGAATTTTGTCTACTTTTTAAAACCATTCATGTATTTATAATCATGTCTATTTTAACCGAGCCAAGAGACGTTCCTGTAATTTGTCCACTACTTTCCAATATGGTTTTAAACTCGTTGAAGTTAATTAGATAATCTTGACAAAAGCCCTTTTTTGCAACACCATTCGATCATTGTTTAATAATGTTTTACCGTCTAAAATAAACTATGTTTCTTACCATTCGCCGTTTTACCCACGCCGGGTTGAATATTCCCTTCAGAGCGTTTCTTGTACCACAAAGCCGCAGAAATGATCACTTTTGGCTTTCGACCCTCCCTCGACGTAATTTGCATTCTTGATGACATCGCGAATTCAGTCGCTCCTCTCCCGAGGGCGGGACGATCATCAGAAGCGGTAAGAATCTAGTTGGGGAGACCAGTAACTCATATATCACATTTACCGCGGGGTCAAGAGAGGAGTTGGTAAAGACGTGAGCTCCGAGCTATGGGTAGTTAGCCAAATGCATTTTACTCTCCGGCTTCAAAGGGTGAGGATCCCTGCCAGAGCTGGAGGTCATTACGTATTCAGCTTCCTCCATTGATATATACCTACCTAACCCGACGCTATGCAAATCTACATCTCATTTCACTATAACTTGCATTATTCATTTAGGTTCAAGTGTTTATTGTGAATGCCGACTGTGTGGGTGAGGCTCAGCCCGCTTCCTATAAACATAAGGGCCCTACCGGCAGTGGTTTTACCGTTTTTAATCACCGAAATTTTCATTATTCCATCACCCGAAAGACCCTCGCGATGTTACGATTTCTAATTTTAAATATTCAGATAATAAAAAGGTCTGCAAAGTAAGCAATATAGCTTATTCCCGTTACAGGAGGATTAAACATATTTTGGTTGCGTACTTGAGCTTGATGTTTGAAGTAACTTGCACTTAGCCACCTTTGCAAATATTTGTGCAGGAGTGGTGGTTCTTCAGGGAGTCAGGTTGTGGGGAAATGGATTCCTAGGGGGTGCTCACCATGCCATCTTTGAGGTGGTGGCAATGGATGAGTCAGCCCTCAGTGTCTCGGACTACATGGCGGATATGCGGAACTCATATTCTCCAATTCGAACAAGGGGCTCTAGTTTTATACACAGATGGCTCCGTCATGAATGGTAGAGCTAGCTCGGGCACATATGGCCTAAGAACGTCGATAGCAGAATCGCTGGGAACAGTTGCTACCATTTTTCAGGCAGAAATACATACAGTGGGATGTCAGTGCCTAATCAGTAATTACCAAGCAGTTAGTGCTTGGGTCCCAGGCAGTTGCTGACGATGGCCGCAAATGCTGTACGCTGACATATAGTGCTTGGTTCAGCAGGGTGCCCAAGTAGGACAAGTCAAATGTGCCTGCGAAGGACTTGGAGGTAACGAGCGCCTTAAAAAAAAAAAAAATAAAAAAATAAAAACGACAACTTGATGATAGAAGTAAAGGGAGGGAGTGTTTCCAGGTTGACGAATTGACGTTAATCCTAATCTAAATCTCGAAACCTTTTTCTCTGCATCAATATATACAATATAATATATGCATTAAATAAACAGTGTATATAATTAATTTAAACTCTTGTTCATATTAACTCTAACTTATCTACTAAACCCTGCACACTATGGCTGACTTTTATAGTGAGGAGAGCGAAATTAGGGACACTACCTATACCCAATTTCAAGTCATACGTGTACCAGTGTTCCTGTGTTCAACTAAAGCATTTACAAGTCAACTCATTATTTATAGAATAATTAACGTTGCCACAAATCAAAGCAACCCTTTTACAAATCAAAATAACCCTCCTTGAGCACTGCATAAAAATCGCTGAAGGGTGAACAAATAAAACTGATTACACTGAATACGACAAAACAGGTGTATAATGATAATTAAAAATTATCAATTTCCCAACAAAAACTGCATCGATATTTTCAACCAAAAATGTAT
The DNA here is from genome assembly GCA_031894815.1 of Creontiades dilutus. Taxonomy (NCBI): domain Eukaryota; kingdom Metazoa; phylum Arthropoda; class Insecta; order Hemiptera; family Miridae; genus Creontiades; species Creontiades dilutus. The sequence continues at coordinate 177,041 of JAVIWC010000637.1, forward strand.
ATGTATGTATATACAGATCAATGAAGTCTCAAAAGTAAATAGGTAGATCAATCGAGTCCCCCAAAAAACCATTGAAACCAATTGCTAGAAATTTAGGAAAATTGATATTTTTTTACCATTATTGTTCACCTATTATAAAGTTTCTTTTCTGGGGCCCTACGACGATCTTCACGATTTGCTCAAGGAGGGATATTTTGATTTGTTAAAAGGTTGTTTTATTTTGTAAAAGGGTACATGTGACTTATAAAAAGGTTAATTTGACTTGCAAATGCTTCATGTGAAATTGTTAGCAGTTATTGTGATTTTTCAAAACTAACTCCTCCTCAGTGAGGATATTAATATATCGATGTTTGACAGTATCGGTGTTAAAATATCGATGCCGATATATATCGTAGGTTAATCATCGATAGTAGGCACTACCGATAGTATCGACAGAAAATGTCGATAGTTTTAGAAAAACTCACACAAAATAAACAAAAAAGAAGAAAAAAAGTATCAACCGTGAACAAGACACAATCTCAAAAAGAACAACACAACACTTGCTGAAAAAAACCTCAACAACCGCTATCTTCCAATTTTCCTATGGAACCTCCAAACCACTACTCTTCTTCTTCTGTTTTTATCGTCTTGGGCCAAGACTCTTGGCCGCAGCCAAAACCACTACTTGATATCCTATGGATATTATCCTTGGATAGATATCGATATTCCAGTCAGACGAACTCATTTTTGTGGGCATAATATTTTTGAAACTAGTGTGAAGTGAAAATAAAATTGGCACATAGCTTCTCGTATCCAAAACATGACTGTATAGATCATTGAAAATTATTATTGACTAAAGAACTTCGTTCAATTAGGCGAAGTAAATATTGAAAGGGTAAATTTATTGTTATGCAGGAGCGTAACTCGAGAAAATAAAGGTAGGCATGTTCAACTATTGAACAAACTATAAAAATACCTAATAATAAAAATTGACATTACGCTGAATAGATAGATGAGTTGATATCCTATGGATATTATCCGTTGGATAGATATCGATATTCCAACCCGCACAATCCCTGAAAGTTTCATCAAAATCGGACTATAACTTCGTGTAGTTTTGTCCGTAACAAGGATTTGCTGACAGACAGACACACTGACAGACACGGAACCAAAATTGTTCAGAAAGGTCTAAAACGCAAAATGCGAGTGGAATTTTGATTTAAGAGACAAAAAATTTCCACATTCCGAAAGTGAAAACATTTTTATCCGCTTAATATTTTGGAAACTAGTGTGTTGTGAAAAAAATGGAACTTACGATCGATATTGTTTCATGAGTCAACATAATATGTGATATTATCAGATGAAGCCGATATATCGGTTAAAAAAAAATATCGGCTGAAATATCGGAAAAAATATTGGTCACTAACTATCGTTATCCGGTCTATTGGCCCTTGCATTATCGATAGAAAAATATCGATATATTCAGGAAAATGTCGATATTTCGATACTATCGACTATCGATGGCCATCCGTACTCCACACACTACAACTCTTGGACTTCAAGTGGGGATAGCATTTTTCACTTTCAATTTAAACAGATACTGTAACATGTGGTTGATAATGAACCGACGATGAACAGGAACCCAAGTGCTTTCTCTGGTCATGTCGGATGGTATGGGATATCCCACATGAGGGTGGGAACACCCGTATGAATAAGCCACGACCAGCCCAAGGGGATTCATTCTGATCCTCTCCCTTGATTCCGTCACTCTGTTCTAAACCTCCTCTGCCCTTTTAAAATTTAGCCCTAAATGTAGGTAGATGTTCTGCTTGATCCACCTATTTCTTGAGGACTACCTAGCTAGGTTGAGGACTTAGCTAGCTAGGGTAGCTGTTATAAGTGCTTCCCCAAATTTACAGTATAGCCTCGGAACCCCTGCTCCTGTAAAAACGATTTTTAGCTGTATTTTCCATCGGAGAATTACTTGCTCCACGACGTGTCATAGAAAACTCCTGAAATTAATGGGCGCAATCCTACTCCACGGTCCCTTCGCCACCCATTCAGGGAAATAAGTAAATCGCCATCATGTTAACACCCATTTAGTATCCAAATTCAACTGTTCCAAATTAGTTCCCCCACCCACAATTCACATTTTCGCAACTCAACACCAAATTTCCGACCGTTCAAACTAGATGTCCCCTTGTATTCACAATACCTACCATTTAAAGTTACAAAATATGGATGCATCTTGAAATGCTGCAAAACTAATTTCTAGTGATGTGGATTAAAAAATTGGTTTTCCTTCTCGATAGGTTGCAAAGGTTTGTTAATGAAAATGGTGAACGAAAACTCGGTTTACAATGTTTGGCGAAGCAATTTTCTTAGAAAAATCATTGATTAGGTACGAACCAATAATGGAATACACTCCGAACCTCTCATCTTTATTGGCAATCTACAAGATGAACGTTAGCGGGCTTCCAACTCGTCTCCGCACAATGAGACTCAGAGCTCCGCTCACCCTCCGGATTTCCCTTCATTTCCTCAGCTCTGCCGCCTCAAGGAGGACCCGCGTTGTCAGGTCGAAATGAGATTTGCTCGCCTTAACGCTGAAATTACTTCCATATTGCCGATCCTTCTTCTTCACGCCGTCTCTCCCGGAGCAAACTTTGTCGGAGCTGAACAGCCTCCGGTTTTCCGGTTTCAAAGCGGCCCCGCCGGCTCTCACAGGCGTCGCCGCGCGGCCTTCGAAACAATAATTCATCACCTGGAGCGGGGTTTTGCCGGTGTTTTCACTTTGTTTTCGGCGGCAGTGATATTGGGAGCGGTTCTTGTTGGGGGCACAAGTCACTTCGTTCGCGCTCGACGTTTTGATCGATCTGGAAAGTTTCGAAGCGTCGAGAGCGGCCAAGTTGGGTTTCCACTCGCCGCACATTGAACTGACATGTTGATTCTTCGTGTCCTTAATCGCAAAGCACTCAGCCGTGTTGTTCGCGTTGTTTTCTGTCGTTCTCACGTTTCGCTGTTGGAAGATTCGTTCTTTTTTCAACAGCCGAAGAGGTGACACAAAACACCTTATCTAAACTGTATAAGTAGCAAGTAGATGGGAACCGCTTTCTGTTTTGACTCCAATCTCTCAGAGAGAAAACACATAACAACTTGAAAGAAATTACAATAGCTGACATTTTTTGTACAATTTCAAAAGTTAACCAAGGTAAAATAACGAACCCACATTATTATATCTTAGTAAATTTGAAGAGTTTGTTTCCAAAACCACCTATTGTACTAAGACATTATTATTAAAACAAGATAATCAAATCGAGTTCTATTGCTTAAAAGAGGAAGGGATGGAATGGACAAGATGAACCTTCAATAGGCTGAGGCGATTCCCTGCAACACTCAGAACATACACTGGAAGCTAAAAGGCTGCAACTACCTGTATGCTGCCAATTGCCTTCTAAATCCTATTACATCTAGGCATTTTTTTGTTTTACACCAATTATATTACGAAATTGGTCGAATTGTACTGTTCAAAATTACTTGCTCTCTATCGAATTTTATAATATAATATGATTGAGGTCTCAAAGAACGTTTGTCAAAAAATGAACAACTTGACGAGGAAACTTCTGATTCAGCTCTTGCTCTGTTGAAGTACTTAACCATTAACAGCAATATTTCGCGCAAGTTGACATTAAGGATCAATACCTGCCAAATACTTCTTCAGATGTTTGTGTCGTGGACATTTTTCGATTGGGTCACCATTTAGGCGATTGACATAACCCCTGAATTCCAGGTACTGTCGGTTCCATTAACTAGACGTTAATTGGACGTCCAACATAGCTTCAGCTCAGGCATGTAGATTACTGGAAGTTGCCGAATGGCAGTTATCCAACCCAAACATGTTCTAGCCACAGCCAATAATACCAAGCTCTCCAGTGGCTCAACTATGACATCTTTTATATGGGCAATTGCTCAACAAGTACAGAAAGTCTTCGTAACTGTGAGTGTTAAGGCATTAGCACTATAGTGCAGGAGGTTGTTTGTTCGAATCCAGTTAGGTGGCGATAATTTTGTTGTTGTTGTACGTTTACACATTTTTACGACAAAACACAGAAACACCAGTTTTAACGCGGACTCGGATGAGTAGTGGCTTTCCTACTCACCAAATTAATCAGATTCCAAGGTATTTTGTCCAATTAATCTATTCATTAGTAGAAGAATTGATTCAGGATACATTTTTATTTTTGAGATGCGAGTGTAGACACCAAATTAGACAGAGCACAAGATGTTACGAGAAAGACGAATGAACGAAAAACTATAAAACGAATAAGGGCCGTTTCAAACTCATGACAACTTGCAGACGAAAAAGGTACATAACACCCATTCGGAAATGTTCGGCAACCTTTATGGGGGAGCCGAACATATGTTAGTCCTCTGTATAGTTCCAACCCCCCTTCATCCCCCTAACACCCTATTTGTATGACCTATCAATTCCATAATTATATATATATATAGGTACCACATTCTCTCCAAACTGTATTCGACCAGATATCTTATTACCTTTTCATTTTGTGTAGAGACTGAACCAGCACTTCTTGTGGCAACGCGAGAACATTGTTGAAGATCAACACGATCGTTAGCCGCATCGCCCTGCAATTTACCAAATTTATAATTTTGTAAACTTGATAGAAACGCCCGTATTCTATTGGGATGGGTCCTCAGTCCATTCGTATTGAATTGACGCATCTTGAGGTCCTTTGTCACCGACCGAACCGAACTTTTGGCATCAATGTTCGATGTTTTAAGGGATTGGGGTTCCAAATTGGTTCTCATTTGAATTTCCTTTTCGCCATTGAAAGCCCCAGCCTTACAATATATCTTTCCACAATTAAAATTGTTTTTACAGTCAGAGATAATGGGTTTAGCGTTCCCTAGATCACGATGAACATTTCCCGTAATCCTTGTTTTGCTCGGATGTCTCATACGTCGCTTGACCTCATCGGTTAGGCCGGTACTTGCCTTTGGATGGCTGAGTGTACTCTCCCCTTTTGCAATTGCAGAGTCAGTGTATTGAAAATAAGGTTTCTGGCGATGGATAGGGTGTGTTTTATTACACTTTGTTTCCATATTGCTCAAACTACTTGAATTTCCATATTCAGTAACCCTGAATATCTTCCCATTGGAAGGCTGTTGATTCTGTTTCTTGCATATTGGACTGGTAAACTTTCTGACCATGCTGTTGTCAATTGAACTAGATGATGATTTGTTTACGGAACCTTCAGGATCATTTCTGAGCTCAATATCGTCTGTCATTTCATAATGTGAACAATTATCGTCAGCTTTCAGCAATTGCATGCCATCTGACGCATTCGCCAACTCTGGCATCTGATAGTTTGCCTGTACGCCATGAGCTAAAGATGACTCTAAAGGAGGGGACTTCAATATTCTTTTCTCCTCATAGCGAAACCTGCTGATTTCGCCTCCAGCTGCCATTCCGCTGCATTTCCAACTTCTGGCGACGACGAGCTCGATTTGGATAAACCCCAAAACCGTTTCTCGGGAGGTACTTCGGATTCATAACTGCCATATTTGACGCACGTGTCTGAAGTGGTTCGGAGCAAATCCGGTTCATATGGATCGTATTTGTACAAAGACGGAACGCATAAGAATCCGTCTATTTTGTAATGCTTGATGCTCTTTGTCCATGATTTGTCTATTAGGAGCTTCTCATTTTTAGGTTCAATCGCAACCACTGGTTTTTTAGTAGCGATATCGTCAAGACTTCCAAACTATATTAAATCAGAAAAAGTTTAAAATTTAAACGATTTTTCAGAATGATTAAATGGATTATTATGAAATTACCGTTTAAGTAACCAATAACGTGGATGTTATGTTAGTCGATGTCTTGATAATCGGGCAGTTATTTTAATTACGTTCCTTGACCCATCTCTTTAACACGAATCTGAAAATCGTTAGTCGGCGTGTAACTATTTTGGAGATTAATGAACCTCGAGAACTCACAACATGCATTTATGCATAAACGATTTATAAACGAAAAACTTGTGGTTTACGTTTAACGTTCATAGTTTCTCTTATTTTCATGTAGTTAGGCGGCTATCTTGTGGTATAGGAGGAATTTTGATCGATTTGTAGGATCATTTACTTATTGAATTGATAAACAATCGTGGGACGTAATAATGTGTCGAAAGTTTTTTTTCGTTAGGAATGTACGAACCAACTTTCAAAATGAGTTGGTAAAACTGAACTGTGTGATGATGTACTCGGGGAGTATTGGTCTGGTTTGCCTAAGCTACCGCCGAACTATGCCAAAGGTTTCATATATTTTTATTACCTCACTCTTGTTTCTGGAATAACGACCAAGTTCGAGCCGAGTACGAAATCCGCCTGCCGCTAATTTGAAAAGAGGATTGGATTGTCCAGGCCAGCCTAAAATTCGACCTCAAAAAACGAAACTATCTTCCAAAAATGTAAAACCAATCGTAACGTATGACAAGAAATTTAAAAGATTTCACCACATGGTTTATGAAGGGTTACAAACCACAAACGTCTCAGTCTTATGTCTCTTAGCTTCGATTCAATGGATTTTGAAATCAAAAGAAGGAAATGGATCGGCTTTAAGTATATAAAGTCGATAAGGTTTTAAAGAAAACCGTTTCCCAGTGGAACCCCCAAGGAGAGATCGAGCCGAAGAGCCTGGGAAATATCAACAGAAAGGAAACTAGACAGGTAGGTGAAAAGTCGACTAAGGCCAGGATGGTCTTCGGTTTAAATGGATTGAACTCTTCTGCTCTATACGTTCACAGGAGTTCAAGGTCCTTAACCAATCAAATCAGCTTTCTGCTGCATGGTTTGGTTGTATAGTGCTTGGAGTGGGCTTATTCGATTATTTTAACTTTCTTCCTGAGTCGAATGAACAAACTAGCACATTATCTGGAATTTCTCTAGAACTAACGATTGTCTCATATCACCCCTCAAATAAATAATCTTTTGAGGTTCTTCCATTTTTTTTTCAAAGGCAGATTTTTAAACTTTGGTCAGTAATTTCAGAGAAAATATTCGGGCATGGTATGAATAGGTTTTCGGTTTGTTTCTTCCAACATTTGGTTTTGAAAATTCAAGTGGACCATTAAGTTTGTGGAGAGGGGGGGGGGGAGTGGTGGACTTCAGGAGAGGGTATCGTCAATCGCTGCTCAAGCGAGGATTCTCGACCGATCCACGTCAATTTTTAACTATTATTAGAAAATTATTTTCTTTATCACCCCCTGAATAGACGGGTTGATATTGATAAACAATTTTGTTGCGGTTCCGATAATTTACCACCAATACTCTGAAAATTTGATTAAGGTTTGGACCTTTTCCGTTATCGTTCCGCCAAGCCTCTCGGCCGCCCGCCTGCTTCTCCTTCTGCCGTTATCGTTCCGCCGCCCTTGATAATGTTATTGTACTGTATATAATAAACGAAAGAAGAGAATACGTTTAGGTTTAGGTTTAGAATACGTAAAGGTTTACTCTACTCACATAATAGAATAAAATTGTGTCAATCTCGTCGAGAATTTCGTCGAAAGGGTCCACTTGTCGGGCTTCAAGGGTCTGGCGCCACATAAATTGCAGAGGTAGGAATCTAGGAGACTTCGGCGAGTACCCCATTGCAGTTTATTCCGGGTTTTACATTTTCCCCATAAACTAAGTTTGCGCACACTTTGTGCATATAATTGCATCAATCAACAACTATATTGTGGTTCATACTGAGTTCTTTCTCGCAAAATTTCACACTGACCATTTCATTCGCCCAAGAATATATGAACAACACAATATCTGTCAAAGGGAGTTTCGAACCAGTCAGGTAAGTTTTGCTCCTTAGTGCCCTTGCAGCTCTGCAGCATCCACGTTTATTGCACTGCCACCGGTCTCTTAATCCAGTAACATATAAAATAGTCGTGTTTCCTCCTAAGTACGTCACATTTTGAGGCAAAATCTTTCTATCTTGCAGAAACCGAACGGACCCTAGTTCGTTTCCACGGCGTCATACAAAGACAGGAAATTCACTTTTAACGGGAACAGACGATTGTCACGAACTGAAACATAACTGACCTCCGATATCGATAGGCAAAATGACTCCAAAAACATGATCGACAGATATGACCTCTGATCTCAAAATTAAGGAAAGAGTGTCATTTTAGAAGTGGCGGAACGATAACGGCGCCGGATGAGACCGGGCGGGCCTGGCGGAACGTTAACGGAAAAGGTCGGAAGGTTTAAAGAATGTAAGGTCTTAACATCAAATGGAAGCGATCCAGCAACCCATTAGTGGGCAAAGGCAGAAATGTGTTCTGCCTAGTTTGGTAGTCTAGATGCTTGGTATGCTCGCATCTCAAAACAAAAATTTCATAAATCAATCCTTCTACTATTGTATAGAGGTGATATATTAGTATGCGCCCCACAGTCGCGTTTCTCGACCCACACTTACATACTCGCAATGTGCCCCTCAGCGGTGTTTGTTTCGTACATAATCGCGAAGACGTGTTTAATCTTAGACAACTGTCGCAAGACAAACGGTTTATCGCTAGAACAAATTCGAATGTTCCATTATGATCAACCTATCCCATCTTGTCCTTCAGTCGACCGAAACTTCTCAAACGAACTAGGTACCTACCTACACGGAAATGCTCTGTATTTATGTTTGTTCTTGACCTATCGCTTACCACCACCGCTGATTTGACCGGAAAATCAACCATGACTATCACAGACTGGTCCAGTATGTCGTGAAGTTTGTTCCTCAATCGTCCACAAATGATAGGCACTTGCGACCACCCTATTCAAATTGACGAATCCCGGTTTGCCGGTAAGCTTAATCGGATTAGAATACTGCGGACCAGTTCGTCGCATTCCTGAAGGACGTGAAAGAAGAATACCGACCCTGAACTGTGATAGGGCCTCGACGAAGCACCTTTCATTGAGGATCTCATGTAAGTACCTTCCACAAAGCTTCCTATGTAGGAGTACCTTTTTCTGCGCACTGTGGAGCGCATACTACCATAGAAACCAAGGGTTGTGGGGCGCCGGAGGGATGTGGGGCACATACTAATATAGCACCTTGTATACATCGGTTGGACAAATAGATCAGAATAAGTTTTAAAACTAGTGTCTCTGCGTTTTGATGTAAATACCTAAACCTCCTTCAAGTTTTAAGAGTAGTAGTTGTGAATTAACGGAATCGCAACCCAAAAAAGTAGTGGTGGTGAACTACCGAAAAATGTTATTATGCCTGATTTTTTTCGAGTAAGGATTTGGTCTTGCTTTTGGTAATATTTATAGATAATTATGTTCATGTTTACAATTGTGATCTTATAAAAACTGGAACTATGGACCCTTCTAATGCATGCACTTCTTACCAACAGGTTTCATGACTGATAAGAAAGATTCATTCAGGAAAGAGGGTGAAAAACCAAATTATCGGTCCTGAAACTCTGTTATTCATGTGTCTTAATTTTTGTTTTTGTGTCTTAATTTTGTTTTTCGACTCACTGTTTCGAAGTGCTAATCAAAAAAGGAATAAACGTGTTTCAATCCACCTTTTGTCTGTTATTTTCTAACTGTGGCAGCAACAGCGTTCCAAACAACTTTTTATCTTGTAATCCATTTTTCTGTTCCAACAGCGCCCCTGTACAGCTATTACGGCCGATTATAATTTCCTTCTCATCAAAACGCCCTTTCGCTATGGTCGGGCACAACTTGAAAACATCCCACTCCTTGAAGCTCGGCTTGGGCTTGTCTTTGAGCTCGTACCTCTGGGCGTCTCTTCCGTTCATACACTAAGAGGGTTGAAGGTAATAGCTGTGATGTAGACTTTGTAGTGTTCAGGTATTTGCGAATAAATAATGTTTCAGGCCCGCCTAAATAATTCCCGCGACAACAATAATAGTAAGGTGCCCTCAGTTCCCCATTTGATTGATCGAGTCTATTCAATTTGCATCGTGCTCATGTTTGCATAACCATGTACCTACCGTTGTTATCCTCACAATCTCCATATTGATAACTTGACTTAGTTCAATAATCTACTGGTGGCACTGGACAAGCTTCTCGTTGTTGCATCACTAGTTAACTTAATACTCGAAAAAATTAATTAAATTAAAAAATGTAACTTAAAGAAACGAAAGAAATGTTTCCGATAGTTGGTGTTGCATTACCTAGTGTGAAGCGAGTTTAATATGAAGGAGAAAAAAATTGAATATGAATCTGCACTTTACCTAGCGGGCGCCTACCTACACACTGACTAGAGAACCTTCGATGTTTAGTTGTTATTTTGAATAATGAACCTTTTTAATCCACCGATTAAAAAACCTAAAAATGGTTGTTTTCCCTTGTAAGAAACGTAGATTTCAAAAATAGAATTTAAAAAAGCCGTCCTGTCAGCCGCCTAAAGCTTTTGTCCGAAACTAGATACTGGATCATCCTTTACGAAATTCGGGTCAAAATTAGGGATGGGACATCGAGACAAAACATCGATGTCAATGTTCGAGTGCTGGCATCGATATGTCTTCCTATATCGGGTGAAAACATCAATATTATCGATATTTTTTATATCGGTGCCTTTATCAGTTAACAGTATTCTTATTACACCCTACCTACTGAAGTTCGCTTCATGCTAGTATTCTGAAAATTGTGTGATACCCCATTTTAATTTGAACATTTTTGAAAGCTGAAGAATCTCATAATTTTTGTGAGCTAATTTTGCCTATCTATCTCGTTTTTTTTTTTTAACTTCCAGCTGCTCTGGTTTGAATGGATTGAGATATCTCCAATCCGATTTCACCATCGATTTCAGAAAAAACCTTACGAAAAAGGTTCACCTGCTTGGGCATTTTTCCGGTAATTTTCCCCCATTTGAAATGCCCCAAATCTCTCATTTGAGTAAGGCGATTGTGCCCATCTTCAAACATAGCCTTTTGAAAGCCTAGATAACGTTTTTGTGGAAATTTGAGCTTTCAACCTTAATTTTATCGAGAACTATCGTTTGGAATGTGTTTTTGGTGTCTTTTGACAGTGGGTTTTGATGGCAGAATTTTTTGAAAATTTTAATTTTAAATGATTTGGACCGAGAGCAATAGTTTTTTTTCTTCGAAAATTCGCTGATACTCCAGCAGTTGAAAGAATTTTCAATATTTCTTTTTCTTTCACGTTAGGTAGCAAACAAACTAGATGGCATTTTTTCTGTGAGTGAAGAGTTAACGAAACCGATGTTATCGATGCAAAAACATCAATATATCGATATTATCGAATGTGTGGCATCGATGGAAAAACATCGTAATATCGAAGCGATAATATCGATATCGATGTCCCATCCCTAGCTAAATCTAACATCGATTCGGAATGTACCGGCAAATCTCGGCATCTTGATCAATCACCTCTGACTCTTTGTCGGTCAGTGAGTCTCCTTGGGTGTTCTTCCGAAATTCCATGCGGGGCTTATACCCTCACACCGAGGAAAAAACGTGTTGGACACCCACAGTGGTAGGTTTCGGTCAATTTTTTCCAATTTCGCCCGCTCTTTGCCTCTTTTTCCTACGACGGATCCTCTTTGCGATAGCCCACTTTTCATAATACACTTGCGTAGCTTTTGCATAGCTACACGTGTTTTCTTCTGGAGCATAGCCATCCGTGCAACATTTCTCTCTGTAATCGCATGATTGAACTGCTCCCCGAACCATCCATTCCTTGGCTGGGGCTGCTTCGCGCCAAGCACTTGATCCGCAGATGCCTTAACTGCCGCCTTGATACGATTCCACTATCAACGTCAGTATATTCACCGTGAACGGTGAAATTTGGTCCAGTAGTTGTGGAAAAAGCTTCGGACCGCGGACAGACGGATTGTTTTTATTCCATTTTGAAAATCTACATTTCTTGAAACGTAAACCAACAAATTTGTTTTCCTGGGTCGAATACAAAGGTACATTATTCATAATAACAAAACAAAATCGGTTAGGTAAGCAGTCGGGCTGAAGAGGAATAAAATATAATTTTTCCTCGTCAGGTATAACCAGGACGATATCTACGACGAAAATTTCCTTCAGCTTAGAATCAAACCAACTGACTCACGTATTGCGGCTTTATAGCATCGTTTATTGCAAACTTATATGGCGGGATATTGTTACCGTATCTACAGTTAACAAGGGCACGGTCGGGCAAAGGCGATATCGCCAGTTTCAGAACAAACAAATAGGTATATAAGCAGTAGAACTAACAAACGGGAGGGGGTCATAAAGTAATAACTGCATTCTTCAGAACTGGGCCACTGAGGGATCGGTCCTAGTTCTTTTTCAACAGGCAGACCAACATGTTCACCGACTTGGGGAAACAGAAGGGTTTGGTGTTTCTGGGAGTTTTGGCTTTTCTGGTTGTCGTCGTCGTCATTTTAGTGGCCTGCTTGGATTTCAACGGAGGGCCAACGAACGGGGCCGAGCTTTTGGCATCAGTACCATTCGTCGTTGGGTAAGCTCTTTTCATTTTATGAGACCTAACTCCTAATGCAAGGGGACTGCTATTGCACTCGTTGGTTTCCTCAACGCCACGATTCAACGAGATGGAAATTTATACAGGGTGTCCCACGATTTGCCCTCCCCCCCCTTCTTAAATCATCAAATAGGGGTAAACAAAAAAAATTTATTTTTTAAATCTTCATATTTTTTTTGCAAAGATTTCAAATATTGTATTTGCGCACACCTTGTAACTACGCAACCATGCGCGAGTGACACCAACTTTATTATATTAAATGGGAACCCCAATTTTTTATTGCAGATTCGGATCAACCCAAAGTTCATGAAATCGCTCATCCTTTTTTTGTTGTTGCGCGCTACCGGTTCAGCGAGCACTTGCAGTTGCCGAACTCCAATGCTGTCAAATAAAGAAAGGATGGTGAACTCTAAAGTGCGGCACATGAATTTTCATTGTTCTTTAACGCTGATTCGCTTGATGTTATCCATTTCTTGATTCGACTCAATTTTCAAGACATCAAATTGGAGCGTACTTATAATATGTTTATTTTTTGGAAACGTTTCGTCCCGTGGGGAATTCTTCAGTCCTGTCATTATATTATATTAAAGTGTGTGTATCCAACCAACATCATAGTAGTTAACACCCACGTGTTATTTTTGGAGTGATTTTCTCCTTTTGTATATAATCATTGAAAATCCAGAAGGGAGTAGAGAGCTTTTTTGTAACGTAATTCATGAGAAAAACTTTCATGAAAAAAAAAGAAATGATTTTTCTCATGAATTACGTTACAAAAAACTCTCTACTCCCTTCTGGATTTTCAGAACGACTCCAACAATAACAAACGAGTGTTGACTACTATGATGTTGGTTGGATACAAATACTTTAACATAATATAATGACAGGACTGAAGAAGTCCCCATAGCGGGACGAAACGTTTCCAAAAAATAAACATATTATACGCTCCAATTTGATGTCTTGAATGAAAGTGGTCACACCACAACCAACAACCATGACTCAATTTTCGCGGAATGATGACCGAAATTTGTTTATTTCGCGACCGTTTTTTATTTTAGGCTTCTGTTTTTAAATTTTTACGGGGATTAAACAATAAAAAATTGGTTGAGGGATCAAATTTTCATGAAATTTTGGGTAGAATCCGAATCTGCAATAAAAAAATTGGGATTCCCATTCAAAATAAGAAATTTAGTGTCACTTGGACATGGTTGCGTAGTTGCGCGGGGTGTGCAAATATAATATTTGAGATCCTTGCAAAAAATATGAAGATTCAAAAAATAATTTTTTTTTTGTTTACTCCCATTTCGACGATTTTTGGAGCGGGGGACGGGGGAACAACTTGTGGGACACCCTGTATAGCCCCAGCTACCATAATTTTCACTAAAAGTCCAACTTGCAAGATAGCAGTGGAAAAAGCGTCGAATTCCCGACCTCTCCAACATTTTTCGATTACAATTTAGGGCGTGGAACTTGAAATTGAAACGTAAATTCAGTCCATATCCCATGGTTACCTACCTATTTTTCATATTTTACTAGTTTTACATATCAAGCAATGTCAATGTTTACTAAATACCGTTCCAAAAGGTTTGGCTTCAAACGGGAGGATGGGGATTCTTTCAGTTTTGTTTTTGCTCTACAAATAACAGATTTTCCGGGATGAGCCAAGAGTTGACCATTTCATTAAAAAACATGAGTGCTATTGCTCATACATCGAGTGTTTTTTGATCCAGCCTGTGATGGATATGGTTAGTTGGCCCTTCCCGATTCTTGAATCCGTTGGCTTGGGAAACGAATCAGACGAATTGAAGCGCCTGGGTCATTCTCTAAGCGAGGCAGGCATTACTGCATTCAGCTCAATGGAAGGGGCCACTATACCATTCCATTACCTCATGTCAACCAACGAAAAAACACTTTTTTTTGGTCAATTACGAAGGTCAATTTTTGAAAGTAGTTAGCAAAAAACCAATGTTTTTCATTTTTGGTTAGAGTTGGGTCTCAAAAAACCGACCACGGATTTTTGAAGCCTCATTTTAATGTTGTATTTTTAATAACAAACCTTTGAAATCGACCAAGAAAAAATCGTAAACCCCTCAAAAATTGACTGTTCACAATTGTGCACATATATCTGTCTAAAAATCCTAGATCGATCCGTGACGTGCCTGTATTATTTGCATCTTAATCAGTCAACCCTAAGGGATAGTACTTAAGATAAAACTATTAAAATCGAAATTTCAGATACCTACCTTCTATCAGTACATTTACAATAGAATTACAATTCATGGAAACGCCGAAATAAAATATACATAGATCAGTGATTTTTTCAGAAGAGTTATCTAGTACAGAAGTATCAATTACAGCGTTTTATAGTTACAAAAGGATTGAAAGATCAAACCATCCGTTCAGGGTCATAACTGTTCTTTACCCATTTGGGCTGTTTGGATTTTAGTCGGTTTTGAAAGTTTATCCAAACTCCCTAATGATTGTGGTTCTGTTTTTCAGGAAGAGCCAGTGGTCCGAGATCCTTCGAGATGGGTTTGACAAAGTCAACAACCTCTCGACCGTCCCCTGGGACTTCCAAGAGTTGAGGTCCAGTTCAGTAAATGCTCAGGTAGTTGGGTGATCAATAGTGTTCGTATAAACAAGTCAGTACTCTTTCTTAAGACCAGATCTAAAGCCAAACACAGTAAGTTATTATTTCCAATACTTATCTTGGACTGCGCGGTGCTACAGCCTATTTGCGTACGGGTGATCAATCTGTTAGCACGCGAATGGAATAAAAAAGGTAATTTCGAAGATCGCGCCAACAATTTCCCGGACTTTTCGGCCTGGGTTGAGAATCATGCTGTTTGTGGAAAGCGAGTAGACTGACAGGCCAAATTAAAGGGAGTCTTTCCATTGCGTTCTAGTTTAGTGACTAAACCAGCTTTTCGAACCAGGTTTCCTTGGAGCTTGAAGATTCTTTGGTACTAGGAATTCATTCTCTTTGTGTGTACTAGTAGGTGAAAGGTTAATTTGTCCGGGTATTTGACTCTTCTCACTTCTTCATTAATCACTTTTCAGTATAACCGAGGCCAACGTCGATATGTGCATACCTCTGTGATGTTGGCCCAGTTTTCGTTTTAGTTTTTAGTGGCTCATCAGCAGGGAGGTAGAGACAAAACATTCTGCTGGCAATGTGAACTTTTGTCAGTCCAAATTCAAGGATTATGACTGCCGATTTTTTCTGTTGCTTGCAAAACCTCAATTTCTACAGTATTTACAACGTGAAACGTATGATCTCCCACGATTATATGATTTAAAGAACTTGAAGGTTTTCATCATCTTTGCAGTATGATTGCATCGTAAATAAAAACCATCCGCAGAACCGATAACCTAGGGGCATGACACAGAACTCGGGTCAGGATCGCAAATCAATCATCTTTGATGCATACCGTAAGCGGTCATGAATTTGCATCCTAACTGGTGATGTCTGAGGAAAACTAACAGCACTTCAGTCGTACACAAATCAAACTTCATTTACAACAAAGAATCATACGGTACAACACTACAATATAATGATCAACACAGGAAACAAGGTGTTGTTAAGTTCAGATAAAGCAAAAATGGATTTGAGTTTGTAAATCTATATGAAATATAATTAAGACCTCAAGAGGCAGTGTAGACGGGCAGTTAGTTAGCAAGGTATTCAGCTATGAGCTTCCATGCACGCAAAGGTTTGGCCAGATTTTCGAGGTCATTATCTTCATCTTCTTATTTCCTGTAACTCCTAGGAGGAGTATAGGGCTGCTAAGAAATTGCACCATTCTTCTTGGTCGTATGCTAGAGGTTTTATTTCCTGCCACGACTTCCCTGCACACCTAGCTTCAGCCTTTACTGCCTCCAAGTTTTAAGTGGTCTCCTCCTCCCTCAACCCTGAGGATTCCAGTCTAACGATTTCTTTTCGATTGGACTCGTCCTTGAAAAGCGTGTGGCCAACTCATCTCCGTTTCCGTTCCTTGATCTATAATGAGATGGACTTTTGCTCAGCTCTCTATAGAAGCTGATCGTTGGAAATGAAACTTTGTCCAGCTTCTCCTCCTGAGTCAACTATGCTGCCGAGGTACAGAAAGAGTTTACCTGCTGTAGGTCTTCACCATTCGCCTCCTGGCTGCGCCCTTGTGCCACATTTACTACGCCCTAGCCGGTCCCATGCCCATGTTGTAAGGAGGAAGGCCACTGTTGTAACCTGGATGGAATGGATATGAGATCTGTCTCAGGGAGAGGAGCCTTTAAACATCTTACGACTCTGAAGCAGTGGTGGGGCAAGCTTATATGCCTTACAGAGGGCCAAACTTCTGCCAAGCTAGGATGTAAACAACAACGATGACAGAAACCAAAATATTAATGATCCCCGGACTGACCAAACGTTGAAGCCATTGTACATTATTAACATTAAACTAACATTCCACAATGTCTGACATTTCTCCCGTAGGTATGTTCAAAAGTGAAATAATTTTGATGCAAGTATCTCTTGTGATTTTCAGCTGTACAGTGTTGGAGCATCTAATTGCACTCAATCACAATATAAAGATGCCGTAGCTCAGACTTTAGCTCAGATTGATGTAATGATGCGAGCATTTGAAAAATATGAACAATATTTCAAACCGGCTGTGTCCTCATCAGGTAAATTCCTTGTTTGTGACCTGTGTAACATTTTTCCTGTAAGTAGAATTGTTGTAGAAATGAAAGCAATAAGTTTACTCTTCCTACCACCCCTTCCTACCATTCATATACCCTGATTTAATAACTAACGATTCCGAAGTGTAAACCGACTAACTCAACACTGCGACATTAAAAATCAATTAATTTTTTTTCCGTGTACAGATATTTATTCTGCCAGATTACTGTCGAAAATAGCAGGGTTTTTGTCTATAGATGGCGGATACGCCCTGGACTCAAGACTCTCCGTCCTGAGGAGCTACTATAGGTAAGTACAGAGCCATTTCAACTATCATCAAGGTTGAATTGCGAATCCGTTATTGCGCACTGAACGTTATGAATGTGTACTTGAACATTTCCATGTTTCTACAGTATCTCATGTAATTGAAAACGCTGCAAATTATTATACAATTAATTAATTCTGTATTTGGTTTATGTTTCTTGGTTCACTTTCCTTCTAAGTAAATAACTGATCAATATATTAGATCTAGTTTTGTCTGAGGCATGTAGGAGCAGATTTTGGTTCATTATTTTCAAAAATTAATAATTTGTACTAAATACTAAAATAGAAAATTGACTGAAGTGTATAATAATTTGTACTAAAATGAATCTTCGCAAACAGTGTACCTTCGTTTTCTCAAGTTAGTTTAATTGTAGTTCACATGGGTACTACTGCAAATATGGCAATAATTACATCGTCGCCTACCAAAGAGTGTTATAGGTGAGGTATTTTATTCAATGTTTTGTGGTTTTAATTTTTTTGTTTGTTTGAGGGGTGTCTTACATTTGTAGTATAGTCGGCGTAGTTACTCACCTAATCCATTCTATGTGTAGAACAGAAAATCTGAAAAATTTCCCAATAAAATTGAGCACTTCTTTGACAGATGAGTTTGAAAAATGATGAATTAGTTTGTAGGTAAGAATTGTGACTAGGTGGGTTCGCAGCTTTTGCAATTCATGTACAGGTCGGCTTACATAAAATTTTCTGAAAATGAGAAATATCATTGACGATCCTGAGCTCGTAAACGTAAGTGAATGTGAAATATCTTAGGGTACCTATTTTTGATTACGAAAGTTAACGTCCTATGATTCCGTAGGTTTCATTAAGTTGTTTTTGATGTCTAATAAACAAGCTGGTGTCCGGAGAATCTAACAGGTATAACTGTGGTATAAGTGTGATATTAATTGGATTGTTTGTATATCACATAACGAAAGTGTAGGAGGGATTATCATCACAAGCAACTTAAGAGATAATCCGATCAGAAATAGCCTAATTGAATCATTGGAGAAGATGTAATTACACACACTTTTTATTACGTTTTCCATGGTTACTCCTGAAAAGACATACCTATTCTATTGTGATTACATTAAGTGCAATATCAAGTCTTGTAACCATCACCTTTTCTGTAGTACCTGTTTTCAATCTTACCTGGGATTAAGGGTGTCATCACAACTTTATGTGTGGGCTCATAGCTGCCGCGGCTTTGATTGGTTCTGTAACGAGTCGATGTAATCGCCCAAGGTGAGCGTTTTTCAAAAAGCTGGAGTTTGCCCAAATCAAAATATCAAATTTGCCCAAATTCATTGGTGAGGGGTTAATTTACTCAAGGCATACCCTCGTGTGATTGAAACAGCTTGCTACGCCCGAGTGGTAGGACTTTGAGCGGTTGCGACAGAATAGTCCGCTAATCAAGTTTGTGCCGATCATAATCACTCCCTATAATAATAACAATAGTAATTATTATGATATTAGGGATGTGGTTCTATTACAATACCACAACAAATGATATCACAGCATTGGTGCCAATTACAAGGATAATCTCTCAATCAGTTGTGGCAATACTCGTAGGCGTAATCACTGGGAAACGCTCCAAATTATTAGACATGTGATTATTTTTCTACATTCGATTCTGTTAACTAATTTCTAACTGAATCAAACAGAAAACTATCCTCGTACACTGATAGCTTTTGAGATTTTGACTTTTTGATAGAATAATCCTTGAATATAATCTCTAGGATGTGCTAGTAACATTCCGAGATTAGTAGCACATGCAAGATCGATGTTGGAAATTTCGAACGGCCTAGTCCAGTAGTTTTCGAGAATAGCTTCAGGCTTTGGAAGGCAAACGGACGGATTTTGGTTTATTATTCAATAATAAACCATTGTAATCGCTCTTGAAAAAAAAATTTAACCCCCCCCTGAAAATTTCATGGTTTACGTTTCAAAGGGTGTAGAATTCAAATCTGCAATAAAAATTTTTCCGTCCGTCCGCCGTACGCCGTAAGCACGATTTCTCCCCAAACGGCTCGAGCTAAAAATCTGAAATTTTCGGGAAAAATCAATATTGGTCCGACAACGCTCCAATTCTTTAGCCAGCTCTCTCACTTAATTTAAAGTGCCCTTTAAGGGTTGTCATAGTTTGTAAAATCCCTAAAACCCTCAAAAAAAGTCAAGGCGTTCTAAATTTGGACTTTTTTTAAAGAACATTCCATGAGGAATCGAATGAGCCCTTCCCCAGGTCCGTAGCTCAAACCATTCCCGATGTATGGCCCGATTTATGGTGCCAACATTTGCATCCACATTCACTACATCACTAGGTTACTGCGATCAAAACAAAAACTATGGGTTTTTTTTTGTTTTGATCGTAGTAACCTAGTGATGCAGTGAATATGGATACTGGAGTGAACTCCTGATAGGGTTTATAGCCGATACACGGGTTGAAGCATTCTGATATGCATACTCCGTCTTACGAAATGTAAAATTATCAAATATAATATTTTTCCATTGTAATCGCTCTTGAAAAAAATGCTGCAAATTCTTTCACTGGGATTTATTATTCATTGAATTATGATTTGAATTTCTACTAAGCTTTGAAGTGCGCGTGTTTCACAGGTGATAGAGCGATTATTGAATTTCAGGAGGCACACAAATATGATCAACTGATCAATCCAAATAGGTATTTTGGTTGAGAACCGATTTAAGTGCTCTATGCATATCTCCTGAAATTCAATAATCGCTCCATCACCTGTGAAACACGCACACTCCAAAGCTAAGTAGAAATTCAAATCATGAATCATTGAATAATAAACCCCAGTGAATGAATTTGCAGCGTTTTTTATTCGATTGTCGGAATCTACACACACTTTTCTTGAAATGTAAACCAACAATTGTAGATTCCTGGTTAAAAGTTTTTTTTTTACCGATTACAAAGGTTCATCATTGATAATAAATCAAAATCTTATTAAAAATGTAATGGCAAGCGTGATCGTAATAAAAGATGGCGATTACAGTCATTTTAACTATAATAGTCATTATGAATGGAGTGCAAGTCTTTATTAAAGCCCTTGCTATTATGGTGATTGTACGATTGTATGTTGAAAGTGAGGTCATCAGCGGACCGATAACTGAAGCGGAAGAGTTACATTGTATGTCATAAATTTGATCTACGTACAGAGCTCATTAGATGTAACAGTAATACAATTTTTTGTAGATTAATTTGCAGTGTAAATGTATTTTGAGTTACAAATTTCTTCATTTTCATTTTTGTGTAGGCTAGGAGTACGGTGCATAGCTATAGGGGGACAGTGCAGCACGCCATGGTGAGTCTTCAAACACTGGGTGGTGTAAATCACCATCACCTTCCGTGTAATGAAAATGTTTTCATACAATTGAGATATTCAACTATGTAGGTCAATATCGGTGGATACTTAGCTATTATCTAGTGTACCTCCTCAAATGTTCGCAAGTAAAACGAATATATTTTTCAGAAAAATACGTTTGCGAAACTAGGTGGATAGGTTGTGTAATACAATTTTTTTTGCTCTTGTTCATTCGGAGACTGAAAGTAAACTTTCTACAGAATTTACTTGGATAGGTCAGTCAACCATCGCTGAGTAATCATTGACCTGCTGTACCTCTATTTTGAATAAGTTAAAAACCCTTATTTTCGCAGGTCAAAGACCTCACTCGATCCTGCTGAAGTCAACAGCACACTGGACAACTTTGGACAAGTAAGCAATCCCCATCACAGTAAAATTTTGGTCTGGTGCTGGTTGGTACCTGTAAATGGAATTCCTATAACGAAACAAGATAATGCAACTAGGACGCCTTTAAGAAACTAGATCATGTAGGAAAGGCAAAATATCCAAATAGAAATCCATTGGAAATCATTCCAATTTCGAATTCAAATATTGACGCTACCAAACCTAAATGACCTATTTTTGATATTGTTTCTCAATTCGCCTTCATGTTCAATCTTTTTTTGCACCAAATTTTTAGAAACTTGGAGTTTCTTAATGAATAGAAAAAATGGAGGGGATAATGTTTTTAATGAAGCAGTAATTTTTGATTTTTTGAATAATGAGGAATTTTTGGTTTGGTGACTGTTTCGGATGGATATGGTGGCTGTGATGGATATGGTTAGTTGTCCCTTCCCGATTTTAGAATCCGTCGCCTTGGGAGATGAATCAGACGTTTTCCATCCTCTGAACGTGGCGGAGCATTAAATCCGCATTCAGCTCAATGGAAGGGGCAGCTATACCATTCCATCACCTCACAGGGCGCAAATTTTATATTATAATGTACCTCTGAACATTGATTTACACAGAAGGAAATATAGAAATAATAAACCTCTTTGTAGTAACTAGCAGGGTTTTGAGTATCAAAACTAATCAAAAACGCCTACACTGCGAGGCATCTATTACAAAACCTTCAATAAAAAGACAGAGTTTCCGTGAAAGTAATATTCCTCTTATTAAAGGCTGGGTTTTCAAACTATGATAAAACGAAAAACGTCACCGAATCTAGGAATCTGAATCATCACAACCGATCTTCATCGCTCGTAGCTGCAAATGACGATCGATGATTAGTACACAACGGAACCCCACCCGCCCATTAGGGTGATTGTGTAATGAACGTGATGTAAGAACGTTTTCACATGCGGTGTCCATTGATTCGATGTGTAAGTGTGAAGTCATAACGAGCATTTATTAGGGGCTATCACCGTTTCAAAGGGACATGAACGAATTCGATATTGCTTTCAATCTTACCTGCTGGTATCTAATCCTGCCAAACTTGATCCTCCATTGAGCAAATGACTCCGCCACCCGAAATTCAATTCAACCGCCTCCCCCTATCAAATCACCCTTATAAGATCACCTCATCACACAAAACTTCATTATTTGACTATACATTTATATGTATTCCCGAAGTACCCTTGATTGTGGCATACTCTAGTTCTATAAATCGTTGGCTCTCTATTTAATTAAATACTAAAGTAATTTCATCTGTTTTAATTAATTCGAATTATGATTAGTATGGATAGTCCCCACTTCCCGATCATAAACCTGACATTTTCTATCTTCAAGGATATCCTTAGGGTGTTGTAGGCACATTGCCTCGGAACCGGCAACTATCTATTCCGTCACCTCCCTGTTTGTTAGTAGATCCTGTCAACAATCCACTCACCGTCTAAAATTGACATTCCTGGAGCCCCTAAGCTAATTAAATAAAATTCCGTGCAAATCAGATATTTCCGCCAATTGGAAAATGTTGATATTTTGTTTATTCTTCATAATAATCATAATCGATAAACCTCTGTATAAGTCTCGCCCAACCATAGCTCGCTTTCTTCCATTTGTCAGCGCTGTTGTTGAGGTACAATATGTTATCGGTTTTCCGTGGTCATCATCTAGCATTATTTGATTAGCATCTTTATAAGATCAGTTGAAGACCGTTTCTCTCCAGCGAGGGGTTTCTACCTTTGATTTCTGAAGACATCCCTCTTTGTTTTGGGAATTTTTGTACATTTACAATCTTGCCCACCCAAGGAGAGCTGAGTACTGGGTCGATTGATTCCTGGGACTTAATTGCTTTTTCGGATGTCTGCGTTTAGCCTATAGGCCAAACAAACCCGTAACTCTTTTCTGTTGTGTAGCAGAGTGGCGCAGTGGAAGCGTGCTGGGCCCATAACCCAGACGTCCGTGGATCGAAACCACGCTCTGCTACCATGTAATACTTGAAAGGAATTGTTATATCAATTCTTCTTGATTACGATTTCTTGATATTATTCCCTTTTTTGACCTTATTAATTACTACGGTTCTTTTATATAAAGATATATAAGGTTCAAGAAATGATTCTGCACAAGGTTTTGGTAATAGATTGAGTTATTTATTCAATAATCTTATTTATTGCTCCAAGAATAACTACGGGGCTCCTATTAACCACGATGTGGAAAAGGTTATGGTATTCCTTTAATATTTTTACTTTTATAAAATAGCACCGCAGGTGGTATTGGGTAAGGAGTTCGGTTAATAGGATGGGTATGGATATTAATATCAATTTGATTCGAGTTCAATGATAATTGGAAAACGGTACCTTGTGAGTCGGGAGTGCCCACAGCTTTAGGTGTCTCGTTATCTCTCCCCCCCGCTTCGCTTCTCTCGCATTTTATTCCGTTGATAGCCGATAGATGGTGTCGGCTATCACAGTTGTAATTTGCCTTTAATTTTCTACATAAGAAATCGTTAACATTTAATCTGGACGTTAAGCGGAATTCAATCTGGGGGGAAACATCCCCACCTCAGGTGTTGCCCTCACTCTACCTTTGCTGTATCGGGACCATAAGTCTGGTCAGCACATCTATCAACTTCAATAAATTCTTCTCCATACGTAAGTCTTCCATCACCTTTTCCACTGAGAGTGGGTGGCTATGGTTAAAAGTCGGCTATACGATCTAGTGCTGTATACGACCCTTCGTTTAACTCACCAATCCACACCTACCAAAGTATAGTTAGGAGTACAATGCTTGTTGGAAAAGTCATAGATAGATTACGTAAAGGAAGAAGCATTCAATCTGAACACACAATACAATGAAGCGATTATCGCAATGACAGCGCTGACTGGGGAAGGGCCGTGTTCGAATCATGCTCAGTATTCTAAACTTGTTTTCAATGGAATTGCAAGCAAAGTATAAATATTGCAGGTTTTTCAATTAGTTTGAATTGTTTTAAATGACATCACCAAAATTCATAGTATCGACTGGGAGTGATTTTACTTTGTACAGAAGATATGTCGTTCAAACAAGAATTTATCAAGGTGAAAAGAGTACAGTGCAAAGTGGCAGAAATTAATAAATCGTATCAATGTTTGTTTGTAGAGTGTAGTGGAAGAAATGAACAGACTTGGGATTCTCATAGATTTGACGGGAAGCAGCCACGAAATTCAACTGCAGGCAATTGAAATATCCCGGGCACCCGTAGTAAGTACCTACTTGACAAGTATACAATAACACTGATTGAAGTAGGCTTTTATTAGTATGATATTTATCATTTACGTTCTTTTAGTTCGGTCGTTGGTATGTTAATTTTAGTTACTTTTCTATTGCCGTTTCACATAAAGTTTCGGTATGAAAAAATATGTTTAGGATATCCAATGTGGTTTTGTTAGAATAAAAGGTAAAACAATGGCACTCTTAGGTACGTCGCTTTTCGACTAGGCAAGGGATTTTCATAACAATCCTATCTATAATTGCGTTCTCTGTTATGTAGATATTCTCAGCGTCTTCAAGCAACAATCTCACGCCTAACCCTTTGAATATTGACGATGACGTTCTGCAAGCTTTGGTGAGTTCCTACTAACAACCAAGTGACAAGTTTTTTAATCCGAATAATTATTGAAAACATTGAGATATCGATATTGAGAATGTACTAGGGGTATCCAAAAAGTATTTTTCCCTAACTTATGAAAAATGAAAATAAAAAAACGGTTTTAAAGAAGAACTATTGACACACAGTAACAATCAACTATTTTCTTGCATAATGCCCATTTTTCTTCAAAGATTTTGGTTTATTATTCAATAATGAACCATTGTAATCACTCTTTAAAAAATTCTAACCCCCCCTGAAAATTTAATGGTTTACGTTTCAAAGGGTGTAGGATCCGAATCTGCAATAAAAAATTGTCCGTCCGTCCGCCGTACGTCGTACGCACGAATTCTCCCAAACGGGTGGAGCAAAAAATTTGAAATTTTCAGGAAAAATCCATGTTGGTCCGGCGACGCCCCAATTCCTGAGCCAGCTCTCTCACTCAATTTAAAGTGCCCTTTAAGGGTTGTCGAAGTTTTGTGAAATCCCTAAAAACCTCAAAAAAAGTCAAGGCGGCCTAAATTTAGACTCTTTTTGTAGAACTTTCCACGAGGAATCGAATGAGCCCCTCCCCAGGTTCGTAGCTCAAACATTCCCGATATATGGCCCGATTTATGGTGCCAACATTTGCATTTTTGCGGTTTATTACTGTTTATGTTTTCATCGCAGTAACCTAGTGAAGTAGTGATGTAGTGATGTAGTAATGTAGATACTGGAGTGAACTCCTAAAAGGCTTTGTAGCCGATACACAGGTTGAAGCATTCAGATACGCATGAAACGCTGCAAATTCTTTCACTGGGGTTTATTATTCAATAGGCATGCGTTCATGATTTGAATTTCTACTAAGCTTTGGAGTGTGCGTGTTTCACAGGTGATACAGCGATTATCGAATTTCATGAGGCACAGAAATATGATCAACTGATCAATCCAAATAGATATTTTGGTTGAGAACCGATTCAAGTGCTCTATCCATAGGTATCTCCTGAAATTCAATAATCTGTCCATCATCTGTGAAACACGCACACTCCAAAGCTTAGTAGAAATTCAAATCATGAACGCAAGCCAATTGAATTATAAATACCAGTGAAAGCATTTGCAGCGTTTTTGAGAAATGTTCGGCATCCCAGCACCCTTTAACCTCTTATTTTTTACCTGAAATCACTTTTTTTTAAAACTTTATTATCCTTTTTAGCTTTAGGAGTTGCTCCCGAACGTGATATGTTGCGAGCACGATGACAGCCAGCAGATGGCATGTTATTATGCGGCTCTCGAACTTTAAGCCTAGATAATTTAGATGAGGAATTCAGAGATTTCAGCAGATTTCTTCGATCCCAAGTCAAAATTTACAGATTCTACCAACAGTTGTATCTTGAAATAGACCTTTCACAGTTTTCATCTAATGTGCGAATTAGTCTGTATACAGCCTCCAATGAGTTCCATTTCTCACAAATGTACACCTCTACAGGGTGTCAACAAAACAGGTCTGACGTACTAAAGGGGTCGATTCTACAACTAATTTGCAACAACTTTTGCCTTTTAGCAATTTTTTTTTAGAGGCTTCGTTTTTGAGTTATTTACGATCTAAGATTTTTTTCGTGTTTTCGACCTTATCTCCTATAAATTGCTATAACTCCCTTAATTTACAAGATAATCTCAAATCTGAGTACACCGTTGGAAAGAGCAGTAAATTTCCTTTCGGATTGATGCCTCACCTTTCCCGAAAAGTGAGGTTTGAGACATAAAAAAGCTCTCTGAAAAGCTAATTTTTACTTAATTTGGGAAACATAGAGTTTTTTCAATCGGAAATTGAACTATGAGAACCAATTTTTTTTTAAGATGCAAGAACGGTAAAAACTGCGTTAAGATCTCACCTTTCCAACGGTCTAGTCAATTTTGTCCTTAAAAAATTTTCCTGGGGAGGAAATTGAGTTTGAATGCTGAAAAACATGAGCTTTTCGAGAAAAATCGGGTGATTTACATGGAAAATGACGAAATCAAAACTTTGGAAGTTGGGAGAGCTCAGTGATGGTACGGAGGGTGTTTCGTACGCTGAATCGAATAGTGGCACTCCCGAGCCTTTCCCATTATGTTCAGTTTGTAGATTTCAGGACCATTGGATCAGATCAAACAAAAGCCTGTCAAATAAAACTAGTTATTATTAAAGAAATATTAAACGTACGTCAGACCTGTTTTGTTGACACCCTGTATATATGAAGGGCGCATGCTCAGAAAGAACATCTATTACCCATAATTTTCTCGTGTCCTAGTTGTCCGATTCCGCTCGAAGTTGGTGGGAGTTCGGGAAATGACTGGTTAATAATCTCGCATCGATTTTAACACGATCCTAACATAGCTCCATTCATAGAATTAGCCCAGCATTCGGCGGAGCGAACCTTTTCAATCAAACCCGTAACACATTAACTGAATTAACTGAATCAACACAGATCTCGACACTTGAACCATTCATACATGCGAGAACACGAGTTCAACTCCCTGAGCTAATCAACTTCATTGCGCCCGAACATTCTGCGCATGCCCTAACATAACAATCATTCATGTCTGATTGATCGATTTGGTGAATTTACGCTCCACTTAATTTAGTCGTCCACCCAAACACAAGAAACCCATTTGGAATCTAACAGATTATTTTAAAGCCAATTTCAAATTGGCTTTTCATTCCATAACTTTAAATTCTTTACTTTTTTCTATAATTCCAATATATTTTAATTATTATTATTTAAAGTTTAAATTGATATTTTTGATCCTACATAACTGTTTATCTGGATTGCGCTCCGTAGGGTGCCAAAGGAGGGTTGGTAATGGTTTCATTCTCATCAAATCAGTGTTGCAGCGATCTGTCGAATTGCACTGTGAGCAATATTGTAGGTGAGTCTATAGCGTTATTATTATTCCATGAAATGCCCAATAACTGATTGATAAATCAAGTGATTGGTCCTAAAATCGCATCTGATACCAAAATATTAACAATGGAATGTATATGACTGTCGGGATCGGTGTAAACCTAAAATTAAAGTAGCTTCAGTGCTCCTACGTTATTTACTTCTTCTGTTGACTTAGTAAGAAGTATCAATTTGGACTACAAATAATTAAGAAAACACGTAACATAACGGAATTTGATAACTAAAGCTACTTCGATTTACAGAGCACATCAATCACATAGCAAACATTTCAGGAAGAACGTCTGTTGGGATTGGCGGAGACGTTGGGATGCCCATACAGTATCCGCAAGGTAAACTGCGTACCTCTTTTCTCTATGTAAATCAATATGTATCGCATACCCAATACTTTCAATAATATGATAATACTTGTGCATTCATCGACCTTCAAAAACGTCAGCTTCCTAAAGGTCTAATCAAATTTATTGTAGTAATTGGGTGGGGGAGGGACATCCTTTCATTTTATAATGGGGGTTTGAAATTGAAAAGAATTGAAATTTTCAGGAGTTCAGAACTGCAAGGATTCCATAATAAGAATATGGAAAAAAATCCACGAACGCAGTTCAGAAGCTACTTCGAGCACCTCACTAAATACATTTATAATGTAAATGCAGTCTCACAGAAAAACAAGGGAGAAGTTGCTGCTAGTTCTGTTGTTCCTATTATGAGTAGGACAGGGACAAATTCGCTTGAGGTCTGGGTTAGGATTTTTCGGTCTGTTGTTCTAGCAGCCACTTTTTACGGCTCGGAGATTTGGGGATTACGCTTCCTTGTAGTGGTGGAAAGAGTACAAGTACGAGCGTTCAAAAATGCTTTTTTTCTTGCACGAAATACGCCCGATTATATTGTACGTTCTGAGTTTGGACTAACGCGTACCAGAGTCCAGTTAATGGCCAGAGCGCTGGGACGGTGGCTAAAGCTTGGACAAATGGAAGGGGATCGCCTCCCTCGGCTATGTTTTGAACGACTGCTGCTGTTGTCGCGACGGAGAGAAGACTTAACATACAATTGGGCCTCCCAAATGTCCGTTTTTTTCGAAGAGTTAGGTGAAGGTGACATTTGGCGAAGCCAGGATTTTGACGGGATTAGGGCAGTCCAGGATGCTCTCCTTGACCGTAATTCTGACAAATGGAAGAATACCGATAGAGAGATGGTTGCTGCCTCGTCGTACAATGAGCTCTGTAAAAACTTAGCACCGTTGCAAGACCATGGAGGCTATCTAAATTTCGCAACAGGCATCCAAAACAAAAGACTCTTGTGCAAGATCAGAATGAGTAACCCATACAGGTTCTCGATCTACAGTCGTGGCAAAAAAGCCTCTTTTGATGAATTGGAGGATTGTGTATCATGTGGGCTTGGAGTGCCCGACTCTCTCATTCACTGCTTTTGCGATTGCTCACGTTTTAGGGGTGAGGGGTTGTTCTAGTTTGAAACTCGGGACTCTTATCGTTAGGCAATTTCCTGTCTTTACTCAACTTGCCAACAAAGAAACAAGCCAATCAGTATATTTATTTCTGCAAGAAGTGATTGTTGTTATAGCCACTGGATAAAAAAATTTTCCGATCATTATTGTTTTCGCTGTGCCTTACTTTTCTTTCAAGCAAAGCATTATTTTCTGGTGGAAACTATGTCTATCTGTTTACCCTTAGCACCCAAGCACCTGTACGTTTTTTCTTTTCTATATACTGTGTTTGCCTGTCCAATAATTTAAGAGTTTAATGTACATAAAACAGTGTCAATTTTATTTTAATTACTTCTTCTGACTTGTACCTAGTAGTTAAAGCTACTCCTTTTAACGTCGAAAGACTATCCAAATAAAGAATTTAAAAAATAAAATACATTTATAATGAAGTAGCAAAAGGCTGAACATTTCGGATGTCTAACGAATTGAGTCGTCCCAAATTGACATCCATCTCTCTCCCTTACTACCTACCCTAGGTATCGAATCCACATCTGTTTTCAATCATAGGTGGATAGGATAAAATGGACCTGTCAGATGGCCTTTTCGCAGTCCTGACGTTACACCTATGGAGTTCCTCAACCTCTGGGGAAATTTGAAAACCGAGTTGGATTAGGTCAGGATTGAGTCGAGAGAGAGATTCAAAGGATTCTCGAGAGTGCAGACGATATTCGCAGAAATCATGCACAGATCCGAGATTCCGACGAACGGACCTCTGTACAATCCAAATGGAGGACATTTCAAACAACTTAATTTGTAAAAGAGTCCCTAAGGACTGAACATTTAAATTCCTCTCAATTTCAAACCCGTCCTAAAATGAAAGAAAAACCTACCAAATACCTTCCTGTTTGGCAGTCATTGAGATGTGAGAGTGTCCCCATTCGATTCCGTAAAACCCAAGAGTTATCCCGGGAAAAACACGTATTTTGTTGTTCGAACCCAATCATCACTGTGAAATCCAGTTACTACACAAATTCGGTTAGACCATCAGAAAGCTAAAGTTTTGGAGCAGTTTTTTAGACGGTCAACATAGTCCTTCTACAAAAACAGATAGGATTACGAAGCGTTGAAAAAATAGGTAATTTTAATATTTTGACAAAATTTACTTTTTGGACTTGTTTTTTCGCTCTTCAATTCTCCGTGAAAAACAATTTTTAAGCGTGCAAAAGACAAGAAATTTAACGCTCTTTCTTAGGGTATCCTCAAATTTGAATTTTTCGCGCAAATTAACAAAGTAATGGCAATTTAAGTGAAGTAAAAACGAAAAAATCTTAAACCTGGGATAACTCGAAAACGAAACCTCTAAAGAAAAACCGGCACTTTTGGTCGAAAATAGGTTGTAAAACACCTAGAAGAGCGGTCGGACACGACTCGAATTACACCTTGCACCTGTAACTTATTGAGATGAAAAACCGTGTTGTCGTACTTATTGAGATAAACTTCTCAAAACTTGGTTGACATACTGAAAATCAGTGCAAAATGGTATGGGCTGATAGTTGCTTGAAACTTGAGTGAAAGTCAAATGAGATTTCGCGGAGCAATATTAAGAACAAAAGTCTAGAAGGGATAGTTGGAAAGGGAGTTGGGCTTTAAGATTTTCATCGAGTTTGCTTGCAGCATTATATAAAATTGTGCACGAATACTTGTATCCAAACCACTGTGAATTGTTTCTAAGCACTATTTTACGATTTCAGGTATATCAGGCTCCTCATCCTACAACTCCGTATTTGATCAACTTCTGAACAGTGGCACGTGGACGGTCGCCGATTTGCAGAATTTAGCTGGAAACAACTTCATAAGGGTGATGGAAAGGGTCGAACAAGTATGTACACTCACCTGCTAGTGAAAGAAAAAAAAAAAAAAACAGTTTTTAATAAATTTATGTCGTAAGCTTTTCAGAGTTTTTTAGTTTTGACTAGGGAGGAACTTCCAATTAACCCTTGATTATAAGGGTAAATCGTTTCTTTATGGCGAATATGTTTGACGTCCACAAACTTCCTTTCATTCATAGGCGAAGTTTTTCTCAAATGTATCTGAGAATTAGGATTGAATTAATCAACGTTATTCTTTCTGTAGATAAATAGTTCATTCGTTACTCCGTGACGCTCGGAACATTAAAAGCAAAATGTGGTTTTCCTCCTATACATACGGTTTGTAAAACCTATCTCTTCAATGTCTTGAAGGCTTTTAACTTTTGGTTTGTGTTCATTCTTTAAAAATAAGAATATTCCAATTCTGAAATCGTATTTGAATAATAATGATGAATATTTCAGGACATTCATTTGTGCAATGGTGTAATTTTGTACGAAAAATTCGCTAGAAGAAGGAGAATATTGTGTGTCCTCGCACTAGACATGATGTTTTTGTTTCGTTTATACAAAGCTTTATGTAATTTTTGAGCTGTTTGATTGCAGGTCGCCAGGAACATGAAAGTGGAGAACTTTTTACCTAACGAAACAGAAATTGGCTTGGACCAGATTCCTGCAGCTGATCGGGTAAATAATAAAAGTCTTGTTGACTAGATTGGTATTTTAGGATATTTATTGATTGTCAAAGATTTAAATAGAAAATCACAGTTTGACAACGTGAACTTCCTGCAACGTCGATTTTCCACGAATTTAAAATGACATGTTATGAATTCGTTACTCGAGGGTTATTGAGTTAGCTTCGGACAGACCGATTTTGAGAGATTTCTATATGTTAAGGGGTTCGTGACTAAGATCTAATTTGACACTTTTTCATGTATTTGTCTCTGGATATATTCATGATATCTTCATAATTTTTTCTTAAATTTCTTAATCTACTCTACAGGGTGTACAGCGTATGATCCGAAAATCTTCGCACACGTATTTTACAACTAGTTTCCAACAAAAAGTGCCTCTTAGAGATTTTTTTTTAGAGGCTTCGTTTTTTAGTTATTTTAATTTTAAGACATTTAACAGTTGATTTATATCAATTCATTCCGCGGATGCCCTCACTCAAACTTGAATTTCTTAGGTAATGCCGTTGACATGATACATTCTACACCCAGAAAATTAAAAAAAGTTTTAGTTATGTAGGTTTCATTCTCTTAAAAAAAACGAAATCCTCAAATGTGTTTGAAAATACACGTTTTTTTGCATAATATCTCAATTTCCTCAAAAAAGTTCCCTCTGAAACCTAAAAAATTAAATATACCATTGGAAAGCTGAAACTTTTGCGCATTTTTTAAGGTTACAGGCTCAAACGCATCATTAAAATTAAGGGAGACTAATGAGCCATTAAAAAAATAAGTTTTTTCAAAATTTGACAAAATTTACTTTTTAGGCTCATTTTTACCCTTTAGTTCCTTTTAAAAAATTATTATTAAAGACTGAGACGATAGATAATTTTATGCTCTTTCCAACGGCATACTTAGATTTGCAAATACTTTGCCGGAGTAAACGCCGGAGTTACGGCCGTTTTAGTGACGTAAGTTCGAAAACACGAAAAAAAATCTTAAAAGTGAAATAACTAAAGAACGAAGCCTTTAAAAAAAATCTCTGTGTGGCACTTTTTGTTGGAAACTAGTTGTAGAACACGCGCTCGAAGATCTTCGGATCATACGCTGTACACCCTGTATATAACGTCTGAGGGAGTTTAAACGATTTTGTGCAAAAAATTGTTTTACCTACACAAAATAAAGCAAAAAAATATGTTTTCTTTTTTCATGTTTATGATTCTGATGGGATTTTTCCGTCCAAACTTGTTGAGTGACAGTAATAAAAACCTCTCGACATTATGAAAAAAAAAAAAAAAAAATCAAGTTGCCAGCTCAATTGGTTGCATTTTTTGAGGTACTTGATCCGTAGTACGTAGTTGTTGAGGTCTGATTAATCCTTATCTATGATTCTTATCGGTCAGTGTTTTCACCGGTTAGGTAAGGTTACTTCATATCATTTACCGATGAAAATAAATCCACTATTTTGTGCTTGGTTTCACAATCTCCGGTTGTTTTTTCGTTCGCTATACCTATACCCATCTCCAGTTTTTTTTGTTTGGAACATTGTAAAACACAACTTGTAAGCATAATTCACATTGTTTTATCATTTAATGTTCAAGTTTTACTGGCAAGAGTATGGGGTAAATTGATGACGTAACAATATCATTATTTGATATATACTATACTATATATCGTAGTAGGTATCTATCGGAAGTTAAGAACACCAAAATAACGGTAGGTAGTTATAAAATTTAGAAACAATGAACAGAGCTTTCCTCGGGAAGAATGGTTGGCTCATCAATCTTTGAAAACTCATATCTTTCTTTTTCATTGTACAAATTGAATATTTTCATGTAACAAAATGACTGGAAACATCTGGACAATTTGAAAAATAAACAAAAAAAGTCGAAAAATGTTCGATTTTGACTCATAAGCCGACATGTCATTATCACTTGTGTTCCAGGCATGTTACTCAGACACGCCGCAGTTGTTGGTACAAAATCTACCGTTGACGGATTCGATGGTGAGATTTTTGAGCAAAACCAATTCTTTTCAAACTGATCCGGATGCCGACCCAGCAGTAATTCCAAATGCAGAGACACCTGCTCCAGCAACACCAGCTCCAGGGACACCAGCTCCCGAGACACCAGCTCCAGCAACACCAGATCCAGCAAACACCAGCTCCAGAGACACCAGCTCCAGCAACACCAGCTCCAGCAACACCAGCTCCAGAGACACCAGCTCCAGAGACACCAGCCCCAGAAACACCAGCTCCAGAGACACCAGCTCCAGCAACACCAGCTCCCGGAACACCAGCC
The DNA here is from genome assembly GCA_031894815.1 of Creontiades dilutus. Lineage (NCBI taxonomy): Eukaryota > Metazoa > Arthropoda > Insecta > Hemiptera > Miridae > Creontiades > Creontiades dilutus. Next base: position 211,083 of record JAVIWC010000637.1, read on the forward strand.
CCAGAAACACCAGCTCCAGAGACACCAGCTCCAGCCACACCAGCTCCAGCAACCAGAGAAACACCAGCTCCAGAACACCAGCTCCAGAGACACCAGCTCCAGAGACACCAGCTCCAGAGACACCAGCTCCAGAAACACCAGCTCCAGCAACACCGGCTCCAGAGACCCCTGCTCCCGGAACACCTGCTCCTGAAACACCTGCTCCAGAAACACCAGCTCCAGAAACACCAGCTCCAGCAACACCAGCTCCAGAGACACCAGCTCCAGACACACCAGCTCCAGAGACACCTGCTCCAGAGACACCAGCTCCAGCAACACCAGCTCCAGGGACACCAGCTCCCTGAGACACCAGCTCCAGAAACACCAGCTCCTGAAACACCAGCTCCAGCAACACCTGCTCCAGAGACACCAGCTCCAGAAACACCAGCTCCAGCAACACCAGCTCCAGAGACACCAGCTCCTGAAACACCGGCTCCAGAGACACCAGCTCCAGCAACACCAGCTCCAGAGACACCTGCTCCTGGAACACCAGCCCCAGAAACACCAGCTCCAGAGACACCAGCTCCAGCAACACCAGCTCCCGAGACACCAGCTCCAGCAACACCAGCTCCCGAGACACCAGCTCCTGAAACACCAGCTCCTGAAACACCGGCTCCCGAGACACCAGCCCCAGAAACACCTGCTCCAGAGACACCAGCTCCAGCAACACCAGCTCCAGAGACACTTGCTCCAGCAACACCACTCCAGAGACACCTGCTCCAGAGACACCTGCTCCAGAAACACCGGCTCCAGAAACACCTGCTCCAGAGACACCTGCTCCCGTAACACCTGCTCCAGAGACACCAGCTACGGCAACACCAGCTTATCCACAAACTCCATCCACTGGAAATTCAACAAACTCCACAACTGCATCGGGAAATTCAACAAGCCCTACACCTTTGCCCGAACATTCAACAACCCATCGTACTCCTGACCATAGTAACTCGTGCACTCCCAATTACTATGGTCATGTGGCACCAATATTCTCCATTTTAGTTTCTACAATGTTCCGAACGACACCAGTATTTTAATCGTGAAATTTCCAAGAGTAAATTAATTATACTGACTCTACACATTCGGCTTAGTTTTATATCATATTATATCATAACATTACTTTAGAGAAACAGAAACAATGATATACTTTGGTTTATATTGAGGTGATGATCATTTCGGGTATTTGTTTTTATAGCGACTGCGTACTAAGAAACAAGGAACTGCGATATAATTCATACTTTCCTTGAGTTTTCAGAGAAAAAAACGTTTTTATGGTGGTGAACAAAGCTTTCCTCCCCAATCTTTTAAAACTGGTTCTCCATTCTTGCTTTTCCATTTTACAAATTGAATATTTTCATTTACCAAAATTTCTAGAAAAATCTGGAGAATTTCATTTAAAAAAAAAAAAAAGTCGAAAAATGTTCGATTTTGACTCATAAGCCCCCATGTCCTTATTACTTGTGTTCCAGGCATGTTACTCGGACACGCCGCAGTTGTTGGTACAAAATCCACCATTGACGGATTCGCTGGTGAGTTTTTTGAGCAAAACAAATTCTTTTCAAACTGATCCGGATGCCAACCCAGCAGTAATTCAGAATTCAGAATCACCAGCTCCAGCAACACCAGATCCAGCAACACCAGATCCAGCAACACCAGCTCCAGCAACACCAGCTCCAGCAACACCAGATCCAGCAACACCAGATCCAGCAACACCAGCTCCAGCAACACCTGCTCCAGCAACACCAGCTCCTCCACAAACTACAACCACTGGAAATTCATCAAACTCCACATCCGCCTCCGGAAATTCAACAAGCTCTACACCTTCGCCCGAACAGTCAACAACCCATAGTACTCCTGACCATAGTAACTCGTGCACACGAAACTACTACGGTCATGTGGCTCCAATATTCTCCATTTTAGTTTCTACAATGTTTCGAGTAAGACTCTGGTGAACTACAGCAGTATTGTAATTATAAAGTTTCCAAGAGTAAATTAATTATACTGTAGACTACACATTCGGCTACAGTTTTATCCCCTTACTATCGTTGTTGGGTTCTTACCCTTAAATAATCGAGTGTCATTAAAATTATATAAAGAATAATCATCTTATTACGATTGTTGTATATATAGCTAGTAATTCAATATATCATAATGTCTTCAAAATATATATCAGAGTTAAGATTCCATGCGATTGTGTTTTCATATACTGAAATTCCAAGTTTAATCTTATCTTTTGAATTTGTAGAACTCCCGTTTAGTTGAGTATTCTGAAATAAAAAACGTATTCTGCAAAATACCACTATAACGCGTGATGCGGGAAAATGTGATATTTGTATTCCTCGTAGAAACTTTGTAGGGTAACAGTTTGATTTTTTTTTTTTTTTTGGATTCGGAAATTACGAAGATAAATTGCTGGTCCTATAAATTTTGGCCACTCTAGATATGACAGTGTTCAACGTATTTTACAAAACTTATCCCCACAACGCGCTTCTAAAATTATATCATAACATCACCTGAGAATAACAAAAAAAACTGCGGTTTATGTTGTTGTGATGATCATTTCGGGTGTTTTATTTCATTGCGACTAAGCACTAAGAAACAGGGAGCTGCGATATAATTTATACGTTCCTTAAGTTTTCAGAGAGAAAAACGAGTTTTGCGGGGTCGGTGACAGATAAATACCGGAGTATTAAATTGTCAGGAGGGCGTCGCGGGGCCGAGGCTGTTAAGGTCGGGCGGGACTGCTGGAGGAATTAGACCGGTGTTTTATTGTGGTATTTAGGGCGCTACGCCAAAAAAGAGGCGACCTCCTGCAGAAGGTAGCCAAAATGAGTTTCATCTGCTTTACCTAACGTTAGGATTCAATTTAAGTTGGTGGGCGGTAGGGGACAAACAGCGCCTGTCCCACCTTCTGATTGAATTATTGTGGCGGGGCCGAGGGTTGAATGAGAGTGATTCGAGGCCGTTTCAACGCCCTGGAGCTATTGAGGGTCATTCCCATTATTTTCTACGGGCGCGAATACATGAACGGGAGAAGGGGTTATTGAATGAACGAATTAGTTTCTATCATTTTCAATATTATCGGTGATGGATTCGAATCTTTCCCCCCATCATCCCCTAAGGTTGATGTAATTAGCTAGCAACACTCAGTGGGTGCCTGGAAGCTTAAATATTAAAGTTATAACCACCGAATTTTGGGAAACTGGAAGGGGGAAATCCCCTTCCATATCAGGGTAGACCATCACGTCATCATCTTCCTCACCCACATATAACTATTCATCATTCCAACGGGGCTTTCAAAAAGAAAGACAGACGCGCTTAATCATTAGAAGACGTTGTGGAAACGAATGTCAAGAAAATCGTAAAGTTTGTAATAGAAAACGATCCCAATATATTCCCACAAAAATTATAAAAGTCACGGAGTTTTCGATTTCGACGGTTAGGTCATCATCACTCCAAACAAAATACAATGGACAGTAACCAGGGACAATAACTAGGGGGGGTTCTGGATGGAGAGATTTGCTCACTTAATGAATTTTCAAACTACTAACAACAAATATTATTTGTATTGTGTCACAACATGAATTGATATTTGGACTTATTGTGTCATATGATTGTTTGTGCTTAGAAATTAATTTTCGTAAAGTTTGGTTAAGCAATTAGGTACCTACATGCGAAAAAATTAAATTATAAAATCAAACACATTTTTCGTTCAAATGTACACTCCTTGGTTAACTTATTTCAAGTCTCGCACTAGGCATGGCAGGGGTAAGTAATTTCAGAGGGAATGAGGATTCAAAATTGGGCATATATCCCGGAAAAAAGAATCATCAAATTTTCTTTCGAGTAATTTATCTTGACTGATTGGTGTGTGGATGCTTCAATCTGCCCATTAGGGTACCAAATCTCGAATGATCACATTGTATCCACTGGGTTTACTATTTCTATACTAGATACCCCCCCCCCCCCACAGCAAAGTAGATCACCGGAATACCATAAATGAACTGTACAGTACTGTCTAGAGAAGACACTTCCTACTGACACTCGGAAACACATGAAAACATTCAACTTCAATGTGAAAACAGAACTAACTTAGTCTGAGTTCTATTATTGACAGTCTTCGATGAATTTTCATTGTATTTTAGAATACATTATATTTTCATTGAATCACGCCCTTAACTGTATGAAGGGAGGCCTGATCAAACAGATCAGGAATCGGACCTCGTCCGAGATGAATGTGCAAAGATAGCGACCCTTGCATGGAATGGCGTGGTCACATAACCAGTTTCAAGTGACAGTGCCGACGGCAGCCCCGGCTTGGTGGCGGACATGAAGCTCCATGGCGTGTGGGACCGTGAGAGACCTGCGTTTTTTGATGCCCGCGTTATAAACGCTGGCGCAGTCTCTTACTCCTCCATGGACTGGTCTACCATCTCCCGGCATGCTGCCCAAGCCAAAGACGCAAAATACGACAGAGTCGCTGAAGACCTGAGAGGGTCTTTCACACGCCACTCGTCATTTCATGCGATGGCGCATTACATAAAGAGTATGAAGCCTTTCTCAAAAACGTTTCCTTAAGCCTCTCCAACAAATGGTCTAAATCCTACTCCCAGGTGATGATGTGGGCACGAGTGAGAACTCAGTTCTCAGTTCACCGAGCAGTTTCCATGAGGCTAAGGGGCCCGAGGAAACTCGTGCGAGGACTTGGAATGGAGGACGGAGCAGCGATTTGGCTACCAGAAGAATGAAATCACACACACACACACGCACACAGTTAGGAAAAAAAATAAGATCAGCTTAGTTTGGCAAAGTCAATTTGAATTTTTGGCATATTATCAAATTGAAAATGTTGGAGAAGTAATTTGAACCTTTGGCACAAATAAATTTTAATATTTTTAGCATCCTAATTTCAACTTTTGGCGACTCAATTTCAACTTTCGGCATACCAATTCGAGGTTTCGGCATATCAATTTATACTTTTCACAACCCCAACTATTCCAACATTCCACCCCATATAATGATCAATAAATGTTTTTTTTTCTCTCATAAACCACAGTGAAATTGTATTTTAGATGGAATAAAACGCAACATTTATATTTCAGCTCTGAGGATCGGTTTAAGGAGAAATTAGCATCATTAGCCTTCAGTTGATCAGTGTGCTTCACCTTTTAATGGCTTCTGGAATGACATCTTAAATATAACTCGCGAACACCAAACGTCGTTAGCTTCTTTGTACGAGACAACAGCTTATAGCGGAATACCTAGAAGGGTGTGATATACATATCGCCAACTTCGTAGATGTCCAAGAATGCGCGCATGGCACGGAAAAACGTGGCCCCCAGTGTTTAAAAATACAGTAGATATAATAGAAATATTTTAATATGTTTTAGAGATTTTGAAATTTGAATTGATAGTTGTCTCTCAAATACTTAAATAGCTATACTGGTTTTATTTCATAATGTAAGGACATTTTTAACGTAAAATAAAATGTCCAAAGAGCCGCTTTATGAGTACTTAGGAGGAGTACTTATAAAGTACTTTCCACTTCCAAGTGTTCCACATTTTGCGTTTTAGACCTTTCTGAACAATTTTGGTTCCGTGTCTGTCCGTGTGTGTCTGTCTGTCTGTCTGCAAATCCTTGTTACGGGCAAAACTACACGAAGTTATAGTCCGATTTTGATGAAACGGTTTCATGACCCCTTGATCAATATAGCCTCTGCGCATAGGCAAACGTGAAATCCTTGTTACGCATAACTCCGCGAGTTTGGACCAATTTCGATGAAATTTTCAGGGATTGTTCGGTTTGATGTAAAGATGGTCCTCGAGAGTAATAAAGAGAAAATTAAGTTTTAGCATACCTACCTTTATTTTCTCAAGTTATGCTCCTGCGTAACAATAAATTTACCCTAATTCAATATTTACTTTTCCTAATTGAACGAAGTTCTTTAGTCAATATTAATTTTCAATGATCTACACAGTCATGTTATGGATACGAGGAAGCTATGTGCCACACCCACTTGGCAGAAGTTTTTTTTCCTTCTTCGATAATTGATATCTATTACTGAAACTATATTATCATATTCGAGAACTTTGATTCACAATAATCGTGATACGAGTATGTAAACATACATAGTACTTATATAAATTTTACTATCACGAATTAGGATTGATTTTTAAAAGTCACATAAATTATATCACATTTCAATTGAATTGTCCCTCAAAAATCTAATTATATGTAAGTAGGTTTTACGATTGTGTAAAATATTGTTCATTTCTGTAGGAAATTCCACTTCTTCTTGCTACAGGTTCTTTAAAAATTTGCTATCGCTGCTCTCGATCCTCGAGGATTTAAGAAAGGTATCATTTTTGTCTTCTTTTTCCCGCTCAAGGCAGGAATAATTGGGGTGATCGTATATAGTAATCTTGTACAGGTGACTAGACAATAGGTGGTGGTCAAAACGGTGGTTTAAATGAAACTTCGTTTCAAGTTGTTCTCATTAAACCACATGGTTTTGGGTATGTGGTCTTGAACACACATATAGAATTTCCCTTTGTTCAACGCAATATTTTGATACTCCCTGCTTTACTGCTGGTACGTCGCATTTTTGTGGTATCATCTGAGATCTTCTACACTATAGGGATGTACTACGTCTCCCGTTGTTACGGCTAGTTTTGCTGCCAGTGATCAGCTAAAGGCCCAAACGTTTAATTTTGTACCTCACCGATTAAACTGGAGGAATATAAATGGAATTCTTTTTATGATATGTTGACAGAATAGGAAGATATGAATGCTCCTGGCGCCGAGTTTAGATTATGTACCACTGACAACATTCGAGATACAGAGAGGGTTACTCTAGGACAGAAATAATGAACTGATGATGAATGACAACTGTTTAATAATTTTGCAGAATGTTCTACAAACACATCAGAAATTCATAGTTATGGATAATTGTAGAGGTAAAATGCATTTCTTTCCAATCTAAGACGAAGGTTTAGAAAAGTGCTACAATTTTGTAAACAGAATATCCCCAGGAGAGAAATTTTAAGGCATACCAAGTGACGTCGAAGAAGAAAAAATCCCATCAAGGGTGTGGATTAGAGACTATATTGTTATGCTAAGGGACTTTTACGTAAGCGCAGAATCGTTGGCAAGTAGGACCGGAAGAGTTGGGGGTTCCAGAATAATTACACCGGCTCACCCACACTATCAAGAGAAACACCGGGCCCTTCTAATCTTGTGTCAGGTTCTATTAAGGGGCTTGTTAGGCCCGGAGGAAGGTGGTTGTTGTTAGCTAGGGCACTAGTTAGCTATAAGGTGACCTCTCTTCCCTCTGCCGTTTCCTTCCATTCCTGGTCTAAACCCCTCCCCTTCTTTCTCTGTCCGTCCTTCCTAAGCCTCTCCGGTCCAGGAAGTCGCTCTCGGCTAACTTTATCGTATGACCCTCGACCATCAATTAGTCTGTAGGCCTGAGCGACCTAACGCCGCCCGGTGATAGGTCTTGGGAGCGGCTTGGAAAGGGCAGCTGTTCATACTTAGCTGGGACCCCGCCCCAATTAACGACGTGAATCCCACACCAGAATGAATCTATATACTCCATTTTGAGGATCCAATATAGATTCGAACAGCTCCGGTTGACATATGTTATTAACCAACTTGGTGGAGGACAACTAAATATGTCATTAATAATGTACAGGGTCTTTGCAATGCAAACATCCCACTTCGCACTTTTGGTTTATTTTTTTTCAATAATAAACCATTGTAATCGCTCTTGAAAAAAAAAATTTTAACCCCCCCTGAAAATTTCATGGTTTACGTTTCAAAGGGTGTAGAATCCGAATCTGCAATAAAAATTTTTCCGCCCGTCCGCCGTACGCCGTACGCACGATTTCTCCCAAACGGCTGGAGCAAAAAATTTGTAATTTTCAGGAAAAATCAATTTTGGTCCGACAACGCCCCAATTCTATAGCCAGCACTCTCACTTAATTTAAAGTGCCCTTTAAGGGTTGTCAAAGTTTTTTAAAATCCCTAAAAACCTCAAAAAAATCAAGGCGGCCTAAATGTGGACTTTTTTTGAGGAACTTTTCATGAAGAATCGAATGAGCCCCTCCCCAGGTCTCTAGCTCAAACCATTCCCGATGTATGGCCCGATTTATGCTGCCAACATTTGCGTTTTTTTGGTTACTGCGATCAAAACAAAAACAACAGTTTTTGTTTTGATCGCAGTAACCTAGTGATGTAGTGAATGAGGATACTGGAGTGAACTCCTAAAACGGTTTATAGCCGATGCATGGGTTGAAGCATTCTGACATGCATGCTCCGTCTTACGAAATTTAAAATTTTCAAATATAATATTTTTCAATTGTAATCGCTCTTGAAAAAAACGCTGAAAATTGTTTCACTGGGGTTTATTGTTCAATGATTCATGATTTGAATTCCTACTAAGCTTTGGAGTGAGCGTGTTTCACAGGTGATAGAGCGATTATTGAATTTCAGGAGATATGCATAGAGCACCTAAATCGATTCTCAACCAAAATACCTATTTGGATTGAACAGTTGATCATATTTGTGTGCCTCGTGAAATTCAATAATCGCTCTATCACCTGTGAAACACGAACACTCCAAAGCTTAGTAGAAATTCAAATCACGAATCATTGAATAATAAACCCCAGTGAAAGAATTTGCAGCGTTTTTTATTTGAGTTCTTAGCTTAAGACTTCTTAACTCTACGAATATGATTCATGACTTTTAGTTTCAGATAGATGAGCTTCAAATAAAATGTACATATTACGTAATGAAATATATATTTTTATTATTGAATAAATTAATTTCTTCACAAAACTCATAAACTTGATGTTTTTACAGGGTGTTTGCAATGCAAACATCCCATTTCGCACTTTTTTCTTCGATAACGAATTTGTTGTAGTCCAACAAAATATTCTTTGTGTATTTATAATTATGTTTATAGGTGTGATCATTTGAAAACCGGACAAAAGGGCCTCTCTATAGTGCATGCATTAGTTACTGACATATGTACTATTTCTACTATGCCAAATGGAATAAGATGGGTACACATCACAAGTGACGGTACAAGACCAAATAGAAAATCAACGCGGAATGAACTAATAGAAGCGTCCCACGAGTCTCGGAGACTCGTCTTTTCCATTGTCGCCCATTACTCCCTCGGAAAGGGAGCAGCGCTCAAGAAAATGAACCGTAATTGGATACCAATTGATTCCCCGGGAATATGAAGAAGGCCCTCGACCAATTCTCTCTCCATCGAGCGCTCCGGCCTTTCCCGGTTCAATAAAAGTTGATTACCTTTCAATATATAAGTGTAATCGGCCAAAAACACTTTCAGGGGGCAATTAGGAGGCTGTACGCGAACAGTTGGAACAGATTGCGGGGGTTCCCTGTTCTATCGCTCCTCCCATTCCCCCTCCTGTCCTTATTACCAACAGACTCAGGGGTCGGAGCTAAATTGAATGTCCCAATATAATGATAGAGCCGCTACTTTCTTTCATTTTTGGTGGATTTTTTTTCTTCTTTTCGTGGGGTTACAAATCTTTGTTATAATAACGATATTAGTTTCGCCAATATCCTTCGATAGAGGCTTTTCTACTTACTCCGGCGATGCTTTTCGCCGTTAATTGAAGACAAAATTGACAAATCGACTCGATGAATCCAAATTATTGCAATTTAATTTTCGGGTTTTCTACTCCTCATTTCGAACTGAACCGTAAAACTAGCTAATTAGATTAACTAGTTTGTTGTTCTAATCTAGGGTAGTCAAATCGAACCACCAAAATCGATTTTGGAATCGATTTCACAATCGGCGGTATGAAACCGATCCAACCGATCAAGGTTTCCAGATCGGTCGGACAAAAGCTGTATTTGTTTCACCTTACTTTTGTCGTCAAAATCGGTAATCAAGTAAATTTCTCAAGAGTACCGTAACATTGAGAGTAAAACCTAAAATTGTGTAAAGGTATAGTTCGACTTTCATCAAATCGTGCGATAATTTTTGCCTGCGCATTTGTTACATATTTGAAACACCTGTAACTTCTCCCAAAAATCGTCAGAGTGATTCGAAGCATTTATGAGTGTACAAGAATATTATTGTAAAAAATACAATGAATTTCGAGAAAAATCAGAGGTTCTATCTTTCCTGCGCAAACCGTTCCAAATTAACTTAATTTAAGTACTTTAAGATTGGGGGTAGAGACAAAAATGCTCTAAATTTGGTCTATCAGTCGTACGCCCAAAACGAAATTCCCCCTCTATTGTATCAAATGATTCGATCCTCACAATGTACTAGGCGATTTTTACTAAGTGCACACGTTGAAAATCACATGCTTGTTGCCGTTACAAATTAATAATAATAATAATAATGATAATAGTACTGTCTTGCACGTGGTACATGCATTCAAAATTATACATATTTCGGGTTAATATAAATGAAATATTTTCACTTTTATGTGACAACGGTAACTGATTGATTGGAGTGATTTAGTGATTGGATTCCTCATTCTTCCATGTTCTTCAATAATTGAAGTTCTAATTCTTTAGTTTTATTATTTTTGGTTGTATCAAACAACAGTGTATTATATTGTATTTTAATAAATAAGAAATTCAGTTCATTAAGAAGTATTCAATTTTGTATTCGGACAATAATTAAACATTTTTTTGTAATAAATTTTCATTATTAATGATATTCATTTCGGTAATTCTATCAAGTTCTTTATTGATTCACACCTTTATATCTAAGTTGTCTTTTGGAAATATATATATTTTTTAAATATAAATAATTTTTTTTCGGTAGCTTAAGTCTGTATGGTTTATCATTCCTTAAATTCTAACCATTCCGCATTCATTTTGAATTCTAACCTATAGGGAAAGCGAAACGATGAACTTGGAGCGGCCCAGGTGGGCTCATTCAACTCTATCTATAACAAACCAAAGCTGTGGTGTTATTTCACAAGTTTCAATATTCAGGGTTTCGGCACTTCATCCTTTTGATTTCACCATTGAGTATCGACTGAGATCGGTGCCGAGAATTAAGTACCAACTGAACTCTTTTCGACTCAAGTTGTTCAGGATTTTGACCCAAATTTCATTAAACCTCGTTTGTAGTTCAGGAAAAATGCGGCTATTCTTCAACGGAGAGGCATGGAAAAACGACGAGGGCAAAATCTGTGTCTTGTGTAACTCGAGAGAGTGCGAAACAATAAATCATATGCTGGCCAGATGCCCACAGTTCGAAAATGAGCGAAGGAAGTATTCTGGAACGTTACGGTTGAGTAACGAATATATTAATAATTGTTTATTCTCTTGTCCCAACAAAAATATGGTGTTTAAGCTATTTAATTTTATAAGCAACTATTTAAGGTGAAGAAAGTTTCGGTTGGAATTCCTAGAAGATGTACAACTACTATAGAAGAACATAATCAAACTCTGTTAAATGTTTATTATTGTAATTATTTCAATTGAGATTTAAAATATTTGCGAACTCTTTATTGTAGTGGTCAGTGTTACCTATAGACGAAAATTAATTGCTAATGTAGTGCCTTGGGAGGACACCCCTCAAAAATGTCACTAAATTCCAAAATGTTAAAGATGACTGTATTTTTATGTTATTTTGGCCTTAAGTCAATAACAAAGTCGGATAAATATGGTGGAACGCGTGATGCTAAAAAAGCATCGAAAGGGGTCGTTTTAAATGACTGATTCTGAGGCGTTGGAGCGTTAATTGAATGTGGATTTTGAAATCATTCTGGCGTATGTCTTAAGAAAGTCGGAAAATTCTAAAAAAATCGATTTCCGTTGGAGCGTTAATTCGGTTTTTCAAATCAGCGTATGTCGAAAAATTCACCAACTTATCCCGAGGAGGTTATCAAATAATTCCTGGGTTTATTTGAAAAGTCATGATTAGCATTAGTAAACTAAATTTTATGTGCAAACGAAATGCTCAACTTTCAAATGCAAAGCACATCATCTACGTGCTTAACTGCATGACTGTAAAGTTTTTAAGGGGACGTGCTTATAATGCATGCAGTACTTAGACAATCATTCTAGTTTAAAAAAAATTTATTCTAAAAAGGAAGTTAAAAATGTTAATTTATTGTAACAAGGTGAAGCCAAGGCAAGTCGATTACCCAGCTGAATGTAGTTGGTGCTTCGTGCAGAAGAGGTGAATAACGATGAGAGGGTAGTGGTGGGGGTTATAAGCAAAAGACGCAGGGGGTTAGGAGAGCATCTCGTATTAACATGTTGCTTGTCAGGCCTTGAAAGCGGCGTTCATCTTACTGGAACCAACAGGTGAGTTGCCGAGGAAGAAAGGGTTCTTATTTCTCATCTCTTCATCTATTTGGTTTAGAAAACATTTTCTGTTGTGCCTATTTCACACGGAGATTTCAAATAGCCTCAAGAGGCTTTCAACAGACAACCAATTAATCCAATGAGTAATTAATTACTAGGTGATAAAAGAAAAGTAGCCTTTCGAACCACTCAGCTTATTGGTGTTGTTGTGGAATGAAACTTCAAATAATAAGTTTGTTGAATGATTCAATAATGTTTTCCAGACAGGAATTATGTTCAAAAATGAAATTTTCAGACACTAGCGAGAAAATAATGTTAAATTAGGGTGGGCAATCAATAGTCGATTTTCACAAAAAATCGATGTTTGACCACCGATTTTCGATTTTTACAATCGATTTTCATGGGTTGATTTTAACGAACTATCGAATTTTGTCAACGATTAATCGATTTTTTGTGAGATTAAAAAGATTTTTACGAATGGCCACTTGAGGAGTGTCAGCAACATTGTTTGATTTTTGAGTAGTTACGTCCTTTTTGATTCTCAAGTTCTCAAATGTATGTCTTTTCAAGTATAGAAAGCTGCGAAGTCCTTGCCTCATGGATTTATTATTCATTTAGACATAATACAAGGTAAATTAAGTAATGAGACCGATTTTTTTAAAATTTTCAATACAAAAAGAATTACGATTCAATATTGTCACCTTCAAAATAACTTCCTTCTGAAGCCACACAGCGCTGGAGACGTTTCTTCCACTCCTTATTGCAGTGCTGGAACCCCGATACTAAAATAACCTTCAGCTGGTCGGTTACGGCCGTTTGAATTTTTTCGACTGTCCCAAAATGATTTCCCTTGAGGTAATTTTCCGACTTTAGGAAGACTGGTGACGAGACTTGGGTGTTCGAGTACGACCCAGACACCAAGCGCCAGAGCATGGAATGGCACACTTCAAACTCTCCAATGCCAAAAAAGGCATGAATGGCGAAGTAAAAGATCAAATGCATGCTGATTTGTTTTTTTCGATATCCACGGAATCGTCCACAAAGAGTTTGTACCCCAAGGTTGTGATACCCGACACCATCTATCGGCTATCAGCGAAAAATTGCGAGAAAGGCGAGGAGTGACTGGGGGGGAAGGAGAGATCGAAAAATGCATTCTACCCAGCTCTCATCCGACCAGGTAATCTGTTCTTTCAATTTCTGTATTTAAATCAAATTGGTATTAATATCCCAGATCCATCCTATTAACCGAACTCCTTACCTAATACCACCTGCGGTGCTATTTTATAAAAATAAAAATATTAAAGGAATAGCAAAACCTTTTCCACATCGTGGTTAATCGTAGTAGTTCTTGGAGCAATAAATACATTTACTGAATAAATAACTATATCTATTTCCAAAACCTTGCGTATAATTATTTCTTGAACCTTATATATCTATATATAAAATAACCTTAGTGATTAATAAGGTGAAAAAAGGGAATAATATCAAGAAATCGTAATCAAGTAAAGGTAGAATTGATTTAACAATTCCTTTCAGTATTACAAGGTCAAACGGTCAATCAATACTTTTACCGAGAGGTTCTTGAAAGACTTTGAAAAAGGGTCATTCGTGTGAGACCAAACATTAAGAAAAAGTGGGTGTTGCATCATGATAATGCTCCTTGTCACAGAACAATTTCAATAAACGAGTTTTTGGCCCGTAAGAACATTCCTGTGGCTCGTCAGTCTCCTAGTTCGCCCGACTTGAGTCCTGTAACTTTTTTCTTTTCCCAAAGTTGAAAAATTACTTCAAGGGAAATCATTTTGGGACAGTTGAAAATATTCAAACGGCTGTAACCGACCAACTGAAGGGGTGCTGTGAGGGGTGGAAAAACGTCTCCAGCGCTGTGTGCTTGAAGTTTTGCTTGATAACAACACGGACAGGGGTAAGTGGGTCTCTTCACTCATTCCTAAATTGTGAACGATGCCCGACGTTTACCGCTCCATTTTAACTTGATGGTAGCGTGTTTGGAGCATGGTCATCTCCCTATCCATCCCCTACTACCGAAACATGCCGATTGCCACCCTCCTCCAAATCGCCGGTTATTCAGCCGCACCCTGTATAAAAACCGGAAATACTGGGGGGTACCGGGTCTCCGTAAGATATGCATTACTGACCAATATGTTTTGTTGTAGGTTTATGCATCAAAATGCAGAATTTTACATCAACACATAAACACATCCGTTTGTCCAAATAATCTATTCATAACTACTAGAAGGATTAATTTAATATTTTTTAATTTTTTGAGTTGCCAGCGTCCATACTACCGACCTAGACAGAATACAGCTTATTCTCCCTCAATTTTGGAAGTTAACTCACTTTAATTCAATTCAGCTGAAAATTTTATCTTTTCAATTGCCACGGACCCCTGCCCACACAAGAAGCTCAGTCCGGTGCGTTCACTATATCGATGCACGGAAACGCCGTGGCTCCTTTGACATGCTCCTTACCCCTTGTTATCGAAGCCCTTGTAGGAAAAAACTGTTGTTAGGGTTGTTATTTAATCAATCATTCCTTTGCTGTCTTTTCGACCACATTGGTTCTCTTTTCACATATTTCAGTATTTGTACTGCTCATGTTTGCTCGCTCAAAAGCTGCGTTTCCCCATAAATGAGTATTTACTTTACTCAATTTGGTTGAGTTTGTTCTTTTCAAATCGTACATTTCGTTAATGTGTTTGACAGGTGTCTGCAGAGGCAGGCAACGCAATTTATTGACTTCTCCAGGAAGAGAGCTAACGTGCTGCTTAGCCTAGGAAGAAGGGAGATGGGTTTAGTAACGGGGCTCTTAACGGTCCACTTAGATAACATCTTCACAAAATGGGCAAATCTGACAGCACCCTCTGCTGGTTCTGCGGGAACGTGGTTATGCGTATAATGTGATCTGACACTGCCCTGTGCTGGCAAAACAGCGTCTTCTAACACGGGGGCAGGCTAACATTGATCCTCGGGTTTTTAAAACGGTAGAGGTTAAGACTCTCCTCTCATTCGCCAAAACGTGATGGGGAAGGGTGGACCTTCCAGCTTTGGCTGGGGTCGACGGCATTAGGTCGTCACAACCGATTGGGATGTCAATGTCTACCCAGTAATTACCAAGCAGTTGGTGCTTGGGTCCTAGGCAGTTCCTAACGATGGGTGCAAGTGCAGTATACGAGGCTTACAGTGCTTGGTTTGGCAAGGTACCCAGGTCGGGCAGCCAATTGTGTCTGGAGTTGGGGGTAACGATCTACACCTCCATTGGGGAACCATAAGGTGAGTCCCGCAGCCGAAAAAAAGTGTTAAGTGAGTCCCCTTAGTTGGACGATGCTGGGAATCAAAGTTGTAAAGTGAGTCCGCCTTGATAATACCGAAATTGCCCACTTACGAACACCTAACCGTAACCTGGACAGGAGAACTGTATAAAATTGACAGCTACTTATATCAAAACATAATTTTATTTGAAGTAGGAACGTAGGTACATAGGTACAGTCAAAATTCAGTACGAAATGAGCACATTAGCTGTTCATCGCCCTGACGTTGGGGAATCGTCAACACGTAAATATATATACCTAATGTGTCTATTCCTTTTTGTCATATTTTAGTCGGTGCTGGTATTTATAAGAGATTTGTTTGATATATTGGTAAATTGATATGTCACTTGCCTCAAACTTATCGATTGATTTTCGAACCCATATTTCTTTTCTAACGGACCTTGCTTTTCTGACGGTTCGGGAACTTCCAACGACCAAGGAATTGATTTTGGCGTACGAGAACAACAAACGTGCCTGATGGCATCAACAAAAAGAGAAGATGTGTGTATGGGTGGATATAAAGTGTTGCCGAAAATGAGAATGGAAAGATTCGCAACCATTCTTATTATTGAGTTAGATCACCGGGATGACCAAATTTGTGGTGGGAATGTCGAATCTTCAGAAACATAGGTGTCATACAGATACTGAGCATACTGGGCAGCTGCCTGTTCGCCGACGGGCTGGTCAACCACCCATTCGCTGAATCCGTCGCTGACTTCTTGGGGGACATAACAAGGGGACTCACCTTACAAACACGATCAGAGGTGTAATACTTGAAAGGAATTGTTATATCAATTCTACCTTTACTTGATTACGTATTCTTGATATTATTCCCTTTTTTAACCTTATTAATTACTTAGGTTATTTTATATATAGATATATAAGGTTCGAGAAATAATTATACGCAAGGTTTTGGAAATAGATATAGTTATTTATTCAATAAATGTATTTATTGCTCCAAGAACTACTATGGGGCTCCTATTAACCACGATGTGAAAAAGGTTTTGGTATTCCTTTAATATTTTTATTTTTATAAGATAGCACCGCAGGTGGTATTAGGTAAAGAGTTCCGGTTAATAGGATGGATCTGGGATATTAATATCATTTGATTCAAATACAGCAATTGAAAGAACGGATTACCTGGTCTGATGAGAGCTGGGTAGAAAGTGGTAAGGAGAGGGGCTTGTCGCAAGTTTTCGTTATCTTTCCTTCCCCCCCAGTCACTCCTCGCCTCTCCTCTCGCAATTGTTCCGCTGATAGCCTATAGATGGTGTCGGCTATCACAGAGGTGACAGTCCTCTGACCGGACCCACTTTACTCATTGACGAACGCCCGCCAACACTTTCACGTTCATTTGGGACTCACTCGATCGTCGCCTCGACCAGGGCCTCAGTGGTTTTTAAGAAAAAGTGCTTGAACAACAGGTTGTTCAAGAAGTCACAATATTTTTTCCATCTGTGCAATGCATCCTGTATTTAAACTGCCGCTGATCTTCTGATTCACGATCCACCCATTTTTCGTACAGGTAAAAACCAGTTCGTTTGAATCGATATCCTATAAATTTCTGGCGGTCGGATGAAAAAGAGGCTGGAAACAATTAAAACGGATCGGAGGGATTTCGAAAACCGAAGTTGAAGTGGGTTTCTGGCGGGTGTTATTACATAAAGCTGAGAGGCGAATCGTATTCCACATTCCGAGTCGAAAACCGTGAGGAAGGGTGGAGGGGTGGCCATTATCGGCATTAACACCCCCGAACCATCATTACTGCGGGAACCCTTTTTAAAAGCACGTGGTGAAAAGGAGGTCATATGTTGAACCAGGAATACGAGGGAGTGGAAAATGGAAGCAAAGCAATTTTCGAAGAGCTGAAACTCCCTCAGTCGGGGAAAGAACGATGGGAAGGGAAGTGGTCAAATTTTCTTTAGCCCGAGGCCTAATGACGGCTGTTGGTTGCCTTTTGGAGAGCTCACGGTTAAGAGTGAAGGGGGGGGGGGGACTTCATGCTCTTGAGATCTCCAGCCAGAAGCGACTGGGCTCCGGAAGAAGAAAATTGAAGCTCTCCTATCGCGTTCTACATCCCCTTCGTGAGCGCTAATAGGATTCAAAAAAAGGACCAAGGGTAGAGGGGAAATTTTAATTTGGGGGACAAACCGAGCCAATAAATCATTTTCATACAGAAACTAATTTAGGGAATCACATTTAAAACTATTGAAACTAAAGTGCTTTGCATAGGCTTTACTGCTACGTAAAGTCCGGAACGATGCCAGTTAATCGATACGCCTTCTCTTCCTCAAGAGGCAAGTTGATAGATCAGTCGTTTTTTTTTGGCGCCGGTTAGAAGTGTCGATGCTATGTTTACCCTCTTTGATTATTCCGAAGACGCACAATAGGGATGGGGAAGGATTTAAAATCGATTTTTTTGAATCGATACTCTTGTCGATTTCTCTGTAAATCGCTTCTTTAATAAAAATATTTTGAAAAAAATTTTAAAAATCATAATTTCAACCAGGAATTGTTTAATTGGCAAGTTTGCATCTAAATTCATATTCCTGTAATCAATCGATGAAGAGTTTTGGGATATGTGAATATTTCGATAAGTTTTTTAATGTTTTTAACATAAATTTTTTACCAGTACAGAAAACGTTGTTGTTTTTTCTAGAAATGAGACAAGTTTTTCACTTTCAATTTTTTCAAAACAATAAAAAAAATTAGTTAATTAAAAATCAATTTTATGTAAAATTGAGTTTATTTTTAGAGAAATTGATCTTGCTATCGATTTCAAATTTAAAAAAAAATTAAAATTATTCGACACTTGTACCGATTTTCTATCCTTACCACCTATCTAATTTAACTTGAACATGCAACGAACATTATTATCAATATGATCATAATTTCAAAAAAATACCTACCTAGTATTTCATTAGAAAAATAATAGCTTTTTGAGAACTGATTTCATGAAAAATTTATACTTTTGTGACGATTTTTGTATCGATTTCCCACCCTTAACGCACAATGGGACAAAACCAGAAATAGTTGGGTAACACTCCGTGTGTAACACTCCGTGTGTAACACTCCGAACGGAGTTTGTTCTTACTTCTATTTTTTATTTAAAAAATCGCGGCTTTTGTGATAAACCCCGCCGGAAGATATAGTCGTTCACAAAAATATCCATTTCACCATCAATTTATATTTTCTAAATAGTCTCATTGCAATAGTGGATTAGGTGTTTGGTGTAGAAATACGTGTTGACTGTCATGGGTGATTCTTACAGTATTTCAAAAGACAACTAAAGAAGTAAGACAACGTTCAAAAGTTAAGTTAAAGTTTAAGAGTTTGTATCCCTCACCAGGGGCGTATATAAGGGGGGGGGGAGGAGCCCCCCCCGAAATTTGGAAAATATAAGTTAATATTGTATTTTTCGGTTTAACTGAATATTATTTAGGCCTAAAATATGCTTTCCCTGGGAAAAGCACTACTTTTATATCAGTTTTTTTTAGTGCTAGAATAGTTGAACATATGATTCTAGACACTTGATTTGAAAAATTTTCCCCCGGACCCCCCTTTATTCTCGGCCCTCCCCGAAAATATCACATATATACGCCACTGGCCCTCACAACCAGGAGAGTTGACATCATAAATGTTCCACAACGGACGATAACTATTCAAACTGGTAATCAAGCTGCAATTTTGAAGCAGTCTAGAATCTCAATGCTGGGATGGGGGAACACTCCTGTCTTTCCAAAGCGTGAATTCTTCCTTAGAATGTGAATTTACACATTCAAACGTGAGTTTGAATTTTGATAAAATGATACGATACGTCTAAGGAATTTTTGAAAACAGCCGGAAGCGCTTTGAACAGGAGGTGGAACTGCTTTATTTCGAATCATGTTCGCACAATTGTTTTTTCATGAATGACTCATTTTATTGTCACGTTGTGCTGAGTTGTTCTCACGAACTTGTTTCGTACGCAGCATTTCATTAACCTGACCGAAAATCGGAGTGAGCGCAACTTAGTAAACACTTGCGCAAATATGAACCGTGTTGACACTCTCAGTGCGGATGTATCTATATGGATACATGCTATGTCCACGCGCCTGACGGGTGTATCCATATTGCTACACGCTATATGAATGCCTTCCCTCTCTTCAAACAGCTCGTGAGAGCGGTGGATACGTCCGATATGGTTCCGTTGGACACAAATGACTTCAGAAAACTCTGAGTAACGACGGGGTGTTCTTCGTATGCGCACGTGCCGATTTTAGCAAGTTCCTGAGGCCTTTCCCCATAAGGTGTTTTGAGAGGCAGAATTCCTGAACTTACACTCAGATTTTCGGTAAGTAATCTAATTATTGATTTATGTTATTACTGAATTCAATTTAATATTGTTTTTTCCAATAATATTTTTCTAGATAGTGAGGCAAAGACTGCAAAATCATGTTAAACCTTTTTTTGTATTATACCTGTTTGTTGAAGTGTACATTTTTGTAAAAATAAACTGTAATATTACAATGAATATTTTTGGTATAATTTTACCTTGTCCAAAATAAAATCATTCAAAAAAGTTGGAAAAAAAGGAAAATAAAGGGAAGTGGTGCGAGTTTGCATACACAAGATTATCGCAGCGTGCGGATGTATCCATATGTAATGTAAATTTACGTTTTACGTACGACATATTATTGAAAATACGTTACTAAAGGAAAATTAGGCTGCCAGTATAAAAAATGAGCATATTAAAAATCCCGTCAGGGGCAGAGACCAGCAATTGAGAGTATTAAAGCAGTTGAACCTCCAGCACAAAGCGCTTCCGATCGTTTCGAAAACCCCATCAGACGTATCATATCATTTTCGTCATATTTGCTGTGATACTCATGACCAATTCACACTATGCAGAGGCAGTAGATCCCATGCAATCATGGATTTCGAGTCCATTTCACCATCCTTCTCTAAAATTAATTCCATCTGTCAAGTTTTAAAAAAATCATTACTTTTCTAATTACGGCTGTTGACAGTTCTGGTTGTTTACTTTCGACCCGAGGGAGCCCAAACTTTCGTTGGTTACTTTCGAAATTATTTGACAAGTCTATTCGAGCCAAAAACAAAGAACATCTAAGTGGAAGATAGGCAAACAATTTATATGGTTTCACAGTTTTCCAGTGGGTTCTCGAAAGTTTTGGAGAGTTTCCATCAATCGATGTGAAAAAAAAGGAGTTTTATTTGGATTTAGCTTGAAAACTAGCCCCATTACAATTTTTGTGGACAAAGTTTGTGATGACAAAGAAAGCCAACCGTAAAGTTACCGTAAGTAGGTAAGTAGTTACTGTTAAGTAAAATTTATGAGTGGAAAAACCGAAAAAAAGAAGAAAAATTGATTTAGCACCTCTAAAAACAGGCATTATAAAATCAGGGTGGCAACTTGTTGGTCACTTTTTTGTAGAGCAATGTGGTGTATGATAGGACGTCGTCTAATGTTTCTAGTTTCTATAAAAATTCTTTCACTCCTAATTTAGATTTTTCACTAGTTGGCGGAAAAATTGAGTACTGTAATTTTCTGTGGGAAAGCTGTTCTACTTTGATACGAGGCAAATGCCAACCCAAAGTTGGAGAAAGCAGCTTGATTCAAAGTTTTTCTCTGTTAGACGTCTGCTGATTTTAGAAGTAAAGGTAATTCCAAAGGTGCGGTTTCATATGACCTCATGATGAACATTGATCAGTACATGAACAGTCATGATACGGATTGGCATTTAACTTTCGCTCATTGGTCCTCAACGCCGAAAAAACAGTATCCCCTCCCCCTTTCGACCATTCTATCCAAAAACCCTATTGTCATCGATTCACCATTAACTTCCCCCTGGGGGTAATGAAAAGCGGTGGCCTCCCACCCTCCTCACATTTCCTCTAGACCGTGCAGTATTAATATAAAAGGGAATCGCCACCGGTTTGGGCTAAAGGTTGCCGGAACAAAAGCTGTTTTCCTCTCATGACATTAGATCAAAGGTTGAACTCGCTCTCCCAGACATGTTGAGGAGAAAACAAAAATTAGAGACTCCTCTACGGTTGCGAGGTAGTTTTTTCATGATTAGAACGTGTCGCTGCTATGGCCTTATTGCCAAAAACATCTGAGCTTTAGTTGTTATTCGGATAAAGACAACAGGGGTATGATTTAGGTGTAACAGGTATCGCCTCGGAAGGATTTTCATAAGTGAGAACATCTCTGGTCACAGGTTGATCATGGTAGTAACCGGCCAGGCTACGGTCATAAAGAACTTACAGGATATTGGAGGAATCCTACCCATCATACTAGAAAACGTACACCTAGAAAAATCAGAATACTCACTAACACATCACTACGGACTTGAGAAATGATACAACCAAATGAAACTATTGAAAAATAACTTTAAAATACGTGAGAACTACATGACTAGATACCCAAGAATCGTTACTAAACCAGACGAATACTTTGGACCATTCAAACAAGTATAAAATAACACATACGAATTCGAGAACCTTATGCCACAATTAACCTCATAACCATCCGGGCCTCTCGTGAAAATTCGTGGACGTAGAGGATGGGATCCATAATAAAATTGGTAACCGGGAACCTCGACGACAACGATAGAATCAGATATGAAAACGCTGCAAATTCTTTCACTGGGGTTTATTATTCAATTGGCTTGCGTTCATGATTTGAATTTCTGCTAAGCTTTGGAGTGTGCGTATTTCACAGGTGATAGAGCGATTATGGAATTTCAGGAGGCACACAAATATGATCAACTGATCAATCCAAATAGGTATTTTGGTTGAGAAGAGATTTACGTGCTCTATGTATATCTCCTGAAATTCAATAATCGCTCTATCCTGTGAAATACGCACACTCCAAAGCTTAGTAGAAATTCAAATCATGAACGCAAGACAATTGAATAATAAACCCCAGTGAAAGAATTTGCAGCGTTTTTTCTTGATATTTATCAATCGAATAGAAATGTTAAATCTGCAGGGATGTCTATATCTCTTTGCAGACGATACAGCTATACTGTGTGAAGGTGATTCGTGGGACGATGTATTTGAGAGCGCCAATATTGACGCAAATAACATCTTTCAATGGCTATGTGCGAACTCTTTGAGTTTAAATATTACCAAAACCAAATATTTAGTGTTCTCCAAATCACCCACCCGAAAAAACCTAGATAACTTCAAGCTAAACATACACACATGCAGCCTGAACCCGTTACGATCATGCTCATGCCTTCCACTTGAGGGAGTTCAAGCCACTAGATACCTTGGGGTTGTGATCGACGAGGATCTATCGTGGAAATTCTATATTACGGCGCTTGCTTCAAGAACTCGCAAATTCATCCACATCTTCTACCGCATGCGGAATGCGGAGGGCCATAGTTCAAAGTGTGCTAAGCTTTGGAACCCTCGCCTGGGGTTCTGCCCGGCCTACCCTGCTCTACCCCATCACCATAATTCAGAAATCCATCCTAAAAACGATTGCCCGTAAGCCTCGTCGGTTCTCTTCCCAAGAACTTTTCAAATTATTGTCGGTCTTCACCATCAACCAGTTATATTTAAAAGCAGCACTTTGCTTCTTCCATTAACACCCTGACTGTTTCAACTATCCCCGCTCATCGACATACGCCACTCGCCCAACTACCCAAGCCATCATTCCAGTTCCCCCCTCTCGCTTATGGTCTACGTCTCGTCACATTCATTACGCCTTTCCCTACATTCTTAGAGTCCTGCCTAACGACCTAAACACACCTGAAGATCATTCTCGTTCAATTTATAAGAAGAAAATTTTCTCTTGGTTAGTCGGTCTGGGCCCAGGCAGCAGCAGTAATATTATGTATAGTATCTATACATAGAAGTCTACCTTTCATTTTTTTTATTTTATCATTGCAATGTATTTTAATGCATAGGAGCATCAAGCTTACCCATTGTATAAGAATAAAATAGGCTACTACCCACACCGCGCAGAGCTCGTCTCTTGGTGTTGGGGGTAGTTCCATATAACCATATAATCTATTGTTTTCTATAAGGTACCTATATTTATTTTTGCTCATATTATTTTTGTCGTTGATGGAATAAACTCTCTTTTTCATTCATTCATTGTTTGTCGAATTACAAATATATCTATTTTTTTCCTTCTTCTTCTTCTTCTTCATCTATATATATTGACATGTTGTGAGGTAACGCTTCGTGTAGAAAATGGAGTAAATCGCCGCCAACCGCGATTTTTTTTCTCAACCCGTTGCTGAGATATGCTATTTTTAAGAGTTTTTTCAAAAAATCGCGTTTTTCGCCATTAAAACGCTTTTTTCTCGGCAATTTCCCAACATTTGACCACATTTTCGGAATCTGCGTTAAATTTCCTATAAGATGAAGTTACTTCGATTTCCAAAACGCATCTTCCAAACACCGAAATTTTCAATCAAAGATGAACATTTTTCGCAAAGTGAAATTTTTCAAAAACTTGGAACGCTTGGCGTGACCACAAAAACAATTTTTTTCGTTGTCAAATTTGATAAAAACTTCTCCCACTTCTAAGCTTTCCAACGGCGTCTCAACCATTTAATTCTGATTGGAATTGACGGAGAAATTAAAGTTCGAATGCCAGAAAACGTGTAGTTCGTTTTAACGTAAGTTGGTAGGCGACGTACGATATGGGCCACAGAAACTGATTTTTCTCGATTTCAATTAATGTTTTCCGGCATTCAACCACAGGTTCGAATTGGGCGTTAAATTTCCTGTAAGAAGAGGTTCATTTTGTTTCCAAAATGTTTTTTCCAGGTACTGTAAAAAATTAAAAATTGAGAATTGTGATAAATGTGTAAAAAAAATTTGCAGTTTATTTACATTAAAAATGAACGATATGTACAAGATGAATAGTAAAAAAATTAACGTTGAATTTGCTCACTGGCCTAATAAAGGAACTCACAATACGTTCTCAAAAACACTAAACGTGACGGTGAGGGCCATGCGGAAAAGAGCAAGAGCCTGCATCAGAAACAATGGAGGACATTTTGAGAACGTATTGTGATTTATTAGGCCAGTCAAATTCAACTTAATTTTTTTACTATTCATCTTGTACATATCGTTCATTTTTAATGTAAATAAACTGACATTTATCACAATTCTCAATATATCTGAAAAAACATTTTTGAACCTCTTCTTTTTCCAATTCGAACCTGTGGTTGATAGCCG
Source organism: Creontiades dilutus (assembly GCA_031894815.1). Lineage (NCBI taxonomy): Eukaryota > Metazoa > Arthropoda > Insecta > Hemiptera > Miridae > Creontiades > Creontiades dilutus. The sequence continues at coordinate 235,964 of JAVIWC010000637.1, forward strand.
GAAAACATTAATTGAAATCGAGAAAAATTCTTCTTCTTCTTCATCACGTTTTCTATATATATTGATTAAATGGTTGTGATTTGGAAAAAAATTGTTTTTGTGGTAACGTTCCAAGTTTTTGAAAAATTTCACTTTGCGAAAAATGTTCATATTGAAAATTTTGTTTGGAAGATGCGTTTTGGAAATCGAAATAACTTCATCTTATAGAAAATGTCTTCGAAAAACGCGATTTTTTGAAAAACTCTTAAAAATAGCATATCTCAGCAACGGGTTGAGAAAAAAAAATCGCGGTTTCATTTATATATACTAAGTGCGGGTATATTGACATGTTGTGAGGTAACGCTTCGTGTAGAAAATGGGAGGACAAGATTGTGCCAGCCACCAATGTGCATCAAGGTTTTCCGGTTTTCATGAAAACGCTATTACCTTGCCTTTCTCAGTAGATTGTACGTAATCGTTTCACGCTAAAGGCGCTAGGGGTAAGTATAGACACCTATTGTCCCAAGTAACGTCACGCCAACCGAAGCTTAAGTGACTGTTCTAGATGAGCTACATGTTTGTAAACTATATCCTCGATCGCTCCATTACGTGGTATAATGGAACAGAGTCAAATTGATTCCCATTTTGTAACTCAATAATGGAATGGAATGTCGTTGGATACAATAGCAAGGATACTAAATGACTACACCCAAAATCCAACATTCGAGATTTTTCCAAACTTAAGTACTTCATTCAAATATAAACAATTTATGATCCATAAATTCAAATCACCTCAATAGTTTTTATCAATCATCATCTTATTGTGGTTTTGGCAATTTATTTTTACCTTTGATTCTTGGACCACAGCAGTTCTCACAACTTCAACAAGATATTTTTATTTCAAAAACGAAATGCCGGAATGACAAATAGTTATGAGGCTTAGGTATCTCACCGTCAGTTTTTTGTTTTTCGGTGGGATGGCGAGGAAATTTTCAAGGTCCTAAGCCGTCCCATTAATTTATTATGGTTCCTACATGAATATGCACGGGAAGCGTGACGTATTTACATTCGAAACATCCTTTGCCTGAGAGCTTATCCGACAGGTGCACAAATCCTTTGATTTCTAACAGCATGGAGGTGGATAGTCTACCGAATAAAGTGGTACCATCATACGGATTTTTTTTTCCAAACAATATCATGCGAGTGAATAAGATATGCCAGGTACCTATTACTTCGTTTCATTATGACTAGGTTTTCAGATCAAACTTATCGCGCAAAGAAAGAAAACAGAAAACAAAGATGCTGTTGATTGGTTGAAAATTCAATAGATTCAAATTTTGAAATACTATCATAGTACTCTCTTGTACAAAGAAGCTGTGATTGATAATATTCCACTTTTGGTTATTTATTCAATAATAAACCATTGTAATCGCTCTTTAAAAAAAATTCAACCCCTCTGAAAATTTCATGGTTTACGTTTCAAAGGGTGTACAATCCGAATCTGTAATAAACATTTTTCCGTCCGTCCGCCATACGTCTTACGCCGTACGCCGTACGCTCGATTTCTCCCAAAAAGCTGGAGCAAAATATCTGAAATTTTCAGGAAAAATCAGTGTCGGTCCGACAACGCCCCAATTCTTTAGCCAGCGCTATCACCTATTTAAAGTGCCCTTTAAGGGTTGTAAAAGTTTTGTAAAATCCCTCAAAACCTCAAAAAAATTCTAAGCGGCCTAAATTTGTACTATTTTTGAAGAACTTTCCATGAGGAATCGAATGAGCCCTTCCCCAGGTTCGTAGCTCAAACCATTCCCGATATACGGTGCCAACATGTGCGTTTTTTTGGTTTATTATTGTTTTTGTTTTCATTGCAGTAACCCAGTGATGTAGTGATGTAGTGATGTGGATACTGGAGTGAACTCCTAAAAGGCTTTGTAGCCGATACACGGTTGAAGCATTCTGATACGCATGAAACGTCGCAAATTCTTTCACTGGGGTTTATTATTCAACTGGCTTGCGTTCATGATTCGAATTTCTACTAACCTTTGGAGTGTGCGTTTCACAGGTGATAGATTGATTATTGAATTTCAGGAGGCACACATATATGATCAACTGATCAATCCATATAGGTATTTTGGTTGAGAACCGATTTACGTGCTCTATGCACATCTCCTGAAATTAATAATCGCTCTATCACCTGTAAAACACGCACACTCCAAAACTTAGTAGAAATTCAAATCATGAACGCAAGCCAATTGAATAATAAACACCAGTGAATGAATTTGCGTCGTTTTAAATCAAATCTTAAGCCAACAAGGGCCTCAAAGTGGGATTAAAACGCGAAGAAACGGCCGCAAGTATTCAAATCGTATAGTTGTTGACAATATTTCTCAACTGTAGTTGGCTTTTATGTATCATTTCTTGCTGAAAATAAGCAAATGCTACTATCCTAATTGAGATTGGAATAAGTTCATTACTTTTTCCCCTTTTTTCCACAACATGGATTTTGTGTTTCTCTAGAAATGAATCCAATTTCAAAAATCCACTCAGCGGAGCTTGAATTTATTGATAATACCTATTACAATTGTGTATTGTAAAATCATGTAATTTACTACTGGAATATGGGGAACTAAATATTTTGATTCCTCAACTATTTTACTTTCTCTTCTGAAGGAAGGTACCTAAAGGCTTCTAACCGACTAGCAAACTTGAAGAAACTAGAAAAAATGCTCGGAAAACTGCACTTTTTTTGCTAAGTTTGTCTTGAGAACTGGTTGAAGAGGACGAACAAAAATTAAAATCTTGGCCTCGGAGATGAGGCAAAGAAAAAACTGCGAATAAAAACCTCTAAGCCCTTCGTTTTGAATCTGTAAGCGCCGCCGGAGAGAGAATCCTCTGAAGTTAATTATCATGAAACAAGGAGCATTCAAGTGATAAGACGCGGTTTCTGCGAGTGAAAAGATCTCTTGGGAGCATATCATATCAAAGGGTTTCTGATCCTTCCATTTGCCTCTGCTTGACGTTTCCAACGGCTCGAGCTTTGCAGAGGTCACGCACCGTGATTTTCCACAAGATCCCAAATGTCGAGTTGTACGTCACAGGTTGGCAAATAATAACGAAAATAATATCGAAGGTCTTCTTGGGAGAGAAAAGCCAAAAAGGGCTTTCACCTCTTTTTTTCACCGGCGCGGAAAACGGCAGTAAACCGCTAACGAGCCTACGAAACATCAAAGCAGATCGCCAGGTCGAAAAATTTTCAGATGGAAGGCGAGGAGTTATTTTAAAATTGCTTAAGTTGATGATTTTCAACGAAACGTCGGGTGAAACCAAAAAAAAATTCGTATAACTAACCCAAATCTTGTACATGTTTGTAACCATGATAATCATATAACTGCCAACTGATCAAAGCAATGGTGACTTGTTTTAAGAAAATTATCATCTTCCTAGTGCTTCCAAAAAGGAAAATGAAAACCCCGTTCTATAACATTATGTTCGATGGAATATAATACAATAATATAACAGCGGCCTCACAAGAATGTCAGAAAATGAGAACTTTTTAAATTTTAGTTTCTTATTTTCAATATTTGTTGTGTTACGTTTCGAAATGCAAACAACTACCAAATCAAAGAACATAAAACCGGCCGTACAACGCGCAGAGGGGCTGAGAGGAAAAAACCCTCAAATAGAATATTTTTAAATCGCTTCAAAACTGGCAATTTTTCATTGTACTCGTATGGTATTTATATATATAAAGGGGACCTAAATGATTTTTAATTTTTTAAAATAGTTAGTACATGTTAAATGCAATTAAATATGAAAATTAGGTGAATTTAAAGGAAAAATGTTAATTTATGGAAAACAAATTTGTAGCATTACAAGGTTACTACCGAAAAATACAAATTATATTGCAAGCATTATAATCTGTATCATACATTCATTGATGAAAAATCATCACCCAAACTAATAAAAAATGTCTGCCTCTAATATTCATTATCACTAGTTTTTAATTTTTTGAATTTTTCAAGAACTTTAATACGAGGAGGTAGTTCTATAAAAAGTCGAGGGCCTAAATACAAACACTGCCTCTTGTAGAAATCACATTTAGGGTAAGGGATTGGTACCATGATGCCAGAATGCAGACGAGTTACACCATGTAACCTAAGGGTAAATCGAAGTCGGTGACTGAAATAATATTGAAGCACTTTTGATAGATTGATAGATGAATTAGATGTGGAGGGAGAATATTAAGTTTTAAAAACAATGGTCTACTGTGGCTCTGATAGCCCGATCCGAATATAAAACGCAAAACTGACTTCACTGCAACCTCGATTAATTTGAAAGACGACTCATATGCCCCGCCCCAAATAGGAATACAGTAGGTAAGTCAGAACTGAGCACATAGAGGCATGGAACGTCATGATTAAGACAGATATGGGAAGGAATTTATTGAAAAACGATCAAATAAATTAGGATCTTCTTATTGTATTCCTTACTAAAAGAATATGTGGTTTCCATGCTCCATTTCGAACATTTGTCAACTGAAGCAACCAAGTATCTTTGGCAATCAAATCGTTCGATTGGGGGCCAAAAAACAAGTATGAGATGGGCATGATCTTGATGGAACATATCAATGAATCTCATGAACATATCTCATGAAATCGAGTCTTTGAAGACATGTTTTGTATAAGAGAAGTGGAGGTAGGTGTTTCATTTTATCTCGTTAAATTTCAGTTGTTATATTCGTCGGTTTCTACGTGGTTTCCATATACAGTATATTGAACGATTGCCGGTATTTAGATATCAGCTTTTGTTCCATACATGTAGGGCTTCGTATTCACCAAGTTAAATATCACACTAATGTATTTGGGGTATTTGGAAGTCGGCTACAATATATGGTGACACAGCTGGAGCCACTTGGTTCTAATTTCGTTCCTAATAGATTTGCCGAGCTCAAATATAAATGTTGCTATTTTATGTCAATTACGAGGCGCGAGGTGTCAATACTTTATTACAGATGAAGTTCAATACATTGATCATCGGTTTATGTAGACTGGTTATTCTAATGCAAAAATAATTTGCAGCTTTTTCTCCTATTATTCCCAATCCGTGAGTTAAGTACTCTTGCGTTAACGAAATCGTAAAACATATTCCCGGTGAGAACCGCAAGCGATTTACCTGAGTTTCAATTAAGTGGTAGGTTTTTTTAAATACATATATTTCGCATTAGAGTGAATGATATTTTTATATTGCAGTCTTTCATAAATTTGCAAAGCGCTTTATCAATAAACAAGTTTATTGATGCTAGAATAAAACTTAAATAAATTGCAGCTCTTTCTTTCCCCCTTCTTTTTTGTATTCAACTCTTTAATGCAGTTTATCCCTAGCAGTAGTCTCGGGCTCGACGTTTCATGCATAGAACCTGGATCCGGCGCAGAAGTTATACAGTACCATCAAGACCGGAAGGTCGTGCGGGTTTTGCATAACCTCCAGCTTCAAAACGCACTCGTACTGGTACGAGTCACTGGTCAGTGAACTGGGTGTATACCTACCACTTGTGTTGCCGGGGTAATGGTGAATCGTTACGTAATTCGGGGCGGATTTGTCCATTGTCAATTTTTTTCGCTCACGATACTCTTGCGTTTGTTCACTGATCGTTTTGAAATGGAAGAATAGGGAATGGTTGAAACTAATAAACCAAAACAACATGCCTTATCATTGGTATAGCTTGAGCAAGTTCTCGTGACGATTTTTCAGTTTATGTGCCAAAGCAAAGACATGAAAATGTCCAAAGCTCCAGCCGGTGTCCATTGCGTTCCTCGCTGTTTATTACCATATGCTCCGGAGATCCATTTCGGTACCCACATTTGCGGCTTGGGGTGTGTCTAGTTGTATCCAGTGCACGTATACTTCACAAATTCCACAGTTAGTTGTCCATCGAACTGTGTTCTACGTACCTAGGTATTTTTTTACACCTTTTACAAAGAACCATGGTATTTTTGGTAGGGAGGGCAGGATTTCTTTACTGTAGTTGCCATTTCGTGATTGGATATATCTTTCAAACCACGATGAGTCCAATATCTTCCTTTATCATGATTCGGTTAGCTAATTGATCCAGTTTTTTATTCGGAAATAGTCCTGAATAGGGTTTTACCATACAGAGTTATATTTTTCCCTTCATCTTCTCATATTAAGCTGCTTATAACTCGTTTTGTATTACAGAAGCTGTGTAGTACTTAGTGAATATGTGGAAATCAAAAAGATCCGTCCTTCACTGCACATGTCGACAATGTTTGCAATTGATTTTTTGATGGTTATCAATTCTGAATTGAAACGAGTCCCCGAACGCGGGAGCTCGAAGGTTTCTAGATAACATTTGGTTAGATCTATCGGTAAAAATTATTATTGATTCTTGCTATCTAGCATTTACAAAGCTGATGAATTTATTATTTGAATGGTAAGGGGAAAGAACAAGGAATGTCACAAAAAGTAATTTTTGAGAAAAATCAGATTTTATATTTTGAACTTATGAGATATTAATAATTTACATATTACAGAAGGAAACAAAATTCCGAGACACCCATGAGTTCCATTTGACGTAATGCAAAAATTTGACAGCAAAAAAATTACAACAAAATTAATTATGCGGTCAAAGTACCATTTCTACTGGAATGAAATAAGGAATGTCCAGTTTTTGAGCGGTGTTGACTGTACGTTACCAGAATTAAATCTTTGAAAACATTTTTCAGGACTTGAATGTCATTCCGCGTGGGTTTTGACAACTTCAGTTTTTTTGTATACTCTGATGGAAACTTCAAACTCAGTACCTGCTCCTCTCTTCACTTAAACTTATATAATAGTTTTCATGTTGTTAGAATATGGCACGATATCTGGTCTCTCTTGAGTAGTTGTGTTCTGGAAACACTGCAGTCTTTTGCAATGGCAGTCATCTCCCACTTCGTGAGACTTCATTCGAACCAATTCCATAACAATAGACACACGACCAGTTCGCTTCCTTTTCTTACTACCACGAATGTTTTCAGTACTTTCACTGACCTCGGAACTCATTTTTGTAGAAGTCAGATGGCGAGTAAACAAGATATAGACACTGACACAGACTGTGGACTGATTAGTTTGAAACTAAATTCGTAATCTATAGTGGCAATGAATGGGAATCACAGAGCAGTATCGATCGCGAAAGGTTACAATTTGGACGTTCCTCGTTCTTTCCGCCTGGCTCTAGGACAGTACTTGTTCTTTCCTCTTACACCAAATCTTTCCTTGGCCCTAAGTGAGACATTCATGTTTTTTTCTCCACTTGGAATTTTATCATTTAAATTATTAACAGTAGTACAATCCAGTTCTTAGCGACCGTACCGACCCGACAGTTGACTTCTTCCGCCCTTTGTTATCCCGGCATCACCACTTATCCGTCCGCCCAAGGGGGTCATTCGTGTACCTGCCACCTTGGTAAGCACTTGCCTCTCTGATAAGTTCCAATTTCCATGCAACATTACCTCAATATCAACAAATTGATAATCTTGGCAATATTTCATCTTCGGTACTTGAATGTGTAAAATTAATCATTTAAATGATCTGGCTGTAGAACCACAGAGGTCTACAGTCCCGTTTTTTTTTTTTTATAGTTAGTATGTACCTACAAAAGCCTACAGAATGCGCTATCGAGTACGAATTCGGAAAAATTGTACATTCCCTGTTTTTCCCCTTATCCTTCATTTGTGTTTAATTCTTCTCGATCTCCATTGGTGTTTGTTTTTCAGAACTGTCAAATGATGCAAAATCCAAGTACTCCTGTGTAGGACTTTGTACCAGAGGACATATCTTCATACTAACACTATATGCCTTCATATTGATACTACACATAACGTAATATACCTATTATATCTCCAATTATGGCACGTCCATGGGTTCTAATTTTCAATGCTTATCGTTAGGAGAGCATTTGTTGTCGCAACTTCAAAGGACAACCTGACAACTAATATCTCATATATTAGTGTTAATTTGCGAGAACATAATAATATTATGTTCATTGTGTGTATCATGAGATAGGATAAATTTGACTTGGACAATTTCAACTTTGGGCTGGAAAATGTTCCTCTTTACATATGATAAATTTAACTTGGGAAACGTTGAATTGGCTTTGAGAATCTATGCATTTCACTTGAGACAAGATAGATTTAACATCAGAAATGTTGAAAACTGAGAAAACAATATTCATTTCATAAGATGGGTTGACATTGACTTGAATCATCTCGACTCCATGTTTAGAAATGTGGAATAAGGCATGACATGAGTTGTACCTGGGAATCATTACCTCCCACTTGAGAAATGATAAATTTGGCTCGAGCAATGTTAAGTTTGACTTGGAAAATGCAAAGTTTCGCTCGGAGATTGTTGCGTTTGAATTTACAAAAAAAAAAAACAATATCCTTGCCCTATTGCCCTGGAGCAAACGTCCGACACGGGTACAGGCTGACGGACGTTTACGCCAGATAATTGACGAACCAATTAAATATTGTGAGGACATAAGCGCCAATCTCAGATTTTACATGGACGTTTGCGCTAGACTCTTTCGTTGTGAATATTGGACGTTTGCGCATAGGGAATGTCGTTGCTCACAGTGCCTCGGTGTTCTGACGTTGGAAAGTAAACAAGTTACGAGAGTACGTGTTGTTGTTGACACACCTACATTGACTCACACCTTGTTGTTGACCTACACATGAACATTGACTCTGATGCCGGAGGATAGGTTTTTTCTTTATTCAGGTTTGTGCGGAAAGACCATATACAGAAATGATAAACCCTTATTTATTTAGAAGTGGGATGACCAACGGACAGCGTATGAAAGAAAGTCAGTTTGTTGTTTTTGAACTATACTCGTACATTTCATGAAATAACAATTGAACTATTTCTAGAAGAACGAATCAATAACATAGCGAGTTACCTTTATTATATAGTTTTTTTTATTAAATATTTTTATGCTTTTTTTTTGTGAACGTTTGACGACGGGTTGGTCGCTACTCATAAAATCTGTAACTGGTCTTGAGTTGAGATTTTCCCCTCAACATCCTGATTCTTGGCGCAAACGTACAGTGATATTTTTCTCGTTTCACTGGCGCATTTGTCCAATTTCGGTGGCAGGTGCAAATTTCCACAAAATTATCTAATAAAATGGACTTCTGGAGCAAACGTCCAACACTGGAGGATAGGGGGTGATCAGTTATTTTATTGATTTGTTAAACATAATACGTTCATATTAAAAATAATCGCTATCCACCTATGGTCTGAACAGCCACCACTCGTCGCTGCTCAAACCTAAATGTTCCCAATTATGTTGTGCCAACGTTTAAACGAGTACAAAATGATTTGACGTAACTTTATGAGAAAGTGATGACAGAAAGCGAAGTTGACATTGCCCGCGCTCATTCCAGACAATTGTAATCTCGAACGTCCCATAGCCGCATCGCTCAGAATTAATGGTATTAATATAAATAGACGAAGAGAAAATAAATGAAATGACAAGTTAGATTAGTTTAGTGTAGAATTTACCTTATATTCCGCAACGCAGTAAATAACTCACCTACTCATTAACCGCTAGCGGGAAGAAATTCAGTTCCGGCCGACGGGAATTGGAAAGAGCAGGGTCTTAGAGGTCGGGAGTTTCTGATGAGGCCCAAAGCTCATTTGGGTAAAGTGCGACCTCCCCAGAAAAGGAAATACAGAGCGATCGGTCGTTTAGTGGTCGGGTAATTAGAGGACCCCCCCACCAGAACAAAGAAACAAAGAAGATGCTGACTTCCTCCCTGGCAAACACAAAAGGGGAGGGAAGTCAAAAAGATGAGGGCAGGATTTGGTGAATAACGAGAGAAAAGCTCGACGAAACAAAAAGAAGTTTTATGACGAGAGGTTTAACACACCATTTTTAACCAACGTCCTATAAATTATTATTATTTGACACTATTTCTCGCGCTTTCTCATTTGGAAAACATATTGGAAACGTATAAAAGTTAATTCAGATCGAATGGTCTTAGGAGAATAAGTTCCAAGGAAATTATCTCACTATGTTCTCAATACATAGTTCACATTATTACTTCCTTTTTAAAATCATTAAAATTATAGATATAGAAGATAATGAAACGTGATTTTTTGACATAAAATCACAATACAATTACTGCTTTTTCGGAAACTATTACGGATAACTTTATCCAAAATCCGCCGAGAGAGGAACATGATGAAGATACAGTTAATTGTACTTGTATCCGTTGTAACTTTTTTGGATACAATCACAAAAATCGAAAACCGAATTCGAAAATTGACTCTTATTCCGTTGCATTTTTATTTATTTATCAATAATAAACCATTGTAATCGCTCTGGAAAAAAAATTTTTTTCCCCCCCCTGAAAATTTCATGGTTTACGTTTCAAAGGGTGTAGAATCCGAATCTGCAATAAAAACTTTTCCGTCCGACCGCCGTACGCCGTACGCACGATATCTCCGAAACGGCTGGAGCAAAAGATCTGAAATTTTCAGGAAAAATCCATCTTGGTCGAACGACGCCCCAATTCTTGAGCCAGCTCTCTCACTCAATTTAAAGTGCCCTTTAAGGGCTGTCAATGTTTTGTAAAATCCCTAAAAACCTCAAAACAAGTCGAATCGGCCTAAATATTTACCAATTTGAAGAACATACCGTGAGGAATCGAATGAGCCCTTCCCCACGTCCGTAGGTCAAACCATTCTCGATGTATCATTTATGGTGACAACATTTGCGTTTTTTGGTTTATTACTGTTTGTTTATAATCTAGTGATGCCGATAGCGTCGAGTTGTAGTGAATGTGGATACTGGAGTGATAGCCGATGTGGATACTTGTAGTTTATAGCCGATACACGGGTTGAAGCATTCTGATATGTAGTTATGAAACGCTGATAATATATAGGTAAATATTATTACTGGAGATTATTATTCGATATTTTCACTGGGGTAAATAAGTATTCTTTCACAAGGGTTTTTTATTCAATTGGTTTGCGTTCATGATTTGAATCTGTACTAAGCTTCGGAGTGTGAGGCACACAAATATGATCAACTCATCAATCCAAATAGGGATTTTGCTTGAGAACTGATTTATGCTCCATGCATATCTCCTGAAATTCAATAATCGCTCTATCCTGTGAAACGCGCACACTCCGAAGCTTAGTAGCAATTCAAATCATGAACGCAAGCCAATTGAATAATTAACCCCAGTGAAAGAATTTGCAGCATTTTTTGGTTTATTATTTTTTGTTTGTAACCTAGTGATGCCGATAGCGTCGAGTTGTAGTGAATGTCGATACTGGAGTGATAGCCGATTTTGATACTTGTAGTTTATAGCCGATACACGGGTTGAAGCATTCTGATATGCATGAAACGCTGATAATAAATAGGTAAATATTATTCAATATTATTACTGGGGTTTATTATTCAATATTATTACTGGGGTAAATAATTATTCTTTCACTGTTGTTTATTATTCAATTGGCTTGCGTTCATGATTTGAATCTTACTAAGCTTTCGGAGTGTTTAGGTGATAGAGCGATTATTGAATTTCAGGAGATATGCATAGACCACGTAAATCGGTTCTCAACCAAAACACCTGTTTGGATTGATCAGTTGATGATATTTGTGAGCCTCTTCTACATCAGTCTACCTTTGGCTACATCGTTTAAATTTGGATTTGGGGAAGTTTTAACGCAATGTGCTAAAGGACTTGATAAATTGTAGATGTTTTTATTGTGGTGGGGTATTGAGGTTCAATAAAAAGAAACGCTGCAAATTCTTTCACTGGGGTTTATTATTCAATTGGCTTGCGTTCATGATTTGAATTTCTATTAAGCTTTGGAGTGTGCGTGTTTCACAGGAATAAAGCATGTTTTCTATATATCTATCTATCTAATAATACGGAGAAGCGATGGGGTAAACCAAACAAACTATTTTTTCTGTATAAGATGGAAGGAGCTCCGGTCACTGCGATCTAAGCGATGTATAGTGAAATTATTCCCATTAAGTCCCGAACCCTGCTCATGACCTCTTCATTCTCGAAGTGAAGATCGTTTTCAGCTTTTATAGTAATAGTTATAGTTATATCGGTAGGTGTTAGGACACCCTTTCCACAGAGTCAGATATATTCTCTTAGTAAACGATGAAACATGTTATAATATGTATTATAATGATATAATATACTCGTAGATAGCTTTTCCGAGTCAAATTAACGGTTTCCCGAAATGAATTATAAAGATTACCTTTTATTCTCTGGAATACAGTGGACTGGTTGACAGCTGTTCGCACGAGATCGGACTCCTTCCAAATTTTCACCATTTGATAGTTCATTTTCGCTCGAAATTCGACCACGGTGAGGGATCGCCGAGCACCAATCACGAAAACACCGTAACTATTTATGTGCACATTTTTCAAGATATTTACACGGCAGCAAGATCGAAACGTTAGGAGTGACTATGGAGGAGAATCAATTGTTCTTTACTTTACTTATCTTTGTTAGAATATGTTACATGAAGAAGGGTTGCACGCGAGCAATAATAATTACATCAAGGAGAAATTCTCGTGTACGGCAAAAATCTCCCTGATGATGCGTAAGGAACAGTCCATTTCAAAATCGATTAAGAATAAACAGACTGTACTTGTCTTGTTTTCATTAAGTGTTTTAGGCCGCTATAGTGAACGCATCCTAATAATCTCTATTTAGGAATGGAAAAACCTACATTTCGGTCTCGGAAACCCTTATTTTGTTACGGAAAACGTTTAAGTTCGACTCGGAAAAGCTTTATTACGTCGGTTTATTCATTAATAGTAAAGTCAATCATCTCTCTACCGCATTCAAGAACATACGAAAGAACTTCCTGGAGTGTGGGGTATGTATGATTTTTGCAAATAACGTGAAACCTCATTACTCCAAAACGTTATTATTCTTGAGATGTTGGTTATCGTCCCGTGTTACGTAATATCAGATGTTTTCTGATACTAGCTGGAATTGAATTCTACTTAACCATATCACATATACAGCACCTGATAAGCTAATTTAAGTGAGTTATGGAACCAGTAAAAAACGCTGCGAATTCTTTCACTGGGGTTTATTATTCAATTGGCTTGCTTTCATGATTTGAATTTCTACTAAGCTTTGGAGTGTGCGTGTTTCACAGGATGGAGCGATTATTGAATTTCAGGAGGAACACAAATACATAGTATAGCGTACTACTATACAAATAGTATAGCCGTAAGTAAGTAAATGGAGGAGAACTTGTTGGAATTAGGTTCTTAGGAAAAAGAGAAGGGAAGTGGTGTGTCATTCAGTGAGAGAAATTGAGTTGGAATAGAAAAAGTGGACGAGTATGCCATATTCTGGGGAAATTTCAAATAAAATTGGTAAAATTCTGTCATCCAGAGGTTTCAATGTTGAGTTGAAGAATAAAAATAATCATAAAGCTTCTTTGGGTTCGTTTAAGGATAAAATTAACGTTCATAATAGAAGTGGGGTCTATAAACTAAAATGTTCACGTGGGCTTGAATACAGTGGTCAAACTGGAAGGAAATTTAGGGAACGAATAAAAGTGCATGGAAAGGATTTCAGGGACAACAAAAGTGATTCTGCATCTGAATGAGTCCAATCATCGCTTTATTTTTGGTGTGACAAACAGGCAGTGTGTAGAATTTCCTCACTTCTGCCTAAAGGGAGGTGTGTTGGATGCCCTAGAAAAATTGTGAATTTTTAACAGTGACAGGTCAGGTCCTTTTACTTTGTAAGCCTTAAGTGGCATCGGTTGGTCCTCCCCGTCCCTTTCACTTACCTGAGCCAATAGAGTTCAATCTCCTGGGCTTATATAAGATGTGCTATCTGAGATGAAAGCTGAAAGCTCATGTTTGTTACTGATGATCACCTAACAGTCGAAATCGATTTAACTGTGAAACTTATTATTGTCGTGGAAATATAGACAATGTTCCGTGGTGAAGCCTCGAGTCTCAGGGATCTGTTTAAGGACCCAGCGTTCGGCCGCTCGCCTCCCAGCGATCGAGAGAGCGCTGGCGCATGATCGGCCCCTTCGCCGCCTGCGATCGGCCACCACCCGCTCGGCTCCCCAGTGCCGGCTTCACCTTCGAACCGCTCGCTGTCTCTTCGGTTTTCTCCCGGGCGCGGTTTTCCCGATACGAGGCTCACGATCGCGTTTACCAGTCCGCGGGTTCATTCATCTTTCGAGTTTTTCTGATGGTGACGTTCAACTCTATACAGACAGGTAACGTCCTCATCAACTGTTACCCAATACAACAATTTAAATTTAAAAAGTGAATCACTAAGAAAAAATTAACAACACCATCCAGTCTAATTTGACCTGGGAGATGGAATACAAACGGAATTAATTACCTGGAATTTCACTATGAAATATTGTTTACGTTTTCTGAATAAATAAATTAATAAAACACGAATCATACATTGTCACACGGCTTCATATCATAAAAATCACTAAGAAGTATTTTGTGACGTAGATGTATTGTAAATCTCAGAATATTAAAATCAATCAGATAGAACACTATAGATAATTACTCAGCGGTTTACAGTATTTAACATATGAATTCTTTCACTGCTGACCGATATTTTAAGAACATTACGGTTTGAATTAAAATGTTTTCTCTTCGGTTGCCTCCCGGACCTGTAGTCAATATTTTAGATGGAAACCGCTGGCTGTTCCTTTTTGCGATGTACTCATCGAAATTCGTGAAGCTGCCTTAATAGGGATTCAGTCAGCTTTGTTGATCAGTTGAAAGTATAAAATACCGATGAAAATACTGCGGTTTTCAGTATTTCATGATTAAGTCTTTCACTGCTGACCGATATTCAGAGAACATGACGATTTGAATTGAAATGTTTTCTCTCCGATTGCCTCACGTTTCTGTGAATGTAGTGAGTGTACCGCCTCAGATAATCAACTTGTTTCGAAATTTGGAATTTCCTTAAACGCGAAGGATGATTCAACGGTTTAGTAAGTTGGTGCGACATCCATTTCGTTATGAATCAAGGTGCACGTGATGTCAATCAGTTAGTTGGAACTATCTCTGTCTTAATTTTTGCGATGCACTCATCAAAATTCGTGAAACTTACTTAATAGTGATTTTGCCCGCATTTTTTATCTGTCGAAAGTATAAAATATTGATGAACATATATCGGTTTTCAGTATACCAACGATTAAGTCGTTCACTGTTGACCGAAATTCTGAGGACATCACGGTTAGAATTTAAATGTTTCCTTTCCGTTTGCCTCACGGACCTCTAGTCAAATAACGCCTCAAAAAATTAACTTGTTTCAAAATTTGTAATAGTCTCAAATGCGAAGGTTGAGTCAAAGGTGTAGGTGCGGCATCCATCCTCTCATGAATCGACTACAATTTAATGTCAATATTTTAGACGGAAAATTTTCACTGTTGTTTTCTGCTATGTACTCATTGAAATTCGCGAAAGTGCCTTAATAGCGACTCAGTCATCGTTGCTCATCAGCCGAAATAATAAAATATTGGAAAACATGCTGCGGATTTCAGCATCTTATTGATTAAGTCGTTCACTGCTGACCGTCAATCAATTCACCTGCGAATGTAGTCAAGTACCACCTCAGCCAATCAACTTGGTTCTGCGTTTGGAATAGTTTCAAACGAGACGGCTAATTCAACAGTACCTACAGTAAGTTGCTGCGACATCCATTCCTGATGAATCAACGTCGATTTAATCAATATTTTAGATGGAAATATCTCTCACTAAGTATTACTTTCTGCGATGTACTCATGAAAATTCGTGAAACTGCCCTGATAGTGATTCAGTCAGCGTTGTTCATGAGTCGGCGGTATAAAATATTGATAAACATACGGCACTTTACAGTGTGTGTGACCGATATTTTGAAGAAATTACTATTTGAAATTGAATATTTCAACTCTCTGGTTGCCCCGTAGAACTGCAGTCAATATTTTGGAAAAAGATGTCTCACTGTTACTTTCTGCAATGTGTTCGGAATAGAAGTTTAATGTTTATCCCGTAGTCGTATTTACATTATCGTAGGAACTGACCGAGTGCAGTGTTGTTATTGTGCGTCAAGATCCTGCAAGTCGATGAGTTCCCGTCGCCTTTATCACATCCCAGTCCCTTCGCTTTGCCACGTCGCGTCGACCAGTCCTCGCATCAGCTCTTATCAAGCTGCACCGTACATTTCAATTTCGTTTCGAGTCCCAGCATCTCCCGACGTATATTTGGATTCCTATATTTCCTGTGGTATATGGGTCGCAGAATCCCAAGAAAACCACATATTTCATCACTATTTGATTCCATCCGTAAGTATCTCTGCTATTCACTATAACATGAGTGCGAGTGATGGAGCCCACATTTTGCCAGCAGATGAACATATTGGAATACGTTATTTGCAGTGTTCCTGGACATCCAAGGCAGACCTATTCTACCTATTCTCCCGATCAGCAAACCTGCTACTACGGTACTTGCTGCTGACCTGGATACTATTGTGGCAGAGGTATCCTGTATGGTACGCCACCATACCTCTCACCACGTGGACTTGCCTTGCGCCTCGAGACCAGGATTTCGATTCTCATCCTCCCTAAAAGGACTTCGGCTCATCTATTCTCCCGGTCAGATCGATCAAATACTTTATATCTATATAAATATCGAGATACCAATCAAAGGAGCGCTCCAATTAGGATTTCTATGGTAGAAATTTAGAATAAACCTATGTATCTGTTGAATATCTTTTTTATTTCTATAGCCAGATCCACCTCTGGGCCTCTACCAGTCAGTTTCCATATCTAAAGACAAATTTACCAGTATATTCAAGCAAAACACAATGATCCCATCGAAATTCTTGACAGTACCTTAATAATGACTCAGTCAGTGTTGTTTACCAATTGAAAATAAAAAATATTGTTGAGCATAATGCGTTTACAGTATCCCGTCGATTAGGTCTTTTACTGATAACCGATATTCCTAAGAAATGACGATTTTTATTGAAATGTTTTCTCTCCCGTTGGCTCGTGGACCTGAGAATGTAGTAAAGACGTTCCATTCCTCACGAATAAACGTCGATTCAATCAACGTTTTAGATGGCAATATACGACAATTACTTTCTGCGATGTGCTCAACAAGGATCTTCAAATTTTGTGAAAGTGTCCTGATAGTGATTCAGTCAGCGTTGTTCATCAGTCGACGGTATAAAATATTGATGAACATACAGCACTCCACAGCATGTCGTCGATTAGGTCGTTCACAGCTGACCGATATTTTGAGGAAATTACGATTTGAATTGAAATGTATTCTCTACGGTTGCCTCTCGGACCTGCAGTCAACATTTAAGAGGGAAGTTTTTCACTAATATGTACTTTTTGCAAAGTACTAATCGAAATCCGTGAAACTACCTTTCAGTGATTCAGCCATCGTTGTTTATCGGTCGGAAGTGTAAAGCATTGATAAATATACTGCGGTTTACAGTATTCCATCGATAAGGTCGTTTACTGCTGACCGATATGTTGTGCCTCGGACAATCACATTGTTTCTACCTTTCGAATAGTTATAAACGTGCAAAAAGTGCCTGAATAGTGATTTAGTTGATCTGGTTGATCAGTCGAAATTTCAAAATATTGGTAAACTTACAGTAATCAAGTCGTTCACTGCTGACTGGTAAAAAAAGTAAAGTAAACAAGGAATTTCACTTTGGATTTTCGTCCGACTACCCGGTGTCGCGGACGTCGACAGCCGTCCTCTAGAGAGGATCGGAACTAGGTCTGACGATTTCGCTCGTGGCTTCCCATCGCCTCACGCCCCTGGGTTGGGAGCGATTTGGATTCACGTGATATCGAGAGCAGAGGTGAACTGTCTAACGACAGGACAGGTATACAAACACTTGATAGGATTTTGGCACTATTCATTGGTGCCTGTCAATTCGAACCGGGCTAATCAATACTCCCACTGAAAGTTAACAGCCAAAGGACTGATGCCTTAGCTCGCTCGGACAACCTGTCCCCCTACTGCTGACTGGTATTTTGAGGATATTAAGATTTGAATAGAAATTAAGTAAGGTGATACTTTCATTCCTTACGAATCAAGTTCCACATAGTGTTAACGTTGTAGAAGGAAATCTGTCACTGTTAATTTCCACGATCCACTCTGCAAACTGTGGGAAGAGTGATCCAGTAGCTTTTTCCATAAGTTAAAATGATGAAATATTCATGTACTATCTGGAATGGAGACTACATGTGAAACTCGTACTGAAAATCTAGGCAAAATAATAGTTTCACTTTTCAAATTGAGCTACGAAGCTTGTCCTTAAGAGAACTGTTCAAACTTCTTAGAACAGTTCATTTCGTATTGGTCTAGTCGCAACTAATTTATGGAGTCAAGTCGCTCGATCAGCGGCGGTAGAAAAACAAGTTCGAAGTACGATCAAGGAGCAGGGAGACCGTCGAAGTTCTTTTACCTTCCCTAATTTGTCCTGAGGAAGGGGTGCTACAATTCAGCGTTTTTTTTTTTTCTCATTCAGCGTGGAATACTGCTTTATTTCAAACGGATTGCTCATAGTCTTGCCGAATCGTGTAGAAGACCCTATCCTCAAGTCTTGGAATGGACTAGGGTTAAAACGCAAATGGCTATTTTGAAGGTGGTTTCCCAACGTATACGTGTTACACGGAGATGGCCAGGGTCTATGGGGTTGGAGGACGGCGCTTTCCTCTCGTGGTTAAACGATTAAGTGTTAATGCTCCGGTTTTCATTGACGTGCCAGCTGTTTCGGGTAGTTGATCTTCGGTCTCTGATTCCCTCCTATTACGAAATTGATGCAATAAACTTCTATAAAACTAAAAAAAGATTAAATTTTAAATATGTATGGAATTGAGGCATGGGGCGGACTTGCTTTGGACCCGTTAAAACCGTTGACAAGTGTTAAATCAACAACTCTCGGAGTGTCAGACCTGTTTTTAGAAACTGCAGGTTTTAAAATCTGAGTTGTTTCGACTGGAACATTGACATTGTTCTCTGATTTGAAAGGAGTTTGGTTCGCCAGGATTCAGCGATTTTAGGGAGCGAGGGAGGAGTTGAGTGAAGAACACCTTATACACAAAGTAAATTACTTTACCCGCAACGGAGTAGAGTGCATGCAGGGTTGAAAATGATATTGAATGGCTCAAGCTGAAAGAATTGGTTAATATTTGAAAGTTAAACCAATAATCTCTGAAAAAAATGTTCAAAAATTCAATTTCTTTTGTAACTGATCTGATGTTTAGACAGAAATAAGACAGTAGTTGTTTTGAACCATAGAAAGATTCTGGTTTATAATTTTCAATGGCAAAATATCTGTATATTACCTCCTTAAATTTTGTTACTTTTGTCATATTTCAAGGTGAGTTAATTAAAAATTTGAATAAACGCCCTTACAACTGATGTAAAAATCGTTCCTTTCGCACGTGGGATCCGCTTTCTCGTTGGTTCCAACTTCTTGCCGGCTCGATCCCTAGCGCGCGTAGATGCTATGGGCCAAAGCTACTCCAAAGCGTTCCAAAAAATGATTTTCGGTGTTTGCACTGACAGATACAAGTGAGGTGTCATTTTCTAGTATTTTTTTAAACGAAAATTGGCTAGAATGAGATTGAGATCCGTAAATATCCATCAAAAGCAAATTGTAGCAATTTATGAACCTATACAGAACCATACAAATCTGTCAACGACACGTCGAATAGAAGAATGAAATCACACACATACACGCACGCAGTTAGGAGAAAAAAATCAGATTAGTTTGTCAAAATCAATTTGTATTTTTGGCATATCATCAAATTGAAAATTTTGGCAAACTAATTTGAACCTTTGCCACAAATAAATTTTAATATTTTTGGCATCTTAATTTAAACTTTTGGCGACACAATTTCAACTTTCGGCGCACCAATTCGAGCTTTTGGCATATCAATTTATACTTTTCACAACCCCAACTATTCCAGCATTCCACCCCATATAATGATCAATAAAGGTTTTTTCTCTCAATTTAAAAAAAAAAAAAAACCATGTGCTAGAATTGACATATTTTTTTACTTATTCGTAGATGCTGTCACCGTAGATGATTGTAATAGAGTTAAGAGGACATAGGTATGAGGTATGAGCTTAACTGTAGGTTAAGGCGTAATTCGGTTTAAGTCTAGGTTCAGGAACAGGTATGATTGTTAGGTAGGTACCTACCTATTTTATAGTTGCTTCGAATGAACTACAGTACGAATGAGCATTTTTACTTAGGTACTACTGGGTTACTGGTATACGTAGAAGAATCTTATACAGAAATAGTATACCTTAGTGTAATGATAGCTAGGGTTGTTATTTAGATATGATATCGATGTTACATCGAAAACCAACGACTGCAACATGATTGTGCAAATAGTTAAAAACGTCCAGTTAACTACGCCAATAGATGTTTTCCCGGAACAATTACATAAATTGTTGAGTTGGGGGGGCGTTTTATCATTCAAATAATTCACTTATTTCTACATCTGTCGACTTACACTTAGATTCTGAAGTATAAAGGGCATAGAGGTGTATTTTTGATTTCTACAGGCGGACAGGCGGAAATTTATGTGAAACCGTTTAATTTCCGTAGTCTTCTTGCATGAACTAGCTAAATTGCTTGTAGTAGACGAGACAGTATGTTGTGTAGCACCGTGTATTACGTAGTATTTCTCTGGGGTCAACGAAATATTAGAATACAGTCGAGACGTTAGTGTAGTAGTGGTGTGTTAATTGTATGCGACAATGGTCAAGGACGTTTGTACTACAATAATCAGGTATCTAGGTTTGGTGGGCATTTATGAGTTTGGGTGGTGTACATCATAACAGAGCAGCAGCTCTTTGATCATTGCAGTGCGAAAAGCCAATTATCCATAATTGTACACTGTCATTACCTCAATGATGATGAGACCACAAGAAATCAATTCAACAATTAAAAGTTATTATTATTATTTTTATTCAATTTATTATTATTATTATTATTATTATTGTTAACCTTTTTTTATTTATCGGATGTCTGAAGAAAATAAACCTTTTCATCCAAAATCATAACAGCGAAAATTGAAAATGAAACTAATGCGATGGCTCCGATACTTTAGAAACGCACGTAGAAACGCAACTGAAATGTAACAAGATAAAATAAAAATACAAGCAACAAGAGCTGAAATCGGTTAGATGGCGTTATAGAATGCATAATCGCACAGAATCAACCGTGTAATTGGGCTGTTCAGACCTCTTGTTGAACTTTAATGCTGCAGTGGAAACGCGAGTCACCCCATTCGATTCATGGAACGAATTTTCATCTGAAACTATCAAAAAACGACCCACTATCATCAAAGAATTCTGAAATTTCGATTTCTTTATTTTTTTAATCCTCAAAAATAATTCCTTATGGTTGATTGAACAACATATCAATATTATTATGACATCCCGGATTGATGTTGGATTTTTGAGACAAATTTCGTGAACTTTGGTCCAGTAGTTTTGGAGACAAGCTTCGGACGGCATTTTTTCAAATTTATTAATTTATTTATTAAATTTTTTAGAGTTACCTATTTTAGAAAGTAAACCAACTGGTTTTCTTGCTCCACCATAAAGGAACATTATTGAAAACAACAAACCAAAAATGCCGTAAAATAACATTCAAAATGGCATAATCGTCTGATAGCTTTTAAAAAAATGTTAGTTGGATCGCGGAAAAATCACTCAAAACTCACATCTAAAATTAAAGAAACGAACAACATGGGTACGTATGCCATCATTGAAGAAGTGAAAGATTATGTTCAATGTTTTCCGACATTGTTTGGTGTTTTGGAGATAACCCCTGCCAATCACCCATTGTTCGTTCAAATAATGCCATACTAATTCGAAAAATGGTTCTACTCGTATTTATTGTTCCAGTCACTGATGATCATATTTTTCATTATTGAACTGTCCACGCGTAATGTAAACACAATTATTTCTGTAACTGTTTACGCTCCTCGTTAATTAATCTATCCGAATAATAAAGCTCTGGTCTAATGAGAACTTGGATCGACGATTGAAATAATTTTCATTACAGATAACAACGTCTGGTGAATAAGACAATTTTGGTCCTTTTTTTCCAAACTTCATTGCTTGCTTTGGGCTACTTTCATATAGCCACCATCAGGAAAACATCTAACTAATACAATAATATGGAGAGATTATATATTAATAGAAAAATATAACAGAAGATACATAATCATTCGCGACGAAGTTGTGGAAACCCATTTCAAATAAAAACGGAGTAAGATAGAACGTTGTCTATATTTCCACGAAAGTAAAGAGTTACACTGTTTAATCGATTTCGACGGTAAGGTCATCATCAGTAACAAACATGAACCAAAGGTCCATCACAGAAAGCATATCTTATATAGGATCAAGTGAGAGGAGATTGAATCCTATTGGCTCAGGGAAGTGAAAGGGGCGGGGAGGACCAACCAATGCCATTCAAGGCTTACAAAGTGAAAGGGGCACAAACAGTTTCATTATGGAGAGGCGAAGATACATATGTTGGTAGCATGAAGATAGGTCAGTAATATTTTCAGGTGGTTAAAATTTAAAGTTAAGTTTTTGAGATGTAAGTAATGCTAAACTGTCTTCCATATTTTGATTTGATAGATAGATGGCATTGACTTCTGTCAACCATTACAAGAGTTATCTTATAGGTATCCTATGATTATCTGTGTCATGTTCACCTGTTTTGTCTCGATTTATGTGGAATGCTTATCCAATTTTTCGTTTTTGACGGTTTGGTTACACTTATGTCTAGAATTAGTACATACTTGAACTTGAATTATGTCAGCGCAGTAGTTTCAGTAGGAACTCGCCATATATTTTTTTTTAAGGTTGATTGTTCTCATTTCGGTGTTTCATGATAATTAAGTTATTTCATCTTCTTCTTCATCTTATCTTAACCAGTATGAGATCAAGATGCACAGTGAGTGATAGAACCTGAAAACTTCAGAAAAGATTTTTAAATGTTGAACTGAGTTTCTAAAAAGTTAAAACTGAGATCTATAATTATTATCTTTTCACTGTTCCAATGACATCTTGGATTAATCCCTAAACAGAATTTCGTTTTAGATAATCGTACGTCTAAATTTACAGTGATCGTACTCAGCCTGCCCAGTAAGAGATTACTCACAATAATCGAACGATAATTCAATACCGAAAAGCCCTTATCCATAATTCATAAAACATGTTAACCATTAATTCATTTCGAGGCCGGTGAAACTTTTTTTCAATGTTCCAACCCACTGTTCCAGCGCGAACATAATACTTGAGAAACTTCGGAGAGAGTTGGCGTTTCCCAAAGGGCTCTCCCGTCCTTTGTTGTTTGCCTTCCAGTAGTTAACTTGTTCATTTATTCATGGCCGTAAATGTCACGACCAGCTAATCTAAACAAACGTTAGGCCCTTCCAATTCCCATTAATTACCCGGTTAGTTTTAGATTATACATGTTTCAAAATGCATAGACGAACCCGCCCCCGAGCCGAAAACTCTAGTTTTATCCAAACAGCAGTAATAATTAAAAAGTTATGATGTCGGGGTGGTTACTTTTTAACGTTGTTAGTGAATGCCCTTCGACGGCTTATCGCCAACGTAGTTATCATATATTCAGAGAAATATAATATAACAAAGTTTAACCGGGTTGTATAATAACTCATTTGTTCAATATCTGACGTTCATTTTCATTCAGTTTCCCTTCATTGCGAGTTCATGATACATTCTTCTAGTCCTTTCCTTTATTAGCCCTTCCAGCTTGTCGAGGAAATACTCAATGGATGTATTTTTTATTTACCTACTCATTTGTTGATCAAGTCCTATGAATGCCATAAACATAAAATAACTACAACATTATAACATAGCATTATGAATAAATCGATCATAGGTTGGTTACTTGGTTAATTACTGAAAGCTGGAAAACCCGGAAAATCTTACTGAAAAGCACAAATCCGTAACGTGGAGACAAAAAAAAAAGAAAACAAGCTTCCGTACTACAATGATAAATCTCCGTTTTATTTTAGATTGACATTACTCTCCCCCCAACCATGGTCGTGAGGACCTCTTTTCAAACTCGAGTATAAGCTGTCTTGGAATCACTTTCTGATCTCCTACGGCGTATACCTCATCCTTCGTTCATCATCCACTCAAACATTATTTATCTAGTGGGACTAGTACGTCTGATTAAAATAGCCAATACTTTTTATCCTTATAACTGAGTTTCTTAATAATTCAATACCAATCAAATTAAACTCTCATAGGTTGGTTACTTGGTTAATTACTGAAAGCTGGAAAACCCGGAAAATCTTACAGCACAAATCCGTAACGTAAAAGTAGGTAATGATACTCCAGATGTTAGTGGACAAGTTAGTCGTATACTAGAAGTGGTTAATATGAACTTTTGTTTTGGATTATCCAACTAATAATTGGTAAAATTCCAATATTATCATGTGTGAGGTTAATTATGACCTTTTGAAAACCTTTAAAAAAACCGCCTTTGAATATTTTTCGACTTGTGAGGGGGGTTGAGTAATTCAAGGGTTTCGGGGATAGTTTGGAACGTTAGAATCGAACTGTCGAAGTAAAATTATAATGTAGGTCTGGAATTAATTACACAATATTATCATTTGTGTACTTATGACCTTTTGAAAACCTTGGAAAAATCTCCTTTAAATGTGTTTTGGGTTTTTGATGTGAATGGTGTTTTTTTTCTTGCTAGAGTAAACTACAATTTATCATAACTTACTTACAAGGAGACCGAGTCGAAATATCAAAAGAAAGAGGTGATGCAATAGTGTTAAACTGTTAACCTAGGGGTCTAGCGGGTGCGCCGCGGCGGGAGACTCAACGAGTATAGGCTAAACCCGCATGACTCGAGTGTCTTGAAGGTGGGGTAGCTCTTGTGCGCCGTCATCATTAACCATGTTGGTCCTGCGTCGTTTATCAAGTTTTCAAGTGAAAGCCCTTATGATTCTAGGCTTTTACAACGCAATCATTTTAGTCTAATTAATGAGAGAATAAGGGTTTATACTGAAACGTCAATCAATCAATCAATTTTGGTTTTCGAATAGCATGTAAGTTAATCGGGGAGCAAGTGGATATCAAATCATTGTTAGTGTGATAACTATAGATTTTGTTTAATCGGGTGTTAACATAACGAATTACATTAACATCTTCTTAAAGGTGAAAGTGTTCTGGATCATTTCCCACACATCAGAACTTGGATCAGATCTTGTGTTATCGAAAAGTTGCCCCTAAATGATAGGATGGAAAATAATAGTAATTCTGCATTGTGAAGAGAGGTGGGTTCGAGGGTTCGAATACTATTTTTTGGATTAGAATTGTATAAAATACGGTAAAGGAGGAAAATATATTAGTGTGGTATAAATTTCTCATTTTGTGTTCCAAGTGGGGCTGGTATTCGAATGAGATTTCGAATAGTTGCTTCGTGAATTTGGTTTAAATAGAAAGATCCCAAAATATCCATCGGGTAAAAAAGTGCTCTGCATGACCTACCAGAGATGGCCGTAATTTTCCGCATGATCTTCTGGCGAATTTACACTACTGACTGGTCTTTATTGTCTTGTGTTACACACGGCCACCAAACCTACCCTTGGCGCAGATTTCGTGACGTTCAATTACATACAGTTTGAACACTAAAACACTGTGTAAGTAATACATACAGTACAACAAAGATGTAAATATGTTCCATATATGGGTGCCCGATTTTGAAGGAATTGTCTTCAGCAAACTCACGGTGGCTATAACCAAAAGAGAAAGGTTACGCAGGTAAAACCGAAGATCTAGAAACGATTATTGGACCTATAACTGGCTCAGCACCCCAAAAATGTCATTTACCTCGCTCGTGGGTCACACAAGTTTAACCTCGAACCGACTATGTGAGGAGACTGACGAAAAGGAATCACGCAAAATGCTTGAGCGTGCTCTTTGAGTGTAATATTTATCATTATCATTAAGTCACTCATCGCAAATTTAAAGTCTGAGGCACGAACCCCAATGAAATCCATTCAAAACGAACAATTAATCAAGGGCCTCATACCGCTCTCCAGAGGGCTAACTTTTTTTGACAGAATACAAAACTCACAGGGAAGTAGAATAAATACTTTCAACAGGCTTCCATGCTCGGGGCCCAAAATCTCTGCTCTGAGATTTACATTTTTTGAGAATCCAGGTTAGTGAGGGTGAGTGACAAACATTAGAAAAAACAATAACCGAATACAAATCCGTTCCAAATTATTCTGTGACCGAAGATGGAAAAAAGCTATAAGGAAAAACAAAATTCTTTAACAATGTTCATGACGTTGTCGTTATTGTTCGTATATCGTATTGTTATGGTATTGTATGTACACCAGAAAGCTGCGTGGCACGAGTGCACCCAGATACCATCCTGTATGACTCAGAAACTCGTCGATTAGATGAAGTCCTATTTGTTGGAAATTATCAAGCAAAAAGGAGGGCCCTCTAGGTATTAATAATCCATTTTTCGAGCACGGGTTTCTAATGGCTTTGGACTGTATGAAAACCTCTTTGCCTTGGTAAAAATTAATTCGTGTAAGTCTGATGACAGTTTGGCCTGGTTTGTTTAGTTGGAAGATTGTTTGACTTGGAATACGTTATTCAAGACCTCTGTAAACACATTTTTAAAATTAGTATATTCGTGAAAAGTAAAGTGGATGTACGGATTATACTGAGTGTAGATGTAGATGTAGTATTAAAACTCTCAGGGTGGGGTTTGGGAGCCCCCAGCACGGAAGCCTGCTGGCTTATTGTACTTTCCTGGTAGTTTTACTTTTAATCAAGGAGATTCAGCCCCTTGGTGAGGGGTTTGAGACCCTTGATTAGTTGTTCGCTCTGAATGGACCTCATTGGGGTTTGAGCCCCAAAGAGTTCAAATCTACGAGATGCGAGTGCAGGGCATTCAAATATTATGTGGGATGCCGTTTCGTCAGCCTCCTCACATAGCCTGCACAGGGTTGTACTTTGTGTTACCCCAATGCGGTGTAGGTGGAACCTTAGGGGTACAAAGCCGGTTATGAGGCCGACCATTGTTCTTAGTTCCCTACGGTTTTTGCCTAGTAGCCAGTCAGTAATTTTGGTGTTGGGTTTCTCCACCATAAGTTTACTGTGGACATGTCCTTCGATATTGAGCCATCTACTAGTGGTTTGTTTGTTGACCCACATGTTGATGGTCCCCCTGAAGGCGGTTTTTGGTATACCGACTGCCGGCTCAGGGCCTACAAATGGGGTTCGGGAGCCCCTTTTTGCAAGCTCGTCAGCCTTCTCGTTACCAGATATTCCTTTATGCCCTGGCACCCATTCCAGGCGAACCCGATTGTGTTTCGCCAGGTTATTAAGGGTTTCCATGCAGTCCCAAACCAGTCGTGAGGAGACGGTTGGTGCCATTAATGCTTTTATCGAGGCTTGGCTGTCTGAGAGGATCCGGACGTGGGCTTTTTTGTGTCCCCTCCTAAGGCTCTCAGCAGCTGCTGCCTCGATTGTCACCATTTCTGCTTGGAACACAGAGGTGTGCTCCCCTAGTGGAATTGAAACGTTCCACCTGGGTTTAGCCCCATGTACTCCAGCACCAGTTCCTGCCTCCATTTTAGACCCATCTGTAAACCAGATGATGTCATTGGGGCAGCATATGTTCTCCCATTGCCCATCTCTTGTTTATACTGAGTGTAGATGCTAATGCTCAAACACTGGTCAAAAACGAATTTTTTCGGAGTTTTTACTGACATTGTTGGCACGTCATTTTGGAGGTATCTGCCTACAACAATCGACTGAGATAGATTTCAGTTCCTGGAAAATCCACCGCGAGCGAAAAATTGTAATTTCTGAACCTATAATTAAACCTACAAACCTCATAATGACAAGAATTATCACTCAATATTTAAAAGAATAATAAACTCTTGTTAGAATTGGCAACTGCTTCCTTCTTGAATTCGTCAGAGTCGGAGAAACATTCCACGACCAGGAAGCAAATGTACGTTCCACCTCAAGTAAGATTATTCCATCAACCTTCGTTTTTTCCTCTTTTTTTTCCTTGGATAAACCTCCTTCGTTAAAATGCCTTTTTCGTGAAACCGACTTCAACTCCCGGGACTTAAGGACCCTCATGAACGAGCGAGTGGATATCGAGATATCGATCGCCCGCCAAGGCGTAGCGAGTCGAACTCGAGTCCGGGGAGAACACATATTCATTCGCTTTCGGAAAACGAAGGAAAGGCGCCCCTGCACACAATGGAAATAGGGGGAAAAACTCTACCAGTTACAGAACGCTTTGCCCAGGAAATGACTGTCAACGAAATGTGAACTTCGGTAGCGGCATCCTCTCTGTACACTGTAAAAACCTTCCCGCTTTTTTTTTCTTCTTTCCGTGTGCCTCTCTCATCCTTTCTATCTTATGTCCCTCAAGTTTAATTTCCTGTAGGTTTTCGACTCGTGCGGATTTTTTTCTCGTTTAGTCGTTGAAAAACCCGTTTTTTTCTCAATGTTCCATTTGTCTTTTTTTTTTAATATTTTCGTTTTTGTTCTGATCTCGAGTGAGACTCGGAGGGAGAACGTTGTTTGAAAAATGAGCCTTTCAGATTGAGCTTCCTGTTGGTGACCTGGTCCAGAGCCCCCAACGGGAAACGAAGGAGCGACTCGAGTTTCGTCGTTCTGCTCATAATGAAATTGTACAACTTCAACCCCAGTTTTGTTAGAGAAGAGTGGCCTTCATTTTGAAATGTTTCCAAGTTGTCCACTGCTCCTCTTCATAATTCCTATTTTACGTTTTGGGAACCTTTTTCAAGAGACTAGTTCGAAGCACTGTTCATGATTATTAATTTGCACTGACCTTATTTCTGAAATTTGGGCTCTCAAATTCCTATCACTAGCTGTCAATAACATTTTCGTCATTTTAAATAACGAAAATTAAGATGACTCAATCTGGAACAAAGATTGCGAACCGCCAGAGTGGTACCAAAATTTTCCTCGTAATCATGTTTTGTTACTTCCCCTCTCCTTATTTTGCGCTCAATCATTTCCAAACTTATAGGCCTGTAAGAGCGTTCATTAAAGCCAATTCTAACAGAGGTTTATTATTTTTTGAAAAATGAATGGTTTATTGAGTCATCTGATGCGTTAGAGGTAACTTCCAATTTAGAAATTGCGATTTTTTGTTGTGGTGCTTACTATATCACCAGGAAATTAAATCCCACTTGTCTATGTCAAAAAAGGTAAACAAAAGAGGTGGTAAAAAATCTCGAAAAACCATGTTTTTGGCCTGTACAATTTATCGATCGAACGAATTGAAATTAGGGCCCCACGTGGTGCGCACGTGCGGAAGAACGGGTTTTATGCATGCATTTTAAGGCTGTTTGTAGCTTGTAAGGCGAACGGTGGATGGACATTGCAGATTTGGAATCTATGCCCCCTGAAACATAAAATGATATTGTTTGTGGTGGTTATAAAAAATGTGTACGAGATTAAAAAGGCTCATTATAAAAGAAAAATACAGCAATATCACGAATCTACGAATTTTTAAATCCGTGAGACCTGTACATAAACGAAAGAAACCAAGGTGCCGAGTCCTGATATGTTTCTGAATCATCGGCGTATTACCGATCCCTGAGGCTGAATCAAAAGGCTGAAGTATAAAAAAATCAGAATATCAAAAATTGTTGAAAAAAGTTGAAAGGAAAAAAGAAAGAAAAAGTAAATGCGTCTAGTTCTAGTTATGAGTTCTAGAAGAGTTCAAGTTATGACGATGTCGTCCCAAAATGGTGTTGTGAAGATGGTTATAGCTAATTGAAAACTTTTATAATCGACCAAAGGAGGGGAAATTTAAAGTGGACGTCAATTTTGTTCAACTAGAAACAATTACAATGTAGGGAGCGTGATGTATGAGACCTAGCGGATAATTTCTTCCCTGATCGATCTACAGAGAATGAAACTCTTTTTCAGTCATGTTCAATACAATTGAAGAATCTGTAGGTGCCGAGTATAATGCATCACACTTTTACGGCTGTAGGCATAGATACATTGTATCCGATATTAGATAGAAGTCGGGGAGTCAAAAACGAGAACCATTTATAACGAACATGAAAACATTGTGTTCTTTCCAATGTTTTCGAAATTAAGATTTTTTGAAGTTCTGCCCTTTGCGAATGAATGAGATTCATTAGATAGACGTACGGAGAGTAAAAAACGAGAACCATTTATTCAGTCGTTAAGCCACAACAATGAACTACAAAAGTAATTAAAAAAAACCAGGTCTTATCAAAAGAACAGGTCAGCCCAGAATCTGGCTACTGGAGGAGCTCAACATCCACATCACTCCCCTCCCAGTGTCAACGATACCGAACTGGTAACTTTACGTGACGACCACTCTTGGTAGTCACGGTCGGGGATGGAGCTGGGATGGGAATATCGAGAGATGGAGTCGGGTTGTCGACAGAGTGTCGGCTGGCAGGCATTATCTTGGCTGGTAGGCTTTCCGCAGGCTGGTCCGGTTAGCTTACGTTCAGCAGGAAAGCCGGCTCCAACCTGTCCACAGAGATTGTCTATTCTCTCCTGGAGCACTTTGTCCTTACGGGTTTCTGATATCATTGCTAACATAGAAATAATAAGCCTTTGAGTAATAATGAACAGTTTTTTTTATTGAAAGGATACCGTGATGGTAATAAGCCATTTGAAACAAATTAGTTGTATTTACCCACTCAACACCAATCGATATAAGACGCTTATGTGAACGCACATCCGAGTTCAAGTGACTCTTCAAAATGAATTTCTGAATACGGAGCCAATCATGAGGTCAACCATGCGTTGAAACGCAACGGGTGTAAGATCAATGCACGGGTGAAAGAAAAAAATCGGTAACCAACTCGTGTGAAGGTAAAGCGCATCGTTGAGTAGGTAGGTAGTACTCGGGAAGTAGGTAAATACAACCCAACTGGGAATCACTGTTTGCTCTGGTCGCCTGATCATTCGTAGAGACCAACTCAACCAAACGAATCTTGAATATTTGAACGCGAGTGATTGCTTGGTTAGCGAATCCGTTTGTTGTTGAGTGAATTATTTTCCGACCGCCCTATTTATAATTCGACCCTTCAGTGGTGGTATTTTTTTTCTTCTGAAATAGCAAATGTCTCGGTTAACCGTATACGCGCTCGGAGACTTTATTAAAAATCCAAACCCACAGAAACGGAGAACTACGGAGCTTTCCAGGAAGGTGGGTTGAAGGAAGGCACCTGTTGTTGCAGACCTACAGAGCTGGCGATAGCCTATTGTGCAGTCATGGTAGGCGCTTTTATTGTATCACACTGTTCGTGATCACTTTCACTGGCTGTTCATGATTAATCCTTGGAGTGTGCGTGTTGCAAAATAGGTTCACTTGATCAACTGATCAATCTTGAAGATTTACGTGCTCTATGCATATCTCCTGAAATTCAATAATCGCTCTATCACGTGTGAAACACGTACACTACAAAGCTTAGCAGAAATACAAATCGTGAACGCAAGCCAATTGAATAATAAACCCCAGTGAAAGAAATTGCAGTGTTTTTTTAATTTTTTTTAATGGTTACCAGAATACTTCAACCCATGTATCGAATACGAAGCCTTTTAGGAGTTCACTCCAATATCCACATTACTACATCACTAAATCACTACGTCACTAGGTTACTGATATCAACACAAAACCAATAATAAACCAAAATAACGCGAATGTTGGCACCATAAATTTGGCCATAGATCGAGAATGGTTTGACCTACGGACCTGGGGAAGGACTCATTCGATTCCTCGTGGAAAGTGTTCTTCAAAAAGAGAACAAATTTAGGCCGCCTTGACTTTTTTTGAGGTTTTTGGGGATTTTACGAAACTTTCTTTCGACATTTTGGCTGTTTGGTTTCGTTGTACGACCATTAAATAAAGTGCAAAGTTATTTACTACGGTAGCCTGTTTTTCGAGAAAGGTCCCCGTGGGATCTTTCGACATTTTGGCTGTTGGTTTCGTTGTACGACTAGTACATTTATTCCTGTTTCCGAAACCCGCTTTCACTGTACTTACTTGAATTGCATTTATAGCCACGTGTATTTCTTACGACTAGCAGCTGTGGATAGCCGATTATGTGGGGTGGATACCCATTGTATCTGCCGTGAACATCGCTGTTTGAGTTCATCCTACAAAATCGATTCCCTAATCTTGGAGTTAGAGGTGTCCTATGTAACTTTTACTACCATGAAATAAGGTGCAAAAAACTATGTTGAAAAATTTACCACGGTAGCTGGCGTTTATTTGCGATGAGATCAGAGCTCCTTGGCATGGGCTCTCTCGACACTCTACTTCCTGGTTTCTAGTTATTCCTGCTTCCAAAACCCACATTCTCTGTACTTACTTGAATTGCATTTATAGCCACCTATATTTCATACGACTACCAACTGTGGATACCAGATTATGGTGGGTGGATATCCACATAGTAGAAGGTTATTGTATCCACCATGATCACCACGCTGTTCGAGTTCATCCTACAAAATCGATTCCCTGATCTTGGAGTTAAAGGCATCTTATGGAACTTTTACTACCATGAAATAAGGTGCAAAAAACTATGTTGAATAATTTACTAAGGTACCTACCGTTTATTTGCGATGAGATCAGATTTCCCTGGCATGGCATCTCTCGACACTCTACTTCCAGGTCCGTTCTTAGCTATTCCTGCCACCAAAACCCTCATTCTCAGGACTTACTTGAATTACACTCATAGCCACCTGTATTTCATACGACTAGCAGCTGTGGATAGCCGATTATGTGAGATGGACACCCACACAGTAGACGGTTTTTGTATCCACCATGATCACCACGCTGGTCATTTACTGGCGTTACTTTTTTCCCCTCTATATTTTTTTCAAACACGACTAGCGAATTCCCGTGCTTCTAACTACTGACGTGTAACGAACAGCGTATGTTCAATAGGTAATTTAGAAAAATCTGCATGAAATAATGCCAAAAAGTTGCTACACAATACAGTTCCGATGGCCATACGGTAACATTCAACGTTCTTTTCTGGAACTAGGTCAGGCTTTTTCATATCTGTTTTTTTTTTCTAATTTTTTTGTGAGGCTCCCATATTCACCATCATTTGTTCTTATAGATTGATAAAGAAATAGAAGGTAATAGTACAGAAATAATGAACGTTTGTGTAAAAACTTGCAATGTTTTCAACCCCAAAACTCTATCTTAACTATTAAAGATAATTAACGGCAAAATCGATTGCCGCATCAGTAATTTCGAAATCACGGCACTTCCGATACCGAGTTTTTTTAGGTCTTTCATACCATCTATTGCCAGGTGGAGTAAAAATTTATGCAGAGTTAGAAGTGAAGATCATAACTTGATCGTGCCGAGCTCGAAAAATATTTACCTTGGTGACATCCGCATAAAAAGAGTTTTCGGCCTTCGTTGGTCGGCCCCTTTTCCGCCGGATGTCGAACAGGCATTTTTCCTTCCCCCTATCGTTTTATTAAGTGGGTATGAAAAAAGTTGGGGCGGGCTCGGGAGGTGTGCGAACGGAAAGACGGCACCAAAGTTCGGACGGCAGGCGCCATCTCAACTCACCAAAACTTCAACTGGGGAGGAATCAGATTGAATTCATCAGGGACGAGTGGGTCAGGGAATTTCTTTTTTAGAGTTGCGATAAGGGAATTCTCCGACGCGGAAATGCGAGAAGATGGGGGACACATGGCCCTTGCCCTCCAGTCTCTGAGGGAAAAAAAGAGGAACCTGTCTCCAAGTTGTGTGTGTTTTTTTTTCTTCTCTTTCCCTTTTGCTGGAGGAAAGAAGGAACGATTTTAACCTTTTTGCTCTCCACCCACTTTGCCCCGTCTTCACGGTAAACTCCGGGTAATTTTTTTCGGATCAAAACAATCCCGGGACGAGCTCTGAAAGGGAAACAGCCTAAGGAACTAAGGTAAAGGAGAAAAGGATCGAATAAAGAATGAAGACCGAAGTGCCCACGTAGGTGACCCTGCCATCTTGGGTCGACATTTACTTGGAGCATCCGTTAGCAGGATAAAATGATCTCCTGGGATTGATTTTTGAACTTGATACATCTTGAGGTTTACTCTGAATCATAGCTATTTTTAAATCCTAAATTCTTGAATTACTATGAAAGATCATCAAGGAAAAATGGAAAATTGAGTGTGCCACTTAGCTTCCTTATCTAGATAAGGCCTTATTATTGCTAAACCCTCAAATGATTCTTCTTGCGAGAGGGTTATTGTAGGTCCATCTTTTAGCCTTTTCCTAGAGTAAGAACTGTGATGTACGCAGAGGTTGTATTCTGGGAACATCGAGTCACCTGCTCAACCTCTTCTCTTCACCTCAGAGATACGAAGTCTGATGCTGAAGACATAGATCTGGAACCATCGTTTTCCTACGCTGAATATCTATCCTATCCAAAGTTGGAGTAACACGAAGAGGTGTACGCGGACTATATGTCACGGAAACACCGTCATCCGCAACTTATCATCCATCCTCCCAATCAGTTTGAGCCCGATACTTCACACGTACCGCCATCTGGAATCATCGGTTTACACAGAAACTTACTAAATACCTCCAGCCAACTCCAGCTGATCTGCTGACTGAAAATTTACAGAAACCACCACCTCCCTTGAGAAGAGAAAGTAAAATAGTCGAGGAATCAAGATTTCAAGTTCCCAGCATGCGGTATTGGGCTATGATTTAGATAACTAATATCGAATTGCATAGGATATGATCGATTGAACAGCTCCAGCTAACATTAACGCCTTCGAAAGGTTTGTCGACATGCATTGCGAGTTCGTGGAGCGAAGTCTACAACGAATGGAAATCTACACTGTACCTCCCCTACTGCACTAAACATTTACACCTAACCAATGCAATCTCTGAAAATTAAACCAAAACCAGATGAAAATTGTAGAAATTAGGCTTGTTACAAGGGTTTTACGTTTGCTCATACTCAGGAGGTACTAATGATACTATCGCATTGAAATTTAAAAAATAAAAGGCCATTTGTGCTCAACTACCCTGGAAATGATGCTTGGTGAATTTTTCATATGCGTATTTTTGAGCAATGAAATCAAAGGGAAACAAATACAGGCTTACACTCCCTAACACTACTCCCTAACAATCACGTGTCATCCAAATTGGATAAAAACTGTAGGTATTTGGCTTGGTACAAGGATTTGCGGACACACGGAAAGGCAGACAGATATACACGAAACGAAAGTTGTTTAGAATGGTCCGAACAGCAAAATGCAATATATTAGTACATAGATTTTGAAAACTGAATGGAAACGTTGTTTAGGCTAGCTACACGTGGGACTCGGAAGCAACTTGCGGAATATTTGAAGTAAATAGTCGCTTACAAGTCCTCAATACGATAAGAGATTTTGTACCCCCGGGATTGCTTGCCTACATGAAAAAGTCCTGAAAGAATGAGCATTGTTGCTGCTGTAACATAAAACATTGAACACCAGATGTTTTCGGGTTGTTGAACGAATAATTCATGATTCACTGCTTTTCTCCATAATAACATTTGTAATATCAAATATCGATCCGGGATGGCCCAGTAATCTCGGCATCTCTAAAAATCAACCCCAAGAAATCATAATCGACAATTACCTCATCAAATAATCGAAAACTGAAAATCTTTCGTAGTAAGAAGGTAGTTATTTGATTGATTCAGATAGAATTAGTTTCCTGATATGAATCACATGAGACAATACGGGTTGATCTATCATCCGTTCGTACTCTATTTTAAAAACCGGTGAAGCGGGCGGTCGGGCTGCAGAGGCTGCTCAACGGGAGGTCTGAGCTAGACCGTGAGGCTCGCGGCAAACCAAGTATTCACTTCTTGAACGCAATTAAAAGCTATGATGCACAAGGTTCCGAATTTATACGCATAATAATATTACGTACTACGGACTGTGGCTAATACACATCGATCCGTTATTTAAATAGGAGAGTTATCTAAAACAGAAATTATAAATCCCTATTTAAAATAATTTGTAGCTTTTTTGAAACCAAAAATAATTCTTCCCCAATGATTCACGCGTTTCATGGAAGTCAAGTGTAGTTAGGGTTGGCAATCGATTTCCAATTTTCAAAGAACATTGATGTTTGACCACCGATTTTTGATTGTTTACAATCGATTTTCGTGGGTCTATCTTAATAGACTACCAATTTTTGTCAACGATTAATCGATTTTTGCGATTTTAAATTGATTTCTATCAATGGCAAGTTGAGGAATGTTAGCAACATTTCCCGATTTTTAAGTAATTAGGTACGTTTTTTTGAGTTTCAAGTACTCAAATGTACTTATGTCCTCTCAAGTACAAAACTTTGCAAAGTCCTTGGCTCATGGATTCATAATTCATCTGGACATGATACGTGTCTACATTGCAGACATTTATAAAAAGAGTGCCTTTTTTCCCCAGAGGAGTATTATGCTGAATTTCGAATCATTTGGACAATTTTTGGACTGTTTCGGTACCTACTCTTAATTTTACGGTAGTTATGGGAAATTTGGAACACTTTGCGCAGGAAGGATTGGACCTCTGGTTTTTCTGATATTCATTAATATTTGTTACAATAAATTCTTGAACATTCTCAAAAATTTTGAATCATTCGGACGGTTTTTAGAGAAGTTATATGTTTCAAATATATCACATTTGTGCAGGCGCAGGTCACAATTATCACACGATTTTGATGATATTAGAACTATACTTTTAAACAATTTCGGGTTTTACTCCCATTTATTCCAATCGATTTTTTATCAATTTTCGGGCTCGATTTAGTGGTACAATCGATTTCAGACCGCCGATTGTGAAATCGGTACGAAAATAGATTTTGGTAGTTCGATTTGACTACCCTAATTATAGTATTGTGCCGTAATAAGATAATTATTTCATTCACAATGAAATTCAGGTTTCTTTAACTATCGTTAGTTTGTAAATACAAATGCGTATGACCAACTTCGCGAATGTGTAAATATCTCATTTCGAGACAAGCAAGGAAGGTTATACTCGAGACTGTCTGCTTTTCGGGAAAAACCTCAGCCGGGCTCAAAGGCAAAACCAGGAGTATACGTGATCCCGCTACCCAACATTTGTCACCCATTCTTCCCCGAGTCTTCTCAAGATTTTTCTCCAGATAAACCAAACAATCCTCATTATTCCTCCTCCCTTTCAATGGTGATCCTCTATCTGGGGTCCCTTTTTATACCTTTTACCCTTATCTGAAAAATGGTCCAATCTCCCCCGCGCCAGGAAAGCTCCTCTTCTCACCGCCGAAGAAAAGTGACTGAGTGCGGTCCCTGAATGGAACTGGCTGTGAAGGAGAGGCGCCTTAAAATCACAGTTTTCCAGCCGTACGCGCATCCGGCCGAAATGGGAGTCATTTGCTTAGTTGAGAAACCTCGTTTCTCTTTTGTCATCAGTTGTTAAATTCATATCGTAGCGCTAAAATTAAATAAACATCCAAACAAAATTCTTGCATACAAGTCTGCAACGCATTAGGACATTTCATGTCTTTCCCCTCCCTCCTTCTTCCCTTCCATCTTCTAGCAATGTTGTCTTCCTCTGTGAATTTGTCTGTGAAGAGCCACTCAGTTGATCAAAACCCTCTGCACCTTATTGTTCACGTCCTAAGGAGGCTACCAGCCAAATCATAATAATCATATAGCCAAATTTCAGCTATAATCATATAGGTACCTACCTAACTCACTTCTACGAATCATAATAATCATTGAGCATATTTCGTTACGTAACGTAACGTGACATGAACGTGAACGTGAATTTGGTTGTGTGCCATAGCAAAGACATGAAATGTCAAAAACAGAAATGTTAACAGAAAGGTTTATTTTTCTACGCTAGTCAACCATTCGTATTATTATTAAGACAAGAAGAACGTTTACAAAAAGTACATACTTAATTGGATGGACGAAAGAACAAGGGGAAACTATATTTTAGCATGGAACAAGATAACATACGTTTTTTAGGAACTGTGACTAGGAACTCTATCGAGTTGAGGGTTGACAATCGATTTTCTCAAAAAAATCGATGTTTGACCACCGATTTTGGATTGTTAAGTTCAGAAATTGCGATCAGTTGCTATAAGTGAATTTCTTCGGTTCCGAAAAAAATCCCAGACCATTTTTCATCCATAATTACTTAAAAATGACCCCCATTAGAGTATGTCAGTAAAAAAAAAAAAAAAGTTTTTTGGCACGTCTACTACTAGTTAACACGTGTACAACCGCATGAAATTAGGACCAACTTGACCACGAATGGAGACCAATTACAACCTATTTTCATGGGTCGATTTTTATGGATGGCAAGTTGAGGAATGTAAAGGAATGGAAAACATCCATGACATTTTTAAGACCCATGATTATTATTATTATTCCATGATATTTTTCTATTTTTTGATAGACTGTAGATTTTTGTGGTGTTGAATCGATTTTTATGGATGGCAAGTCGAGGAATGTAAAGGAATGGAAAACATCCATGACATGAATTCCATGTTCAGGTCGGATATATCCGACGGATATTTATATATATCTTTACTTTTTATATATAAATCATCCATGCGCAATGCCACTGCACGCATAACCTTCGGAAGGTTTTCCTTTCACTGTTCTTATTGAGCTAAACTACATTTGCTTTTCGCGTCAAGTTTCTCCCAAATTTGCCTGCATTAGTTTTTCCTTGCTAAATTTTAATCATTCGCACGATTTTTATAGGATTTTGGTTTCTACTCCTAATTTTACGGTAATTATGGGAAATTTGGAACGGTTTGACGCAGGAAGGATAGACCCACTGATTTTTCAGAAGTTCATTATTATTTTTTACAATAATATTCTTGAACACTCATGAAAAATTCGAATCATTTGGACGATTTTTAGAGAAGTTATAGGTGCTTCAAACTACCCGTGAAGAAATGTTGGATCAAGTTTATGGTCAGGGACAAAACAAGTATTTTGGGCATTATGCCTTCTAACTCCTCTCTTTCGTCATATAATTGTAAATTTCCGGTGTTTATTACATAAACTAGAGTGAAGTTGGAATCGAACAAAAGTCAATCATGCAAATCGGTCAAGGATTGTAGGCTGAGATCCATCAACATTTGTCAAATATACATACACAGTCACCCATAGACACAATCAAGCACACACACAACTGTAAATATATATTTTTTCTTACATATTCGGTTTTAGAAGAAACGGGTTGGTATGTGGTTATTCGTTTTTTTTTTGTATTGTCTGATACCTCCCCTGATTAATTTAAATAGGCATTTCTCTACTAACGTATCCATGAATGTGAGAGACTTCCTAAAATCGAGCCCATTAAACTAAAGAAGATCCATTTGTTCCTAATCTCCTTTAATGCCGAACCCATTTTTCCCCGGAAATAGGTTTTTCGAGGTGTTGAGGCGGAAAATATATATTCGGCCTAGTCCGAAATGGCCTCTTTAGCAGGCAAATATTTGACGAGGGCGCTTGCAAACAAAAGTACAGCTCTACGATAGAACTAACAGCTCCGACTCGCCGTAAGTAAGCCCACATAAAAAGGTCATTGAAGGGAAGATTGCAGGAACGTGCCTGAAAGATTTTCACCGTTTACCCGGATGATATGACGTTTAGGGGAGGGAAGCTGAGAGCTCCCACTTCTCTCCCGTTATATAGGAGCGGAACATGTGAAGGTTGCTCACGATGTACTTCCTTCTCCCCCTTCGAACAGTCGTCATTCGATTGCTTTTCAACTTGGCATTTTTTCTCCCCGCACAAGAGGCCTCTGGAAGTGGTTAAAGAAAATATACGATAATGGAACATACGAGAAGGCAGGCTGTTTCAAGTTGCGGACAGCATTTGAAGTTTTTGAACAGATGATAAAAAATAGTGTTCAATCACTTGAAAACATAACTACAATACCTGCAAAGTTTGGTGTGGCCACGGGTTCTTAGTATTCATAACATGAATTTTTACGTCATTGACAATTTTTTGACTGATCCTTTAAGTTTCGCTCTCCTGAAATACGGTGAAACCAAGATCGTGAAAACATTGCCACTGTGACGTGTTGATACAAACATCAACGCAGTGTTTGCTGTGCGGGTTGCGAATTGCTAGGAACTTTCTCATACGATTAGCAAAGTTGGGCAACATTGAGTGCGGTGGGTATTTAGATGGGTGGCCGCTAATGTTAGGATCTCCCGACCCAGCAGTTTCAACAATTCTATAGGCAAACCGTTCTCCATTCGAGGGAGCGAGTCAATGATTAGCTTTAAGCGACTAATTTTGATCCTAAATTAGAAGGACAGGTGATGATGTCTGATGCACTCAGGCAGTCGGTTGAAAAGCCCCAACCGGCAATGGCTGTCTAGTTTAGCTACTACGTTAACTCCTTCAACTGGGTGTGTTGCGAGTCTCGGGCACACTGCAATGATACGATTTTGTTGAAATGTATTACCTACATCAACTATTCGCCGAATTTGAGAGAAATCGGACGATTTTGAAGAGAGGAAATGATGCTTGACGAATATGATATTTACTCATTCGCAGAGCAATGTAATGGTTAGTGTCTAGTGTTCATCACTAACGCCCACCACATAATTTCCAACAATCACATTTCCAAGACCGTACCAGGAGTTGGGTATTCGATTGAAAATATTAAGAAATGGC
Organism: Creontiades dilutus; assembly: GCA_031894815.1. Taxonomy (NCBI): domain Eukaryota; kingdom Metazoa; phylum Arthropoda; class Insecta; order Hemiptera; family Miridae; genus Creontiades; species Creontiades dilutus. Next base: position 276,770 of record JAVIWC010000637.1, read on the forward strand.
TGATTTTCACAACCGAATTATTTTAACTGATAATTTAATGAAATTTGGATGAAACTGTTGAAATGTGGCTTGTTGCTGGAACTCGCTGACTCACGAATGAACACAACCAGTGGATAGACAAACCAAAATGGTCTACCATAAAAAATGCTAGTAGAAATTTTGATTTTTGAGATAATAAACTAATAAAGAAATATTTTCAAAAGAAAACACGGATTGCTCGTACGGTCATGCTTCTGGATAGGAATTAATAGTCAATACATTTATCGTTCAGCTTAACAAATTTTTGAACTGTTTCAAGAAAAAATTCGAAATTCCAGACAAACTTCCAAAGTATTGTCAGGACCATTTGAGGCCTGAGATTTATCGTTATGTAATCTGATATACGCTCGTGATACCATCCAGTGGCTCGATTCAAGACTCCGCAGGATAAAACGTTGAGAACTCCGTTCCCTATAAGTAATAAGGTAGACGAGAAGAGAAGATAATGAAACTTCTACAAACAAACTTTCTAATAACATTTACAACTTTCCTGGAAGGTGGGAAATCCCTTCGGCAAACAAAACGCAGTTTTGCAGCTCCAGTGGAGAAAGCAAGTTATAGTCGCAGTATGAAAGTGCTAGAGTGGTAACGGTGTGACAAAGGGGAACGAGTTTTCCGAGCGAGAAAACAACTATACTTTACTCCATTCCTTCCACGTTGTGATTCCTCCCCTTTTCGACAATAAATTCAACTTTCACAATAAAAAGTGAATCTAACGTAAGTATAGGTTTAAAAACGATAATAACTAAAGTGGTCTACCACTTAACATGACATTTTGAATGTATCAAGATTCAGAGAGCAAATAGGTGAAAACCAACTGAGAATATGGTGTAGTTATGTTATTGTTTCAGCCAAAGAAACGAAAGGAAACAATATTCGTTCTAAGTGTCTTGTAATAAAAAAGAAGATGATGTAAGTGAGTTTTCGTTTCCTAGGACAGATTGGCAAAAAGGTTGAGAAAAATAATGGTTATTGACGTAGTGAAGTGATACAAGTGCCTGTGCATCACCCTGACACCAACCAAACCATGGAACGTCAAACATGGCAGTAAATGTTATGTCACCACGGATGCATGGAATGGAGGTGACAGTTCAAACACCAAAATTTGTTGTTATGTATGGAGCGGAGCCATGGAGATCAAAGCGTTACCACCAGGTAGAGAGATGCCAACATAATTTCATCCGGAAAATGTTCGGCCTTCCCTGTTTGTAAAGCTGCGGCTGGAAAGCAATCAGATCCTGGCAGTCCATATCAGGTATGTTATTCGTGTTGTGAGGCCACTCAATAGATTTCCAAGCGTGGAGGCAGATGAAGTTATCCAAAAGCGGGTGACCTTGGCAAGCTGGAGGGGGCAGGCTAATGAAGGTAGCTAGGAACTTTACCTGATCTTGCCGGAGCTATAGAAATCTCAATTTAGTGCCCTCCTGGAAAGATAGGGAACGCACAGAACCAATGAATACACCAACGGTGTTTCAGAATCAGCCGCATTACTATCAGATGGTCAGCACCGCATCACTCCCAAACTACGAGATGATCAGAGACCTTGTCAAAAGAAATACCTTTTATTCTGAAGACACTTTCGGGAAAATTAATTGGGATGGTGGAACCACAAATTTATTTACATTTTAAACCCTAACTTTTGGCCTTTTCTTGGAAATGCGGTTGTTAGAACACGAAGGATTTCCAGTTATTACTTTATCAGCTGTGAGCATAAATGCGGGAGCGGCAAACTCAGTTTCGGCAATTCAGTAGATAGAATGAGGAAATTAATGGCGGCCACAAGCTCCTTAAACAACCGACCACATCTGTTCAGTTTAGCTTCTCGGAGGTCAAATATCAATGAGAAAGGGAACAAGGGAACCTAAGTACTTGCAAATGTATGGGTTCTCCGTGGCTGGCAGATTGTGGTGTAAGCCATTAGAAATAATTACAGAACAGTAGAATTAAGGTGCGTATCAAAAGAGATAAAGCTTCTTAAAACTATTTAGGTGAAGGGACGAGAGAAAGGTAGAGAGATAACATTTTATGTAGATACTTTGTACATGCTCCCATGAAAATAACTACATGTCTGTGATAACAATAATCTTCAAAAATACTACTATTTACATTGTAAACCAGCAATGATTTCAGGGTTGATTGTATATAACTTCAAGGTCAATGAAAGGCACGGCTTATCAAATTGTATTATAAGTTCATTGAAATTGTGTTCACCAGCCAGAACAATTCGACGAATTTTAACAATGATTTCATCTAACAATATATATGTGGATATGCCTTCCAAGAGAAGAGACGCTGATAGCTGAGGCAGAGAAGAATCAGGGTTTATGCTCAGACCCAAAGTGTGACCTTGGATATGACCCAAAAACACTAAGTGTTCTGTGAAGTCTTCTTCACCCTTGGAGTGGCGCTGGGAATGAATGGAGAGAGATAGATGGTGTTCGCTGGGAGGAAGGATGGAGCTAAAGAGAGAAATAGAGATATTTACCTATACTATTCAATAAGGGGAACTCCAAATCGATATTATGAATTGAAATAATGACATATTTTGAAGGTTTGTAGACAGGGTTGACATGCACATATAGGTAGTTAGAATGCAGACAGAACTGCAATACATGCCATTCACTTGTAGGCATTGATATCCAATGGAACGTGCCCCGTGGTATTGTTGTCCTGCTAAACCTTGTAACACGCTTTGTTTCTACGTCTTTTAAGATTAAGACTCATTTAACATAAATTAAAACGTTTTAATGACAATAATTGGCGACGAGGATATTTTCAAAATCGTGAGATATGGTAGTTTGGGGAAATTAAACAGAAGCTGGGCCTACGTCATTATATACTTCGGTCGGATTGCAGCCGATGTTATTAAAGGAACATTAATCAGTTGGTGTCTACACGAGTCCTTAGCCCACATATAGGGGGGGGGGGGGGATAAATATACCCATAAGAATATCCAACGTCGCAACGCGATTGAGATCAAATCGTCTCTTGATATGATGTCTTGATATGCTGTACTGATATCTTCAAATTACAAAGCAGCGTGAGGCAGAGGTTGGTGTTTTGTTTGATTGTATCAGCTTTCTTCGGGTTTACCGAACAAGAAAAATTTGCAAACACAATGTACATAATCTACAGTACAATCTACTCAGCATGAAGTTAGAGGTGAATTTCCGAATACCTTGAGTTCCCTGACTGCTCACACTATCGCGTTCGATTGCGTGGGTCAGTCGCGAACTCCATAACTTGGTGTCACTGGTGCCCTTCATTCGTTCGAAAATCACAACGCAACTCGGCCACCACCACCTAACAAACGGGCACAACCAATTCACGTCGCTATAACAACTGCAAACAATAAACAGGGAAATCTGCCTTATCCTACGGAGTGTAATGACAGGTTGAATTACCGAGGGTGGTTGATTGCATTCACGGGCAGGCTATTCAAAGCCAAGTCCAACGACTGGCCAACAAAGCTATCGCCGGAAAGGTAGTGTCGTTAAATCGAGCCGTTACCGAATCGCTTCAGTTTCAACAATGCTTTTGTCGACGACATTTGAAGGGGATAGAAAAGTTACAAAATGAAAGTGATTAGGAGAATTGAAGAGATATTGGCGGTTATGGGGTTGGAGAAAGGAGATCTAAATTCCGCTCCCCATCCGAATGATATATCCATGTAAAAACAAATGTTATCCACTAAGGTAAGCTAAATGTTGCCATGGTCTCATTCTCACTAGTGACGATAACACGTAGCAAATCCCTTCTTATAATCGTTCAAGTTCAACTTGATTCAAAAATGAGGAAACTGCCGGAAAATCGACCGTTTCGGAATATTCAGAGGCTTCTTTGAGAGATAACAAGAAATCTATCGACAGTTATCTAGATTGAAAAGAGTATCCCTCTTACTAACCCCCCCCCATCAAGGCCTCCTTTACATCGAATATATAGATATATTTACTATGTATTTATTTTCACTCTCATTGTTTTACGCTACATTCGACATCTACGAACTTTCAGGAAAGAATATCCATCACCGGAATTATCGAGAACCCAAAAAAAAAAAATCTAAATTACGCACAAAATATGTGAATGAAAAATGTGGAAAACCATTGAAATTATATTTGTTTAATAACATTTTTTGATCAGAATTGAAGGAAAAAACGCTGCAAATTCTTTCACTGGGGTTTATTATTCAATTGGCTTGCGTTCATAATTTGAATTTCTACTAAGCTTTGGAGTGCGCGTGTTTCACAGGTGATAGAGCGGTTATTGAATTTCAGGAGATATGCATAGAGCACGTAAATCTGTTCTCAAACCAAATACCTATTTGGATCGATCAGTTGATCATATTTGTTAGAAATTCAAATCATGAAAGCAAGCCTATTGAATAATAAACCCCAGTGAAAGAACTTGCAGCATTTCATGCATATCAGAATGCTTCAATCTGTGTATCGGCTACAAAGCCTTTTAGGAGTTCACTCCAGTATCCACATTACTACATCCTACATGACTACATCACTGTAGTCAAAACAAAGAATAATAAACCAAAATAACACAAATGTTGGCACCATAAATCGGGCCATACATCGGGAATGGTTTGACCTACGGACCCGGGGAAAAGCTCATTCGATTCCTTGTAGAAAGTTCTTCAAAAAGAGTTCAAATTTAGGCCGCTTCGACTTTTTTTGAGGTTTTTAGAGATTTTACAAAAGTTGACAACCCTTAAAGGGCACTTTAAATTAAGGTAGAGAGCTGGCTCAAGAATTGGGGCGTCGTCGGACCAACATGGATTTTTCCTGAAAATTTCAGCTTTTTTGCTTCAGCCGTTTGGTATGGCGTACGACGTACGGCGGACGGACGGAAAAATTTTTATTGCAGATTCGGATTCTACACTCTTTGAAACGTAAACCGTAAAGTTTTCAGAGGGGGGGGGTTAGAATTTATTTTTCAAGAGCGATTATAATGGTATCATTGAATAATAAACCAAAACGCTGTGATTATTGTAAAAATATTCATTCAACAAACATATAGTAAAAGTTTAGAAAAACTCGATTTCAAAAGAAGATCTTGAAAATAAAATTCAGCGATTGGAAACAGCAATATCAGATGATTCGACCGTCACAATTTTCTAAATAGGAGATTTTCACTGTTTGTACACTTGTTCACATTCACATTCGGGTTGACGTTATTTCTTCTGTCAAATTTCTAGCTGTTAGGAGAGCAAATTGTTGAATGTAAATTCCAACTGGGGTAACTCAATTAATTGAATCAATGTCAACAACACTGCTGTAATTCAGATCTTTTGATATTTCAGCTCTTTGTTTTCACCTTTTAGGATTGAAGGAATGGGATGCCGAGAAATCAGACCGATGTAGACTTCCATTACGATTTTCGACCCAAGTCATTAAGTTTGCTTCATTAAGACAAAGCTTCTAATAACAAACGGCGACGGTTGGATTTTTAAAAAAATCGATTTTTGAAGTTACCCATAGTGGAACATTAAAACAGATTTTGAAGTAGTCTACATTTTTTTCGGGTCGACTACGAAGGTGACTATTGAAAACAATAAAGAAAGAGTGGGTGAACTAAAAGTTATTACAACTGAAAAGTTTTGAGCAAAATTTTTCTGAAAAATGTAAAAGAACATTTTTATTTCCTCAATAGAAAAATGGGAAAACCCTTCAAATATTCGAGAAGTAGTTCGTTGTACTGTTTTTTACAGTTGCACCTAAGTCGTGAATGGTCTTAGATCCATGCCAATATAATATGACTCAACAAAGCCCTAAGTAGTAGATCACACCGTAAAAGTATGTACCACTTATTTTCCAGAATTATGGAATTACAGTTAAATTTATGTCAAATAGAATTATGTTAGGGGCCCTCTCTATACCCTTTGTTAATCTTATCACAATCAGACCCACGACAGCGTGCGCTCATTCTAAAATACGAATTTCTGGAACAACCCAAATACTTTTACCAAATTTTTCGAGTTTGGGCATGAATAGAGCGTTGTTTTCCACTATCTGTTATGCAAATTATATAAGAAAGCCAGCCTTCGAACGCCGAAAGATTAATACTATGAACGAGGTGTTTTGTAAGCTAGTACTGCAGAAATAAATCACCTTTGAATGTCGTGGACCTGGTATCTTAAAATCAAAGTTGAGATTCAGGGCGGGGAAAGGAAACGGGACGGTTCTTGAAACAGCACATCGTAATTCGGCCAAACTTGGTGATAAAGAGCAAGCACGCAACTATAACAATCTTTAATGAGCGAATGGACCTAGTTGGCTCGGGGATTACGTGAAAATTGTATTCCCTGACCTCAATTATTTTCTTCAAGAAACATGCAGACCCTTTCAATTAGTGACCTGGTCCGCGGTGGGTGGTCTACGTTTAAAGAAAAAACTCCTAGAGTTGGTGAGCACTCCATTGTTTTTAGGGTAATTAGATTTAAAATAAATCCATCAGAGCTCCATCAGAACAGAACGGCTACATAATTGTCTTTAACTATATGGTGTCAGGTTGGAGAAGAACCTTAATTGAAGACACAAATAAATTAGTAGGACTTAGTCAGAAGTTAGAAAAATGTCCTTCTCACCAATTTAATAATTTGAATAAATCCACCCTCACGTATTCATTTTTGAATTCAGGCAATCAGGATGCAGGAGGCAATCCAAATTCAGGTTAAAGGTGTTATTCAAAAATTGGAAGTTTTAAGAAACCAACAGTGGTTCTGATAGAAGTGGAGAGGTGCGTTTTAGAAATCCATTCTCAATGTGCAGGTAGCAAATGATCATTGTTCATTCCGCAAAACACTTTTTTTCTATACCATCTTCAACACTTCAATTTTATCGCCACCTTCATCTATGACCTTATTGAATATTTGTTGAATGGTTGGTTGGATGCATAAATCCGTTCTTTTGTAAACAGCGTCTACGGCATTTCGAAGCTGTCCGGCCAAAGTCAGGATTATTTAAGAGCCGAGAGACGGCTAATTTCCATAACTAAGATTATTTAAAAAAACCCAGAATGACTACACCGTTGGAAAGCTGACATTTTGGCGCACGTTTTACCAGGCCTGCACAGTTCTGCGTCAAGCATTAACAGGGTTTCTAGGCGAGATGAAAAACAGGTGATTTCAATATTTTGACAAAACTACCATTTCGCGCAGCAATCGCACATCTTCAATGCAATAATGTTTCCCAACATCTAATATATAGAAAATTTATCGCTCTTTTCAATGGTGTCATCAAATTTGAGCTATCTCCGTAATTGAGGGAGTTATGACAGTTTTAATGATTTGAGATCGAAAACACGAAAAAATCTTAAATCACGAATAACTCGGAAACAAGGCATCAGGCAAAAAATTTCTTTGAGGCATTTTTGTTAGGAAATGAGTTATAGAACACGTAGGAGTCGGATTGTGCATAACTCCTGGGACACCTTGTATAACTAAAAAAGACCTAATGTTCGAAAATTGGAAAAGCTACGGAGGAGGCACACTGTCTTGCAAGGGGTCGAGGATATGCAATGACCCGCACGACCGCTCGGTCTTGAAGGAGGGGTTGCTTTGTGCGCCGTGTATTATCAACCCCAATCTGATTTTTCCGTAGCATTGGGTGTTGCAATGTTGATAATTTGTTGTTTCTGGCCAAATTCAGTTTTAGTAAAATGTTTGTTGACTCGAACATGTTATCGAGTTGCAAGACAATGGTAAGATATTGGGGTTTAAGTCGAGTTCATATAAAGAATTAAAGTTTAAACAAGATTGTTAAGATATAACCCAATTTTAACAGGGAACTCACGTTTTTTTGCAGTTAAAAACTATTTTCTTAACTAAAAATATTTAAAAAAAAAAAAAAAAAACGATTAAACCGTTAGAATGGCGCACGTCTTACCAGGCCTGCACAGAGTCAAGCAATTATGGGGTTTCTAAGCGCGATGAAAAACAGGCAATTCAAGATTTTGACAAAACTGCCATTTCGCGCAGCAATCGCACATCTTCAATTCAATAAAAAATGTTTTCTGACATCAAATAGATGAACAATTCAACGTTCTTTCCAGAGATGTCATCAAATTTGAGCTATCTCCGAAATTGAGGGCGTTATGACCGTTTTAATGACGTAAGATCAAAAACACGTAAAAAATCCTAAATCGTGAATAACTCGTAAACGAAGGCTTTGGAAAAAAATTGCTATGAGGCATTTTCGTTCGGAAATGAGTTGTAGAACACGTAGGAGCCGGATTGTGCTTAACTCCTGGGACACCCTGTATAAAAGGCGTATCTACCAAGTTCATCATTCCGTGGAAGTGGAATCTGAATTTTAGTATCGAGGTGTTAATATAGTGTTATAGGTACCTTTTAAAAATGTGAAGTAGGAACAACTCCGAACTCGGCCGCATTCTTATACCGAACGCACTCCTATCATTTTTCCTGTAAATGGTACCCACTCAGATACACTTTCGGAGGATTATTAATTCGGTGGTGTTGACTTACCAAGCCCAGTCGAGGTTTTCCTAAGTTATTTGTTGTTCTCTTTTGTGGTACAACACTAAATTCATTGACTTGGTTGCAAAAAGTTCGATCCCAACCAACCATTCAATGTTGAAATAATTTTACGGTGGACAAAAATTTCAAAATGTTCGATCGTTAAACTCAACACAGCAAACTTTGTTCGAGGCGAATTAATCGAACGGTGTATTCTTGCATTGGGCATAATGAGAAGGCCCCTCATTATTCCACCTCTGACAGAGAAATGGCGCAGTAATTAGGGCTTATCGCATAAAGGTGAGAGATGAGAGAGCGGGAGAGGTTCACTAATTCACAACTTTATCTGAGCCTGTTTACCGGGAAGAGCGGCCATTAGCGTAAATGATTTCTCTTATTTATGCGGAAACTGTGGGAACAATTGTGAGTTCAGTTTTGTCGTAGGCCTCGCTCCTTCCTGTATGTTAATGGCCTCTTTGGGAACGGACTTCGATTAAGTGGTGAGCTGATCGTAAATATTAAGGGCATAAACATTTTCCCGGTGTTAGCTTACAGATAAAGGGCACGAATTCACACGGTTTAATTATTATTGTTGAGGGTGAGCCGTCTGCTTACATGAATGATTTTCCGTTTAAACACAACAAAGTTCAATTTATTTTTAGATGAGATTAACCAGGGGTAATAACATTATTGACTATAAGCAATATGATGGATAACACAGCCCCACGAAAAGCCACCGACCAGGCCATGTGCACATCATGTTTTTGTGGTCGCTAAATCCAAATCTGGGGTCGGTTTGACCCTTCCACCTCAGGGTCAAGGTCAATCCAAGGTCAAATATACAAAAATAAAGGTAGCTACGTTCTAATAGTGTATTTTTATGTTTCAGGGGTCGCTTAATTTAAATCTGGGGTCTGCTTGACCCTCACGACCTCAGGTTCAAGGTAACACCAAGGTCAAGTATGCTAAAGTAACAGTAGCCAGTTTGCATGTACACCCCAGGATAATACAAATATGCATTAACATTGATTGTATGATCTTAAAATGACCTTGGCACTGAGGTCGTAGGGTCATACCGACCCTAGATTCGGATTCAGGTACCCCCAAAAAATAATTGTACACTTTCAGAACATGGCTAACTTTATTTTTGTAGATTTGACCTTGGATTGACCAGTACCCTGAGGTGGCACGGTCAAACCGACCCCAGATCCGGATTCAGTGACCCCAAACACGTTAAGTACGCAGGTCTGGCGGTGGCTCTAATCTTTTTTGGGATGGCTGTGTAATTGGATTTTTCCTTTGTGGGTCTTAAAACTGCTTTTTATGAGCATAAACCTGAAGCATGTCATTCAGGAGTACCCTCTGGGTGTTGTAGAGAGTCACCTCAGTCCTTTGAAAGGGCAAAGAGTGAGTTCTTAGGATTTCTTAACTTTCTTAACAGAGCCCTCAATTATGTACGTCAATGTCTTTTAATCGTATCATGGACTACTCTATAAAATGTATACCTCCGCTTGGTGAGGCCTACCACCGAAGAAATCACTGCCTAAACTCACTAAACTGTTCAGGATCTATTACGAACACCAGCCACAGCATACTAGCTATGGTAAGCCTGCTCTTCCAGAAGCCTTTATCCAATCGCCCAGACTGACCACGTTTGCTGAAGACAGAATTTTGCAATCCGGATTTTGAGCCACATACAGTTCCTTGCAAGAGGAAACTCTATCTCTTCGCCTCCAGGGAGATGTGTTGCATTAAGCATGGCATCACCCACCTGGTGATAACTTTCGCTTCGGGTATATCTTGTAGAATGTTGTATTTCGTGTCATGAAGGAATCCAACCAAGTGCTCACTACATTAGAGCACTGTAAAGATGATTCTACTATGTGTTTACTAGGGATCTTTCTTCACAAGAGAGTTTAAAAGTCAAGCGGTTCAGTTGGGCATTCATAAAACCTCAAACTACAATGTCTACTTACAGGAACAAGTAACAGTGACAGTGAAGTAACAATAAATTCAATTAATATTGTACGTACAAAGAAAATTCGTAATGCATAGTTTCCCCTTCGCGTCTCTACACCTGGGCATAAATTGAATCTTGTCAGACTTCCCAAAGCATTGTTACAAATATTGAACCGGCAACTAGATCGCGGTTAATCTATTTTTGCGTCTGGTATGAGGTGAGAAATTTTGAATTAATATTAAATTAAACCCCACAAATCATTGTCCAATACCCTTACACGGATTTTGATGAAAAAAAGCTGCAAATTCTTTCACTGGGGTTTATTATTCAATGATTCATGATTTAAATTTCTTTTAATTTAAAAATTATTGAATTTCAGGAGATATGCATAGAGCAGTTAAATCGGTTCTCAACCAAAATACCTATTTGGATTGATCAATTGATCATATTTGTGTGCCTTCCGAAATTCAATAATCGCTCCATCACCTGTGAAACACGCACACTCCAAAGCTTAGTAGAAATTAAAATCATGAATCATTGAGCATGCATATCAGAATGTTTCAACCCGTGTATCGGCTATATACCCTTTTAGGAGTTCACTCCAGTATCCACATTCACTACATCACTAGGTTACTGAGATTAAAAAAACGCTCTTGTGTTTGTTTTGATTGCAGTAACCTAGTGATGTAGTGAATGTGGATGCAAATGTGGGCACCATAAATCGGGCGATACATTGGGAATGGTTTGAGCTACGGACCTGGGGAGGGGCTCATTCGATTTCTCATGGAAAGTTCCTCAAAAAAGTTCAAATTTAGGCGGCCTTGACTTTTTTTGAGGTTTTAAGGGATTTTACAAAACTTTTACAACCCTTAAAGGGAACTTTAAATTAAGTGAGAGAGCTGGCTAAAGAATTGGGGCGTTGTCGGACCAATATTGATTTTTCCTGAAAATTTAGATTGTTTGCTCCAGCCGTTTGGGAGGAACCGTGCGTACTAAAAATTACGTATTACAAATTAAATTTTTTTTAAATTAAATAAAATGTTTTATTGCAGATTTGGGTTCTACACCCTTTGAAAAGTAAGCCATGAAATTTTCTGGGGGGGTGAGAATTTTTTTTCAAGAGCGATTGCAATGGTTTATTATGGAATAATAAACCAATATTACGAAACCATTTCCAATTCAAAGTTTGTGTTGGAATTAAAACGCCATCATTTTACCCGTATCTAACGGGTATTGAGTGGGTTGTGGGCCTTCAGAGGGAACGTCCTTTATGTTGTTCCAATTTACAAATAGAACTACTGTTCAAACCGTGGAGGGACGGCTTCCTAAACAAACTGGAAATACAAGATCTTCCCACGTTATTTGTGAAACAACTACAAGGGAGAAAAAATAAAGAGAAATACCGCCGGAGACAACAGGAGAGTTTATAAAAAGTGGGTTCCTCTTTTTTTTAAACCTCTCAAAATGTACCTAAAGAACGAAAACAGAGATTCCAATGGGAGGTTGTTTTCGGAGTGGAGTGTGGGGGAATAAAGGGGTTCGTCAGTCACGCGGGAAATGAATTGAGCGGGAAGAGCAAATTAAATATGGGAAATGTGACTGAAATGTCGCCGAAGGTGACAGAGGATTTCCGAACAAATAATGGCACATCCTCTCCACCACTTACGGAGGAACGAAAGGAAAACGGTGGAATATTAGGCGAAGGGGTGTGGAGGGGGGGACGCCAGCATATCAGGGGTTTTTTGAGAAACAGTCTTCTCGCGTCGTTTTTCCCCCGTGTTGGTCGGAGAAGAGAGTGGGACGGGTGATCATTTACATAATCGATTCCCTTCTTATCACGAACAACCCCTTCTCTCTCTCGTACGGTTCGCTCTACGTCCAATATACGGGCTAAGTTGACGTCGGAGATTGAGAAAAGCGGGGAGAAAAAAAAAGAGGGCGTAGACTAAACTGAATTATTTCACTTCCTCCGCCCTGTGGCACGATCCTTTCATGATATATGCGACCGAAGAATCCTCGAAGCCTCCACGGAGGGGTGGCCGTAGTTATTTTGTCAAAAAAAGAAAGAAGAAATTGTCGCGTCGGCTGCTCAACTGGTGTAGAGGAGGGATATAACATATCCATTTCGGAGGTTCTCTCCTCTAGAATACGTTCGAATCTTTGTTTTTCACATCAGCTCGGTTACTCGATGCACCCTGTATTGAACTCATTATTTTGATTCTCTACTACTTTACATTCTCTTCAGAAGGAAGATAGTGGTTTTGTCAAGTTTTGGTTAGTGGATCAGCTGGAGTTGGTAACAGTTACTAGTATTTAGGAGGTGCCTGTGTGTAAAACGATGATTCCAGACGTCATTCTGTAGCATCGGGCTCAAACCTACAGGGAGGATGGAAGATAAGTTACGGGTGACGGTTTCCGTGACAGTATCGTCCGCATGCACCATTCATTCTACCTCAGAATAGAATATATGTCGAGCATAGGAAGTCGATGATTCCAGATTCATGTCAGCAGCATCTGACTTTGTATCTCTGAGGTGAAGAGAGGAGATTGAGCAGGTGACTCGATGTTTCCAGAATACAACTTTTGTGTACTTTGTGATGGATATGGCCATTTGAATTTGTTCCCCCTTCTGGGATTCGTGACAAGGTTGATCGTCCGCACACTGTGCTTCGGTCCTCCCTCCCCCTTGCAAGCAAGGGGGACAATTCAAATGCCGTGGGAGACTGTTACCAGTCAGGGCCCCGCGCCTAAATGGCGCGAGTACATGTTTACATAGCGCACTACAGGATGGAGCTGGGCGTTATAGCTCGCCCTACCAACTATGCAGGTTGGTGCCCGAGTTATTGGCGAGCCGCATAACTCACATGCCGGCACTATCTTGGGAGACGAATCTACGAAGAAAGTGCCTTCCCACCTGCTTTCAGACATAGCCTTCCAGCGTGGGTTGTCAACCACTGCCACCACGAAGCCAACCGCTATCGGGGGGCAGGCATGTGATGCTTGCCAAAACGCGGCATTGCCTGGGGCTCCCCCCCGCCCGTGGTACCGGTTTTGTGCTTGAGATTAACCAGTTACCTGGACATCTCAAGCACCAGAGGTGACGGTCGCAGGCCCGTTACAGAGAATGTGGTTTCTGCCAAGGCGAAGTCCAATCATTTGGATGATTGGATTACCAATGATGATGGATATGGTCAGTTGGCCCCTTCCCGATTTTAGATTCCGACGCCTTAGGAGATGAATTAGACGTTACCAAGCGTCTGGTTCATCCTCTGAGCATGGCGGAGCATAATTAATGCATCCAGCTCATTGGAAGGGGCAACTATACCATTCCATCACCTTCACATGGTTGCAGAGCGTGGTTACGATCATTGGCCCTTTTACTATATACAACATCCTGTGATGTATAATATATAATACATTTAATACATATAATATATAATAAAATATAATACATTACAACTATATGTTAATATATTATAACATATAGTGTTATATTTGTCTGCTGCCCATATTCACTCGCATTCCCCTGAGGCTGTATGCCCTTTGTAATGATCAATTTAAAAATTGTCATATCCCTGCCCCCCCCCCCCTATAATGAGAGTTATACCTTCATTCAGCCCCCCCCCCCCCGGCTTTTCTCAGAGCCACGGGAGTGTGATGGATATGGTTAGTTGGCCCCTGCCCGATTTTAGATTCCGACGCCTTCGGAGATAAATCGGACGTTACCAAGCGTCTGGTTCATCTTCTGAGCGTGGCGGAGAATAATTGATGCATCCAGCTCATTGGAAGGGGAAACTATACCATTCCATCACCCTCACAACTTAGATCAGAGTTCTTACTCGAGGAAAAGGCTAAAAGTTAACCTAATATAACCTGCTCGCAAGAAGGGTTAGCAATAATAAATCAAGGGTTTAGCTTAAGAGAGAGCTCGCTGACCAGGTGAAGTCCCAGCTCGGTTTCCGGACTTACATACTTGACCGTATCCCTTCTTCCTCGTGCCCTTCCCGAGGAGTGGCCATTACGCCTCGGTCACTGCTCTACTCCCTCCTAATTAGTATAACTATGCGTTGTTCCGGGTAAGTTCCTTTACACACCCATTCATGGGTGCTGGTGATTTCCCCTCAAGTTCGAGGACTAATGAGATTCAATCCTCCGAAAAGGAGAAGAGGTGGTGTCAACTCCCCCGCTCTCTAACTACTATAATAATACAGAAATTACGAAATTTTTGATAACTGTATTTAGTTGGCCGACCCTTCCTTTTTAGAAGTGGGCTTCACTGTCCCATTAAGACAAATATTCAAGACCGTTAAGTAACAAAGAAATATTTTAAAGAATATCAGCGGATTTCTCCATCACAATTTGTTTGAATCTTTGTTCTTCAGGACATCAACTCAGTTACGTAAGCATGAGAATGTGTTCAATGAATCCAGACTAAGGGTAATAATAAAAAATCATGGCCGTACGTTGATGGATGCATTTCATCTTCCAGCAAATAAGAGATACGAAGCTATTATTTCAGGGCTATTGACATTCACTTCTCTGGAATGAGTGTGGGCAGTAACAACTCTCTATTGTCTGAATGCAAAAATGATACAGAAATGGAAACATTTTAGCGAACTGTGTCTCTCTTTGGAAGTGAGGGCTTGTTTTGTAGTGGGCTTTAGGCTGTTACCTGAGAACGATTTGATTGGATCAACAAGCAACCTTAAAGGCAATAGTGTAGGCCATGAGGTTCTATACCACCGAATATATTTGTTTTTATTGTGGTGATGTTGACCTCCCAAATTTACTGCATGAAATCATTCAACAGCGTGAAATATCCGCTTTCTCCGCAGAATGAGTCCTTAACAAGTTGACAAAAATTGACGAGCACACGTGGGAATACATTACGGGTGAAATCAACTATCGTTCTTCAACAAACCTGTCTGTCTTCGTACAATAAATCTCAAGGCCTACAAATGTTGGAATATCAGTAACGCCCTGTGCGGGGAGTTGACACCATCATGAAGGGGGCTGACAGGACCTTATATTTTATTTACGTCCATCCACTAAGTATTAGATACCAATCTACATGAATGTAAAAACCATATTAACATGGATCTCGATAATCGGGGAAATTCTTTGATAAGGAATGAATATGAACTCGAATACTCCTTAACCGCCACAGTTCCTGAAAGTTCATCAAAATTTGATGAAAACTGTCAAAAATGTGATTTAAAAGACTTGCAACAAGGGTTTGCGATCTCATTACCGATGCAGAAAGACAGACTTAAAAAACACGAACCGGAGATTGTTAAGAATGTTCTAAAACAGAAACAAATGACTAATTTTACTCTTATTTTAGAAGAAAACAAGTTTAGTGTGCCACCTAGCTTCTTCGTATCGGTAATTTCAGATTTTCAAACGACTGACGATGGACCACAAATGCAAAAGGATGTATCCAAAGGACACAGCTCATTTTTCTGCAGTGCAGCATTCTCTCTCTAGGTCATGACTCGAAATGGTCATTTCAACAGTTTTTCAAGAGCGGTTCAATTTTGTTCGAATCGAATGATGTAGTATTCTAGTTAAGTACGTGATAAAAGGGATTTAAAGACTTTTTACTTGGTTGGAAAGACGTCTACCAAGTTGGAGTCTTAAATAGCTTCCTAGTAACCTTAAAACATTCATAATCCTAAAGAAGTCGAATATCAGCTCATTACAACAATTCACGGGAAGAAAATTCGACAGGACATGGTCCCGCCGGTGAGCCGATACGTATTGCGGGTCCGTCGCGGTAATTTCACAGCGAAAAAAGTAGTGATACAATCGGGTGGAAGTTTATATGATAATATCATACATTTTTTATCCAAATTGGCTGGTAGAGCCTGAACAAGTTATTCTAGACGGAATTCACGTCTGCTCTTCCGCAGAGTGGAGTATTACTTTTTGAACGGTGAGATTTATAGAGAATCGTCTTATTTTTAAGCCTCACCTTCCCCGTAGATTCAGTCGATTTCGGATAAAAACTGTAAAATTAGGCTTGTAGAAAGATTCCACGTTTTCGCTTGAGCAGTAGTTCAAATCATACGATAGTGTTGAAATTTATCGGAGATGATAATAATGGTCTTCTCCGAATACTCCGAGAACTTGAATGAAATCGGAACAGCATTACTTGAGATGACAATGCATCGCGGTCTCTGCTTACTATCGCTTTACTTAATATATGGCAGGGAACTTACCTCGAAGACACACAATTATGCCAATGAACGGGTGTAGCGCAGTGACCACGGCAGAAGGGCCGGGCCCTTCATCCTCGGTGGGGAAGGAGGGAGAAGGGATACGACAAGGTATAGGACACCGAGCAGGGACTTCACTTGGTCAGTGAGCTCGCTCTTATGCTAAACCCTTGCCTTATTACTGCAGAAACCCCCAATTAACCCTTCTTGCGAGCAGGTTATAGTACGTACACCTTTTAGCCTTTACCTTGAGTAAGAACTCTGATGTACGCAGAAGTTGCTTAATGGAAACATCGAGTCACCTGCTCAACCTCCTCTCTTCGCCTCAGACATACGAAGTCTGATGCTGCAGACATATGTCTGGAATCATCGACTTTCTACGCTCAATATCTATCCTGTTCCAAGACAGAGTGACTGATGTACGAGGACTATATTGTCACGGAAACACCGTCACCCGTAACTTATCTTCCATCCTCCCTGTCGGTTTGAGCCTGACTTCCTAAATACATCTTGCCAACCCTAGCTGATCCGCTAACCAAAACTTTACAGAAACCACTATCTTCCTTCAGAAGCGAAAGTAAAATGATAGAGGAACCAAGATATCAAGTTCTCAATAATATAGATTTCAAAAAGGGACCTATCCCCAACTAGCACATTACCAGCAAATGTCACCAAATTCAGGTGAAAAATTTAAATTAATTGTACCACACACGTGAGGTAATTGACAGAACCACATAGAAACAGGTAGACAGACTTGAAAAGTGTTGACAGGAATGGTCTGAAATATTAAATTCGAGTGGAAATTTATGTTTTGTTCGCAGAACATATAAATCTTACGGCTGCAAAAATAGAACTTCAGTTTCATTGGTAGACTAAGAAGAAGAATTGAATGGAGAAGCGTTGTCTGATGGATAACAATTTACAGTGTTAGGGATTTAACGACCATCTTCAAGGAGAAACAACGTCGCTACAATCAGAGCTGTGCGTTGATGGATGTCAGGATGTTGACAAGCCTCGCCCTTCATGATATTTGCCTCGGATTGCTGAAATGAAGGAAAACTGCAGGCAAGAGCTCCCGTTCCACCCAGTTCCGAGTCGAGTTTCTAGTTCTCCTTCAAACCCGGGACCGTGATAGCGAATGCAAGCCCTTTTCAAGGAAAAAGGAAAGGAGGGGTTGGCGGAGAGATGGTTGGAACTCACTCAACTCCGTTCCAACTATCCCAACTTTGGATTTCCAACAACAAAGCTCCGAGTCCGCTGGGTGTTTTTCTCATCAGGGGTGGGAAACGTTCATCAAACAGACGCCCTTCGGTAACGCACGGTATCTTTCAAATATAGGGTGTTCCTCCGCTCAACTTGGAATCGCTTGCTCCAACTTTTCGATTCAATTAGTTCATTCCTTTACCATTCAAGTTCAATCGGTCTTTGGTTGTGTAAGGGAATGTCGAAGTTGTTCGCCGAGTTCTTGGGTCGCATGTTCCGCTGCTGATGAAGCTTGGCTCACTTCATCGACTACCAGTGTACTTGATGCTGCTTGAATTAACATTAGCTGTTCGGTTACTCTTCCATGTTTTTTATATTTGTTTATTTTATTTATTTATTCGAGTACGAGCCCAATTACAATTAGTAGTAAGTCATATTAATTCAATTATGAAGGTGTCACGTGATCTGATCAATATAAACACTTTCTTCACTTTTATCCGCAGAATCAGTAATTACCTTCCTGAAAAGTCTTTTGTTGCTGGTTATTGCATGAATATAGATGCTGCACACAAACTGCACACACCAATATGCATAATATCTCTATATACAGGGTGTCCGACAATCCGACTCCTACCTGTTCTACAACTCATTTCCGACGAAAGATGCTTATTAGCAATTTTTTGCCAGAGGCCTCGTTTCCGAGCTATTCGCGATTTAAGATTTTTTTCGTGTTTTCGATCTTAAGTCATTAAAACTGTCATAACTCCCTCAATTTTGAAGATGGCTCAAATTTGATGACACCGTTGGAAAGAACGTTGAATTTTCTATCTATTTGATGTCAAAAAACTTTTTTTAAATTGCATTGAAGATGTGCGATTGCTGCGCGAACTGGCAGTTTTGTCAAAATCTGTGCAAGAACTGTGCAGGCCTCGTAAAACGTGCGCCAAAATGTTGGCTTTCCAACGGTGTATTCGTTTTGGTTTTTAAAAATATTTTTAGTTAAGGAAATGGTGTTTAACTGCAGAAAAACAAGTGTTTTCTGTTAAAATTGAGGTTTTTCCAAAAGTCTCGAAGATGAATGCAACTCATCGCAGTCGGAAATGAGTTGCAGAACACGTAGGAGTCGGATTGTGCATAAGTCCTGGGACACCCTGTATCCCTAAAAAAGACCTAATGTTTGAAAATTGGGAAAGCTACGGAGGAGGCACACTGTCTAGCAAGGGGTCGAGGATATGCAATGACCCGCACGACCGCTCGGTCTTGAAGGAGGGGTTGCTTTGTGCGCCGTGCATTGTCAACCCCAATCTGATTTGGCCATAGCGTTGGGTGTTGCAATGTTGATAATTTGTTATTTCTGACCAAATTCAGTTTTAGTAATATGTTTATTGATTCGAACATGTTATCCAGCTGTTGGACAATGGTAAGACATTAGGGTTTAAATCGAGCATACAAAGAGTTAGAGTTTAAACAAGATTGTTAAGACTTAAATTAAACAAATAATATTTAAAAATGAAATATGAAAATGAATTTAATGAATGAAAACGTTCGTTTGTGAACAGCGTCTACGGCATTTCCAATCTGTCAATATAATCGAAGATCCGACAGCTATTGTTTGTGTTCATTTACGATTGATTGCGATGATTTGCTTGCAGTTGAGTAGCTATACCACAAGTGAGTATGTTGACATGATTTTTTTGAGTACGGTTTTGCCAATGGTAATGCTTCTGAAGCAGCAAGGGCGTCACACTCCTCCTGTGTACAACTCACACCCTAGCGAACACGTCGGATAGAATGAGGAAAAAATATTGGTAGACAATATTGTTTATGTCACTGATCCTTCTCTATCTAGTAAACTATCTGTTTTTTATCTACTAATTGTTTTTTGTCGAGAAAAGTTACGTATATCCCGCCACCAACCTTTTTTCGTTCGTGTTCTGCAACTCATTTCTGACAGCGATGAGTTGCATTCATCTTCGAGACTTTTGGAAAAACCTCAATTTTAACAGAAAACACTTGTTTTTCTGCAGTTAATCACCATTTCCTCAACTAAAAAAATTTAAAAAACAAACAAACCAAAACGAATACACCGTTGGAAAGCCAACATTTTGGCGCACGTTTTATCAGGTCTGCACAGTTGTTGCAGAGATTTTGACAAAACTGCCATTTCGCGCAGCAATCGCACATCTTCAATGCAATTTTTAAAATGTTTTTTGACATCAAATAGATAGAAAATTCAACGCTTTTTCCAACGGTGTCATCAAATTTGAGCTATCTTTAAAATTGAGGGAGTTATGACAGTTTTAATGGCTTACGATAGAAAACACGAAAAAAATCTTAAATCGCGAATAGCTCGGAAACGAGGCCTCTGGCAAAAAATTGCTACAAGACATTTTTGTTCGGAAATGAGTTGTAGAACACGTGGGAGTCGGATTGTGCGTAACTCCTGGGACACTCTGTATAACGGAAATACAGAAAAAAATCTGAGTCCCACATTTGATACAATTTTAAGGAGAACAAATCGAAAGTTTTCACTCCAATATCATGACTTTGCAACTTTTGAGCAACTTTGCGTGCTCACCAAACCGGTTGCGCGCAATAAAAAAAATTGGTTGAGGGATCAAATTTTCACGAAGTTTTGGGTAAAATCCGATCTGTAATGCAAAATTCGTGTTCCCGTTTAAAATAAGAAAGTTAATGTCACTTGCGCATTGTTGCGCAGTTGCGTGGGGTGCGCAAATATTATATTTGAAACCCTTCTAAAAAAATATGAAGATTAAAAAAAAAGGTTTTGTTTACTCCCATTTGGACGATTTTAGGAGGGACTCATGGGACACCCTGTATAGTCATTGAGTAAACTTTCGTATGAAGAAAAGGTACGATACTAAGGTATTTACGTTCTCATGTCTTGTAAATAAACCTTATTTCTGTCCAAGAAACACCAAAACAAGAAGAAAATAACCCACAGGTTCATCTGTTCGATCCCGGCTTACTCAAACACGTGGGAAGCAGCCACTCGACCCGGGTGATGGTTTGCTTATACCCTCCGAGTCCGCTTCACATCAAGGGATACCGAGTCCTACCGGATAAGTTGTAATTCCGGAGGGTTGAATCGAACGCGGCGGATCGAAAGAACTTAAGATCACGTGAAGAATCTTTGCGTGAGGGGTCCAAGCACGTACTTAAGTTGAAACCACGTCCAGAAAGTAGGTCGCAGCTTCTACGGAAAAGTTTCGGGCTTTCTGAGAAAAGTTTGAATTCCTGGCTAAGCTGACGCAATATAATGGGGAGTCGTATTTGCTAAGTTCAATTTGAACGATACTCCGAGGCTACATACATGCTTGAAGGATACTATATGATCAATAGAAGTTTGCAATTTCTTACTGGAATAGTGAGATATGCAGTATTAGTGAATATGGCATCTAGTGTTGTGAATTAGCTTGTTTCGGGCCTTACCCGTGTGAAAAGGGAGAGCAAATTGTGTTATTTTTAAAACACAAGTTTATTGGTTGGAGAAACACAATAGTGTTGATTTGAATTGAACATACTAGGACAAAAGAGCATTAATATGCCTACATGGCTTCGTATTTGCTGATAATTTTAAGATTGTATTACAATGAACATACAAATGACCGCTACTTCAAAGGTTTGGAAGAAAGAATGGCATTTTAGATCCCCCACTTTGACGGTCACTCGTTCCCT
Organism: Creontiades dilutus; assembly: GCA_031894815.1. Taxonomy (NCBI): domain Eukaryota; kingdom Metazoa; phylum Arthropoda; class Insecta; order Hemiptera; family Miridae; genus Creontiades; species Creontiades dilutus. Next base: position 298,371 of record JAVIWC010000637.1, read on the forward strand.
CAACAAAGGCGTGTATCACGGGTGAAATTCACGTTATTACGTGGTCAAACCTGATTTAAATCCTTATATATCAAACTAATATTTGAGCAACGACGGTTATTGTGATTTAAGGGAATGTGAATGACTATAATTTCTAAGAGATTGTGAAGCGCACCTTGGTTGGTACGTACGATCTTTCAACCTGAAAACTAGCTATCAATCACACAAAAAATCTAATAGAACCCCTGTAATGTACTTATCTTTCCTACCGGGCTTATATTTTCGTTTGTAATTCAATGTTTTTCAGCGAAGAAAATTGAAAATTAGCGAACCTTAATCGTAAGACATGCGAAAGCTTAAAAGCGGAGGCTCACATTGACTGGAAACCTACGGCTTTCAAAGTTTTCCTCATTTTACGGCCTCAGTTTTCCCAAACGGCACAGTTTTGGTTCAATATTTTCAATAATGAAACTTTATTTATTGGCTCGAGATCAGGAGATTGAAGCTTAACCTTCTTTCTACCTTAAGCTCTCTGCTACCTTTCCTCCTGTTAAAGAATGAAGTGGGTTGACAACTTGCGCTTTCCCCCTAATTACAGTAATGATTTACCGCAGGATCCTTTCAAAATAATCTCTAATATAATTATGAGGCCCGGATCAAATACAAACGGATCGGTGAGGTGAAAAACCTACGCACTGTCGGCAAGAGCAAGTTTGAACCCGTCTTTCCCTTCAGCAGTGAGTCAAATTCCGTCGTGCTGAATGAAAAAAAAAAAGGTGGCTGCTCAATGATTTTAGTTCGAAAAGCGAATGCGTGGAATGTTGATTTAGAATACTCGCAATTCGATTGAGAATTTTTCAGAAACCATTCGAAAGTATGTAGACTTAGTGCTCGTTGTGAAACGTATTTCATAACAACCTGCTACGCAATTCACCCACGGTTCAACTAACTGAATATATCATTGATATGCCGCATTATCAGCTGCGAGGAGTACCTGCTTACAACAACTGAAGGGCAAGCGTGCCTCAGAAATTCACGAACTATTTCAACACATCAGGAATGGTTCCTTGGCAGCATGATTGAGAGGGCAGTAATGATATGGCATCCTCATACCCTCACCAAACAATTTACCTACCAACAGTGCTCAAAAATACTTACCTATCTATCAAAATTGACATAAAAGATCGTTTAAATATAGTTATTATCCAGATTTTTTTTTTTCATTATACATACATGCTATTCACATGGGGGTTTCCACACAGGTAACCAATAACACACGTGTTCAAGTACATACACTCAGTAAAAAATGTATCCGTACACCCACTTGGCTTTTCACGAATATTGTAGCTGCACCTCACGACCCTAGAAAAATCGGATAATAATTTCAAGAATGTGTTAACAGAGGTCTTAAATAACGTATTTCACGTCAAACAATTTTCCAATTAAACAAACCAGGCCATATTGCCATACGACGTACACGAATTCATTTTTATAAAGCCAAAAAATTGTTCGTACAATCCAAAGACAATAAAAAACCGAGCTCAAAAAATGGATTAATAGGTAGTGGGCCCTCCTGATAACTTCCAACAAATAACTTCATCTAATCGACGAGTTTTGAGTCATACTGAAGGGTATTCGGAGCACTGTGCCACGCAGGCATCACGTATAATACTATAACAATACAATACACGAACAATTTAAGCACCCTTTATAGTTTTTTCCATCTTCGATCATAGAATGATTTGGAACGGATTTGTAGTCGGTTATTGTTTTTTCCCATGTTTGTGTTTGTATTGACCCTCACCAACCCGGATCAATTCTATTAGACTTTCCAGTATTGTGAGACGTCCAACACAGTGACCGAAAAAAATGCTGATCCTGTAATTTTTATGATTCTAGACCTCTTGTAGTCACTCTTGATTAATCCTGTACTAATTCACATTCCGGCAGATGCTCTTGTGTTCGAAAATCAACAAATAATGTTACATATCGTAAGAGTTCATTAAATTTGTTTGTGAATATTTCCTTATTTCGAAGCTCAATAAACATTTTTTCTTATTATTATTCTTGTTCTTCGACTGTGGGACGCAGGTCGTGGTGACCTGACTGTGATTCGAATCACTTCTCGGTCTCATTCAATTTTGTGTTTCACACACAACTCGCCGTGATTCACAATGTGAATTTCACACTGAGTCACCTCACCAACCTACGTTTCTTTTTGTTCTGGGCCTTCTAGTGGCATACTATGTTACTAACCTGAGCTGAACCTGTATTTGACCAGGAAATAATAAATCTTGGTAGAACCATCAATATTTTCTTATCGTTCAACATTCAGCCGCTGGGTTTTCAACGATATTAAATGGTTTAATTCATAAATTATTTTCAAATTGAACACTGGAATTTTGAAAACTCAGGCTGTTCTTCTACAAGCTGGGATGGATAAGGTTAGTTGGCCCTTTCCGATTCTCGAATCCGTCGCCTTGGGAGGTGAATCAGACGCTTTCAAGCGTCTGGGTCATCCTCAGAGTGTGGCGGATCATTAAACCGCATTCAGCTCAATTGAAGGGGCAACTATACCATTCCATCACCTCACCTTCCCATGTTACAAAGCTTAACTTGCAAAATATTTAACTTCATCAGCCAATATCCCCGAATTTCCATCATCCGTCCCCCGCTTGAAGAATTATTTGCTCAATACCCTCCTGATCCCTCTTTCTCTCCTCTATCCGTCTTGCATAAATTCGATTTATACAGCAAACTTCCCTTGCTCCCTCTCCTGTCAGCAATTTTCTTTCCCGCAGCTTTGTGACGGCTTACGGATCTTCTCATCCGTCATTCGATCGTGTATCAAATCCGGACGCTATTTCCGCTATTCACTTGATTCCTTTCACGTACTTCCGGCTCCCCTCGAGGCATTTTCTTCCCAGGGCTCCTTCTGTCGTTTCTGTTTATTCATAACAGAGAACTTCGCCGATTGACGTTCGCTTCGAAAACGGGGAAACATTGAATCTTTATCGGTTGGAAATGGTTCCAGCGAGAACTGGAAATATCTTTTAGCTAACCAACCAGATTATGCTGAACATTTTGTCAGCAACTTAAAGAGATTTATACATTCAACAATTGTCAACCGACACACCGACTTTGTCCACAACGCCACCCGGAGGGTTCTAGATGTAATGCAAACTGCACCGTTAGAGTGAATGAGATATAACAGATATCACTGCTCTCTAAGACTTGATCTGTATTCGTTGCAATATACACCAATAGGGAGTTAGTAGGCGGCTATTTACAGCCAACAGACAATTGCAGACAAATAGTTGAATATTGTTGTGAGTGTTTGTAGATCTACAGCCAACTTGATGCATGTCACCATATAAATCGAATTCCTAAACTAGCCACCTTCAATATTCCGTTTGGTATATATTTTTCTCAAACGATTATGAAACATAAGTGCTGGTTCACTACCAAAATGTTTGTCAATGTTGACTTTTTCCCCTATTTGCATTTTTTCGAGTTTGAATAAGATTCTCTTTTCAATTCTGGATATTTTTTAATATAAAATTCATTATTCATGTCAGTTTATAATTCTGATGACGGGAGCAGTCGAAAATGGAAGGTATTCTCGATCTCTAAGGAAAGTGTAAATCTCTTCCCAGTCTGGTTCGAACAACGAACCCGCTAAGACGTACGTGATTTGTACTTTTGTGTTCATAACATCATTCAGAAAGACATGCTAGGAGCCTGGATTTCCTCTAAATCACAATACCCATAACCATACGATTCGTGAACGAATTTGTTTTCGAAAAAGCGTATGGAGTGAAATGAAAACTCTTAAGAAACATACTGAACAAAGTAATGTTGCATGGTACATAAGTAATAGAGGTCCCTGCAACGTAAAAATAATGAAGCAGTATTTGCAGACTGTTTTTTTAGAAAACGTACATAGCGTCGCATCTTGAGCCCTGAAAAGAAAAAAATACGGCCACACAAAAAACCAGCTTTAGAAAAACGAAATAAACACGACCTACCTACGCTGAAAGTAACGAAAAATAACAGTGAAACTTATGGGTAACCTTCAAATATTTCTTCTTTTCCTAGCATACTTAGACGGAAAAAGGGAAGATCAAATGAACATGTGAACAACATTTGGAATAAAACATCCAAGAATGAATTCCATGTTCACGTCGGATATCAAACATCCATGGGCAACGGTACTGCATGCTTAACGTTCGGAAGGGTTTCCTTTCACTGCTTTTGTTGAAATAAGCTACATTTGTTTTTCGCTTCAAGTTTGTATGCATAATTTTTTCCTTCATAATTGTCGCTTGCTCAGGCGACAATTATCGCACGATTTTGATGAAATTCGAACTGTACGTCTACTCAATTTCAGGTCCTACTCCCAATTTTAAGGTACTTTTGAAAAATGTAGATACTTGATTACCGATTTTGACGAAAAATTTAAGCATTTCATGTTTTGTCCAATCGAGTTATCTCGGCTCCTGAGGAGTATTAGTAGTGCAAGTGAGTCGAAATTATGGTCAAAAGTTCAAAATCATTTTGAGGCAGTCAAGCACGCGGCGGATGGACATTACATTTTTGAAAATAGACATCTAAAAAGTTTCAAAGTAAACCATTAAACAAAAAAATATATTATTGTCGAAAAATTGAATTTTTGCTATCGATTTATTGATACAATCGATTTTGGACAGTCGATTGTGAAATTGATTCCAATATCGATTTCGGTTGTTCGATTTGACTACCCTAAATGTGGTTAAGTCACGCCCCAGAGCGATGAGATATGTGTACAAAATCAAGAGGTAAACAAGCTCTTGGGGAGACTAATTCCGAAAGGAACTCCCAATTTTGTGTGTCAAAAACTACCCCTTACAAGAGTATTGTTGCCTTTATTAATAAACTGAACTTTAAATTATTCAACAAACTTACGTTTTCCACAATTAACAAATAAGTCCATATTGTTCATTGAGGCAACTACCAGAGATTTTGCCGTGTTTTCTATCTGAAACGAAGAGGTGTCGTTTCTCTACTCCTCAATGATTGAGAGGAAGCAACTTCGGGAATCCGACCTGACTCGACCGGGCACACATTGAGATAGAAAGAATTCCGGAGGAGCGATTTAAGGGCCCGGGGAATGACAGCGGAGGCCTCAGACGTGAGGAGGGTCGGATATACGACACAAGCGACAATTAAGCGGGCGGAACGCACGGGCGAAGGATAAGGGGGGTTCGCATGTCCAACAGACATTCGGCTCGGGACGCTGTTAGCTTGAACAGTTGAACAGCGGGGAGGCGGAGAAAGGGGATGATGGAGGGGGTTGAACGCGAGTATTTCTGGAAGTAGGAGACACTTAACAAATGAACAAGAAGCGCCTTTGCCCCACCCCGGAGTCGGCGTTCCTTTATTACATCGCGACAGGGAAACTCAATCAAGATTATAACTCACCCACGAGCACAGCTCGCCCCCGGGGTCGGTTCATTCAATCGAGGGACAATTCCCCCGGAAATTGAGTTAGAAGATTCACCTGTTTATTCACTGACGATAAGCGAAATGCCCGATTAACATTTTATAAAACTGCTCTACAAAACAAAATGAAGATGCTGAATCTGGAAATGCAATGAATTTAAACCTCATCACTTTTTATTAATGAACCTTTCTAACCTAATAAACTACCTTTATTCCTAACTTATCACCACAGCGATCCCAAAAATACTAATTAAAATTACGTATAATTATTAAATCCCTCATTTCGGAGCATGAGTCTTTATTTCTCTTTTGGCAGATACGTTTCGTCCTACACCAAGGACTACATCAGTCTACATATAAGCATAAAAGTTTCATTGAGTTAGAATTACATAGTGTGTATACACACAGATGGTCAAAAGAACACATTTCTTTCTATGAAACATATTGTTCAGTTTATTTACTAAACACCTTACATATTAACATTTCTTTCCTTATTATGTCATCAATAAATGCAGAATTCCTTGCTTAGACATGGTGGCGCCACCACACATCCCTTCACTTGGTTTCAATACTGAAATTAATATTTTTTAAATATTTATGAGTTGTTATACTTCTTATAGTTCACTTCATGTGTATATATGTTATTTTTAGATGTTATCTATTAGTACACTGCATTGATGCTTTACCTTGTAGTAGAATTGAAGTTTTTTAGTGCTCCCTCATCCTTCTAATATAAAAACTAGTCATGATTAAAAGATAATTATAACTTTTTGAACATTTTTCTCTATCCGAAGTGAAACTTTTTACACAGAGGTTCATTATTTTTTAATTAGAACACCCCTCATTCGTAAATCAGTCTCGAACTTCATTATTTAGGATTTACGAAGTAATTTCACACACAGTTAGTAGAAGAAGACGGTAGGGGTCATTAGGAAGCGAGTGGCGGCCTCGTGACGTCACTGGTGAAGACCAGACCAGGCGCTCCGTTTCTTTTGCATTAAACTAAACGTTTTTCGGGAAAGCGCCGTGTGGTTCAACCTAGATCCTCCTTCTGTACTTGTTCTGCTAATTGTATTGTATTATGTTTAGTATACTGTAGTATACTGGCTGCATCCATTTATCTACTATACTCCTTATCAGCAGTACCTGCACATACCTATGAGGTCCTCTAACTATTTCTTCGGTTGAATCAAAACATAAATCACCATTAATTTTCATCTCATCAAAGCCGATTACTACGTCTTTCTCGAACTCGGAAAACACTTGTGCTTGTGCTTTTAAAATATTCAAACTAAGGTGAATGAAGCCAGGAGTCACTGAAAACTGACGAATCCGCCTCTTGATAGTGCTCTCACTTGGAAGTGGGTAATTCAGTACATTTTTTGCAAAGTGAAATGCTTTATATGACAAAGAGCGCAAAGTAATAGCCTTCGCGATATCATCCGTCGACCAACTCTTACATCTTCGCTTTAACAGCGCTTGCTGCTGATTCGATGAAAAATGGCCATCAAAAACCGATGTCATGTTTCGAAACTTAGCTAATTCTTCCGTCAGCTCTTCAAGACGTAGCTTTAAAATTTCATTTTCTTTCTTCAACCTCATATTTTCACTAAAAAGGAACAACATTTCTGACGGCTGTTCGCTGTCACCCGTCTCAATGGATATCGTGGCCACATTTTCGTCTAAACCATTCGTAATCTCATCCATCACATTTTCATTTGATTCTTTTAATGGTGATTTCAAAGATCCTTCAATTCTTTACGCGCATTCCGTTTGTTTGTTCTTACTTTCCAAGCCAGAGAAGAAGGTGTATTTGAATCGCCCAAGTAACTACTTTTCGGCAGGAATAAATGCGGAACCGCATCCGGTTTAGCTCAAATTTAGGATGGTGTTGAGCAGTTCATTTATCAGCGAATGTAGTCCGTGTCATCAAAATGAACAGAACAGACACGCGAATGATCCACCGAAAATGCGTCAGCCCGCTTACAAACGTTCACCCACAATATTTTGATCGCAATATTTTGTCCTTTGGAAAACGGCGAAAATGAAATTCGTACTTTCTTTTAGGTACATTGTAATTGTCACAACCAGCAATTGCATTGCACACCATATCCGAGCTGTAATAAGCAAAAATAACGTTGTTTAAATGAGCTAAAGAACTTAAGACTGTGCCCGGTGTTGGGCGAGGGTAAAATGGAACGGTCTTCACCAGACACGTCACGTGAGTTGGGTTTTCCCCGAGCGTCGAGCTGATGACCCCTACCGCCTTCTTCCACTAACCGTGGTATCAATTCGCCATTGAATTATTTCTCTACTTCAAAGATAGAACTGTTATTGTACAAGTGGATCAACAGAACATGTGAACAACTTATTACATATACCTAACTTTGTTTCAAATATATTGCACCCTGATTTTCCCACAAGCAGCTGCGTACCCCAGATACTAATCAAAATACCATTTCTAAAAAATTATAATCGCAATGAGAAGACAACCGTAGACAATTAGACACAGGGAAAGAAAGACAAGTTACACATCACAGCCGCTGCAAGACAAAACGCATGCACATAGCTCCAATAAAAGACACAGGATTCCACATTCATTTCTAGAAGCACGGCGAATGGTGCCTACCTTCTCAATTACCCATAGGATGCTTCACCCAAAGCTCTCTGAAGCCTATTCTCTCCACTAGAAAGAAAAAGGGGATTCAAGACTCTGTCATAGTTCTTTACCAACCAAGAAATCATAAAGAGCGGCAGCAAATTCAGCAGGCGAGCTGGATTTCGGAGAACACACACACACATACATCTACTTAAATGGACATAAATAAAGACAATTTTGGACAATTTCATTTCTAAAAATATGAATGAATCACAATAGCTTCAATTTAATGTGAAGTTCGCTGGACGACTGAGACTTTTATAACAGAAGATACAGTTTTCCTAACAGATACCTCAACGTGAATATGTCGCAGGCAATTCGTCAAACTATTCATTTAACTAAATTCCTAGGCAAAGTGTCAAATATTCATCTCTGAGAGGAAATACTGGAAAATTTAGCAATTGCCTAGGCACTTACTAAAATTTCCAGGCAATAGAATAAATGACCAGCATGGGACAGGCGAATCATGAAAAATGAAACATTTCCTGAATAATAGGAGTTTATTCCAATAATTAATTTCAATACCACTACAGTATTTCCTCGTGATAAATTATTGTTTCATTCATTCAGGGATGTTGAACTCCCATGGTAGAGTGACGAGCATTTTACATTTTTCTTGTAGCAGGCACAAATGCCGGAGGAGCATTTTTTTGCTGTAGCTGTGCAATTCCCTGTCCGTCGAACTGCGAAGAAAATGAAGCCGCTTCACGAATAGAAACAGTTCTGTCCAGGGGCACGTCTTCTGCAGTAACCTTACCAACCGTTTTTGCTATTTGATCTCTTGAACAATAAGGCTTCAACCCACCAGCTCTCGTCCCAACTTTCCATGAACTTTCTTTTTGTTCAATTATGATGCCTGTAATATTCCTTTTGTCAAGCGGATCATATACAGCTTTCCACTCACCTCCATTAACGACGTGCGTCGTGAGCACGTAACAACAAAAACTGTTGCTTTGTCTTGGTCGATTTCGAGGTTTTCAGTTTTTGCAGTTCACTAATTTTGTCATTCATTTCGCACACTGTCCATGGTTTTTGCATCGGTTTAGCTTTGGATAGTCGTCTAGTTCACTGTAAAACACCTGCTTGTGACTCATTTTAACACGTTCAGGATGTTAAGGGACACGACCGAACTGAACAGATATGCTTTCTGAACAACACTGAGATAAGACAACCGAGAAGAGAAAGATTACGCAATACCTCGCAGTGGGTACACAGGAGACATTGAAACTGATAAATATATTCCTTCCTTTGAATAATTTGACAAAATGCCTAAGCCTCTCAAGACACTTTCATAAGTTACGAGTCAGTTCACTAAATGCCTAGACAATTTATTATCTGCCTAGGGAGATTAATAAAGCTTTCTACTGTGGCTAGTGACTAGTTTGACGAATTGCGTGCGACAAATACACTACGAAGGTGTGGCAATAGGTGGTATTCACTTCAACGTTGTGGTGAAAGTTTTATGAAGATGCTTCGGTCTTTGCTGAAACTCGGCTAGAAAGAAAACATTGATAGGGTTGCCATGGATCCTCCCCACTATAACCCAGTCTATGTGAAAAGATAAGTACCACCTTTCCCTCTGAAAAGGGGAAGCGCGTCTAAAATATTATCACTTTTAAACACGCTAATATCTGCATGCTTTCAGGAACGCCCCATCCTCTTTTATACTTATCAGTTTTTACAGTCCTTTCCGCCCCACTTCAGTTCGTTCCATCATTTTTTTTTTCAAACGCGTTCGCAATAAAATATTATTTTCCTACGGTAAAAAAATGGAGGGTCGTGATCCGATATTTATGAGGCGCCCTCGGGGTAGAAACTCAAACAAGTACAATTAGAGGAGGTTTTTCAAAAGGATCACGCTTCGTAAAAGCTACCTTAGGTATCGATTATTATTTTTTATCAGACTTGGTGAAATTTTGGAGTTAATAACTTTTAATAGTCGTAACCTTTCCTTTTTTATGACTGTTATTAGTTAGAACCATTGATGTGATATTCAAACATACCAGAATAATTTATGGAGGCTATCAGTGTTATGGATTTAATCGATTTATTGACCTAACCGTATTAGTTTGCAGGGTCATCACACAATTTATAACAGAGGGGAAGCGAACGATAAGATAAAAATATTGAAAAAACAGGTTCGCGATTGAATCTTGGCTATCGGCTCTTTTAATTAAAAATTTTTATAACTGATAAATTGATGAATATAAAAACGGTGCATACCGACATTTTTTCACATTGAAATTCTCAACAACTTTTTGGAATCAGCTGACTAGCGTTGACCTCCGCCATTCCTTCACGTTACAGAGAGAAAAAATGCTCCACTATGAGACCGCAAATACGCACACATATGTTGTATATACATGAGTGTATGTAAGGTCGCAAAATTCAGTATGTTGTATATGTATACGTCCGTCTATCTGGAATGGACTTCAAGAGCACCTAAGTATGTTTCTTAACTCAAATTGCCGGAATGGTGAAGTACGATTACGTTATGGCAATCACAATAATCAGCTAAGGGCCCTTGATGCTTATTTCTTCCCCAAAATCCACGGTTCGGAAATATGAATTGGAACCTCCTTCGAAAGCAATAAGTAAGAATACAGGAGGACTGACCGCTTTGCAGCGTGTACAATCGCTTGGGTGGGTGAGGTGTTCTCACCACTTTGTAAATGATATTTGCGGGATTAGCAGAAATTTGTATTATTCCACCAATCCCTGGGAGGTCGGGCGGTTCATTGCAGGAAGAATGTACACATATGCTGAATATAAATGGAACTCTTTTTATGCGTTTAGAATACAAGTACAAAATTGGACGTTAAGATATTGGAATGTAAACGTTGTATTTTTGGACTATATGCATTTCTAAAAGGATATCTACATGTTTTCTTCTGTTTTCAATTTCTTAGGTACTCATAACCAGTCTTTTGTGGTCCACGTTAAATCCAACTCCGCCGGACGTGCGGTTGCCTGGCAGGGATGGAAAATGACCCCAAAACTCACCACGATTTTCGTATAAGATTTATTAGGTATTATGAAAAATGTCGAGAACTTAGAAAGGGGCCTTTTTGTCTCTTGATTGTCTTAATTTTTCTTCACGAGTAAAAAAAAAGAGGGGAATGGAGAGTAGTTGGGATGTAAAGCACTCGCAAACAAAAACTGGATATTCTTCGGAGAGCAAAAAATATTGCGAGCCCCCATTAGGTGAAGCAGTGTAAAATCCGGGCTGGGTTGACTCGATGTAGAGACAAAAGAATTGTTATTCATGGAAGAGCGGATAGCTCCTGCGGCGAAAGTCCGGGGCCAGTTCGAATTTCATTGGAGCGGGCCGAGATAACTCTGGTGGTAGGTTGGGGGGGTCGGAGAACGGCTTATTATTTCGAAGCAGGGGATGGGGGTGTGTTTTCTAGGGGTGGGTTTCCTGGGGGTGGATTTTACCGGAGGGGTGTTGGACTGACCCAGTTGAGGGTGACGAAGGGTGGAGGAGTAATAACAACCTTGCAGCGGCAACTTCCACCGAACCGCGTGTTTGGAGCGACACCGCGGCTTTTCAACTTCGTCGCCTGGCGTGATCTTATGCCGTGAGAAACCAGCGAGATTCTCCTCCGACATTTTTTTCTTTCCCTTTCCAGAGTAATAGCGGGTTCGGTGACGTTTCTATTACTGGGTAGGGTCGGATCTCGTCGTGGAGCCACAGAATAATATGTCAACAAGTTAATGCGTACGATTAATGCGTTCTTCCAGTAGTAAATATGACAGTTTGTTCATCACGAATAGAGATATTTCAGCTGAACCGCAACGAGAGATAAAGCAAGTAGAAGGCCTTTAAAAATATATTCTGACTAATCGCATAAATGGTACATAGAATCGACATAACTTACTTTAATCTTCAACTATTGTTACAAATACCCTCCTTAACCATCTAAGTAAAGTGTATCGAACAAGTTCTTGAGAGAATCTACGCACTAGTTGACTCGTTGGAGTTGCCAGTGCGCTATACATAGACATCCGAATCCCTACGAAGCAAAAAACTGTTTGATACGCTGCCTGGTGAATGAAAAGAAAATCATAATAACTGTACATTAACGCATTAAAAGGAGCCTTAGGACTCGGTTTGAGCATTTACGATGTTGATGCCAGAAATTCAATATCATTCCGCTTACCATTCCAGTAGCGCGGGAATGATGACCATCAAAACAGCGCTAGAAATGGTTGTAGCTAAAACACCAACCAACCAAATTGCGATAATTATGGACTCAAAAATGATTGCAAGTTACTGTGAGGAATATATCTTGCCTAGATGGACAACTATATAGCACAAGATGCGACCTCCTAACTGCTAATAATGACGAGAAAAAAAAAAACATTTACCTTAACATGTAAATTAACTGGAACTTTAGAGAGCAGGCCAAGGAGCGAAAATTGGGTTGTTTGCACGGACCAGCGCCACTTCCTATTTCGGGTTAACTACATAGAGCTACGTACTACGCAGATTTGGTACATCGATATAGATTTTGGATTCAAAGACTGGATATTATTGATAATTCTATAATGAAATTAAATGGTAACCACGGTATGATACCGGAAAAATGGGGCTTACAGTACCGTATTTTGTTTAATAAAAAATGCCCTCCTTATATGGCAAATACCTGATGAAGAATGTCGGGTCATTTCCAGACATACCAGAAGAAGCGATATTACGAGTAGATTACCAAATTTGAGAGAATGCGAAACGGTAGCTCTGCACATCGCTTTGATGGTTTTCATTCTCAAGCTCCCTAGTGTTGCATTCAAAAGACCTTATTGGTATATTAGGCGTAAAAAATATATGTTCAGCACAAAAATCAACTTTCTGAAAGTGAAAATTAAACACAACAACCTTCCTGGAGTACGTCCTTTCCCCAATCACAAGATTGCAATATTTATGATTGTTCCATTTCTTATCAATTACTCACTTCTTATAAAATACTGACTCTATCAATGGATAACGAAAAACCTGAAATGCTGACTATAAAATACAAAACCTTTCAAACAATGGATGACAGCTTTATTGAAAATTTTGGGTAAAAACTCCTGAATAAGTCAATTTTTATAGTAAATACCGGGAATAGTGAGCAACTAAGGCGAACTTCTGCTGGGATCGATTATTTGAAGCATATCGATAGTCTTTGACGTCGTGAAAAACCTACCAATAAGTGAAGAGATTTTTGTGTATCATCGTTACCATAATACCATAATACCATAATATCCTTGACAACCAAATATAAAAATGCTATTTTATGTCAATCATTAAAATGTTTTGTTTTTTACTTACGTAGGAGCATCATTGAAAAGGTGGGATGATAACGAAGAGGGCTCGTTGGATAATATCCTTTTTTTGTTGCATTAACTCAGTTTTTATGGAGGTCCAGAAATTATTTAAACATGGAATGTAAGCTTAGCCTAAAAATAACTTGCTGAAAGTAGAACCCGAACACAGCAACTAAGAGTACTTATACTTCCTAATCAAAAGAATGACATAAAATAGCCTAATATTCTCTGACTCTGTCAATTAAGAACGAGAAATATGGAATGTCCGCTACAAAGTTATACAGCTTTCAAATAATGGATAACACAACGCAGATTTTGGTTTATTATTCAATATTAAACCATTGTAATCGCTCTTGAAATTTTCAGGAAAACTCAATATTGGTCCGAAAACGCCCCAATTCTTTAGCCATCACTCTCTCTTAATTTAAAGTGCCCTTTAAGGGTTGTCAAAGTTTTGTAAAATCCCTAAAAACCTCAAAAAAGTCAAGGCGGCTAAATTTACTTTTTTTGCGATCCATGAGGAATCGAACACCCCTCTTTTTTTCCATAGTTCAAACCATTGATGTAGTGATTTATGGTGACAAGATTTGCATCCACATTCACTACATCACTAGGTTACTGCAATCAAAACAAACAAGATAGCCAATAAACGGGTTGAAGCATTCTGATATGCATGCTCCGTCTTAGGAAATTTAAAATTTTCAAATAGAATATTTTTCCATTGTAATCGCTCTTGAAAAAACGCTTTCTTTCAATGGGGTTTATTATTCAATGATTCATGATTTTGATTTCTACTAAGCTTTAGAGTGTGCGTGTTTCACAGGTGATAGAGCAATTATTGAATTTCAGGAGGCACACAAATATGATCAACTGATCAATCCAAATAGGTATTTTTGTTGAGAACAGATTTACGTGCTCTATGTATATCTCCTGAAATTCAAAAATCGCTATATCACCTGTGAAACACGCACACTCCAAAGCTTAGTAGAAATTCAAATCATGAATCATTGAATAATAAACCCAGTTTGCAGCGTTTTATTTACATCGTTTATGTTTTGAAACATATCGATAGTCTATGACATCATGAAAAATATACCAATAAGTGGGAGAGATTTTCGTGTATCATCATTGCCATAATAGTATCCTTGACATACAAATACAAACTATTTTTTTAATTATTAAAAGAATGTTTAATTTTCCATTCGTGCAATCTGATTCGTCGGAATTTCCTAGGCGCTGCGGTACCTGCATCATTGTCTAAACCTAATAGACGAAGCTACAACCCACATACTCGGTTTATTATTGGAAATGACAAACCAGTACGTAGAGGACTTGTTCGGCCGGGAAGATCGAGATCAGATGAAGTGGGACTGAAGGGACGGAGGTCATATTACCCTGCTACGGTATTCCAGACCACGTTTCGTTCTGTGATCACATCCGAGCATAAATACCAGAAATACCATTCCCCGGACCTTCTTTGGGAGGTTGTCGTCCATTTCTGGCCCGCCCAACACTTTTCCAAAGAGGCGACGCCGCGGGCGGGGCGGGGAGCGATGCGGACCTCCAACTCCTTTCCCAAGTCGGCCTTCTTGTCAAATACGCCAGATGACTTTTATATTGGTTCCTAAATCTTGAAAAGCGGGCTACCTTCTCTCTCCAATATCCTTGAAGTTCGGCCTCTTCCCCCTTCGGTGGTCACTCTGGGATGTTTTAAAGCCGGGGCACGTACGACGGAATTATGGCCTGATGTTGGGACGATGAGCCATAAAGAATGAGATATTGTAAACATGATATTGTGCTTCCTTACCGTCAAAGACTGCAGCGTTCCAAAAGACTACGAAGAAGACGAAAATGTGCAGCTTTCTCAGTAATTATTATTCTTCAAAAGTTCAGTTATAGTAAACTATCAGTAAGCTCACATAATCTATAAATAATGAATTAAAAAACAATAATGATTCCGAATATTTTCCACATTCAGATTCACCCTTTTTGATTGACTGAGATCACTGTCAAGAATTCAATCCCAATCGATCGCCCAATATGAATTTTGCCCAAGGTTTCATTAACTTTGGTCTAGCAGTTCCGGAAGAAAGGACGGTAGGATTTTTTATTTCGATTTTCCGATTCGACACATCTAGACACGTAAATCAACAAATTTTGAGGGGGAATAAACATTTTTTTCTTGGTCGATCATAAAGGTTCATCATTGAATTTTTTCTTCTTTTTAAACGGCGTTACAACCCACGAGTCTTGACCTCCCGAACAATCTCCCTTTAATGCACTCGATCCTCTGCCGTTCTCTTCCAATTCTGCACTCCTTTGGTTCTGACATCATCGTAACATTCATTCCCGTGCATTCTTTGGCTCATTACCTTCTTTGGAATCCTGTAATCAGGCATCCTAACGACATCACCAAGCCACCCCAATCGTTGTGCTTTAATGAATCGAACAACATTCTCTCCCTATATCGGTAGCTCCAATTCTCCATGTACCTTCTACACAAACGGCCTCAAAGATACGCCGAAGAATTTTCCTCTCAAAGAATATCGGCGCATTTTCATCTTTACCTGTCAGCGTCCATGCCTAGGAACCATGTGTTACTATTGGTCGGATGAGGGAGCGATATATCGTCAATTTGTTCCTCCTAGATAATAGGCGGGATCGGAGGAGTTTCATTGAAACCAAGTACGCCCTATCACCAGCAACAATTCGTTTTAGGACGTCGTCATTCACTCGATTTTATCATTAATTAGTCTGCCTCAGTACTTGAACACGCACACATTCGAAGGTTGTGCCGTGAATGGTTATATCTTCAGGATATCTCTAGTTTTTGAGCTGTAATACACATATATTTGGGCTCGCTGGTACTGATGACCATCCTAAGCATCTCGATTTTCATCTCCAGTTCCGAAAAGAGATCCTCCTAAACGTCCAAAATTATTGAAAGTAATGAAGTGAATATTGGAGTTGAACAAATTTTTATTGGTTTATTATTCAATAGTAAACCATTGTAATTTTTCCGTCCGTCGCCATACGCACGATTTCTGGAAGCAAAAAATCTGAAATTTTCAGGAAGAATCCATGTTGGTCCGACAACGCCCCAATTCTTCAGCCAGCTCTCTCACTTAATTTAAAGTGCCCTTCAAGGGTTGTCAAAGTTTTGTAAAATCCCTAAAAACCTCAAAAAAGTCAAGGCGGCATACATTTGGAGTTCTTTTTTTTTGAAGAACTTTCCACGAGGAATCGAATGAGCCCCTCCCCAGGTTCGTAGGTCAAAACATTCCCGATGTATGGCCCGATTTATGGTGCCAACATTTGCGTTATTTTGGTGTATTAATGTTTTTGTTCTGATTGCAGTAACCTAGTGATGTAGTGAACGTAGATATTGGAGTGAACTCCTAAAGGATTTGTAGACGATATACGGGTTGAAGTATTCTGATGACCATAAAAAAACGCTGCGAATTCTTTCACTGGGGTTTATTATTCAATCGGCTTGCGTTCATGATTTGAATTTCTACTAATCTAATTTCAGGAGGCACACAAATATGATCAACTGATCAATCCAATTAGGTATTTTGGTTGAGAACAAATGTACGTGCTCTATGCATATCTCCTGAAATTCAATAATCACTCTATCACCTGTGAAACACGCACACTCCAAAGGTTAGTAGAAATTCAAATCATGAACGCAAGCCAATTGAGTAATAAACCCCAGTGAAAGAATTTGCAGAGTTTTATATTATTTATCCGTATTCTACCTTAAAGTTGATCAGTAACATAGTGGTGGCACCCATAGTGTGAAATGAAAGTACCTAATTCTGTTTATAAATTCGCGGTTCACAACTGGAACAATTTACAGGGCCCAATTAAAAACGTTGTTTCCAGTGTAAGTCAATTCACACCTCCAAGACACGTCACCGCCACCACACTATTCACACTTGAGTCGTAACCTACCGCCGAGGTTTCCCTCGCTCAGTCTTGTCCTAATTGGGCCATGGCTTCCCTTGAGTCAAACGACTTTCGTCCCCCCTTTCAGTTGAAATTGCGATAATTTAAAGGAAAGGCTGATCGTTATCTCGGCGACCCCTTCCCCGTTTCCTAAAGTCGTCTACGCCAACAAATAAGGCGGAATAACAGTTCTTCGGCGGAAAGAGGAAATGAACTCCGGTAATAAGGACAATGGCAGTCTTCAAGGAGACGTTGTTCCCACGGAACCCTGATAATTCAAGGATAAGCACAAATTGAATCCGTTACCTGGCCGGAGAGGAAAAAAACGTTCTAGATTTCCAATTTCAGCATTTTTGTCGGAAGTGTAGCTTGAAACAAACCATGATTATATTGTAATCAGTAACTGGATCTGTGAACCACTTGATTAGAATTATCTCTATTGTATGTTCAAAAGCAGAAAAGAGCGAATTCAAAACGTAACTTTGAAAGCTTGAATTAGTGTTGGCAGAACAGGTTTACCTGTTGGTATCCACCATACATATGAATGCACAAAGAATGTAACCTAAAACTGAATACTTCTTTAATATCCCTGGTATAGAGTTAAATATTTCAACATGGTTAATCCACTACTTACTCATCTCCGGCTCTCTAATCATCAAATAACAGAATAAATCCTCGCCTTCAAGATTCCTTATCCGAAGTCATCAGCGATTGTTGACTAGAATGTTGTCGGAATCGAATCGCTCTGAAAGTAATCTAGATATATATTCAAGATTTCCAGGACTATCAACATCTATACCAAACAAGTACTTCTGAGATATTTCATTCCACTTTGACGACGATATTGCGTCAAAATCCTGTCCGATCTCCTCTGTTATATGCAATTTCATTGTTAATGAAAAAAATGAATTAATTAATCCTAGTTCAGTTTCTTTCCAGCTTTATTTTAAAGCGGTTCAACTCCGTTTTTCCCTCATCGAATAGGAAAACTACAATGGAAAAAATTTGAAGTTGGTAGGAATTAATCCATAGTAATATCTTCAATATTAAGCACACGAAAATTCAGCACTTCCCAGCTATCGAAGGAGAACTACCAAATTTGAAGTTGGTAGTTGGTGCCCATTGACGCGAAACAGTATGATGGACATACAAACATACTGACGAATGCAGACCGAGTCAAATTCAATATTCGATTCATTAGTCCAAATTCACTTCAGGATCAAATGTTTGATTGTTCCAAATGTACCAAGGATCGTAACATCAGGCATTTGAGGTTTCGCATCTCTGATCTCCTGCGTCAATTGAGTGGATGGTTGGATTTTTGAATGTGTAACTGAATATACAGCCGTCAAATGAGAAAGCTGTATTGGGAGATCTTGTAATCCAACTTCCGATTTCATACCTAAATTTCCTGGTCTTGTTTTGTCCGATGTTTTCTTAGTCACTGTTCTGTCACCTTTTTGTTCGTTAGAAACCCAAATTCAGCAGCTGTTTGTTTCAGAGAATATCCCTTTTCTAGTTTTCATTCACAATGATAAGAGTTGTACCGATAGAATATTTTTTCTGGGAATAGCTCAAAATATTTAAATAGTCGCTGATCCCCTACATCAAATGATATGATGGTTGGAATTCTGTAAGAGATAATTGGACACAGAGCAGTCAAATGAGCTAACTGGATGAAGATTTTAAATCACCTGATTAATTTCAAACCTGAATTTCCTTGGTCTTGTGTTTTCCGATGTTTTCCGTATCATCGTTCTACCATGTCTTTTCCCGCTTCAAATCCACTTTCAACTTTTCAGCTTCAACTTTAAGTAGTGTCAGAAAATCCCTATTCAAACTTCCAGTCACAAAGATGAAAGGGTTCTACTAATCAATGTTGTCCCGATAGAATAATTCCTTTGGAAATACATCAAAACATTCAAAAAGTTGCTACTGCAGACTGACAAGGAATAATACATGAAACTGCGTACTATTTGAAAGTACCCAACAAACTACGACGAGTCAAGCTCAATAAAATATGTGAACTCACAGCAACCCCTTCTTTCCTTGTACTTCATTCACAGGGACGTAAATGTTCTGCTCCTTATTGAGAACGCGTTCATCTTTGGAAGGAAGTGGGTAGGTTATAACGTAATGCGACCGTAATCTGAATCTTCGATATTTTCCACAGAGAACGTGGGAAAGTCGGAATTCGGCCGTCGTACGGCTGGGAAAGCTGAACTGTACTACCCGCGCAGCTATATCCAATATCCATAAATAGAGATGGCTCATGTCGTAACATAAAACCTGATGGAGGGAAAAATGCGAGTAAACGCCTCTTTGAGGTTTACCTCCGGCCGTTCTTTTAGAGATGCCTGCTTGAAAGTGGGGAAGGAAGAAATACATTGCTCACCTCACTAGTTGCTTCTAACAACAAATCGAGTGTATCCTAGAGTAGGAGGTGAAAACTAAGAGCACAATCACCAATCGTGGATTCCTTAGATTAAGTTTTGCATTCAACACATAATCCGGAATTGTCATGAAGTTTTGCCTCGTGAGTATTCACTTTTTTCTTGTTTTTGATTATTATCTGCCGCCTCAAGTGGAAAATTGGTTGTGGAAATGGGAAATGCTATGTACATGTTCAGTGGGTTGCATACTCTAATCATCGCTGCTCTCGGGTGTATCCATATGGGTTCATGCTCCAAAAACGGTCAGAAATACGTCAGATTCATCTCCAATTCAACCAAGAGGAGATACCTTGGAGGAGTTGGAGTGTTGGAGGTGAAAACTAAGAGCACAATCACCAATCGTGGATTCCTTAGATTAAGTCTTGCATTCAACACATAATCCGGAATTGTCATGAAGTTTTGCCTCGTGAGTATTCACTTTTTCCTTGTTTTTGATTATTATCTGCCGTCTCAAGTGGAAATCGGTTGTGGAAATGGGAAATGCTACGTATATGTTCTGTGGGTTGCATACTCTAATCATCGCTGCTCTCGGGTGTTTCCATATGGGTTCATGCTCCAAAAACGGTCAAAAATATGTCAGATTCATCTTATAATTCAACCAAGTACCTTCCCTGAACATAAAAAGATGTCTTATGTTTAATTGTTTACCATTTTTCTCAAGTAGGATGGTAACTGTTTTAGAAGCCGCATTCAACGTGTTAATGTTGGGGAATTAAAAGAAAAAAACAAAAAACTCAAAAACCGTACCATTCCTACCCCGGTTTAGGGTACTGATTATTGGGTAAATTGAGGCTTTTTTCAAAAACCCTGACGTACAATGCTGAAGGCGAAAAACACCAACAGTTTTCAATAGTTGGCTTTGTTCATACAATTTGATATTGAACACTCTATAGAAATTGGAGTCGCGTAAAGCTTTACCTGGAGTTTTACGGCAAAAAGCCGCTTGACTTTAAACGAATAGAATCCGATATTTTTGGTTTGGTCGGGCACAGGTTTAGAGAACGAAGTATTGATCCCTCGCTGATTGCTTGATTGCTTATTCACAGCTTCCGATCCCGAGGGTCCGGGTAGAAATAATATTTCCGTTCCGTTGGAACTAAGTTGACCCTTCAAATCTACCTATGTAGAAATACGCTGGAAACCTCCAATCAACAACTGCATGCCCCAGTTGCTCGGCGATCAATTCGAAATCCTTCACTGAACGAATACGTTAACAGCGGCTTTATATTGAGTCAAATCTGAAGTTTAAAACTTTTAGTCACTATAACTTTTACACTTATAGTTATAGTTACTAAAACTTATGGTCTACAATAACTATGGACTAAAACTCAAGGAGTCGATTCTACAGGTTATGTCCAACAAAAAACGCCTCGCAGAGTTCTTTTCTAAATCAACAAGAAATCCTTTTTTTTTTTTTTTCACTTTTAAGATTTTTTTTTGTCTTTACGACCTTAATGTAGTAAAACTTACTCAACTGCCTAAATTTTCATAGAAAATAAAAATTTGAAAATACCGTCGGAAAGTCTGTCAAGTTTTCTATCTGTTTGATACAAAATGCATTTATTTTAGTCTGCCCTTACCGGTGAGAAAAAAATGGAGGAACATTCAAATTTGAAGATTTTGTTAAAACCACCGTTTCTTCTTCTGCCATCATCTTTGTTAAAACAGAGATCAATCGTCAAGCACTCCTCGGAAAAAACTTCCTGAGAATTTCAGCTTTCAAACGGTATAAGAAAAAACATTTTCACTGTGAAATTTGGTTGAGAAAATTGCGTTTGAGTCCTAAAAAACTTGGTTCTTAAGTGGAAATCAATGTTTTTCATCAAAACTCGACTTTCAGTTAGTTCTACATCGCATTTTTTGCAAACTTTTACACTTAATCGGATGGTCATTCCTTAAAATCCCCCTATATCTCAGAAAACGGTAGCGGACCTTATTTCATCGGGGAGCCTCCTCATTCAAGGTGAGCCTTGTTAGCTCTTGTAAAAGCTTCTTCAGTATTTGGCATAAAAGATGAATTTTGCATGGTATTCTCGGTCGGTTCAGATTGCGAGTTCGAGAATGCATTAACGGCAGTCTGTTCGTAATCAAATTAAAAGTTGAACTTTGTATCAAAATAACAGGAAATTCAACGCTCTATCCAACGTTATCCTTAGATTTTATGAAATGAAAATTGAGGGAGTTAAGTACGTTTTACTAAGGTAAGGTCGAGAAGACGAAAAATAAATCGTGAAAGTGAAATGAGAAGGATTTTTAGTTAAAAGAAAAAAAAATCTCAATAGGGGCTTTTTTCTGGAGATCTCTGTAGAATCGACACCTTGAGTTTGGGCTATAGTTCGTGTAGAAATGATTGCTCTGAATTACAGTTATTCTGATGAGGTTAAAATGTCATTATTTTCAACTTCTTTACATGTTCATCAGTTTACCAACCCTATTTGTAGGCATATCTAGAAACTCCCGATTTCCAATAAATATTGCCGAAATTCCAAGAAATAAAAAGAGGTTATTTTCTCTTTCATAAGGTAGGTACTTGTTTTCAAAGGTGCTTTTTCTTGTGAATCTATCAATGTTTTCAGATTCTGAAGTTATCAATTGAAAAGACGGTGGTATTAATGGCGCAGAAGTGATAATTATTCAATCCCACTTCATGTTTCAAGATGTCTTTTAATTAGAATACCGCCGAAATTTCTTCTTTTTTTTTTCAAATGAACGTTATTCTTGCTGCTTGATTGTCCAAAATCAAAGTTTTGATCACTGCATACCATCACAGATGTGATAATCTTCAAATCGACAATATTCCTGAAAACAAATACCTAATATGTTACGCATTATCAATTTCAAAATCCAAGCAGGCTCTGTTTCTAAGATTATCACCTTATGATGAACAGGTTTACAGTTAGCTCAGAGCACACTCAGCGTATTACAGAGGTTTTTCACGTTAGAATAATACTTTACCATAATCAGAAAATCTCCATTCCGAATTTTAAGCATCATGATGACATGAAAAATAAAAACTTCCACAGCTTGCACTGCTGTTCAAGGTGTTTACGCAGATTGTTACACTTTCTACCTACTTGTTCCGAATAATTGTTTCAGCATCTTAAGGCGATAAGAAACAAAATAGCTTCAAGGGTCAGTCAGCTGATGTGGTAAAAAGCTGTTACTACTTATTATCATATACTTTTTGAGTTGCTGTACGTTTCGTTAAAAGCCACTCGTCAAATTGGTCTATCGTTTTGGAGAGTATGAAGTATGCAAATCAAAACTTGTTTACTTATGTCTGGTAGATATGGATTTGAACTTGAATGAAGGAACTGTGAAGGAATCTCTTGCCGTGTTAAGATCTGTTTAGCTTGAAGGACAGAAATTGTGCTGGTACTGCTGGATTCGTGAGGTAACGTTAATCCCGGCAAACGATCCTTTGCATGAAATACAACTAATAGACTATAGTGGTTTTCATGGACGAGCTTCCGCCGATTTAGGATGCTGCAGGAGGTTTTAAAGGTTTCGGTACAGCCTGACATAGGCTGATCATCTTGAAAAAAAGTGATCAAAATCGGTCAGGGTGTGTTGGAATCTGAAAAATAAATCAGACAAAGTCATATAAGTACATTAATAGATTCCTTGTAGATACAGATGGAAGTTTTCAAATTAGAATCTCTCATGCCATTCAACCTGTTCGGATGTTTGACTTATTTCATCCTTGGTACAAGTTTACATCAAAGACAGCGGTTGTTAATGTACTGAGTGTAACCGGATATTAAAGGGAGCTCCGGTGGAGTTCACTTCATTAACCTCTTAAGGTGTAATTGTTCTGTTGTGAATTAGATGGAGCCCGGCTGGGGGGTCAGAATCCACGACCAAGGACGCCCTTCCAGGTCCTCTTCAATTCCAAGGGAGCTACCCTTACTCCCCCTTCCTCACCCCGATCTTCACCTTACTCATCTCGTTATAGCATCTCTGTGTAACACGAGAAAGGTTCTGGCTGGTTGACAACGACAAAAGTATCAGTTATACCCTCGCCATCCTCCATGGTCTTTAGCCGTTCCTCTCAGCTGGATTATATACCCAACACTATTCCACTTTGTCAGATACTTTTTCATAATAACAAACTCTTCGTAAATTGAAGACAGGAAGTTAAGATTCAGTGATTTGCAAGGTTATTTTCAATCGAGGAGATTGTTTTCCAAAAGTACTACTAATATATGTTTTGATTGCGAGAAGAATCGTTAACAATATAATATACACCAATATTGTTTTTAAAACGTTTTCCGAAATTCAAATTTAAAACTCTCAAAATTATTACAGCAAGGTTTATTACTTCTGTATCAGATAGTCCTCCTATGCGGACAGTAGACTATAGTTAATTTGTGTGGTATAGTATCCACCATGGTCAGTAGGATGTCACCAGCCACACGTCTCAAGCCAATCGTTATCAACGCTCGAGATAACCCTCTTAAATTAAACCGTACAATCTGTTCGTTTCGATCAATCCTGTTTATCTACAGCTGAATTCTATTAAAAATCAATTAATAAAGTTGTTATCAATTTGTTGCAGGTAAGTCCAAAGAAGATCTTCAGTTCAGATCAGTCAACAACTCGTAGCGTAAGTTTTTATTGATAGGGAAAAATACAAAGTATTTGTGAAGTATTTGCAAAGCAATCAGCTTACGTAGGTGTATTTCATTGAATCGTCATGTATCGCCTGCAATAGTCACATTTATCACATCTGCATGATAATTCAAGATTAAAATAGAGATCGGTGGTTTTTCTATACCGCTGAAATCCTCAGTTACTCCAAAATCTTTAGCCTCAGCCAAATTACTTTGGCTTGTGTGTGT
This sequence comes from Creontiades dilutus, assembly GCA_031894815.1. Classification (NCBI taxonomy): domain Eukaryota; kingdom Metazoa; phylum Arthropoda; class Insecta; order Hemiptera; family Miridae; genus Creontiades; species Creontiades dilutus. Next base: position 323,042 of record JAVIWC010000637.1, read on the forward strand.
GTGTGTGTGTGTGTGTGTGTGTGTGTGTGTGTGTGTGTGTGTGTGTGAGAGAGAGAGAGAGAGAGAGAGAGAGAGAGAGAGAGAGAGAGAGAGAGAGAGAGAGAGAGAGAGAGAGAGAGAGAGAGAGAGAGAGAGAGAGAGAGAGAGAGAGAGCAAGAAGAGTAATGTAAGGGATTTTAAAACATTTTTTAAAATATATTTAATATATTTTTAGTTGCAAGATAAAGGTGAATTCAGGTTTTAGTCACCATTTCGCAAAAAATCCCGTTTTATCCGTTTTTAGAGATGAGAACTGGTGCCTGGGGCGCATAACGTATTACTGGCACCCCCCTGTCTACAGGTTTCTATAATCTCGTAGGCTACCGTATTCATAGTCCGTAGATTACCATGAAGAACGTTCAAAGTTTCTGTTTTGTTGTCTGAACTGTTGGAGCGGCATTCATGGGTCACGCCAATTAAAAACGACCGAACAGGACGCTAGTTATCTGAAACTGCCATCGCAGTTTTTTCAGGGATATATCAATGATATCAACAATCGCGCAGCAAGTTTTCAGAGTTCATTCCAGCACCAGGGATTGCAGTTTATGCGCTTTACTTCGATCCAAAATTCGCTGTTTGGAAAGCTAAGCTACTTCCTACATGTGTTTTGAACAATCTTAATTCGATTCTTTGAAACGTACAAACGAATGAAGAGTGGTAGAACTCGTTGGCAAACTAGGAGTTTTTAATTCGGCATTTATAATATTTTATTGTTACAATTATTGTTTATATATAACTGTGTTATAGTTATAATTGTGATACCATTATTACATTGCGATTAATTGATCATTCATTCATCATTGCATGGTGAGTAAGTAATTAAAGGTAAATACTGCTTATCATTCTGTTGCAAACCGTCAACGTTGTTTTATTCGGGATACTCCAGCCGAAATCATATCCTCAATAGGCACGCGGCAAGTCTTCAAAGTTCATTCCAGCACCGGGGATTGCCATTTACTTTAGGCCCATTTCATTAACCACGTCGTCATAATTTATCGCGGAAGAGCGTGCACTCCCCGAGTCGATTCAGTCGAGTCTTCTGGGAGCCCCCTTTAATCAACGCGGTCTCGATGAAGGTGCTTGTCACTAAGGTGACACCGCACGAATTTGCGATCCGGCTTCCCGTCCGAAACGATTCCCATCAGGCGAACACTGTTCGAGTCTCTCTCATCAACCTGATTCCCCATTGTCGGGACCCGCCGGGACGACACACTTTGCATGTGGGGGAGATGGTCGTGTCCCCCGTAGGTAGGAACACCCTACACCCCATCACTAACGCGTTTCTGGGGGTTCACAGTGCCGATCGAACGTAAAGCGAATACGAGTTTCCTGTAGGCACTTTGAGCCAGAACATCATTTTAAGAGCTTCGATAAGTAAGGTTGTAAACACATTCATTTTTAACAACTTGTGCAAGAACTCCAAACTACTGTGAAGCCTTGCCAGACGCTTGACGTTTGTTTTCTAACTAGTCTAAAATACTGGTAGAACTAAAAATACTAGCAGACGAAAATCGTGAAGATATGAGATACCATTTATTAACAAAATTGACGCCGCCTTGATAGCTAGATGTCGAGGGGAGCTTCTGGACCTCAATTGGCAGCCCTGGCTACACAACCGAAGTAGTTTCTTGTGCTCCCTACGTAATCTCGCAGTAAACGAGTCGGTGGAGCATTTTGTGGCAAAGTGTCCAATACTGGCTTATGTGAGACTGGGATGCTTCGGGCACTTGTCACTGTCACGACAGCAGTTTCTGCAGGCATTGAATGGCCCTGATTGGACCACGCTTTGCAAGTACGTCCGTAACGCTTGGCGGTGCAGGAAATTTTTGGTGGCGGAATTTAATTATATTTAGCTATGTTATATTTATTACTCAAAAAAATCAATTGTATTATGATTTATTTCTATTTTATATTTATTAGTAGTCCGGGTTCCTCTGTGTCTCCTCTTGAATCAGTACTGTATATATATTTCAACTAGTAGATGCGTTAGTACATCTGCGGAACTTCAGCTGACGGATCTGGATGATCCAAAGCATATCATGTTTTATTTTGTTATTTGATTATTATTGCTAGCCTATTAAGTTCATGTAAGAGCTGTGATGAGCCATTAATAAACATGTCATTCATTCATTCATTCATTCACATCCTAAACCACTTATTTACATATAAACCACTTACTTATGTTTGTTTTGGTACTTGATGATATGGCGCCCAAACCCGGAACCGAGCAGGTACTTCTAGAGCCACAATCTGTGTTGCTGCTACACATGACTCTATCACCTACTCTAAACGTCATTGGTTTAATTCTATTTATCTGATTGTGCCAAATCAAACACTAGCCACCCGGCATTTCGCAACTGTAAGAAAGAGGTTCGACGGCTCGCCCAATATTTCAAAACATATATTTACTGATAGAAAGGGGTGCATCCAAACGACGGTCAACTGCAGTCCATCACCGAGAACGCTCCCAGTCTGCACAATGGAAATATACATAACGGCTTTCAATTGGAGACCCTTTGTACTAGACGCAGATAGAGGCGGTATTGACAGTTGGTACGAGGGCAGTACGAGGCATTCACACCGACCCTGCAACCTTCAGCCCCCTGGTATTGAAAACATGACCTAGACGGAGGCGCGGTTGTTTCACCATTGCTAGTTGATTCACAATGTTTGTGATTCCTCTTCTCCTTTCAATTATTGTGATAGATGTGGGTTGTCAAAGACTACCCCTTATCAATAAAAAAAACCGTTAGTTTTCACCGATCATAAGCGAAAGTAAAATCGATCAAAATGCATTTTATAATGATATGTTCATTGAATTGCTCCGAAATTCGGAAATTAATGGCGATTTGATTAGCCAATACCAATTTTATCATGATTGTGCAGTAACTATTGCGTATGCGAAAACTTTATATCCTCGTACCCAACGAATATTATCAGTTCTCACCCAACTTCCGTGACATCTTCAGAAGTTGGTAGGTGACGCAGTGAATGGTACCAAATGAACTTCATATTTCCCAACTCACTGGTACCTTGCGCCCTTTGGCAAATGCAACATCTATCAAACACCAATGTGGCAACTAATTCCTCATGGCCTGAATCTTATTTATCATCTTCTACAATGGAATATGGCTACAGAAAACCATTAGGCTTGTGCTGTTAATCTTTTCTTTCAGCGATTCCATCGCTGGTCCATATCCCTAATTTTTTCAAACGTGTCTCCAGGTCTCAATAATTCAATGTTGAGAATGGTGAAATATTCGTATCTCATCTTTATGGCGTTACAGATATTTTAGATGATAACATAGGAGAAGCTGTAGAATGATGTCAAATACGTTATTTTCGTTTGGGAAAGTAGGCTGGACAAACAGCAGAATGGAAACACCAAGATCTGAGACGGCAAGCGTTAAGGCGGCGGAGCGATATAGATAAGTAACAGTAAACATCGGCTCGAAAAAGCAAACACAACGGCGCGACCCTAAAAGCACTCAGCTAACGTGTAAGGCCAGGAACATGGTAGACCCAGATGGCTTCAGGCTACAAAACATGATGAGCTAGCGAGCGAACGATTTCGTTCATTATAAAGAACATGCTACGAACTGGAGATTGTACCTTGAATTAGTACACCAGACTATCTAAGACTAATTAGTATTATAATTGAAGTATGTGATATATTGTAGGTTAGCTAAAACGAAGCTGAAGGAGATCTGTCGAACTTTCAGTGCGTCCTAAACGGGGATGAACGATTTTTGCTAGTGTCGTAAGCACAGATCTGCCAATCTATCGTGTGGAATCTATAGATAAAAATTTTCAAACAATTCAAATATAGAAGATAGTCATATTATAATCGAGCGCAACCCGTAAAATCTTGATCTCACAATTATTAGGTTGTTGAAGATTAGTGCAGACAATGAGTAAACAACTCCACGTATTTCTACACAGTAAAATTCTCAGTTTCCACACCCCCCCCCCCCCCAAATCAATATTTCGAAATGGAAATTAATTAAAACTTGATTATTTTGAATTAAAATGTCATTAAATTATAACTGAACTAAAAATTGTGGACTTTAACGTACCGGTGCCTAACGATCAACGTTTGGTGTCTTTCTACACTTTTTGTTACAAAAGTGGAGGTGAGGATAAGATACCCACGGATTGTAATATTTTAAACGAAATCGGAGAGAGAAGCAAAGCCTCCCTTGTAAAGTCTGTTTGACAGTAATTAGGTTGTCCCTGCGGTGAGCATTTCAAACGTGAGCCGACGTAAGAAAATTACCAACAAAGCGAACGAGCCCGCGAGGGGCCGTAAAATGTTTATCACGTCTAGTTATGGATGGCATTTTCGGGATCAGCGCGGTCTTGGGTGAGTGACGCATGAAATCAGCGAGAGGAATACGTTCAAATTTACAGGGTCTTCCACGAAATAGTCCCCTCCCCCCCCCTTAATAAACTAGTAATTTCTGGAGGGAAAATCACGTTTCTTTTGGCAAATCTGTATATTTCTTGCCAAAGGTCTCACCTCTGACGATGTTGGGCACTATGCACGTCCGCCAATGCAGACAATGAGTAGAGTTGGCAATAAATTTTCGATTTTTACGAAAAATCGATGATTGATCACCGATTTTCGATTTTTGACAATCGATTTTCATGGGTCGATTTTAACTATCGATCCTTAGGTTTTCAACGTGTCAATCTAAAAAAAATCTTAGGAAATAACGTGGTTTCCTCTAAAAAAATCTTTGAAAAATCATATCTTCGGAACAGGTTGAGATAGAACAGTGCATTTGGCGGCGTTTTGGTCCATTTTCGGTCTAGTTTTACCCAAAAAAATTCCGTACACTACGAGAGAATCACCCTGTATATACCACATGTTAATTATAAAGGTTCACCTAATAAATCTGAGCTCGTAAAATAATAACAAGAATATTTAAATCCGACCCTTCATCAATGAATCACGTGCTACACTCAATACATATAACTTAGTTTCGTTATAATAGGATTCTGAGAGTATTCGTAGACACCGACTAAAACACAAAAGACTATTTTATGTCCCCGAAGAGGATTCGCTTGAAAAGAGGAAAATCCTCACAACTTTTCTAACGATGGAACTTGTTGAAAAGGTCGGGCAAATATTTATTTTAGGACGGCGCACCTAGTTAAACTACTTCTCTCAAACGTTATTTACCCTTCAAGCATCAACTTTATCATCTACTTCACTTTAGTTTGTAAAACGTTTTTCTGTTCAATACACCGAAATGGTTAGATGGGGTCGGTACCAATAATTTTTAAATATCGGTAGACTGTAGATAAAATACTGGATGGAACCATTTGATGAGTAATGATTCAGTGCAGTTGAATATGGTTCGGGAAAAGATGGTTGAACGTATATCTTTTGATTTATCATTTTCAATAATACTTCTCCATAATTGACCATGTGAGAAAGTTAAATTCATTGAAAACGCATTTTCAAGAAATTTTAAATTTCAAGAAGCATGAAATCCAACAATCGAATTGAATGTTGAAAACACCATCCGTCCAACCTAAGCGTTTGTTGAAAAAAATATTAAAAGAAAAAAGCTCGACCAAAGCTACTGAAACGGGTCATTTTTAACAATCCTAAGGGGTGAAATCAAAGGGCTGGAATATCCAAAAATTTGAATATCTAAAACTTTTGAGGTAACACTGATTTTTGTGTGTGCATTGTAAATTGCCCCCTTTAATGAATTGAATGAGCCCTCTCGGTCCACTTAACGTTCACTTGTTCGCTCTGCGAAACATGTGAAACGAATGCGAATTTGAACGTTTCTGAATGTACTAAAATTCGCATAGTGGTTTTTAACGGCCGAAATTGTAATTTCAGAACATAGAATCTTGGAGTACCACGAGGTTGTGTCTTGGGACCCTTTCTTCACTGTTATCACGATATGCCATTACCTGGTGAACCTGCCTTCTCAGGTAATTTCGCTGATGACTTGGTCTATGCCGTTCGCAATCCTCTCTCCAATGTTTCAGCGCACAAAATGATGACTTTCAACGAGAAACTTGGACATTGGTTCTGTCGATGGAGACTCAAGATGAATACTGCTAAATCTTGTACTCTCACATTCACATACTCTGATGTTCCATTGACGTATGCAGGAATGAATATTCCTATCATACAAGTACCTTGCGTCATATTAGACAAGCATCTCAACAAGGTCTTAAGAAGTGTCTCAATGTGAAAATTACGCTACTTAAGTACTTCCTGAACAATCCCTCTATGTCTCTTGAGAACATGGTACTGATTTGTATGGTTTCCATTCGACCAAATTGTACGGAACGTGGTCCAAGTCCGTCTTTCGCCAACTGGAACATCACCAGAACGTTCGTAATGCGACAATTTATGACAATTTCGGCCTTCCTGACTCATTCAAAACGTTCCCGGACTAGATGAGAAGATTCGCAGTCGCAAATATGAAGCACTGCAATACTGGTGCTGAAGAGGGATTCGATTTCCCCGTGAACAGGCGACTTCGTACTCCACGACATACCTTGAATTTTTTGGACCTGTAATTTGATCAGTGAGATACATCCTGCCACTAAATATGGACCCACCCATGTGCGTGAATGTAAATAATTAGTGTGTATATTCGAATAAATGGTATGTGAAATTGCCATAAAGGTATATTACTTCTGCAATGGTCTTCTATTAATCTGTCAAAAAAACACGAATCTATAGATACGTACCATCGAAGATGAAGAATGACACTCAAAGAAAATTTGTTAGCTGGGGTTGCAGAGTCTCAAATAGTTTCCCATAAGAAGGGGTAAACTACCAGCTAAAGTGCATTGAGAAACTTAAACAAAAGAAAATTAAACATTTAATGTTAACCGAGGACAGGAGTTATAAAGACTTGAAATAATGTCGGAATTATCTATGATAATAAACATTTATTTCTACCCCAAAAACCTAATTTACTATTTCAATGACGTAAACTTGAAAGTAGAAATTAATGATGAATTGGGTATATTTGTGAATAACGAATCGGATTGGAGTTTTTATAGATTTATTGAATCTGATATATGTCCGATATGAAATCAAGAGAGAATTTGGGTTTTCTTAAGGAAACCGCAAATATGGAAAAGGAGACTTACCAGTTGTAAGACGGCTAGGGATCGACTGATCTCACAACTTGCCTCTTGGGCGAGATCCCGAGGAGGCGGAGCGATTGAGTATCGGTCCGCGTTCGAGTAGCAGTTCCAGGAACTGCTACAGACTTTACCTGGGCTTTATTCGAGATTGATGAACGTCTCCCTCAATCGTACTAATAACCAAAGGTAACAAGCTCAAGTCATTGAATGGAGGTCTATATGATGTGGGGACAACGCCGCAAATAACCTTTAACGTAGTTTCAAGTGTCTCCTAAATGATTCTTAGTCTCAAATAAACGTCGAAATGGCACCGTAATAAACTATAGGTTTCTCTGAAGGAAACACGTTATTAAAGTATAATGGGCGCGAAATATTCGTGGAAGAAGGCGCGGGGGGTTAAGAAAAGGTCGAATGTCGTAGAGGGTCGTTGGTGTGAAGTCAAATAGGAGGCTGAGAGACTCTGGCAGACGGGTCTCAGCGGTACGGACCGGCTCTAAATAATTCATCAGGAGGCGGCTTTCGAAACGGCGTCTGTGACGCAATACACCTGACATGCACGGGGTATAAGGGTAACCTAAGGAATACCCCCTTCCTCCACAATCCCCTCTACACACAAGCCCTTCCATACCCATTATACTCACATACGCACACGCGAGCAGCAGCCATCCTTCAAGCCTTTTTCCTCACCTACAGGGCTATTCCATTAAAAGATTAGCCTTTTCCTTCCCATGACACAGAAAGGCACTGCCCACTCTAAACAAACTTAAGTTTTGTCTGTGCGAGAGCAACTTATAACCAGAGCTCGTAGGGTCGTCAGTAGCAGTGGAATTCCAGAGTTTTTAAAGCTGTGTGGGTGGAGGGGAGGTCCTAGAGAGTGAAATCCTTTTTCTCGTTGACTGGCGTGTGAGAGGGGAAGGGAGGTTTCCTTTCTTCTCAGTTCTCGGTCTAATGGATGGTTATTAGTGCCATGGGATTCCTCACAGGGGTAATCGGCTTCCAGCAGCTAGGATTATGCTGGTTTGACCCATTCGCCCCCTCACAGTTCTCAGAGCGGAAAATTCCATTAAAAGTAGTTCAATTGTAGTTTCAGACGCGATGATAGCCGACGCAAGCATCTTAATTCTCTTGGGTATCTGAAAACTAAAGTTTTCTCCACTAGAATAGTGTTTGAGGTTGATGGATTGTTCTAAGCACATAGGATACAATATGTAAGCAAGTTGATACACTCCTAATTCACACGCTCTGTTTCGTTTCATATGCCAGATTGTTTCAGTAACGAGATCGGGAACTCTGAACTCGTATTGTTCAAATAATATCAACAAAAAGTTTAGACATGAAAATTCCCTGTATAATACATATTGTTTGGCATTTTCACTTCAATGATTCATATATCGATTTCTATACTGAGTGTTCGGTGTAAAACCGACAAAACTTCAGGGATAGATTCAGCAACCAATATGCGACGACTTTCACCTCATTGCAATTTTTTTTAGTCAAATCCTTTTTTGCCTATTCTAAATCTAAGTTTGTTTTTCCTGTTTTCGACCTTACTTCACTTAAGTTGCCATAACTCCCTTAATTTACTGAATAAATGAAATTTAAACATACCGTTGAAAAGAGCGTTCAGAGAGAAAAATTATGTAGTTATATCCGCCTCACGCGTTCAATTCCATCCAAGATTAGAGGCATTATCTCGATCAAAAAGGTTGATTTCGTTTTAATAATTCACGTTTTCCACGTACAAATACCAATTTTCCTGTCAAGAATTGCTGTAATATAAAAATTTAGCAAACTGATGGACAGCGGATGAAATGTAAGTGCTTTTACCGTAGAGTTCATCGATTTTCCATTAAATAGATGGTATGGTGGTAAATCCACTAATAGAACATTGAAAATTGTTAAAAAAGCAGAAGGTGGACAAAAGTTCAAGTTTGGGCTATAAAAAACCGTGGACATAGGAGAAAATTTTAATGGATGAAAATTAAAGAAAATTCAACGCTCTTTACAAGGGTATAATTTAAAATTAATTTATTCAGTAAACTATGAGGTGAATGTTGTTGCAAGTTAGTTGCTGTATCGATCCCCGAATTCGAACACCATGTATTTTATACTTACAGCCAACAATCTCTCTCAACTATAGTTCGGGAAATATAAATAAATGGGAGAAGAGAAATAAATGGGAATAATTCTTACGCGATGCCTTTAGTTACAGCATTAACTGCGACTTCGTTGCTTCCACACATCGCTATACTATTCGGATTATTTTCTAGAAGTGAAATGAAAACTATATTTTTTCGTATTCAGAATTCCCAGTAAACGGCAACTAGAATTTCAGGTCGTCGTCAATAATTTTGGTTTCTTGTCTGTCGGTTTGGGTGGAACTAAGTTTCGTAAAAGGGTGAAAGCAAAGCTATAGCCCGATTTTGACAAAACTCTTGGATGTAATATCAGTTGCACTGGATTAATATCATTACTGTAGAAGCATCTAATGATAAATCCATCAAATACTTGAGATTTCACCGGCTACATAGTTATCTATTTATCAATTTAATATTTTCACAAGTTTCTTCATAAGAGATTGAATGCTACAATTCGAGAAAATTTGGAATCCCGCCAAGAGATACTTTATCAGGTTTTTTCATCGGAGATTCTTTCGTTTTGTTGAACGTTTCGATGAACGTTGAGAGAAAAGTAAACTTGTATGGTAAAACCTTGATAAAGAAAAACGCAATTTTGTTGTATTTTTCATGTGAGTTTCAATATGTGTATCCCCCATTTGCGTTAAGAATTTTACATCTAAGAAGAACGTCAGAAAATTTATGTAAACTCTGATTAATCCTGCATCCGAAAATTTTATCATTAGATTCATCATAGAAACCTACTGAAAACGTAATTCCACTATAGATAAGCTGACGTGTGATTGGCCCCTTTGTCCCATTCGACCCTCACAGTCGAACATTTCCACCATTTTGCTCTTTGTTAGTTCAACAGGTTGCACAGTCGATGGAATCAAGCGGGAAGTCGGAATCTCAAAGCGATTTCTTTCAATAACGAATCACGCCAAAATCTTGCCTCTAAAGGGAAATCCACGACACAATGAACTCAGATTATCCCGAAACCGATATACCTGCTGAAGTTCTTGCCACATACATAAAGGATTAATATTATTCAGATTTCCGTGACATTTGGTGTTTTACTTTTCTCGTCGTATGTATGAGTTCCATCGCATGGGGACGTCATAGTATAATGGCCGGTTGAACGAGAGCGAGGAGTGGCTGAAAGATAGCGTCACCCTATGACAAATATCAACTCAGATAAACGTGATCGTAAAATGCGAGGTAAAAGCAGATTCCATTCGTGTCAATTTCATCCAATTTTCATGAAATTTTCAGGAAACTTGGACATTATGCTATTCCGCATTCCGATATTTTCTATCATTGTAACAATCAATAATTCCGTGCTCTCTCTAACAGGAAATCCATCAAGCCCCATGATATCAACTGTACGGCATTATTCTAGTTCAAGTTCGGCGATTAATTCATTTATTCCAGAAAAATAATGATTTGTCGGTTTAGAAGGTAGTTGTGGGCTGCGAAAGGCACCGGGAACAAGATTGTTGTGCGAGTTCTTCGGGGAGGCACATTTATGTTGACATTAGAGAGGAGCGATGGTGTAGTTGCAGACACGATGTAACCATTCAGTGTTAATTTCAACACGATTTCACAGAGACTTGATACGATAATAAATTCTCGTCACGATTCTTACTTTTCCAGTTCAATTTTTATGGAATTTCGTTTTCATTTTAATTAAAGGAACTCATGAATCAAGAAGCCTCAGAAAATGTTTGAGATCAAGTAACACCAAGCTTAAGCACTTCCCAATCTCAAACGAATCCCTGAATCATGACTGATCAGCCAGAAATACTAAAACAGTTGAACATGAAGTTGTCCTCTTTTTTGGAGCTCAAATACACATGGGCAACCACTATCCCTAAAACGAGGGTTACCTATATATTTTTGGAATTTCAATAAATTGGCAAAGATACGATGATGTCAGGCCGTCAGTATCTCTGTTCCTGAGGAAGTTTCTCAGCAGAAATTTCAGACCGGCGAGGATTACTTGTCATTGCCGTGAGTGGGTTTTCCAATGAGGACTTTAACAATCGCATAACCACGGTTATCGAAACAAGAAAGCTGTACGTCTCACCTAACTTGGTAAGATGTTTTTCTGTTCGAGTCCCTTTGGGTATGAAGTCTTGGATTGCAAGTGTTCTCCTTCCACTCAACGTTGCAATTAAATAACTTCTGTCAAAATAAGTGTTTGGAGTGGGAATATGAGGAATTCCAGCAAGTACCGGTAGTTTTTAATATGTGAATTACAGTAAAGTGACCCACGTTCATGGTCTATTGTCCACTTTTCATCCCTGAGATACCAAGTTTGTTGTTTTATAAAGCTATTAACGTTTCGGCGCCCTCAAACGTGAATTTCTTCAGAATCAATTAAGAATTTCAAAGTTGATTGAAATCTTCCAGGGCTTTTGTTTGTTGGAGATGATGTTAAAGTTATAGTATTGCAGAAACCTATTATTTTTTCAAAGTTGGACGTTTGAACTAGAATTAGCGTCCTTAGAAGTTATTTTTTTCTTATAAAACTCACTAAGCGCTGAAACCGGAAATTTGGTTAAAAGTTGAAAAAAGTCATATCTAATCGAAGAGATGAGGGGTTTTGAGGCAATAAATTTTGTTTTCTTGAAGAAAAAAAAAGCATAATTCGAGAACGGGTTGAGACAGAGAAGTACAGTTGACGCTGTTTTGTTGAATATCGTTCTATTGATATCAATATTTGTTATCAAAATCATTTAATATTCTGCATCAAGTGCACGACTTCTTTTATCATTTGTATCGAAGTAGTTCGAAGAACCTAACTATCTATGGCCATTTTCTTTGATTATCGTTGAGTTATCACGTTTTCTATACATTTTTCTAATGAATGATGCTAGGAAGTAAAATTGAGCGGATTCTTGAGGTCTCTTGCCGTTATTATTTATTCTAAGCTGTTCATCACATTGATTTGATAATCCTGCCGCGAGGCTTCGTTTCAAACAAGCAGCCACGAGAGGAAACGGAGCTCACGTTCAGAAAAATATTCACACATATAGAAAAGAGACCAGGAAAACATGACGAATGTATCGATGTCCGACTTGCTTCCACAAATTTACTTCTTTGTCAGAAATCTTCAAAAAGTTGTGGTAATATTCAGAAGAGTAACTCAGAACTGACAATTGTGAGGTTGTATCATCGACATACAACCTCATAGTTCACTGATTCACAATATTATCCTAAAGAAACAATATTTTGGTTCCATAATGTTTCCCTTCACGAAAAAGACGACGTGAAACTAGATGTGTACCAACAGAGCGCTGTTTTGCTATTCTGTGGAAAACCCTTTACAACGGGAAAACGTTTACTTTTCATTACTCTTTCTAATTCTCTCTCAACCTCCAAAATCTTTTAAACAATCCACTTTCCTCTCCGAAACTTCCTCCTACGCTACTCAAGAAAATTATTAATATATTCTCGTATTAATCATCGTACAATATTACGGCTGTAATTCATTTTAATTGTTGTTACTTCCCGACCTCTCTCTCCTCATTTCTTCCGTAGTGGGTATCATCTAATTACCGTATTTTCCTTTTTTCGTATTAATTCAAATGAAGACCATCAAACATAAGTTTAACGTCCATGGTCTGTTTACTCTCCTGAAACAATTACAGCTGCCCTTAAATGTGTAGAATATTTTAAATTAATTATACTTCCGTATTTAGTTTGTAACCGAATTTTTATTTAGTGTTTAGTTTGATTTAATCACATTAGGACTTCATTTTAACTTTATTGAATATACGCCGGAGACTCACTCAAGATACTCAATCAATATCAACATAACATTTGGAGATAAACTTATTATAAGGTTACAGATTTCATCTCTTGTTACGAATACGTTTGGATTAAAATTTTCCAATTGTACATAACATACCTATTTCCCTTTTTCTCCAAAACGGTTCTTTTTTCTGTGATTTTTTATTGCAACTGAAAAATTTATATACATTTTCATCTAGCAATATTTTTCATAGTATAGTAGACACAGCAGTAGGTTAGGTTTTCGATGAAACCTTCCCTTTAGATAATACAGTATAGTAGGTATAGTGGTCTTATTTGATTTAGACAATTAGTGTCTATCTTAATCCAACCAAAAACTACTGTCTCACACATAAAGTTTTTGAGATGTCGACTTTTTGATGAAATAATCCTAAAATTGCTTTTGGTTGATTGATCGAAATGATTCAGTTTCACATTACGTTTTTGAATATTGAGTGACTCGAACAGGTAGAGTAAAATTACTTGATGCAGAACTGCTTTTGGCTTTTGAAACTATTTTCCCTGAGTAGCCAGAAAATGTTGACATTCGAATCAATGATGGAATTTTTGAGTCGTTTCGTAAAATTTCCTCCTGCAGATTGCAGACAAATAGATTTTTTTTTAATCCAATTTTTTTTTTTTTAAATCTACATTTCTTGAAACGTGAACAAAGTTTTGAGGGGGTTAAGTTTGTATTTATTTTTAACTTTTCCATTGTCGGTTGGAAAGGTTCATTATTGAAATAATAAACCAAAACCTAATTCTCCTGTAATGGAAAATCGGTCATCTACGGTCAGGTAGGTTCAACGTTAGGGCTTAGCAGGACCGCGTGTCTATCGGCTTCCCAAGTATTCTAATTTTGAATGTTAATATCCAATATTCACTGATCATTGATTCAAGTAGAGGATCTATCTCGTACAGGAATGATGAACCTCAATGTAATAATTGACACCATTTTTTGTTAATGGATTTTTGAAATCTATTCATCTTGAATAAACAACTGTTGAGGGTTGTTGACAAATTTTTTTCGTAGTCGATTTCAATAGTTCATAGTATGTTGTTAAAATGTTTTATCATAACATTGTTTTTGGGAAATTATGGTACGATGATATAGCAGAATTTCCAACCGTAAAATTTCAACCCTCTAGACTTGATTGTAAGACATGCCAAGATTTCTTATATTCCTATAATTTCATACGCAATGTTTAGAGCTCAAGTGACTAGAACACGTATAGTAAAGTTACTGTCGTAGTAGCCTAACAATGTTGACATTTGAAGCTGAGGCTCCCTAAGACACGCAGAATAGAATCGCAAGTCTTGATGCATGCTTCAGGATAGCATAAAGGCGATTATGATTTATGTCTCTCTCAATATAGCCGGTGAAGGCAATGATAACAAACGATGTATGTTGTCTGAGAATTGTAGTCTATGTGATCTTCATGCAGAACGTCGGGAGCACTAGTAGTCAAACGCATGGTAGGGTTACGGCCGCTAACATGTGCATTATTTCGGACACGAGGTTGAACATCAGCGTTGCGATGGAATCTCTAATAAGACACGGTTCGGCGGCACGGATTATTAGGGACAAAGGAACGATTGTGGAAACACGAACGATCGCACATCCTCATCCGCTACAGTCCTATTGTAGACTCCATTCTGGTGTGAAGTCCATTTCAACTTCATTTCAATATCAAAACCAGCCAATATGTAAGTTTCGGGGTGAATTTAGTAAAACTTCATCCTGTGGTTTTGATGAAACACATACCACATTGGGTTGTGTTAACATCTTCTTACTCAAGGAAAGGCTAAAAGGTGGATATACGATAAAATAATTATGAAACTCAAAAAGGTGGATCTACGATATACACCTAATTGCAAGTCTAAAGTAAGGTTGAGTTATAACAACAACAACAGAAATGGGGTTTCCCATTTATTTTTTGAGTCAACTCTCTCTAATAAGTCGTAGGTTTTTCACATAATTTTTCACATAAAAGCATCAATCGAATTTCAATTGTTCTTCATGAGAAGTTTAAGTATAAATATCCTCTCTTCTGGATTTCCAATGATAATTTTATATTACCTGTTGGCAGATTAAGGTAATCAATCTAATTTATACATAATTCAATTTTTACATTATAACAAACATAAAACTAAATATAAATTTGAATAATACGATAATTAATAAACTTAAACTCTTTCCCTATAGGGAAAAATTACAACAATCACATATATATGTTGTTGGATGGTGATGATATTGATGGCTGGTATACTTACATTACAACAGGTATGCTAAACTAATTTTAATTTAAATTTAATATCACTGACAATCATATTAATGAATTAATATGATAAACTTAGACTTAGTTATATGACGAATATTTTTTATGATGTATGCAGGACTGATGAAGTTCCCATAGAGGAATGAAACGTTTATAAAAAAATATACCAACCGCCTTGATGTTTCATAAGAAAGTGGTCACACCACACTCCACAACCATGAAGATAAAATAATTGCAAGAAGGGTTGTTTGGGGGTTTTACTTAGCAATAATAAGTCGAGGGTTTTAGCTTAAGAGAGAGCTCACTGACCAAGTGAAGTCTCGGCTCGGTGTCCGGGTTTTTTTAAGTACCTGATCGTATCCCTTCTTCCTCCATCCTCTTGCCGAGAATGAAGGGTCCTGCCCTTGCGCCTTGGTTACTGTGCTACTCCCGTTAATTGGCAAAATTATGAGTCCTCCAAGTGAGTTCCCTACAACTCCGAAGCCAAAAATTTAATTCAGATTTATTTTACATGTGTTTACTACATGAAATACGTCCATTTATTTTAATAGACTTCCTCGACACTTGAACTGCCTTTCAAATTCTTTGCTTTAGAGCCTAATAGATGGTAACAGACTCCGCAGAAATAAAAAATAATAAAGAAGGCCATTCAAAACAACTGTAGGTGAAAATAAGAGGGAAAAGCTCCACCCGACATCCATCGCAGCCGTTTCCCCCTCCACTCCTCTTCACAAATGCTCAAAAATCTCTCAGCGTAATTTAAGGCTTTCATATCCGACTGCGGAAAAAAAAACGGGGGCGAAAAGTGATGAATGGGTCGGTCATTACAAAAGAATATGAAAACAAAGGGGGCGTGGCGGGAGGGGCCGCCGCTAAGAAGAATATGTGGCCGTTTTATTAGGCCGCCCGGGTCCCACCTTTTTCTGTCGGCTCGACTATAAAATTAAATCATCGGCCACTTCCACAAGTTAACGTCGGCTACTTCGTGTCACTCATTTTTTTAATCATTCGGCTTAGGAAGATTCATCTTTCATAATCTACTTGCTCTTTAGGACCTACATCTGAAGCATGGCTTCGCCCAGAGAGTGAAAAAGAGTTCACAATTAATAAAACTTTGTGAAATAATTCGCAGAGTGTTCGTTTATAATGTTCAATAATGAGCCTTTGCAATAGTATAGCAAACATTTTCTATGACGTTCACTCAAATGTCGTTATTCCTCGTTACAAAGTGCGAGCGTTCAAAATCTGAAATATCCTTCTACTTATGGCCTTATAGGCCATAATAGTCCATAAAATTGATTCCTTCAAGTGCACAGGTGCTACGAGACCAAAACTAATCAAAATCGTGGCGAAAACGAGGTTTTTATTGACCTAGGCAAAGGGGAATTCATTTTTCTTGAATTTGAACAGTTCCCCTTACTCAATTTGCAAAACCGCCGTCACCGGTGATAACCTAATGCCTTCTAATGTGTGTTATGATATAAACAGATAATATTATTATCTGTTTAGTATTGCGAGCACTACTATCATCAGCCAATTGAAGGGGCAACTATACCTACCATTCCATTACGGTTGTCTCACACATTTCTAGGTAAGCTTACTTATATCTTTGGAGCAAGATAATGGAATGTCAACACCTACAATGGTGCAATTTACTGAATACGGACACGAGATAGAATTTCACGTGCAGAACAACTGAAACTAAGGGAGGTAAAATAAAACATTTACCTACCCATCTCTTGTCCACAATTATAATAAAATCCGTTTGAAAACCTCGATTTCAAAACGAATACCTGAAAAAAAAGGCTGAAAATTCTTTCACTGGGGTTGATTATTTAATGATTCATGATTTGAATTTCTACTAAGCTTTGGAGCGTGCGTGTTTCACAGGTGATAGAGCGATTATTGAATTTCAGGAGATATGCATAGAGCACGTAAATCTGTTCTCAACCAAAATACCTATTTGGATTGATCAGTTGATCATATTTGCGTGCCTCCTGAAATTCAATAATCGCTCTATCCCTTGTGAAACACGCACACTCCAAAGCTTAGTAGAAATTCAAATCATGAAATGGTTTGACCTACGGACCTGGGGAGGGGCTCATTCGATTCATCATGGAAAGTTCTTCAAAAAAAGTCCAAATTTAGGCCGCCTTGACTTTTTTGAGGTTTTTAGGGATTTTACAAAACTTTGACAACCCTTAAAGGGCACTTTAAATTATGTAAGAGATTTTTCGCATGGATTTTTCCTGAAAATTTCAGCCGTTTGGGAGAAATCGTACGTACGGCGTAGGGACGGAAAAATTTTTATTGCAGATTTGGATTCTACACCGTTTGAAACTTTCAGGGGGGGTTAGATTTTTTTTTTTTTTTTTTTTTTTTCAAGAGTGATTACAATAATTTGTTATTGAATGATAAACCAAAATTCTACAGCAATTGCATCAGCCGATACGATCTTCACAAGATAGTAGGCGATTTTTGCGCTCTCTAAGCACGTTCAATCCAGCATTCTGTCGAAGTTGTAGCCCTTGGGAAAACCGAATGGATGAGCGTAAATCAGTCCGGATGGGCACATTCGATTACATGAAGGCACTGCTATCAATAACGAACTTAAAAGCAATGGTGGTATATCAACAATTGTTTTGAAGTTGAGAGATTTGACATGTTAGACCTTTGATTTTCCCTTTTAATATTGGCTGAGACCAATTCTGAGAAATCAGCCCCAATTAGATCCCAAAAGTGATTTTTCTACCAAATTTCATTTACTTTCGTCCTGATTATTCGGATAGAAAAAGGTAAAGATTTTTTCGATTTTCGGATTCTTCACATTTCTAAATGTAAAACAAGAAATTTTGAGTTGGTTAAACTTTTTTTTCTTGGTCGATTACATCATTATTCAACCAATAATTGCGAATCAGCAGTGCTCTCCTAGAGCCTGTTGTGCGTAATTAAAAAAGCGCTATGTGCGAAAAATTGATAGCGACTTGGTTCCTCGCAAGTCATTACGAGAGGTTACTACTTGACGTTTATCATAACCCTCACAATAACGGAGAAAGATATAGGTACCCTTAAAGTCGTGACCTTTCTAAATGTAAGTTTCGAGAATAACGCTCCACCTTGCGGTCGCCGATTCAAGCACTTTGGTTCTGTTCATTAGTTCTGTTAGTAACCATCCCTTCCCTGTCAACTAAGGATCAAAGCGGAATCTTGTGATCCGCCCATTAACAATATAATACCCCTTCCAAACTCTGAATGTAATACCCCGAACTGCCAACGTTCACGAATAACTGATTCTGAGGATCCTCAATCCTTGGATCAAACACCCACAATATAATACATTGCATTATTGTTATATACATCACTGTAACCTTACAGTGTATTATATTGTGGGTGTTTATCCGAAGATAAACCCCCTTGGGGGTGGCTCATCTGCGAAAACATCAATTCATTGGCAGTTTCTTCAGTTTTTTAGGATGTCCTCCTGAAGCAAGGCTTCAGGGGTCCGGAACTACTTGTCAGCTGAGCGGGGGTCTCGATAGTCTCAGTTCCTTCGTGAATAAGAAAGAGGAAGAAAAGGTAATTTTGACTTTTTTCTTTTTTTTTTTTGGCCTTCCCGGTAGTTCAAACATTTGTCTGGTAGACCCCCTTCCCTGTTGTGGTATGTCTGGGTGTGTCAGGCTTATTCCCCTCTAAAGCCATAGTTGCCGTCCTGGCAAAGATCAATTACATTGCGTCGTACTCCTGTTTCAGTAGGAACGTGATGAAAAAACGTTATCAGTTCATACAGTGCCTAGCTTAGGAATTATTAAAGCCCCATCAATTGATTAGACTCTCTGGGAAGTCCCTTCAGAATTCAGTTGAAACGCTGATGAGGAGAATCCTGAATATGCCCCCTCCTGAAACTCCTACACCAACAGGAGCTACTCAAAAGAAGCTGGCCAAGACAATTCGTTGTGATGACTATCCTCATAAACATATATACGTATACTGCATATGCATACGTCAAATGCAATAAAGGATAGTGTTTGCAATGCTGTGCAAAAATTTGCCAGTTTCCCGGATCCTTGAAAAGTTTTGATCATGCACAAGTTTTGATCATCATCTGCAGTTTTTCATTTCACTTTTGAAATTCCTGTAATTTTTATTTTGAGTTGACTCGTTATTTTCGGTTGAAATTGTTTCATTATTTATTGAATTATTATGATGTTCATAGTTTATTGTGATATTTTCTGCAACGAGAAGACTAATTACTTACCAAAGGAAATACCTTGTGATTGATATTTTAGCGTTTCAAATAATCCTAATAAGACTGAATTATCCTTCTCTAGTTTTCGTGACAAAATTGTTATGTTTTTTAAAAATGTACGTACCCAACAACCATTTTTTTAAAAACCTAGGAAGACAATGTACTCTTACAAATGAATGTTTGTTATTAGTTACCTATGAAACGATTTGATTAGGGTAGATGGCAAAATATTGAAAGAAAGACGTGCAAATTTTTATTGGAATGATAAAACGTATCATGAAAGTGTCGTTATATTATCCTTTTGATTTTACTGAATGTGAAAATCTCTTATAAAATTGGAGTTTTAGCTAAAATGAAACGTTGGTGTTAAGTATCGATTGCGCCTGATAATGTACGTGTTATAGCTCCATGGTAGATGTAAGGCCTGTTTCTAGGTTACTAACTGGTTACGTTACCGGGACATGCCAGATTTTTCCGAGTTGTATGTGGTAATTGAAGTTTTCAAATATATAGTGGATTTTTTTCCAGTAAAGTGTCGGTGTAGATTATTTCTGATAATCCCGCTTTGTTCAGATCGAGAAATTGAGTGATTAATAATAGTTGGGATATTCAGTTCTGGCTCTAGGTATCAGACCATGACCCCCGATCAGTGGGTTAACTGTAAATTTCTTCGTTTCCTCTACGTTTAGTTCCCATTCACCACCACCTTGAGGTCGCCCAACTCAAAGTTCATTAGGTTTACCCGCAAAACGGTAAAGGCGACTTAACAGGGTCGGCGGATCGCCAACAAACGCTCGTCGTTTTAGACGCACAACGAAGAGGCGACGTCAATTCCAGGGAGGCCCAAGAGTAAGGACCACCTCCGCCCCGGCGGCCGCCCGCCCCTAAGCGGTGCTCGCAATTAGTTTGTTAAGCTGGATGTTGGGACTTCGTGCTGACCCAAGCCTAATCAATCGTGATGAAGTTGTTAGCCCTAAACCCACCTCGCCCCGCGCCTTCCCCAAGGCCGGGAGACACGCCTCCTTGTTTTCCCTCCACATAGAAACCCCCGTGTAGATTTAAGTTGCAAACTTAATTTACGGCGACCAGCTAATTAAACCCATTTGAGATAATAACATGACTCGAGGAAATATATATTGGTTAGTTTGCATTTTCGCTTGGGAGCTGGAGTGTGGGCTTCTTTAATGGGTCTCCCGACCTCTCTCTCGATTACTGTGGCAACCGTGATGTTTTGTTGGGGACCCTATTCACATCGCACGTTAGTTAAAGAACTCTTCCTCGCCTGCGAATTGAGTTATTTGTTCAGGGAGTTGGGAATAAACTCCATCACGTTTCCCAATTAACCGAAGGATTTTGTATGCACTATAAACTTGTTCCGTCTTTTTTTCATGCCCAGCGGGGATCAAAATCAGAATCCCTCAATCCCAATCTCTATAAGTTCGAGAGCAGAAGACCGTATACGAGAAGTGTATAAACAACAAGGCTCTTTTGAATAAAAATTTCACGTGACGAAAACATTTTTCTGGATAATTTGGTACCGAATATTCAACAAAATTGAACAAACCCGAACAGCCCTCTGAATAGCCGCTAAAGTCATTGACTCTCTGCACTAAGATTGATTTGTTTCTGGATGACGAATAAAATTGGTGCTGATTCTCCGTTCTTAGCTGTTTAGTACCCAAACTGGTGCTAGTTCAGTTGGCTTCGAACAACCAACCACACGTTGTCCTCAAGAAAGTTTCCCCTGAAGGCTGTCACTTTGACATTAACTGTACTAGTAACATCTACTCGCACTTCGGCTTCCAATACAAACAACCGTTTCTGAATGAGCTCAGTTATTCTTATCCACTCTCTGACCACCCATTCGACTTTTCCCCTCTTTTTTCGACAGTCGGATGCTGAGAGATTTGAGAGAGAACGTAGCTGTTTTATTGTAATATCCATCCTACATAAAATAACAAATGGTACAAGTTCTTGAATCATCGCAGCTCTTTTAACTCTTAAATCCTGTATTTATGGGAGACCGAAAATCCGAAGGAACAAGATATATTTACATTCCTAAAATAGAACTAGCTGATAGTACATCGTAAACTTGACATAGTGGAAATCATCCACTACCTCATCACAAGATTGCAATGATCAGTGACGTATATATGTAATATTTTGGAGGGGGCCGAGAAAACGGGGGGTCTGGGGGTTATCCCTTACCCCCCCCCCCCGCTCATAGGGGGGTCCGGAAAGTTTTCGAATCAGGTGTCGAAAATCACTTGTTCTACTATTATAGCACTAAAAAAACCAATAGAAAAGTGGTTCTCCTCTCAGGGGAAAGCATACCTAGTTTAGGCTTAAATAATATTCAGTTAATAACTTGGAAAGGTATAAAAAAATACATGATTGATACAAAGGTTCCTTCTTATTAACATTATTTTGGAGCGAAAAATACATTATTAATTTATATTTTCCAAATTTCGGAGGGATCCCAGGTCCCCCCCCCCCCCCCCTTATATCCGCCCCTGGCAATGATTATGGAGGTTTAACCTTTTATCTTATACCAACTCCGTTCATCGAGGATGGTGCTCGGTAGGAAGCATCATTCATATATTACGTAATACTTAACGGATTCAGTATAAATATCGGAAAAACTATATCGAATAGAGCGAGTTCGACTGTAAACACCGTGAGTAGTGAGCGAACGTGGCAGAACTCTTTACGGGTTAGATTATTTTAAGCATTTCGAGAGTCTGTGATGTCACGAAAAACACACCGATAGGTAGGATCAAAATAAAAAACGCTGCAAATACTTTCACTGGGGTTGGTTATTCAATGATTCATAATTTGATATTCTACTAAGCTTTGGAGTGTGCGTGTTTCACAGATGATAGAGCGATTATTGAATTTCAGGAGATATGCATGGAGCACTTAAATCGGTTCTCAACCAAAATACCTATTTGGATTGATCAGTTCATCATATTTGTATGCCTCCTGAAATTCAATGATCGCTGTATCATCTGTGAAACACGCACACTCCAAAGCTTAGCAGAAGTTCAAGTCATGAATGGTTTGAGCTACGAACCTGGAGAGGGGCTCATTCGATTCTTCATGGAAACTTCTTTTGAAAAAAAGTCCCAATTTAGGGCGCCTTGACTTTTTTTGAGGTTTTTAGGAATTTTACAAAACTTTGACAACCCTTAAAGGGCACTTTAAATTAATGAGAGAGCTGGCTCAAGAATTGAGGCGTCGTCGGACCAACATGGATTTTTCCTGAAAATTTCAAATCTTTTGCTCTAGCCGTTTGGGAGAAATCGTGCGTAAGTACGGTGTACGGCGGACGGACGGACAATTTTTTATTGCAGATTTGGATTGTACACTCTTCTGTAGTGCGGTGAATTTTTTTTTCGTGGTCGATTTTGAAGTTTTTTTTTTTTTTTTTTTTTTTTTTTTTTTTAAATAATTGAACCAAAAGGGATCCCAAAGTGTTGATTCAATGGCCATTACGAAGGTAGAGAGCTAACGCTCAGGTGGCGGACGTATTGCTGGAAACCCGAACTTCGGAGACAACCAACAAAAAATAGGAAAAAACGAAAAAAACAAAAATAAAATAAAAAGCACCCGCATTTGGCACAACAGTGAGTTTTCCGTTCGGTGTCTACAATGGAAACGGGGATACACGTTTACCGCGCATTAGGGAGTCGGTGTCAAAGCTAACTGCTTCAAGTTTTACGACACCCGAGCTCGGGCGGCAGGGTGCTAACTACGCCACGTTGCCCCGGAAGGGTTAATTTGGAGCTATCAGGCGGGGAGAGCACACGGAGAGGCCTTTGGCAGTGGCAAAACGCCAGGGCGATGTCCCATTAATGAATGCATTTGGCTAAGTGATTCCCCCTTCCCCTCATCGGCGTGGGTCTGCTTGCCTCTCCTCAGTGACAACCTGACGCTTCAGATCCCCAAGTAACAAAATACGGCGGAACCCCTCCTTCAGTGGGGTGAAAGCTCCCTAATTTGTTCAAACAGCACAATCCTTCGCAAAATAATCACGAGGTATATAATTTCACTATATCTAATCTGTAATCCCAATGCAGGGTAAAATCAGACTCGACTGGCCATACCTCAGGGCTCTATTCCACGTCTTATTTTCAACAACTTTTGTCCAATTTTTTTCAGAAGCCCCATAAAACTCTACTGTTTTTAATTTTCTTGAAAACTTTTATTTACTTTTTGTGTTTTACTTGAAACAAATTTTTCGTGATTCCACTTTCCCTCACTGAAACGCTCGTAACTCTCCATCTATTTAATGTATATATGAAAATTTGATTACACAGTTTTAAAGAGCATTACATTTCCTAACTCCTTGAAACCAAAGGCAAAGTTTTGCAATTGAATCAAAAGTTAAAAAATGAGGTCAAATTCAATTTTTTTTTTCATAATTCTACATTTGTTACTTTGGTTATTTATCTTTTTAATGTGATGTTCGTGAATCCTCGTCTGGTGTAAAAACTTCCTCAGCTTTCCAACTGTATAGTCATTTTACTAAGAAATTACGTATGTTCCCCCAAAATTGGAAACGATACTGTTTTGTGTACAATGAATAGTAGGGTATTAACGAGAATGGGTAAGCCTCAAGTAGCAGATTTGGATTAGCAGGTTTTTTACAAAATGTGTGATTTGGGCCTCTGTGCCGCACTGATCCTGATTCTCAGTCTCTTACAGAAGTATTAGCGGCCTGGATGCGTTTGACAGAGCGAACACGTACAACTCCTTGTTAAGTGGTGGGAGTCTCTAGCAGCGTTCTATAACTCCAGATCACAAAGTGTACGGAACATATAAACTCCAAAATCTCAGTGTAACCGCAACTAATTTCATCCTTTAACGCTTTCAATACGGCTAAAAACAGTTGGTGACGCCTCACAACCGGGGGGCTAGTATTTCTCTTCTGGTGGTTATTTAGAGGGAATGAGTTTTCGAGATAGTAAGCTAGCGGTCTTGGAGACGCATAAACTATCCCATGTGAACCAAACAACAAAGTTGTAGATACACGGGCTTCATTGATGGGAAAACACAATATGTTCTATGGGAACCCAGCACACTTGAAATCCTGGACAGGGTATGTCCCTGCCGTGATGGTAGAGCCAAAAAAGGTGGAACAGTAACTATCTCGCAGCTACTTTTGTTGATTGCTAACTTTTAAATTCTCTAATTTACTCTTTCCACATAACTACCTACCCCATTTCTGCTCTCTTCTTTTTGGTTAATAGTTCCTAATAATAACCCTTTGTGATCGTATCGTACTTTTTATAACCCCCCTCAAACTTTGTTTGAGCGAAGAAGCGTAGAATAGGAATCTGCAATGTCCGTCCGCCGTATTTAGAATTATGTATTGTTGTGTTTTTTTTTCAATGTATGCATTATGTAGGTAGTATAGGGTAGGTAATAATTTTTCATGCTAAAGAGCTCCTCAAAACTCTCATTGTGGGTGTTAGGTTGACAGACTGGGGACCAATCAGTCCAGAAAGAGGTTCCCTTAGATTAATTTTCTAGTGTTGCTCAACAAATTGTTTTCCAATTATTCTGAAGGTCGATCGCAATGAATGAGTCTCAGATTATCTGATCCGGTGGAGAAAAATGAGCAAGAAACCGTTGGAGATGGTTCAGTGATAGATAGGAGACTCCAGGTTCGCGCAGTTCATTATTTCTAAATATTTTCATTGACTGGGGCACATGTTGTCCCAGCTTTAATCTCAGAGATTTTCCATAACCGGACAGATTATGTCCCATCCGGCGTGAAAGGGTTAAATATTATAATCACGTAAGAAGTTGGTGATAGACTTGTTATCAACTAGAGTAGTTTACCAAAAGTGAGGAATTGCAGGACACTTTGACAAATAATGGTGTGGAAGACAGTTTAGATACAATAGATCTATGAAAATTGCAAATCATTCCTGCAAAATTTGAATGGTTACTTGTATGCATTAGGAATAGTGGGGTGTATAAGAGGCATGTTTAGAATGAGTAAGCCTCAGCGTTTGGAGATTTGGTCTTGGCAGGCGCTATATAAAAAGTCTGATTTGGGCCTCGTCATTGTGCCACACTGACCCTGATTCTCAGTCTCCCGGAGCAAGAAGTATTAGCGGCCTGGATGCGTTTGTCAGAGCACAATACGTACAATTAATGGGCTCATTGTTTGGTGCCGGGAGTCTCTAGCGGCGTTCCATAGCTCCGATTCACCTCTCGGAATCACGGCTCCCTTGAACCTATAAATCTGACATATCTCCACAATATACCTATCACCGGAGGTCCCCCTCCCTGCGCGTCCCATCTGATCGATAGCGTGGCGACCTCATTCCTTACGCCTCTTCGCGGGCACTGCAGCCTTGGGGCGGTTCCTGACGGTGACCCGGCAGAATGTAAACAACATACGGAGTCAGGAGCGGAGAATCCGACGTAAAAAATGGTTCGTGCTGGAACATGTTTATTCAGGGTAAACATAGAATCTCGCTTTACGTTCAAGTGGGTTGTAACGACGTGACGGTGGAGCTCCAACCACTCTGTGAAACCTCCTAGGTCAGTGATGATTGATTGTGTGCACCACCAGACAAGTGTTTTCATAGTTTATTTCCAACTGGTTGATCACGGCGAACAACACTATTACTGTAGGTTGTTACATATTTTAACCAAACCATACCCATTCTTGACGAATTACAACAACACAAAAGATAAGATCCACTTGCGTGGTGCCTGCAATAGAGGACACTTTTCACCTGTTTGACGCAATATAACAATAATCATGATGCACTTGGTAAAGTATGAAGTCGAAACATGTTGTATGCAAGTTTTTAGTTCTACTTGCAGATAATATCTCAAATATAAATAAAAAAGTTGAGGAAGGGTTTTTCCACTCCCACACCCGCAGTCATATGGAACTAAGGACACCCATAGTTTCCTTCCAAAGTATTCTTTATGGTGAAAGGCATACCTTCAAGGTCTTTCTCAGAAACAGTTGTATTTAATATTCGCTTAGTTGTTTTACCATAAACACACTGGTTGTTTTCAGCCTTCTGGGATCAATAGTTTGCAATCACATTCTGTGGGCATTATTATTATTATTATTATTATTATTATTATTATTATTATTACTTGCCAACCTCCTCATTTCCGACTTTTAAAAGCAAATAGTTAAGTATATTAATTCCAATCACCAAACTCTTCTTTTCAATGCTACAGTACTCATCCGCTCACATTCATTATACAAGCGACAAAAGTTTTCAAAAATAATTTTTACGTAGCTCATTGGAGTAAATAACCCGAACGCATTTATACCAAGTTTATAAATTTACATCGCTAAATACTATATTTATAGTTTCTAAAGGAAATTTTGAAAAATTACCTGCCAAAAATGCCAATCTAAGGTGTTTTTGACGTATGAAATTCACGAACCCCGCCTTAAGGTTGAAAATCGCTTGTTACGGTAACCCTTTCGTTGTGACTTTGAATCGAAATTCTATTGACGCCACCGAGAGGTCACGAAAGCCCCTGAAGGTTGCCGGACCCGCTTGAAGTTGCGTGTTTCAGCACGAGTCTCAAAGCGATTTGATTGGTTGATGTTTTTGAAGGAGTAAGATGAGGTTGCCCTCAGCGGTGGGTGCGGGGAGTGTATGAGATCCGCAGAATGACAGCGCTTCGACGTAAGCGCTAATGTCACCGATGAGGCGGTAATTGTGCCGACTGCGAGCATAAACATTTCTTTTTTAAAAAGAGGAAATTGTATATTTAACATAAGTATTAACTAATTCTTCAAATTTATTAAATCCAGAGATGACCACAGGCTTCGCCACTGGTTATACTTATTATGGCCTAAATATCAAAAAACTGCCATGGCAATCAAATTTGAAGAGGCAAGTAAATCCGGAGTCCCTATCCAAGCATTCAACTTTCGTCCTTAGACAAGCTACAAAAATTAACAACTTTTAGTAACTATCAACTTCGTCAACAACTGGGTTCCTCTTTTTAAACTGGTGAACTGACTATTAAATGTGTCCATCCAGTTATGATGATGACCAGCGAGTAGCTTGCAGAATGTCCATTTTTTTATTGATAATGGGTATTATAATACACTTTTGCCATAATTTTGCCATTAAATCACGCAACTTATGAATGAATCTTACTTAAAACATTGGCGAATGTTCTGAAGAAAATTATGTACTTTTTTGAATTTTTTTTTTTTAAATTTTTTATTAGAAGAATATGAAAAACAACTATGATTTGTTGGAGATCACTGTTCAATTAAATGATGAATTTCCGTGAAATATTCACATGTAGCTGGTTTACCCAGCTTTGGAGTGGTTAGGGTATGAAATACGTAAATAGTTTCCACTCATCAATGTATAAAAAAAACCATTCTGAAGTTCTGTTATTAATTTTCTTTTTGTTTGTCTATTTCCATTATCCAGCACTCATCTAAAAATATTTAAACAATAACAGCTCCGAATAAAATGTCCGGAAAGAAATTTGCCATACAGCTCACAAACCCCATCGGTGTTACACTCTAGTTCATGATTATTACTCAAAAGTCTATTGGACAATATTTTTCACATCTGCTGAAATATTCATCTTCAAATTAACACAAATACACCAATTGGTATTTATTGATAGACTAAACGTAAGACAGCTTGTTCACAACGTGACAATGTACTGACATAGAGAATTGTTATACTCGTCGTAGATCATAAACGAAAACGCTGCAAATTATTTCACAAAAGTGTAATATTTATGTATTACACAATCTTCCCACACGGATCACCGGACTACTAAAGACAATGGTTCCCAGGTACACTCGGAAATCCAAATAACACTTAAAAAGATAAAATTACAATGCGGGCAAATGAATTACTAAGCTTGTTTTCCTCAGCTGAATTGAAGCTTGGGAGATTGCGTTACAGATAGTTTCATTGTATATAATCAACACTCCTTGGGCGGTTGGCAGGCTAGGTCTACCTCAGAACTCCCGTTGATCTTCAAGGCTTCAGTCCTTCATAATATTGATACAGATTGGCTGCACAAAACTAGAGGTTCATTAGGGTTTAAAGAGCCTCGCACTTGAATAAGTATTCCTTATTTTTTGAAAAAACGGCTTGTAAAACAATGGCCGGTAGTTTGGACAAAAAGAGGATTCAAAGTTCAAGAATTCATTTGAAACTTTGCGGGGTTGGTTGTCAACAAGAACAAAAGGCTGAAATGACAAATTACCACCCCTTTCTCTGCTCCAAGGCGGCAGGGATATCTTCAGGAATGTTTATACTTATTTTTCACCGACATCTGGACGTTTTCAAGGAAACCGTTGGTAAGAACATGTTTTTAATGGTTGTTTACGTTTCTTCAGAGAGACTCCCACTGTTTTGCCTCTCCCCCTTCCCCAACAAGTTGCGAGTTCTTTTTCTCCAATTAGAGAGAAATATTAAGGCTGAAGCGGGAAGTGAGGGAAAATGCACTCTTTTCTTGCTAGCCTTTGTAGAGGGTAAGGGCTTCTCCACCTATCAGATACCAACTCTTCCCGGTTTCCGGGTAGCAGTTCTCAAAAGAAGGCACCGACTTGAGTAAAAAGTCCTTCATTAGGTTTCAACCCCATGCTCCTTTACACAATTGAGATACAATACAAAGAAAGTTGCCTTTTGTGTTCTCCTTGGAGAAAAAAGCGTCGATTCAGCACAGAACAGTTTGGTAAGGTAGATAACATAATTTCTTTCAGTTGGTTATTTCCTGGATATTTCGTTTAGAAACTAACGAAGGATGCTCATGAAGGCAGAGCGGATTTTCAAGTGAATAATTTTCATTCCCGATTTTTCAATAAGAACCAATATGAATAAACGTTTTTCTTGGTTTAGTGTTCCTATTCTAGAAAAATTATTAATTTTTCATGTTATTATACGTTTGTTTTGGGGTTAGGGTCAATCCGAATTTCAAGGCCATGTATATCAAAAGATAAAAAACCTTTACGATTTGGGTGTGGCAAATAGTTTTCTTGTTCGTTAACATTAATTTATTTTTAAATAAGATTTTTAAACAAGAAAGATCCAGGAATAGAAAGAAATTGTCCCCGGGGGCGCGGGCATCGAAGCCTTAAAACGAGTGAGTCAACATGTTTTGGTTTATTATTCAGTAATAAACCATTGTTATCGCTTTTGAAAAAAAAAATTATAACCCCCCCCCCCCCCTGAAAATTTCATGGTTTACGTTTCAAAGGGTGTAGAATCCGAATCTGCAATAAAAATTTTCCGTCCGTCCACCGTACGCCGTACACACGATTTCTCCCAAACGGCTGAAGCAAAAAAGCTGAAATTCTCAGGAAAAATCCATGTTGGTCCTGGCGACGCCCCGATTCTTGAGCCAGCTCTCTCACTTAATTTAAAGTGCCCTTTAAGGGTTGTCAAAGTTTTGTAAAATCCTCAAAACCTCAAAAAAAAAAAAGTCAAGGCGGCCTAAATTTGTACTCTTTTTGAAGAACACTACACGAGGAATCGAATGAGCCCTTCTCCAGGTCCGTAGGTCAAACCATTCTCGATCTATGGCCCGATTTATGGTGCCAACATTCGCGTTATTTTGGTTTATTATTGTTTTTGTGTTGATATCAGTAACCTAGTGACGTAGTGATGTAGTCATGTAGTAATGTGGATACTGGAGTGAACTCCTAAAAGGCTTTGTAGCCCATACACGGGTTGAAGCACTCTTATAACCATAAAAAACGCTGCAGATTCTTTCACTGGGGTTTATTATTCAATTGGCTTGCGTTCATGATTTGAATTTATACTAAGCTTTGGAGTGTGCGTGTTTCACAGGTGATAGAGCGATTATTGAATTTCAGGAGATATGCATAGAGCACGTAAATCTGTTCTCGACCAAAATACCTATTTGGATTGATCAGTTGATCATATTTGTGTGCCTCCTGAAATTCAATAATCGCTCTATCACCTGTGAAACACGCACACTCCAATGCTTAGTATAAATTCAAATCATGAACCCCCAGTGAAAGAATTTGCAGCGTTTTCAGGTCTGTCTTGCTAATTCCGTATCGGACCAATAATGTTAAAATCGTGTTGACATTAACATGTGATTTTTGATTTACATGCTTTTCCATCCTTTCCTCGACGTTGTAGTATGATTGGATCACTATAAAATGCAAAAGGTATACTTGGATTTTACGTTTGATCATGATCCGAGTAAAGTGTGTTGCATTTTTAGCAATGAAATTTTCAGAAAAGCATTTAGCGATTAACTCTCACATTTCATGTAAACTTTTTCAAAATCGGTTAAGAACCACTTGTATAAATTTTGTTGTATTCCACTTTCGCGCATGCGCTGTAATTAACAGCACTCGTATTATGTTCGTCTGGAAATTGAAAAAGTTACGTGATCATTCTTTCTCGATCACCTTGAAATGTCAACCTGATTAAACCAACAGAACCTCAGAAAATTATGCTTAGTGAATTTAACGTTTATGCAATCGTAGATTGAAGTGTTGAATGTCTAGCGATCAAAATTGTTGAGCACATCCACAGCCTACAATCATAATCACAATTTCGTCAAAATCAGATGTAATTAAACTTATAACAAGGATTTGGGGCCATACTATAGATACGAAATGAAATTTGCACAGAATTAGCTAAAGACGTAGGCGCAAGTGGGTATTTTAATTTAGGAAAAAATTCATACCCAGAAAGTGGGAACAATGATTTCGTCACCATACTGCAGTTACAAGCAATAACTTAATTCAGGGAACAGTAAACTCGAAACATCGTACTTCATAAGTAGGTTTCGATCTTGAAGGGATTTGAACCGATATTAGTTTTTGAAAATCAATAGTTTTTATATACTGGAAACTACAAACCACTTTGAAACTATTAAATATGGAATGATTTCAGCAGTCCTCGTGGGTGGAGAATATGTTCTAATAATCGGAAAATCAATATGTAATATTTGTCAGAATGGTCGGCGTCATAAATCCAATGACCCACCCAACGAATGCATTATTCTAAGGGTTTCCAGACCGGAGGAAGGATAAAGACAAATTTATGGTCATATTGGGAATGGTTCAGCGGAAGGGAAATTATAGAGAAGTTACGCCATCCTAATAGATGACCGCGTTATTTCACATTATCTCACGCAACTGTGATTTACCAGGGTCTCAATAATGCATTGCTAAGGTTCGTATCGAGTCGAAATTACGGTCATCATTTCTCCGGGCGTCGTTCCCCTCCGTATGATTCGACAAGACAGTACTTTGTGGTCCGATGAGGATGGTTTCAATATACGTACGGAGTATCCGATCCGTGATGTTTGGACGGAGCGCTATCATATTACAGCAAACAATATTCCGTGTAGGTATCAATTTGAACAATGAGCGTGATAGACCTCTATTGATTTTTTCCTGAGGAGGTTTTGATTAGTATCATACGGCTAGAAGTTGGTGAAGGTTTCGTCAAATGAAATATGTCAGTTGAATGATCCATCATAGAGTACTCCTCCGTGGGAGTCATTCTGCTACAGTCATCACTGAACATGTCACCCACTAATGAACTGTAATAGGCATTGTAGTACACCACATTCTCTATAAACCTGAACACCCCGAGGACTATCTTTATCTACAACGTTGCATGTGTTCGTATGAATGCTCACGTTCGGACTATTATACTATTGCTATCATCCACGTTCTCCAGCAAAACAAACTTTCTTTGCAATTAATCATAAGCTATAACCTTTACACAGTACATCTGTAAAGGATGTTAACCTGAAGAACCTGCCACAGGCTTAAAATAGATTCTACAACTAATTTCTGGCAGAAAGTGCCTCATAGGAGCTTTCTTCTGGAGGCTTTGTTTTAGAATTATTTCAGTTTTGAGATTTTTTTCGTGTTTTCGACCCTAATTCCCTGAAATGACCCTAATATCCTTAGGTACTTAAGAAAACTCAATTTCGATTAGACAATTGGAATGAACATCAAATTCCCTATCTCCCTAATGTAACAAAAAAAGTGCGTGTGGTTCAATAGGTGAAAAATCAATCGGAAAAGTGAATTTTGTCAAATCTTCAGAAACACCAACTTTTTCATACTCCGTAAGTCTCATGAATTTCTACTTTTCAAATTTGGTTTGTAGTTCTAAAATATGAACCAAAATCTCAGCTTTTCAGCGCTGTACTATAAATTGCGCGTACAGTCGAATTTAGAGGAGAACGTTTCGTTTGAACGGGAAAACGGCTTTTCATATAAAAATCAAAGATTTTAACGAACAATTGACTTTTCATGTCACAAACAAGATGAGAGCTTCGTGTCCCTATCAATCCTTTGACCTCTTCAGGTTCAATCTTCTCCTGCAAAGCTGTCATCATGAAAGTTCGTAACCACACAACACACCTAATTTTGATTGGATGATATCTCTTTTGTTTAATCTAAAGCTCTGATGGATCTCCAAACATATTTTTGACCTCTCATTCGTTTTTGAAGCCAATGTCTGGAATCATAAATAACCATGACGCTTTAGTTCTTTTGATTCAAAGCATTGGCAAAACTTGGAATTGTAATTTTAATTACTTATTTGATTTCCTTTATTTCAGAGGTGAACACATCTGTAATGAAATTCAAAATTTTGAAGCACACACACACACACACACACACACACACACACACACACACACACACACACACACACACACAACCTTGTAGGAAAAATAATAAAGAGCTAATTTAAGCAGTAGAAAATATCAAAAACCCCTATTTTCGAAGATTCCGAGTCAATACCTTTTCTTCAACATATTTTTAGCCTTCCTCGGGATATTTTGGTTACGCACCCCATTGATTAGTTATTAAATTATAAAATAGTTATTAATTATTTTATTAAATATCACATTAAACATAAAAATTTACATCTTTTATAAAATTGTAAGAAACATGATAGAATTTACAGTCACACTAACTTCACCTCTTTCTCTTTTCTTAGTGAGATGTAACATGGTACAAAGTGTTTCAAAAATTACAATTATAAAGATAGACAAAGAAACAAGAGGGGACGCGAAACTGGAGTTCTACCGGTTAACATGGTGGAAACGCACAAAGTAACAAGTAATCTTTTCAAAGTTAGAACAGGAACACGAGCTAAACGATACTAAACGCAGGGTGGTGAAATGAGCCCGTTTGCGTGCCTTTCAAAGAGACGTGAAGCAACGCTTTGTTGTGATTTTTCGAGGTGTATTGAAACAATCCATTCATCATCATGACAATCCCCATTATTATTATTAAAAAAAAAACTAATAATAAAATGGCTTTGTACTGTACCGTGGCGTGGAACTTGTATTGTAAAGCTTTAATAGAGTACGGACTCCATTAATGGCTTTTTTCTGCAGTTTTCAACCGAGTTGTGTTGCCCCAAGTGTTGTTTGTTTATGAATTATTTTTTATATTTAATTTGTTATCTCATTAATCATGATTTCATTTCAAGCAGTTTACGTATTTCTTGTGTTCAATGGAATGAGTAGAATGGTCTACTTAATTAGGAGGAGGAGAAAGAAAAAAGCAAACTATCAGACTGTCACTTGTGACCATGGTTACTAATCTGCTCTTTACAGAAATTAAATCATTTATCAATAAAATCTGGTTTTCATTCATTCATTCATTTAACCAATGGCTTTGATTCTGCTATGAAAACTGCATATGAAAGCAGAAAGTCGTGTTCATATGAGTATCTACCTCTAAATCTCTTTTGATTGTTATTTATAGGCCCAAGTTTATCACGTATTCGGTGAGATAAAATGTGATGGAATTGGGAATTCGATGTTGAGGTTTATTGAGAGCTTTTCAAAGAGAGGTGACCGATTTTTCGGGATGAAACTAACGGAGTTACACTTTACTCCTTGTTTTCGGTTTTCTCAATAATGTTGTTTTTTGTTCATAGTTCGTTAGTTAATATTGTTGCACTCATATTGTGATAAAAAACGTACGAAACAATGTACAAAAGAAGGTACCTTCTCAAGAGTTCAATATCGTCGAGCTTCACGATCATCGAGAATCGAACAGTTTTGTATGCAGTTTGATTACCCTAACTGCTTATTTTTTGTTGACGCTTAGATTACACTAATTCCTCAGGATCTCTAAATCTCTAATTCTTGTATATAGTTGATAGTGGGGACTTGAGAAGAAAAAGAATGAAGGGGAAAGAAACACCTTATACGACGTCAAACTCAAATATTCGTTAAAATTCAAACGGCCGTATGTAGAGTGAAATGTACGGCACGAGTGGTGAAGGAATTCAACTATGAATGATTACTTCAATGGCAAAATCTTATAATCTACGTTATCAGAGTTCAAAACTCCGAACTCGATATCCACGCCGTCGGTTCCGTTGTTGCCTTCAGTGAGGGCAGTGGGATAAGCTATCGCCAGGTGACCCGTGAGTTCTTTCCGGGAGATATAGACCTAGTCGGCATTGATGTGACGGCTGGTCCACTCAGGCAGCTCAAGTCGTCTTCTGCCGATGTTATATGGAGCATTATGGTGTTGTGAATAGCTACTACTGGTATTTATTGAGGCACCTTTGAATACATGAAGTATTCATTGAAAACACAATATTGAAGGGCAAATGATAGCGGAGACAAATATGCTGTTCCATCCAATCCGATTTGAATAAACCAAAATCTCATAGCAGTATGATTGAGAGCGTCATTTGTCACACAACTGGTGTTAGTTGAGTATACTTGCTGGCTCCACTCATTCACAATACGCGTGCCCCAGGGATCCATCGCTGTTGACGCCTTTCAACCGAGAGAGCATGTTTTGTCGCGCCTCGGATTTTCCATATGATTCATACGACTTTTGTGAGAGGTTTGAAAAGAGTCACTTCGTCACCGGGTTCTAAAAGGAGATTCCCAGAGGGTTGCGGACCGCGGAAGGGTGAGCGATCGTAAGGTACCGGAGGGTTTTTCGGTGAAGTGCTGGTATGAATAGCGATGCGGATCGATGTATTGCTCATAGTTAAGGTGATGTTTAGCCTCTACACGTCCAGAATAAGAAGCATCCTAGTCCCGCACCTCTCAGTCTGGTGACCCGAATGCTTTCCATTACCCTTTCCATGTGCTGCTGTCCCTGATGTCCTCGGTAACCCTTTACGGAGAAGATGGACGGACGAATCCAGAGGAGGGTCGTTTCCTGGCTTACTTCCTCACTACTAAACGTAGGGGCGATGAACGTGGAGAGAGATGAAAACTTTTTGTTCTCGAAATTCCAAATTTCGCCTTACCTTCGTATTCCCTACTTTCTTTATAATGCTGTTAAAACAACAACAATGAGCGATGGCAAAAATTTACCAATATCTGCCTGTATATCAGTATGTGATAATTTCTCTCCGATACAAATTTAGTCCAAACGCAACTGTTCATTATAGGAAACTTTCCCATTATTGCCTGCGAGTCTTCCTACACGTGGCAGACGCTTCGTTCCCACTTTCTTTAGATTAAACAATTATTTTCACTAAAATCGAATTTCCCAATCGCATTTTACGATTTAGACCATTATTTTGGTGTCTGTCTGTCTATTAGGTAGTCGGAGAAGAACGGTCTAATTTAAGGAATGAAGGATTGCAGCATTGTATGATCTTTTCAGTTCCATGACTGGCTTTAGAGCTTTGAGCTTTCTTTTATTCGTAGTCTTCGTTAAAGTTTTCATAGGTGGCGTAGTGGGTGATGAGGTGAGGAAGGGCGCACGTCGCAGCTTTGGGTTCTTACCTGGACGCGCTGTAGATAACGCATGTTTTCCCCAGTACTCATTCGCCAAAATGTGGTGGGGAAGGGTGGACCTACCAGCTTTATCTGGGGTTGACGACAATAGGTCGCCACAACAGACTGGGATGGATGGTAATGCCCACCTAGCAAATACCAGGCAGTTAGTGCATCCTGACCAAGTGCCGTTCACTGGACACCAGGGTGCTCAGACAATGGGAAGGAGTTGGATTCAGGGCCTCAGTGGAATTAAAAAAAAAAAAAAAAAAACATTTAACCCAATTTTTTGGTTTGATGACGGGAATTTTACCCATTCCCGAAACCTTCATTGACGTATACACCTCAAAATCCTTCACAAACCAGCTCAAACCCGAATCACCCCAAAATGTCGATGACGGGGTTTTCCTACTGGACTCTTCAATTTGATTGCATTATTATCGTGGTCGTGGTTTAAACCTAAAGGATGGAACACTTTAGAACCACGGCTATTTATAAATAACGACACGTTAAGGCCTTAAATATTTCTTCTCAACTTCAATAGACAGAAGACTGTCCGCACTCATTTCTTGACTGTCCAGTTTTCAAAACAAGAAAATGAATAAATTGGGATTTACATTTTTCTATTGGAAACAACAAGATTTTCCAAGTCTAATGAGCTGACTGATATGGGACCCATCTCAATCGATTCGGCGTCCAATAACACTTGGTACTTAGTCAGTAAAAACGTGAAAAAACCTCATTTTTGGCACGTTTTAATCAGTATTTCTCATTCTAAGCGATCGAGATAGCTGGAAGTTAGGACCGGCTACACCCAAACGGAGCTCATATACGCATGAAAGGATTTTTAACATCCATTCTAAAGCCTAGTATCGCCCATATTGCAGTTTAATCTATCATCAATTAAATTCATGGTAGATGAAATTCATTGAATTTAAATAATTTGTTTTTAATAAGCGATGGTGTCGAGTCGATTGCCTGTGGCTTATCACTACTATCTATGCTTTGATTACGTAAGCCTACATGGTCCAATTCCATGTTATATCTGTAGCGGAACATGGCAGCTCTATTTTCCCTCAATAATCAATGTATTGATGACTTTTTGTGGTTTTTCGAGTAATAAAATTGCACTACAGTAGCCACAGATCCAACCCGTAGTTATTGTGAAATTTTCTTAACTTGGATGTCTTGGTTAGGTAAGCCCATAGCCGCTGGCGAGATATTTGAATTAAAATGACGGTTGAACTATATAGTATGATAACTGCATCTTAACAATTTCCTCCCAGTATTTCGGTTTATTATTCAATAATAAACCATTGTAATCGCTCTGGAAAAAAAAATGCTAACCCCCCTGAAAATTTCATGGTTTAGGTACGTTTCAAAGGGTGTAGAATCCGAATCTGCAATAAAAATGTTTCCGTCCGTCCGACGTACGCAATACGCCGTACGCACGATATCTCCCAAACGGCTGGAGCAAAAGAA
This sequence comes from Creontiades dilutus, assembly GCA_031894815.1. Classification (NCBI taxonomy): domain Eukaryota; kingdom Metazoa; phylum Arthropoda; class Insecta; order Hemiptera; family Miridae; genus Creontiades; species Creontiades dilutus. The sequence continues at coordinate 360,883 of JAVIWC010000637.1, forward strand.
CTGAAATTTTCAGGAAAAATCCATCTTGGTCCGACGACACCCCAATTCTTGAGCCAGCTCCCTCACTCAATTTAAAGTGCCCTTTAAGGGCTGTAAAAGTTTTGTAAAATCCCTGGAAACCTCAAAACAAGTCAAAGCGGCCTAAATTTTTCTCTATTTGAAGAACAAACCATGAGGAATCGAATGAGCCCTTCCCCACGTCCGTAGGTCAAACCATTATCGATGTATGGCCCGATTTATGGTGCCAACATTTGCGTTTTTTGGTTTATTATTGTTTGTTTGTAACCTAGTGATGCCGATAGCGTCGAGTTGTCGTGAATGTGGTTACTGGAGTGATAGCCGATGTGGATACTTGTAGTTTATAGCCGATACACGGCTTTTTTCAATCATGATCGTAAAATTAATTTTTAATATGGTCTCGAGGTCGAGCTAGTAGAGCGGTCAAAGCGGGCTTATTTGATTTTTGAAGAGATGTCTTTCAAGTAAAAATTTACCCCTGGCGTTTATTCGACATTTTCTATATCTTGATATCAAAGTACCTCAGTGAGTGGATTTCGTTCCTTAAGATGGACAGGAACTGATGACTAGCGCCAGACTAAATCGGTGGTATGTTGGACAATTCAACACGCCCAATTTAATTGAAAATGCCCTCTTTTCTTCCCAATAGACTAATGTCGAATTTATCCATATCCGTATACAGACCGGGTATCGGAGAACTAGACACTGGTGTTCCATACTCCACCCGTGAATCAGATGGTGCAAAAAACTATAATAGAGTTTTGGCCTGGGACGCAATACAAACTAAAAACCATTTGTGATTTAAGAGCCAAGTTCCATTATTTCCGATTGAATAGTTATGGAAAAAAGCTTAGGACGTCCGGTTAATTTTATTGAGCAACGGTAGACTCGAATTTCCTGCTTTTTTCACTTGGAGTCAAGAAATGATCTACTTTCAGAGCGCTCCAGGGTCCTATTGAAGAAAGGATTAAACTTGCTGATTTGCCTTGTAGGAAATGCGGCCTACTTTAGTTTCGTACATAGTAGTATTTTCGCTAAAACGTACCGTTTTCAAGGGAAATTTAAAAACTGAAAAAAACCATAAATGTTGGATATTTTTTTACGTTTCTAGAAGTCAGCTTACTTTTGGCTAGGAGGATAACCTGAAAATCAGATTCAGCGACCCAAAAAACATAGAGAACCGTTGAGAAAAAACCTCTAACGTTTTCTTTCTCGGAAAATCCTATTTTTACTGTTCTTAATGAACCTGCATCAAGAACTACCTCATTACATGGGATTGAAGGAGCAGGAGCTACAGTACCATCACGACCGGAAGGTCGTGCGGGTACTGTATAACCTTAGCGCCGTCCGACTACTGTTCATACGGCAATTATGAGGATTTGCTGTTTCGAAAATGGGCCGTCGACATTTAATGGGCTTAGAAAAGAGTATTTACAGCTGTGTTGTAGGAACAAGGTGGATCTACGTGGTCCATTGGTTGCAAGACAATTTCTACTAAGTTCAAGGTTGTTGACATTTTTTTTTTCTGTCAAGTTAAGAACATATTGTTAAATAATGCATTACAAGAACATCTCTATAACCGCATTACATACAATAACACTAAGTGAATCAATTCAACCCTTTCGTATGTGTTTCAAAACTAGACTAAAGTTCATAATCGAACAAAAAAGATGCAAGAAAATATTCAGAATAAGCTATATGAGCAGCGGCTGAATGAATTGTCTATTAGCTACCTCAGTCCTTTTCATGAAACGAAATTCAAAATTCGGGTTCGGTGCACAACTCGGTTGAAACTTTAGCCGAAAAAAGTTCAAATAGTTGATAAAAAACAAATGAGAATTGTGAGGAATCAGTAAGGGTTTATCAAAATGCCCCTTCCCCCCCCCCCACTCACATTCACCCTCTTTCATTATCAAAATTCATGTGTTGAAACATGTTTAAACACTAAACCGAAATCTGATGAAAACGTTCGAGAATTCTCGCTTGAGCAGCGGTTGAAAGCAATTACCCGCACCATTCTCTCTCCTCTCTGCAAGTGCACAATTTTCCAGGTTTGTTGCACAATTGGGGAAAAATTGGGATCGAAATAAAAGAAAATCGTTAGAAATTGAAGGTTGGGGAGCGTCGACACAATTTGTCACACACGAAAATACACCTACATACTCACATACAAGATGTAGACCAATTCTTTTTCACGTATTCGTTCTCAGAATTATCTGAAATGGATCTGAATCCACTTGTTTTCTCACGTTTGAGTAGATTCTAATAGGAGGACCTCCACTGTCGAAGCCTTGCTTCACGGGGTCTTCCTTCTTAGAAACGTTAAGAAACGCTAAGTTAAGTTAAATATAGCAACGAAAATGTGTGACAATCCCTGATGGCCAATGTTATCCAAGCAATGTTTGTTGTTTTGCAAAAGACCAGTGTGCGTAAATCAAAACGTTCTGGAAGCGACGATCTCTCTACTGGGATTTCTCGTTATACTGCAAGGGTTTTTTTCTCCTGCTGTTGAGTATTCCATCAAAACGTCGGAAGTACACAATGACCGAGCGGATCCGAGTACCAGCGAGTTATTGCCTCCTCAATTAATCGAACCCCTATCCGAAGTAACAGTCAACTCTCCGATGTTTTAGGGGCGTATTTCACGAGGATTTCCGACGGACGGTTTCCACAAACAAAATGTATTCCCTTTGTTGACCCAACCCTGTCACGTTTCTACTGCACGTTGGCGTTACAACGAGGCCGACAACGGGGTAACTTGTTGATGGTTAGTTCGTACAACACAACTCGTTCCGCGCCCGGTATTCGTTTGAAACAAGTGTTCCACAACAGGTGATGCACTAGCGCTATGACGAGCGGACTAAAAAGGTTGTTTGTAGAATGTTCGTGGAAATCGAATAAGAACTGATTTAAGCTGCAGGCCAATTGAATTCAAACTTCTAATTCATTCTTCCTATGAGGGCATTAATATTTGAGAATATATCTATCTGGCGCAGTCTGTTTGTTAAGAATTGTGTGCAAAAAATGTTACCGGTTGCGTATAAACAATTGACAATCGAAATGGCTAATTTCAAATCCTGATTGTGCTTTTCAAGGGTTTTCAGTTTTCTTCAATTTCTAGCCATCTGAGGACATTTAGTTTGATATTTTTACTAAACCTTTTTGAGCAAAAGAAGCCGATGTGCTAGCCGATTTCGGGAGAAAGTAGACAATGAGCATGGATGTAGATGCAAGTGAGTGATGAAGCGGGTGTCAGGTGTACACCTTGGAAATGTCATGACTGAATGTTTAGGAGTGTGATTTCCTCTCACCCCTAGTTAGATAGAATCAGGGAAAAATATCTCTTTAAAAAGATCGCCAATAATTTCCGATTCCGAAAGAAAATCTGAGAAGAAAAGTTGCGTGGCTACTCGTAGATTGAATAAAAATGACAGGAGATGAACTTCGTTCATCTCTCCGCCCGCCTCCATAGCTCTTCTCCGAAACTCTCTCGACAGAAGTTCACAAGCTCAAAAATCCAACATCGATCCGGAATGTGCCAGCAATATCGACCCTCATGATCAATCAACCCTAAGGGATTATATTGGAGTATTGATGCGTAAATAAAATTGATCTCAAAAACTTTTTATGTTTTAGTCTGATTCCGATATACATTAGCATATACATTAGTATATATCGTCGAATGAGACCACATCTATGGCGTTGAAATATAAATGGTGCTCTTTCTATAGCTTTTAGAATTCAATCAACATTCATAGAAGTACCGGGTTTTTATAATGTTTCACAGGCTACGTTTATGTCAACCTTGTTGAATTTAAGTTGAATTTCTACCTGTGTTGTCAAGCATACTAGGAAGCATCTCTATATGTACAGTTCATTGCGGTAAATGAGGTGATCAACGTTAAAGGGTTATCTAGTACAGAAATACTAAAACTGTGTATCAACAGCTTTCAGCATTTTGTCTTTATTTTCGTTATTTTACAAAGGTTAATTATTGGAAGCAATAAAACCAATATCGAGGCCCACTGTGTTCATATTATAATCTCAAGCTATTATTAGCTCAATTGGTTGGTTCTCATCAAAAGAAACATGTGGTTAACTAACATATTGTGGATAGAATAGGATGGAGTAGAATATTTATTTATTGACAGGAATATGAATACAGTTTTAAATTAAAGAATGACATCTAGGATGTACCATTAGCTGAAAGGATTTCCAATACCTTTTACACTTTGCTTAATAAATGTCCATATTTTTGAAATAGGTATACATACAATAATTACAAGAATATTGGAGTAGATGTAGGTACTCCAATTCCTCGCTTTCTAGTCTCAAGTTCTACCAGCATGTGTAGTGAGCAGATGCTGAAAAACGTCATAGACCCATTCAGGCCTAACTAACACCCCATGGTCAGTACATTGGTCAATTCAAAGTGAACTCTTCCCAAGAAATCAATCATATCTGATTACTGTGTATTGAGATTACTGTGTATTTTGTAAGTTTTTAAGAATAATCAAATAAAAGTACTGGAGAAATTCACCATCAAAGTCTTTATTAGGTATAATCATTTAATTTGTTTGTAAATACGAACTTGGATAGGTCAAATAGTGGATCAATGATGGAATGGACCGTATGTCATCACTCTTTGAGGTTTGAACGGAAACTGAGAAACAAACCTGTGACAATGGATGAGCGAAGATTTGTGAGCAGCCGAGAAAAGCCGGTTGGCTGATCGCTAATGGCGGTCCCGGGGTAAAGAATGATTGGAAGGATTCGACGAAGCTCGTGAAGTGTGGCGAGGCGGCGGGGAGCTGCAGTTAGAGAGACTCTCAACGAACCGACCAATAATTGAAGGGAGTTTAATCAAGAGAGTGCCACGGTTGGTTCGGAGGAAATTACCCGAATTTCCGTATCTCTCGCCCATTCGTTTATTGTAATGCAGGCCGTGGGTCGTCCGGTTTCAACGGAAAACCTTGGAACTGAATGGTACTTAGCGTTAAACGGATAAACGAAAGTTAAATATTTTCAAACGTCTACTCTGATTCAATTTAATTAAATTGATAAAGCTCGGTCATTGTTCTCAGAAGGAAATATTCCCTTCTACGTGGATCTACCGTCGATGTTAATTGGAATTGGTCCAAGATAACTTATCTGAATTCGGCGCCTTGGCCTCCAAACCTCTCAGTTGTATTCTAAACTCTACAATAAGAGCTTTTTTCTATATTTCAGCCCTTAAGATCGGTCAGGAAAGAAATTAGTCACAGCTTACTAATGTGTCTCCCAACCATATTGTGTCTTCATACCATGTTATGTAGTTGGTTTCCAGAAGCCCTCAAGAAGGTAGGATGACATCATCATAATTACAACTCCTTGAACCTTTTTATCCGTGAAAGCTGAAACAAAAAAGTTTTCAATGGTGAAATGCTCTGTACATCGACATCACATGAAAATCCATGATTGCAATAATTTGGCAGTCTAGTTGCAGTACCTCTACACCTCTACTGCTACGATCTCCCTCTCCCCAGAGTTCTCAGCTCTATGTGCTGACGATTTGGTTTATTCTGTGAGCTGCCCTGACTCGGAATCAGCCACTAATTGCCTACAGCAAATGCTACATGACCTGGGCCAGTGGTGCACCAAATGGAGGCTCAAGATAAACCCAAACAGATCGCGGACAGTCACCCACACCTACAAGCGCTCATTTACCAACCACCCTCTGGCCTATAACAATGAAGCAACCCCATCCTCCAGCTCCCACCACTATCTCGGCCTCATATTGGACCTGAGATTAACGTTTCATGACCACATCACCGAGTTACTAAAAAAAAAAAAAAAAAGGACTAATTAGCTGAAATTTCTTCTTAACAACCCTAACTTACTGACCCATAGCAAAGTCATGATTTGCCTCTCCCTCGTCCGCCCCATCTGGACCTATACCCTCCCAATCTGGGGTACCTGCTCGAAGTCTGAGTTTCGCCGAATCGAACAGCAGCAAAACGCGATCCTACAGAGCCGTGTCGTCCACTCTCCTCCCTACGTCAGAAACAAAACCATTTACGACGATTTCCACATCCTTAATCCCACCGAACTGCTCTTCAAACACACCAGTACCTTCATCATCAACAACCGAGAACACTTCAACCCCCTCGCTGCTGACGGTCTATCACCTCCTCCACCAACGCCCCGTCTAAATCGCCCTCGCTGTGTATTCAATAACTTCATCTCCATAGACTAGCTACAAAATCAAGTGAAGCACCGTGTACTTAATTAATTTTCTAGTTAATTAAGGTCAAATGTTTTGAATACGTAAGCCACTTCGCAGCAAAGATAACCAATAACTGAAAGAGAGTAACGTAGAAAACTGTTAAAAAAGCGGTAAAAAACGAAATTTGCCACAATATCTACTAACAGGGAAATCATTGATAGCCAGTGGCTCAATCAGGGTTTTTGCATTACTATTCAAAGCTGAGGCTTAACAAGCCTTTTCTCATTCGTATAGGTGGTTTTCTACTATTTCCCTCTTTAGATTCTGAAAAAAATCGCTTACGATTCAACTATACTGCTATGATTCTTCAACTACTTTTGAAAAGTTATTGACCAAACTAACTATCTTCCTACACCCGATTTCACCTTTGTAGTACATCTAATGTATTCGCTACAAGGTAGCACATTTAACTTCTTATTTTCACTCGAGATATATCTTGAGACATTCGATTTGAAGTTGATTGCTCCACTGAAGAACAAAGAAGGCAATTTAGGAACTGAGCCTCATTAGTACGAAAGAACTTGGTTCTAAAATATTTCATTGGTGAAAAAGAGGGAGGAGAAGAAACAAAATAAAACGTCAGCGTCTAACGGAGAGAAACTTCCTTCCCACGCTACGCCCCAAAAGTCTGTACGGTAAACAATCGTTCTGATGAATTCAAAAGGTACCGGTGTGGGTGGGAAACTTGAGTGGGATCGAAAAAGAGGCGGAGTGAAACGGAAGCCAAAGTGTTTTCTCAACAGAACGAGCAATCGGTTTTCGTCAAGGGTGTTTTTCAATGTACCGCTGGGAGAAACCTCTACGATGCAGGATTGTTGAGTTCGTTAGGTCTATATCGTATTAGTGTTTCAAAGTTCGTCAACCTTTCAGCGTTCTTTTGCTGGTTAGCATCGTTCTGTTTGACATTGTTTGTTTCTCTTCTTTGACGCCACAGCTATTGCTTTTTTGGCGAGCCCGTGGGCTGTTAATTGCATTTATTCTGCGGAGAGGATGAAACCGTACAGATTGCGATGAAAGTCGTTGCACAAGAATAAGAATCAACTCACGCATAACATATATGAAAAGACTGCTCTCTGCAATTCGTATAAATGACATCCTTCGGGGAACTTAGCACTGTCTCAAGCGATGATAAGAAATCTCTCGTTTAAAGATAGGTCGAAATTATTTCCACAGGATATGTCAGGAGAAAATAAATGGTGTAAACCGTGCTTTCCGTATAACCTCAATTCCGACTATGTCTTGCTTCAGCTCACTCAAAGGTTCGGATCACGGCAATAAATTAACATAGCTGGGTGTGACGAAGTCACAATGAGCTAACTCGATCAAACACCAGTAGCTTCATAACTCACCCTAGGGGGCCAGGGACCCCAAAGGACCCGACGGACTGGGGCTCAAAGGTAGTGTCGCCAGATTCGCCATTTTATCCGCCTCGTGGAAAGTTTTATCAGCTCGTGTGCGATTCGGTTTCCCTGTGCAGCAAATCATAAGTTCTTGCCAACTTTGGAAAACCTGGGGTTGGTGAATGCCCATTCGGGAACATTTCTTCTAACCTTTCTTTATAATTTCTTTGTTTAAATTACCGTTTATTAGGAGGCCGCCTTTTCCTTTGTTTCTTTCCGTTATTACATTATTTTAAATTGATTCAATTATTATTATTTTATAAAATCCCCTTGCAAGTTCCTCTAGGAATTGGAGTTGCCAGTCCCTGTGTGTCCCTTTACCAGCACGCAGCATTTAGGAAAACACCCGTAACATGGGTCATGAAGGAATAGAAGACAACGAAAAAGCTGATATCCTCCAGATAATAAAATATTTCATTGTCCAGGAGCTGCAATAAAAAATCCGTAACAAGTCCAGAAATCAAAAACGCCTAAAAATCGGTGGGATTTTGAAATTTTGATATCAACCAATAATACTCACCATGCGGGGATCTGATCCGCCAGAACCACCGTCGCCTTCATTGTGCGGTCGACTCCATCCGCAGATGAGCGACTCTCTGCATCCGCGAGAACGGAGGACATTTTGAACAATTCTTGCGAATTAAAGAAAACCCAAATGTGCTTGAAAACGCACGTTTTTTGCATAAAATCTCAATTTTCTCAAAAAAGCTTCCTCTAAAGAATAATAACTAATTATACTATTGGAAAGCTCAAGCTTTTGAGCATTTTTTAGACTTACAAACTTGAACGTATCATTAAAATTAAGGGGAACTAATAATTCATTAAAAAAATTGTTTTTTGAAAATTTGACGAAATTTACTTTTCAAACTCATTTTTCACCCTTCAGTTATCTGTAATAAGTTACTGTTAAAGGTGGACAGTTTTAGAACTTAGTGAAAATTGCAGTGACAGGAGAATTGTAGTAGGATATCAAATTTATTTTAGGTTTGGAAATATCGCTACACTTTATAACCCTTAAAATGTATTCTCATACATTCTGACATTGCGACAACTTTGCAATTCAAGCGAAAATAGATAAAATATTCACTGATAGGAGGAAAAATCTGTACCCCGTATTTCGTCCCTCAATTCATCCTCTCGTGATCTCCGTTAACGAACCATTTGAACTTTCAATCACATTGTTTAAATCCCCCGCCGTCCCATTAATTTATTGTGGTTCGTATATGAATATGCATGGGAAGCGTGCCGTGTTTACATTAGAAGCAGCCTTTGTCAGAGAGCTTATCCGACAGGTGCGCTAATCCTTTTGATTGCTAACCGCATGGGGGCCGAATAGTCCACCGGAGGGGTTTTGTATAAAATGGTACCTTCATATGGATTTTTTTTTCAAAGTGATATCATGCGAGTAAATAAGATACAGCACCCAATACTTCATTTCATTATAATAGGTTTTCTGGTCAAATATTGCTGGCGAAATACAGGAGCACGGTAATGGACTCATTTCATGACATGAAGTTTTAATCTGATTTATACCTGCGAGATGTCGAGTTCTATTATTATTATTATTACGCATATGCTTCTTTTGTCAGTATATGCTATCCGGTTCACATAGATTACTGGAATTCAACTATGAAATGGAGCCTATGGTATTTTATGTTGAAGTAGTTACCATTATGGACGCAGACACCAAGCATTTCAGGCATTCCACTGAAAAACATTAGCCCATACAAGTCAAAGAATTGAAAACGAATCCAATTATTACATAGAGCTTTGTTCATTGCTCCCAATGATACTAAATCTCGGGGTGGTCCATTTTCCTGATGGAGACAGTGATCGACTCCTTAGTTATATCGTCATGACTCTTTGCTGCCAAGTAGTGGGGCGTGTCAAATGTGAAGTACTGGAGAAGTTCCAGCTCCATTGTTATAAATCGTTTTTGTTTCTACCAAATAACACTCCTAATCACTTTGTTCGCACTGAGCTCGCACTGCCGCACTTGAAGATTAGGATTCTCCACCTAGCCTTAGGTTAGTGGTCTCTGTTGTACAAAATGGAAAACTCCAGATTTCCAAAGCTATGCTTCTCCCGTTGTTTCCACTCTATCAAGCCAGACCGACAGTTCAACTGGGTGTCTCAAAGCCATACTTTCGAAATATGGAGAAAGCCCATCATGGTCTGCTCGAGACCTCCACAATTTTAACAAGAATACATTTTCAGAATGGTTTCAAGCGTTTTGGAACCAATCAGATGCGGAACGTTTGGCTACATCATCTTTTAGCCCTACCTACAAATTATATTGTCCTTCAGGATGGAAGGCTTTTACAAATGAAGAATTTCTTTTCATTTCAATTTCATACACAGAGGTATATTGTTTCTGTATTAGAAAGCCCTTTTACTTGAATTAAAAATCTATCTGTCACAAATCTATTTGTTCTATATCCGTAAACGTCCAATAATTTTTATCTTCTTGTTCACATACATCTAGGGTAACACATCCATCGCTGCTTTTTGATCCGTTTAGCTTATTCATCCATTGAGTTTTCAACAACCAAGTCGTGAATTTAGTTGTCTACATCTTTGAAAATAAGTAACAGAAATTTAATTAATCAATAAGTAGACGTGTTTCTTGTTTTTTCAATTATTTCATGTTTTTCACACTACTAAGATTATTGTACGCTACGTGGACTTGAGAGATTAACACTGTCTGGAAACTTATTGACGAATGAACGACTGCTGTTCTTGAAGAAAAGTCACAGAAATCTAGAAAATCTCGCGAAAGCCATTGAACGATACTTATAGGATGAGTCTGGAAACCAGAGCTTTATAGGAGACTTGAAGGAAAAGGGATTCTCGGAATGTTCTGCCAAACCCGAAGCAAGAGTGGAAAAAGGAGGATGAAAAACGGAGAGGGAAAAAACTAAGAAAGATTTCAGTTGGGAAGGAAGGACGGTGATTGGGAAAGCTTTGCTAAGGTCTTTGATCACAGTAAGTTAAGGAAGAGCTGTTGAGGAGCCAATATTTCAAAAGGACGGCCTGGGCCAGTGAATTCCTCCGTCTACTGCCGCGGGCTTCACCCCACCCCTTCAATCCGGCCTTTAATTCTCGTATGCAAATCCACGAATTGCCTGTTAGAACTTTCTTCTTCCCCTGCCTCCTTTCCGGAGCTCAAATTATTCCCTCCAGCGGGTTTTCTCCAGTATATAATTTCGGGGTTCCTGAGTTAAAATGGTTGTCACGCCCTTGAAAAGTCTTGAAACAACTGTCGTTCAGGTGTTCTCACATGCCGAAGGAGCAACTTGTATGAATGGGAACTTTGATGATTTGAATGAGCTTGAACGGCTACCACTTGAGTAAGAAGGTGGCGTCAAGCCTTTCAGGTGACAAATCGTGCCAATATTGATATGATTTGGACAGGAATACTCAAGTTTCTAATTTTATATCGTTAATATCACGTTTTGATTTATTTGATATAAAATCTATTAAACTGGAGGAAAGTGCTGAAACAAAAGGAATGTCCTGAGCGGTGTTTACAAACTAACATCCACTGCAGTTCCACAACGTAAATAACTAACATTATTTGAAACAAACTCTCTCACGTTCTTTTTGCCTATTATGTCCTTCACGCCACTTCGGAGCCGCAATGTCCCTCCATATTTTAATTGAAAAGAGGTTAGTAGACGTGGACTCGCTTCATTGTTGTCCATTTCGAGGGTGACAAAAAATAACACCAACTTACGTTGTTTCTGGGTGATTCTCATTTAACGGGACAATCGAGGTTTTGATTCTGACCAAAAAATGTTTTTCTTCTAAATTTATGATTTGTTTATTATACAATCTAGATGTTACTCTAATGGTATAGTGATGTACGAGCACGCATGATTTTCGTTTGTTTCCTCGAAATTCAGGTTTTAAAATTTTATAGGTTACGAGAATGGTATGTATCCATGACAATGAGCTTTGTCAACCAAATAACGATAGAATTACGTAAACGATGCGTAGGTAAGGTTGAATGAGACAGATATCTGATTTCAGTTTTTCCTGACTTTGTGCTAGAACAAGTATCACATTTTAATATTAGTATTTACTTAGTATCAAATACCAAACTTGAAAAAAAAATTGTTTCAAACAGCTATGACGGCTTTTATGTAGCCACTACAATGAAGTTTAAAATCGCCACGACAATGAGAAATCTACATTAACCTTCTGCAATTAGGAGTCTGATGAATACTTATAGAAGTTGAAACTTTCATTAAATAGAGTTTTTACATCAGCAGCTTTGGCTCAGGGTAATACACTGATGGGGGGCGGGCAATACAGTTTTAATGTAGGTATAGAAGTATCTCTATACGTCTCGAATATATTTCGCCTATGTTAACGAATTCAAAATGAGTTGATTCAGTTATTCATTAGAAAATGAAAATCGTTTCGTAAATTAACGCAGAAATAAGGAGAGAAGGGAGAAAGTACGATTCACATCTGGGGTAGGGAGCTGGAGGGGAGGCCACTCTTGATAACACCAGAGAATCTAACCCTGTTCTAAAGATGACCCATGATTTCGTTACGTTTCAAATGTTACCCTTTGTGTCAAATTTTTCTGCCAAGGCAGCTGACTCTATTGGTACCTCTGATCATAAATACCCGCAATGAGAAACGATTTTTTGGCACGGTGGTAGTGCATTGAGTTCGGAATTCATGCTCCACACTTATTGAAAAGGAAATCCATAAGTGAAGCTGTGAGGCGAAGTGTTCAGTTGCGCTATTCATAATCACTGACTTAGGGAATGCTCAACCAAGTGCACAAAAACATTGAGCATTTCTTCAGCCACATTTCTTTATTTCTTCAATTAATGGACAATTTTTACTTAAGCCACGGGCATGAATTCCACAATTAATCCATCGTCGATAATCCATCGTCAATTGACAGGAGTTCTACGTCCCAGTTCTGTCAAATTGTATACCGACGCTCCTATTATTCACTCAGAGCAGTGACAAAGACGTCTTCAATTCTCCCAGCTGACATTTTTTTAAGCAACACACCAATTCATAGAACTTAAAATTTCGGGCACAAAAATTGACTCAATCTCAGTCTCAAACAATCAGAACTATACAATATAGTGTGGTGGAGAAGATTTTAATTGTTTTCTTTTGATGAAGTAGCCTTTTTTCATTTGTATATATTCGTTTTATTTAATTTTTATTTTTTTTTGAAGTATACAGGGTGGCTCTTAATGAACGAACCACTCTTTCTATTTCCGTTGATTGTGGAGAAATCAAAAAACTTGTCGAAGTAACCTCCATTTATTTTTTTGTAAAAAATTTAACCATTGCATTTTTTGCGCATGCACCAACTTTGTTTTTTCAAACCGAATCCCCCAATTTTTATTGCAGAATCGGATTTTACATCCAATTTTATGAACATTTTACTTCGACGACTTTTTTTTTGGACGCACCCAGGAGCGTCCAGAAGCGCCCAAATTTGCCTATGCCTGAAACGTGGTGGTTAAAAGAAATGAAAAATCATCTTATCCTTGATCATATTTATTTTAGTTAGATGAGTTTTTAGGCAGGTGAGTTAGTGTCTAAATTGTCTTTTCGATTTGATTCCGCGATGAATCCAAGTTGTTTACCTCTAGTGGATCAATTTTATTCAAACGTATTTGGCACCATAACGTTCATGTTTTCTCCAAGTATCCTTCTGGGCGCAGGAACCGAACCATGCCTACAAACTAATGTAACTCCAAGGGTTTTACCCATTTAGGGAAACTATATTTCTAATTTCTTGTATTATATATTCATGTTACTTATCAGAAATAAACTATAATTTCATTTCATTTCAACTAAAACAAAAATGATCAAGAGGCAGGAGAAGGTGATTTTTCATTTTTTTTAAACCACCACGTTTCAGGCGTAGGCAAACTTTGGGCAATTCTGGACGCTCTTGGGTGGGTCCAAAAAAAAGTTGTCGAAGTAAAATGTTCATCAAATTGGATGTAGAATCCGATTTTGCAATAACAATTGTGGTGTTCTATTTGAAAAAACAAAGTTGGTGCGCGCATGGGCGATGCGCAAAAATGCAATGGTTAAAATTCTTTGAAAAAAAATAAATGGAGGTTACTTCGTTAAGTTTTTTGATTTCTGCACAATCAACGGAAATAGAAAGAGTGGTTCGTTCATTAAGAGCCAACCTGTATACTGTTTTTTTCATTTGGATTTGGTTTTCCAGATTTTGAAGTGCGTGATGGAGGATGATTACAATGATCCGTCATTCAAATTATATATTGTTTGCAACACCTCCCAAACAAGTCATCGACATTTTGTCAACGTCAAACAACCATTGTAGCTTTCTTACGTTCCTTATTTATAGTAGCCAGGTAAATATCGATGGTCCCATAGCATTCGCGAGCCTGGCAGCTGGCTTTCGCGAGACTTAGGTGAAAACCCCGTAATGCCGTAAAGGGTTTATAACATGCTTGGCTGCGGTCCCAAGGAAACCCCTAATCCTCTCTCGCAAATCTGCTCGCAACCTCGAAAACTCTGCGTTGAAACGGAGGAGGGCTTGGGAGCCTCTTTTTGAAAAGCTCCGATTGGAACCTGAGATAGAGGGGAAGGCGGGCGTGAGGGGCAAAGGCACAACGAGCCCTCCTTTTAACGTTGACGCAAAAGGCTTTTTCAGCTAACTTTCAAGTAACCGCTTTACTGAACCGCCTACGCAAGTATAACCCGTGAGAACCAACAGACTTCAGACAAGCATCGACGACCAACGTCTTCTTTTTTGCGGTACATCATACAAATGACGTCAACATCAAACAGATCTCATTTGTAATCTACAAGCCCTAACCTCTTGTTGCGCGAAGCAGCAGATAATATGATTTGGATTAATTGTTTACTAGCTGACCCGGCGAAATTCGTTCCGCCTTAGACGTTATAAATTATATAAATGAGCAGACTTCCAATTTTATCAAGATTTGTTATTTGGATATTTAATGGAGGTAATAAAAAAGCGGATATTTTGAAGATTATTTACTGGCCTGTCATTTCAGTGCACGCGTTCCACTTTTGATTGAAACACCTTGTGATGGACGACCTTTTGTTTCACCATCTGGTGCAAGAACAAATAACGGAGATGGTCTTCCGACCCGTGAACATGCCGCTTATACTTGACCAAGGAAAAAACATGGGTTTTCTAGATTCAGACCACAAACTTCTAGGTATTGGCCTTGTGATATGTTTATGGTCATTGAGAATGCAAGACGGATCGGAAATCAAAGTCGTTTAAACTCAAACGGCATGTCGGTTGTGATCATCAGGATCCCTGAAATGAGAACTTCCTCACCTTGGAATTTTTCTATGAGTATCATCGCGTAAATCACATTATTCATCAATTTTCATATCACCGAATGAGTTCCGTTGCACTTTTTTTTGGTTTATGTTCCGAAGCATGATTACAAAGGATCTAACCTGTAATAAGCCCGACACGTTAAAGTAATTTAAAAATTCAATTGGATAATTAGTGGCTTACTTAATGATTATATCGGTACAATAAGCCAATTGGATACAGTCACATCGAAAGTTGAACTTCAAAATTCAACTATAATTAACTACTTGACGCTTAGCTGTCAGTTGCGGGCACAACAAATGAACTGCTATTTAACTAACAGGCAGGAACTGATAGTGTAACTGGCAAGATTTTGTTTCATAGCAACAGATGCTTTCAGTTGCATTTTGTTTTTCCTTATCATTTGCTTTTTGTTATACCACGTTATACGTTATGTCATACGGGAACTTGATAGATAGTATCCTATGTCCTTCTCCTAACTCTAAGCTACCTCCCCACCAATTTTCAGTCAAATCAGTTCAGCCGTTCTTGAGTTATAAATAGTGTAACTAACAATTCTTCAAGCAAAATATAATTGCTTGCTTCGTACTTTCGCCAAATAAGGCCTCTTCAAAGCTGTTGCTTATATTTGCAGGTTCTAGAGGTTCCATCCTTCAAAAGGAGGCTTGTGGTCCCTTATGTAGATTTACTTTGATGGGATGTTGAATGTTTGTCTTCGGGTTGAGTTGTCCTTCGTCCCTGAGCCTCTGGCCGTAGTTGTATATATTATAATGGACTGTGTCCATATCCAGGGGATTTCTCCCTCTGACCAAACCTTAATTTTATTTTAACTTATTTCACTGTTTGTCAATTCTTAGAGGCTAAGAAACCAAGTGAACGGAACTTAGTTGGGTGATGTCCTCTATTTTCTTCGTCCGCTCATTCCTGCCAAAATATTAGGAGCATTTCTACTCTTTAATTATTCATAACCGCGTCACAGCTATTTCATGTCCACAGCATGACTGTGTAAAATTAACCCGGATCAGCCCAGAACTATTTTTCATCTTGAAATTCAAAAAAATTTCGTTATGTTCCTCTAGAAATGATTTGGATCGTGGGAAAAATAATTTGAAAAATCATCTTGACTTCCAAATACGAAATTTGACCCGTTGCCATATGGTTACGCTGGGCACACGGTTGGGCAATTCGTTGGTTGGATGAGTTGGATTCGTTCATATCTAACACTTTTCTGAAGATCTTGAGGATGCATTCGTGGGCTTGGTGATGGTCAGGGAATGAATGAATGAAGGGGATGAATTCTAGAGAGTGCTGAATTGTCTTTTCCAATTTCTGGACAAAACTGAGTTTGTATTTGTCCAAACTAGTTCCAGTACTTTAGAGGACATTCGGACGTTATGCAGTTTCAGATTTAGATATTTTTCAAATCCAACCAAAAACCTTTCAACAGGTAGGTATAGATAGTTTCTCGATACTGTGTTATTCTGATATATTCTTCAATCAGAGCATTTATATGCCAAAGTATAGTTATGCATCAACAGGTTGCTTCAGGTAAAGTACTGCATATATTTACAGGCAAGGTGTGACATTCTAGCATATCGTTGTTGATTAGTTTTTGAAAGAATATGGCAGTTTTTTAAAACATAATTTGATTGATGTTATTTTGTTATTCCTAGTATATTGGATTCCAGGAATCAAGAAACGTAATGTAACAGGCAATGAGTGAATAGTAATTTTTTCCATGTCTTAGTCCATAACGAATGTCATTCTTAATCAATATTCAGCTGAGATGCATTAACAATGATAGTTAAAATTATTGTTATTCCACCACTTTTTTTAATACTTATGATGAAATAAAAGTTATATTTTGCACAATTTGGGATTTCAACATATTTTTGAATCATCTGTAGAATTTTATTCTGTCGGATTCCCTGTGTTTTGATCCAGAAAGCCTAGTTAAATGTGGTTCGAACGGTGCTCGCTTGATCTGAAGTAATACCGTAAAGACATGAGCCACGGTTAAGACTGCAGACGCTTCCTTTTCCAAGGGATTAAGGGCGATTAATGTTTAAAGGCCGGCACCTTCTGTTTCTCAAGGTTCAAAACCTTCCTTCGGCGAGAATAGCGCGAGTATAATGGTCCCTTTCCCAAAGAGATCTCGCCAACTACTGAGAAGGGATAGGTTGGTTTACCCCTTTTCTTAATGGGTTGAATTAACAGGGGATTCCAGGCGTTCTTCGGACTCTTCGTAAATCCCAACGTCAAACATACCGAACCACATAAACCATTTTAGGTCGTTCGTTACGGTTTCAAGGATCGTTCATCAGCTTTTTAGGTAACGACACAATGGTGAGAATTGATCGTGGGCGTAAAGTCAAATGCAAAGCAGCATAGCTGTTTTCTTAGTACCATAGTTCATGGCTCACTAATTCCGCTAAATCTCAACCTACTCACTATTTTCATACGTAGACATTCTGTTCACACTTCTGGGCACCTTATGGTAAAGCGGCTATACCCTGATTGCGGGTAGAATTTCTTTTAAGAAAACTGGTTCCCATCTGTTGACACTCTAAAGATAACACTGTTGATTACTCATGTAGTTTCCATCGCTGTATGGACAGAATAATTGAGAAAAGTCTTAGGTTCTGTTATTATTCAATAATAAACCATTGTAATCACTCTTGAAAAAAAATGCTAACCCCCCCTGAAAAATTCATGGCTTACGTTTCAAAGGGTGTCCAAAGAATCCGAATCTGCAATACAACTTTTTCCGTCCGTACACCGTTCGTCGTACGCCGTATGCCGTACGCACGATTTCTCCCAAACGGCTGGAGCAAAAAATCTGAAATTTTCAGAAAAATCCCTGTAGGTCCGACAACGCCCCAATTCTTTAGATAGCAAAGTTTTTAAAATCCCTAAAAACCTCAAAAGAAGTCAAGGCGGCCTAAATATGGACTCTTTTTGAAGAACTCTATGACGAATCGAATCAGCCCTTCCCCAGGTCCGTAGCTCAAATCATTCCCGATGTATGGCCCGATTTATGGTGTTCACTCGAGTATCCACATTCACTACATCACTGGGTTACTGCGATCAAAACAAAACAACAGCCTTTTTTTCTTTTTTTTATCGCAGTAACCTAGTGATGTAGTGAATCTGGATACTCGAGTGAACTCCTAAAATGGTTTATAACCGATACACGGGTTGAAGCATTCTGATATGCATGCTCCGTCTTACGAAATTTAAAATTTTCAATCAGAATATTTTTCAATTGTAATCGCTGTTGAAAAAACGCTGCGAATTCTTTCACTGGGGTTTATTATTCAATGATTCGTGATTTGAATTTCTACTAAGCTTTTTAGTGTGCGTGTTTCACATGTGATAGAGCGATTATTCAATTTCAGGAGGCACACAAATATGATCAGCTGATCAATCCAAAAGGTATTTTGGTTGAGAACCGATTCAAGTACTCTATGCATATCTCCTGAAATTCAATAATCGTGTGAAAAACGCACACTCCAAAGCCTAGTAGAAATCATGAATCATTGAATAATAAACCCCAGTGAAAGAATTTGCATCGTTTTAAAAGTATTTTCAGTACTTAACATGTTTAACCGATCAAGAACAGTTGGTTTCGTTTAAAGATTTGTAGAATTCAATAATCGAATCGAGAAAAATTTTTCAATGCGCCAAACACCACCTCTTCTCGGAAACTACAGGACCAAAGTTAATGAAACGTATGAAAAATTAAACCTGAGTGACAGGCACCAATCTTGACCAACTCCCAAAGGCCCGAAATACTACAAAAATCTGATTATCGAAATCTTTCTCAATATGGTAAATGCTTTTCATGTTGGTTATTAATAGACGTCACATCGATGAGTCGGATGAGCCAATTCGGAGCGCTTTACACCGTTATGTCTAGAGGTTTCATTAAGCATCCAAACCGAATAGGCAAACAAACCTACGAAACACACTCCCATCTACGGATGTACGGATCATTGGAGCCATTTTAATGATAAAGATAATAACAGTTGTTTGATAAATTAATCATGAAATCCACCAGTGCAGATACATTGCTATAACCAATACCTTACCGCAACTATTTCGTTTTCCTCACTGATGAGGTTATGTGAGTCTCTTCTTGATTGTATTTAACCAACTTCGTGCTTATAGTTGTTAAAAACAGTCGTATGTTTGAGAAAATACATCGCTAGGGAGAAAGCGAGGCTATCAACTGGGCCGACTTCCCCAACGTCTGAATTTTTAAAAGCGGGTCAACGGCTCCACCCTCATGAAATTTCAGCTGAACGTACAGAAAGTGGAAGGAAAAAGGCGCACGTGAGGGGAATTTCAGCCACGCAGCCGTAACTGTTTAGTTTACTCTGGCGTCCATAGGGGAAACACTTTTGATAGCTTATGGTCGCGTCAATACTGTTGAGAAAACTCAGGCAAGCTGTTGGAACTTGAGCAGCCATTCGCACTTTATTCCGCTATACTGCAAAACTACCAACAGGTGAGCCAAGTTGAGCCTAGCTCATTGAGTTCAATCTTAACTTGAAACTTCAGTTCACAAAATGTTTTAAGTAATGATAAAAGATTTTGAAGCGAGTTCCGATGGTTAGCGCAAACAGTATATAAAGCAGGAGAGTAAAATGTCATAATCGGTCAATCAGGGAATGGAAAAATGATGATTGACATAATATGTCAATCTATTATGTTAATCATAAGTAAATAATATATCATATCACTTTTTCGCTTGCTCAAAAGCAACCAAACGGGCAGCCAAGAATCTAATTGGGGTTCATTTAAAACTAAACCGTAGAACAGGGAAACAGTGCAGTGTAAGTAGATGGAGCTTAATGAGAAAGGTTTGTTCAAAAATCCTGACGTCATCTATTCTTGACACTCTATGAGGTGTTTTCGGAACTACCACGCTGTGTACATCTTCTTAGAGGTGTGTTGGCATCCATGTACATTGCTTAGCATCGTACTTTTCCGTCTGCCATTTCATTTCCATAAATATCCTACTTTGAAATGAGATTTCATTTTGCTATAATTACACATCGCTCTTTGTGAGTTTTTGGACCATTCGAGTTTTCTCATCCCTTGAGTATATTTCAGAATTTTTTGTTTGTACGTTTTTCTCTTTCGTAATTATGTCAATTCGAATTTACTTCTAAGAAGATTTTTCATTTTCGTTTTGAAAACCGATGATTTGGGTACCTACCTACCTTCTTAGTACTCAGCAAAAGGTTCACTCCTGGGCCAGTGGGTCCCAAAGTGGTACTCTGAGTTTTTGGGTCCGTGAGACCGTGATTTCGTCAAAAGTTCGCCCGGCACCTCAAAATATCATTTTTCAGGAGTGAAAAATATCATTTTTCAAGAATTTAAAACAACAAATTTTTTGGTCAGAGCGCAACGCTCGGCCTACGTAGCCATGGCATCAACGTGTTAAGCAAGATTGAACGACTTGAACAGTTCAAGTTGAACTTGAGGAAAGTGTGCTTGATTTGTTCTACGTTGACTCATTGACGTGGGCGGACACGAGGAAAGTTGTTCTTAGTGGTTCAAAGTGGATTAGTAAGAACATTTCACACTCGGGCTTACGCAAAAATACTAACGGTACAGTAGTGTTGAAATTGATGTGAAGTGACGAATCTATGTTTCCACGACAACCCACAAAATTTAAGCAAGATCGGGTAACTAGGAGTAAAGAAGGTTATGTTTGATTAATATAACGTTTCCTTATCCAAACAATAAAGATTTGATCGTGACTTTTAAAAAGAATTCGAGGAGTAAAATTTCAAATGTATTATTATTTAGAATGTGGAGAGTTCCCGGCTATAAGAATTACGCAACAATGATCCGTTACTCTTTCGACCTACGTTTGGTTCGTGGTGTTATAGCTTGTGCAGGGCATTAGACTCCCCGTTTTGTTAGGACTTAACCTTAATATCCATTGAGCCAACAATAAACTTCCCAACTTGCTCCTCGCACCTCGTAGGTAGCACAATGCGCGATTTTCCTCATGTTCCAACTCCGCTCAAACTAATTAATTGACCGCGATTTCCAATCGATTCAAGGGGGTAGTTGGACCGCCGGCTCTTTGCCGACACAACAGGCCGCTTTGTGCTAGCGCCTAACTTTGCTCCCCGCCAAGTCCTGCATTACGAGCACGTGCAGCAGTTGGAAATTGATGTTGACAAAATAAGGGAGTTTCGTCTGTTAATTGAGTTAATTGGGGAATATCTCCCTCTACCGCCACTTGTGAACTCTCCATCCCACCGATTTCTCCGTTGGTAAACAATATTAATATTGTGGACGTTGCGCGAGTAATTCCGTATCAAGTATGTATGCTGTATTTGATTAGAATAAGCTGCCCCAGAAATCAATAAATGACTGAACCAATTAAGTTACCTACCATTGGAAATTCAATAGTTGATGAACCCGATTTTGGGTTTATTATTCAATAATAAACCATTGTAATCGCTCTGGAAAAAAAATTCTAACCCCCCTGGAAATTTCATGGTTTACGTTTCAAAGGGTGTAGAATCCGAATCTGCAATAAAAATTTTCCGTCCGTCCGCCGTACGCCGTACGCACGATATCTCCGAAACGGCTGGAGCAAAAAATCTGAAATTTTCAGGAAAAATCCATCTTGGTCCGACGACGCCCCAATTATAGAGCCAGCTCCCTCACTCAATTTAAAGTGCCCTTTAAGGGCTGTAAAAGTTTTGTAAAATCCCTGAAAACCTCAAAACTAGTCGAATCGGCCTAAATATTTTCCTATTTGAAGAACATACCATGAGGAATCGAATGAGCCCTTCCCCACGTCCGTAGGTCAAACCATTCCCGATGTATGGCCCGATTTATGGTGCCAACATTTGCGTTTTTTCGTTTATTATTGTTTGTTTGTAACCTAGTGATGTCCGGCCGATAGTCGAGTCGAGTGGATACTGCAGTGATAACCGATGTGAATAGCCGATACACGGGTTGAAGCATTCTGATATGCATGAAACGCTGATAACATGTAGGTAAATATTATTCAATATTATTACTGGGGTAAATAACTATTCTTTCACTGGGGTTTATTATTCAATTGGCTTGCCTTCATGATTTGAATTTCTGCTAAGCTTTGGAGTGTGCGTGTTTCACAGGATAGGGCGATTATTGAATTTCAGGAGATATGCATAGAGCACGTAAATCTGTTCTCAACCAAAATACCTATTTGGATTGATCAGTTGATCATATTTGGGTGCCTCCTGAAATTCAATAATCGCTCTATCACCTGTGAAATACTCACACTGCAAATTCTAACCTACCTCTATCGCTGATAGAGCGATTATTGAATTTCAGGAGATATGCATAGACCACGTAAATCGGTTCTCATCCAAAACACCTATTTGGATTGATCAGTTGATGATATTTGTGTGCCCCCTCTACATCTGTCTACCTTTGGCTACATCGTTTAAATTTGGATTTGGAGAAGTTTTAACACAATACGATGTTTTTATTGTGGGGGGTATTGAGGTCCAATAAAAAAACGCAGCAAATCCTTTCACTGGGGTTTATTATTCAATTGGCTTGCGTTCATGATTTGAATTTCTACTAAGCTTTGGAGTCTGTGTGTTTCACAGGATAGGGCGATTATTGAATTTCAGGAGGCACACAAATATGATCAACTGATCAATCCAAATAGGTATTTTGGTCGAGAACAGATTCACGTGCTCCATGTATATCTCCTGAAATTCAATAAGCGCCCTGTCCTATGAAACACGCAGACTCCAAAGCTTAGTAGAAATTCAAATCAATGCAAGCCGATTGAATAATAAACAATAGTGAAAGAATTTGCAGCGTTCTTTATTGGTTTTGCTTTCGTTACTTCCGGAACGTTTTAGACAAGGATTAACGTTTCCCTTCATAAGAAAACGAAATTATTTATAATATAATTCCAACCGAGATGTTGCTCTAATCGTGTCTATTTTGAAAGGGCAACCCACCATCTCGCAAACGTCGTCATTGAGGTTTCTCCTAGCTGTTGAATGGGCGTCACATTCCATAGTTATGTGCTGTTTGGTCTCAATGCCATTCACGCAGAATCTGCTTTGAGGTGAATCGAAGACACTTTTGCAAAAGTGACGTACAAGGACTCTGTTTGCTTCTTAACTTCTTTATTGTTTTATGGAAGGCATTCATCTAGTGCAAATCTCTAAACCAAGATTTCATTTTCGTAGGGGGAAACAGTCACAGGTACTTCTCCAAGGCATGATACCTCAGAAAATCACACATCCATTACAGTTCTGTCTCCGAATCATGCCGATATTCTGAAGTGCAAGTATCCGATCATCCGTCAGATAATCTTCATGAGAGCACGTAGAAGTTCTTTAGTACCATTTGAACTTTCATGGTCGTTCCAGTCCAGACATTTTTCATGTTCTGGCGCTCTCATGTCACCGAAGTCTTGTTAAGAGACGTGTAAATTCTGTATCCTACCCAACTTGGCAGATAGTTTTTCATCTATTCTGTTGGCTTTTTTTAGTTTCAAAAGAGCTAAGATTTTACTGGAGCGTACCCCATTCAAACATGGAGGCGAATGAAAAATAATGCATGTTGAGTCCGGCGTTGGGCATGTCGCGATGAAAGCTGCCGCGCTCGGACTCAAGTGATACGTCGCCCCCGGACGTCACCCGGTGGAAAGGCGTCTGACGGAGTTTACATGCTCACCCGTAAAGGGGTATTAATCTTGAACCCCAAGCCAACGTCTAGCTGAGGTAACAAATCTACCGCCGCTGAATTTCAATGAAGCTCCCTCTCCCTCTCTCCCTTCATTCCCAACACTCGCCAGCCTATTCCCCGTCCTTCTCGGCGATAAACATTCTCCTGTGTCCCTTAGTTAGGTCATTCAGCTGAGCTCGAACGCTTTCGTCCCCTTCCGAAAGACGCAGTCCCCTCAAGGGGCTCGCTCAATCTAATACCGCCTACTCCTTGGGCGGGGGTAGCGTTAAGCCCGAGGGATCAATTTTTCTTTCCACTACCATTTTTCAGGCGAGAGAAAGCCTTTTCGTCGAAGCTCGGAGCCTAAATCCACGAAATTAGGTAGTTGATCCAACCCCCCCCCCCCCCCCACGGCATTCAATCCTCTAATGACTTTCACTTCACATGTATAAATATATACATACATTATTTGCCATTCGTTACGAATGGATTTTGCCTTCAACCTGAAAATTGATGTGGCACATTCACCCAGCCGATACCCTAAGTTCAATACATGCAAATGTGGAAACACCCACTAAAGCCATAACCCCGGTATAAAAATATATTACGAAGACGTGTATTAGTTCTTTATTAGAGGTCCTTCTACGAACAGATAGTGAATCATTGGTATGCATGCCTCCAAACCTAGAGTTTTATTGTCCTTGTTGGTGAAGAAATTACATTATATGGGATTTTTCAAGTATCAAATTGTTGAAATTTTTTTTCCATCCTTTGAATCCTTGTTTCTGTTTCTGTGTCTGTTCTTCTAACCTTAATTTTGTCTTGTATTTATGCCTAAAAAAGGCACAATAAATCATTTAAACGAAGTTGTGGGAGCCCAGTTTAATGATGGAAATTGTAGGAAACCTAGTTGATGGAAACCTAGAAAAAGTATTTGGAAAATGTAATCATGGATTTTTCCCAGAAATAATGTCATGACATGTGCCAGAGAAAAGATGCATAGTCTAATGAATCTTCCCTATTTCGACGGCCGAAGTTCAGTTTATGTCCTCTCGTTTACACGTTTATATGGAATTTATAAAGTTTATGTTAAATGTCTGCAATCAATTTAAAATTCCTCCATTAGGACCTGTCTTTCCCCTCCCTATTTTATTGTCCTGAATTCATTTTTTTCAATATAAAGAAAACTAAAATTAAACTCATATTTTTATTTATTATTTACATCCATACATATATCGTCGTGGGTAGTAAAACGTTATATGTTTATGTTTTACAAGATTTAGACAACAATTATTTTCATATGTTGATTTTTCAAGTGCATGAGTGAATATATACTTCAAGATTTGTGTTCCACAAATTTTTTTTTCCAGTTGATAGGAAAGAATTTTCAGGAGCCATCCTTCTGCACCTTATTGTTCACTGTGTACCAGCCAAATCATAATAATCATATAGCCAAATTTCAGCTACAATCATATAGGTCTCCTCACCTATTTTTCTACGAATCATAATTATGAGCATATTTCGTTACGTAACGTAACGTGACAAACGACAATTTGGTTGTGTGATAGCAAAGACATAAAATGTCAAAAAAAAACGGATCTCCCGCTGACGGTCTAGAATACCAAAGTGTACCACTTTTGGATCTTGGTATCTTGTATGTTTTCACTTGGGCAGGGTTAATATTGTATATCAGGTATTATTGTTGCCATTCTGTTTTGTTTTCTGTAGCAATAAAAAGGTTCTCTCTCACTCTCTCTATTTCACTCACTCTCTCTCTTTATCTCCAGGAAATTACAAATTAGGGAAAATGCTATTTTAAAAATTTTACTTCATAAACCATTCCGATTCTGTACCGGTTTGTGTAGGCAGTTTTATGTCCTTAATGTAGAAGCTACATTTATTAAAGAACCCAGTTTAATTTCATTAATTAGGGGAATAGATGTTTGTCATGTTATGATATTGAACATAGCACAAGATCAGCAACTAGTTCTAATATAAGATTATCGAATATCAAGCTGGAACTTTTCAAAAGCAGTGCCTTTGTTGTTGCTTTGCATTTTTCTAATACCAATAGCTTAAATTTGCGCAAGTATAAACATATTTCTAATTTCGAGAGGGGTATTCACCATGTGGTTCGTAAAAATTTGCTAAAAATACATTGATAAATGAATTTTTTTCAAACGGTTAGATAATTAGTATGAATTTTTAGTGTAGTTAAGATAGAAATCATTTGCACGGGACACAAGTTCGTTTGGAACCTAATCATTCCGTGTGCACTTACATTTTTCCATTGTCTATTGAACATTTGATCTTGATTCTTCTTTTACAATTATTTGATGTATGTGTGCGAATTACATTTTATTTACCGTTTCCGAGTTTTTTTTGTTCTGTATATTCAAATGTGCCAATGAATCTATCTGTTTACCAAAATGAGTCCGATATACATTTCATGGGGCCGATCGATTAGGAATGAAATCAGCCACAAGATCAGTTCAGCTGATCACTGTGCCTCCATGTGTTGTGACCAAGTTCTAGATGTCCCACTCTGTTAACTCCGTTGAATAGGTACCAACCTTTTCTAGTCTTTCTAACAAAACAGGATCTGATCAAACAAAGCTCAGAAGATCTTCAGGGAGGCGTAATGATGCAGATTCTAAAATCGGGAAGGGGCCAACTAACCATATCCATCACACTCCCTGGGCTCTGGAAAAGCCGGGGGGGGGGGGACGAGGGCGCATGAATAGAATAGTGATTCTCATTCGGGGGGGGGGGGAGCTCGTAGTAAGTTGGGCAGGGGAATGTCAATTTTAAATTTCATATTATGCCAGTAAATAGGATAATGCATGGGAGCGTGGGAATTTTCAAGTTAGAACAGCTCAGAACTTCCACCGACTAGAAAGACCGCTTGCTCGGAATCTTGTTTTATACACAAGTAATGCTCCGCCCGTAGATGATTCAGACGCTTCTCTCTCCCAGTATGTCTCCGTGAAGACCAACCACACATCACACGTTGAACGAAAAATAATCTGAACAAACAGAGATAGGTTTCTTCAGGGATAATGATGGGAACACGAATTTTCAAGTTAGAACAGCTCAGAACTTCCACCGACTAGAAAGACCGCTTGCTCGGAAAATAATTATCTCTGTATCCAAATAATTATCTACAAACATTCCACCCCATATAATGATCAATAAATGTTTTTTCTCTCTCGTCCTTCATTATCTACAAAATAAGTAAGTTCCCTTACACAAAAAATCTACAATGGTGCAATGATACTGTACGTAGACTCGACGAGGAAATCTACGATTATACCAAAATGGAAAAAAGTCAGAAACGCGTAAAAAAAACTAGCAATGTCCAATAGATATAAATCTAAGATTTTGTGAACACCAACTTATGCGTATAATTGAGGAACTTACTTTCAAAAAGGCACATATCCAAATCTGGGAGAAAACGTTTTTTTCTCAATTCTCTTTCTCTGAATATGAGTTGACTCAGATCCCCCTTTCATTTCCGAACAAAACAGAACATAACCACGTCAATTCCGGGGCTAAAGTTATGTGTTTGCATCAAACGGTAACAAATCCGTCCCCTACATTTTTTTCGGTGCCTTGCAATCGAAATGGCACACATCCTCCGAATTCCGTCAGGCGATAAGTCGTGGGTTTTCAAAAAGGCACATATCCAAAAAGAAGCATCGCGCCTTCGTCTTGACGTTGAATATTTACACGAGACTCGATAGACGGCAGGCATGACAAATGGAAATATGGAGTCAGGTAAAGTTTTCAATAAAACGTCCAGAATGGAGAATGAATTCTTTCTTTTTCAAAAAGGCACAAATCCTTGAGTTTTGATCAAAAGGGCACATTTCCAAAGTGAAAATGGATATACAGCCTCGTGTTTTTGAGAAAATTGATTCATATTCTGAGGCACTTTATCTGTGCCTTCTCACACATTACTCCGATGAGAAACTGCAGAAAAATATCTCCACTAATCTGCAAATCGTTTTTTTCGCTTCCTGAACATTTTGTTGGAATGGATATGTGCCTGTTTGAAAGTGAGCTCCTCAATTGAAGAATTTTTCGTCAATCTTGGAATCCTCGCTCTTAATCAGGATTCTTAACCACTGTAACCACGTAAATTATTCAAAACGGACTGAACTCAATAAAATCGCGCTCATCGTTCCGAAATGAAATTTCGCTTTCAGTTATTCGATTTAACATTCAAGCTTCCTGCTGTACCCAAAGTTGGCTCATGACTCCATTTTCAAACGGCAACTTCAGAGGTTTTTTTTTTCACCCCTTTTTAAAACCTCTTTCATGCCGTAACTTCGTTCATTTATTTTGTTGCAAACATCGCGGTTCACAAGCGGGGCGATTCCCTCTCTTTTTCTATTTTACCCCTTTGAATCCGTTGATAAACGGGGGACCGCGAAAGAATTCTAATGAGAAACCCACAGAAAACGAACAATGGGTGGAAAAAGGAGGTAATTTTACCACTAATTCCCGCTTCTCGCTCCGTTCTCCGGTTCAGAGCGGAGGCGACTCTCCTTGTTGTTGATACGACGTTGAATTCGAAGTTTTTGAAGTGTGAAAATTAAAATATGCACCGCGGGGGTCTACAAATATGAGAAAAATGAGAGGTTGTACCGTTCGCGGAGTTTCGCCTTCCTCCCTCAATACCATCTGAGGTTAAGGGGGTTAGGCTTTTTGCAACTTTGGAGAATTTAATTAGGAAACCCTTCTTGAGTGAAGAAGATATTGCGTGCTTTTGAGATTAAGTTCACATACCGTCCGCGTTACAATCAAAAAGCGAAATTTCAACCTCATTCCAACTTTTCCCGAGATATATGTTATACGGTTTCTTGGTATTTCGGTGACTCTTTTGTTTTCACTCTTACCAAAAAAAAAAAAACTTCGTGGTAATGAGATGGTTAAATCTGTGAGGAAAAGAAAGCTCGGTTTAATTATTCAGAATTTAGTTTATTTTGAAGGAATGTAAATTTTTTCAGGGCTTACCTTAAAATGAAGAAAATGATACTCCAGTAAGACAAATCTTTAATACACATCTTTGGTTAATAATATTTGCTTCTCCTTTACGGAAAGTAGAATTCATGCAAGAAGTCGGTACAATGTTCGTTCTCCTAAATGTTCACTTGCTCTTCGAGATTCAAAGCTTCTAGATTTGAATCCTAATTTAGGGTTAGTTATGGGAATAATTCTCGCTTATCTGAGCATCATCCTGAATGATCTAACGTTGAAAAGGTATTGTGCTATCGATCCCACCAACCTGTTTGAGAGAATTTCACATTACGCCATGGCAATATGAAGGAAAACTTCAAGTACCGAATAGATACAATTTTTAAGATTCAAAGAATGAAATTAAGGGCATTGTTCAATGATCCCAGGTACCATCCCACTGATACACTTTTTCAAGATTTTAACTTCTTAACTGTCCTTCAATTGTACACACTGAATATGATCGAACCAATTCATCAACACAAAAGTATAGGTATATTTTGCAGATGTCCCCATCCACTATCTTCACTTCTCTATCATCTGCTATTTTGCACAATCTTCACGGCTCGTCTCGCCGCATCTTTCACCACTCAATCACCTGCATCTACATCGCCAGCAATATTCAATGCAGCTTAACTATTTTTTAAAAAAAAAATATTATTTTGTCAATGGTAAAGGATCAAATTTATTTAAATTGTAATATTGGCACTATGTGCAGTTTGTAAATAAATAAATAAAAAAGATGTGAGACATCGGCAATCAAAATCATACAGACTGAAAATTCCGAGAGTTAAAAACGCAATTTGCTGATTTGACGACAAAATACAGAGGTATGTAAATAATAAATAAATTATTTTGAAAGAAATTAAAAGCCAAATATACGTAGTGAACAGCTATTCAAAAAAGAAACTTGTAAACTGGTGAGAGATAATTCGAATAAGTACTTTTTAAATGGAAATTAATCATTTTTTAATATTAATAACAGTATAAATTTCGTATCAACTAAGTTCAGGGAAGAATAGTCTAATATTCTCATATCAATTTCAAAGCAATAGCATCCATAATAGCTACTGCGCATGCGCTAAAGTAAAATCTTAGTAACAAACCCCGTTGCTATAGTATACATACGATTTGACGAAATTTTCAGGGAATGTGCAGATTGGTATGAATTTCATTGTTCAGAAACCAAAACATCACACGGACTAAGTCACTTGCGAAGTTGTGGAAACCCATTTCAATAAAAACGGAGTAAGATAGAACAATATAAGATGGAGAATAATGAGTTACTCAGTTGAATCGATTTCAACGATTAGGTCATCTCGAGTAACACACATTAACTATAGGTCGAAATATCAGTTTGCGCACGCAAACTCCAATCCGGGTGCATGCGTCCGATCTTTTTCAAATATTCAGGCTAGTCAGGGAAAAAATTTTCGATGATCTCATACCAATTTCAACGCAACAGTACTATCAGTGATTATTGCGCATGCGAAAACGTTAACCCTCATCATCAGTTATCGCTTTAGCAGGAGTTCGCAGTTTGCGCTACAGATGGTCCCCTAATAGTTTGTAGTTGTTTGTTTAGTAAACTCTACCATATTAATTTTCTCAAGTTGCAGTGGTATGATTGCTCTCAAATGTTTGATAATTCAATAACCCAATTGCAATAATCTAATATAAATTTCAACACAATCCTACCATCATTCTATCCGATTTAGAATCAGAGCTAAAGACCCATAATACATTTCAAATAACCCCCTACAGGCGTTGGTTGTCCCATCATCATATCCTATGAATCTTTTTAAGTAGCTTATATTTTAGATTTCGCGAGATTATCCCGTTATAAAAACGCTGCAAATTCATTCACTGGGGTTTATTGTTCAATTGGCTTGCGTTCATGATTAGAATTTCTACTAAGCTTTGAAGTGAAAGAATTTTGAATAATAAACCAAAAATCTACACGAGGAAACTGTGTGCAAGACCCATCATGGCAGAACTTTCTTTGTCCTAATTCTCGTTTTTATTGTTAGTTTCGTACAAACCATTGTTATGTAAACTTTTATCAGGATTTTATTGATGTTGATAAAAAATGTTCCGTTTCCGTTTTCTACTGTTGAATTCATCAGATGAATAGACTACAGATTCTGTAGTCTACAGTTATTGCTGTTCATTCATAACATCTCTATAATCATCTATATTGTCACATTATCAATATAATTCTACTAGGATATCTCTGTGTTTTGCTCAAATAAATAAATAGATGCTACTTCACGATTACAAAAACGAATATACCGCTCTCGGCGCTGAGGTATGGACATTCACTAAGTTCAACTATACCAGCTTTTGTGCTAAGAGAGGATGAACTGACACAGTTACAATACCCACAGAAATGATGACATCGTTGAAAAAGTCTTTCTTGGTATACAGAGGTACATTCGACCACACACCTTACATTTAATTTATGCGGAATTCCCGTAAACACGCTACAAGGGTTTATTGGTAAAGAAAGGTTGTGAACGTCGAAGTTTATTAAATCCCTCTTTCTCGAAGGTCTTCGGTTGGTTACGGAGTTAATCCCTCTTCCGATATTCCCTCGTTTACAAATAAGGGGGTCAACCGCCCGCTTCTCCTCTCCGCCCGTCGTTGACCCCGAAAATTATCTGGACGATCACGTGCACGCAAGTCTCTGGTAACGATCGCATAAGCATAGGTTTGGATATCACATTTGAATCCCTTTTCATTTGAATTTGTATCGGAAAAGGAGTTTTCACATATTCGGGATTGAATTCCGATGTAAGTTTCGCACATTGTTAATCATCACAATACAGTAATTCTGTACTACTACACGGTCTCAAATTATCAATCATTGAAATGATTCACAAAGGTGGTAGATATGCCAATTATATTAATTCCGCCCTGTATAAAAATTGCGCTCCTTGAATAAATTTTGCTAAGAAACATACAAGCATACCAGAAAAGATATATTTTCCTGTAAACTGTTGAGTTACCAATGTGAGTTATCAAGTGACGCCCTTTAAACGAAAGACTTGTTGACGACAAACAAGCCCTTGGAGGAAGGAAAATATGTTGTGAAAGCAAATGACTTTACTTCTGCGTATAACCTTATTCTTATTGGCCGTTTACATGAAATGTTGAGATGTTTTGAAGTATTATTTTTCTTGACAAACTCACGATTTCCCAAGCAAAATTCATCATTTCCCAAGTCATAGTAAAGATTTCCCAAGTCAGACTCTTAATATCTCGATAAACTGATTTCCCGTATAAACCTAACAATTCTAAATTCAACCTAAAAATATTCTTCATATCCCAGGTGAAATTTATCTTTTTTCCAGTCAAATACCTCATTTTTCATCTCAAACTCAACATTTTCCAGGTCCAGTTCACCATTTTTCAAGTAGGTATACCTACGCTATAGTCAATGTGTATACTTAATGCAAGCATATATATGACCTTTTCAAAATTCCTTTATAACCTTTTAAAAATTCACCTTTGAATATTTTTCCTGGACTGTTCAGACTGAGTAGAGAAAACAATGCAAGAATAGAACGGTGAAAATACGTGATGTTGCTAATTTCTATTCAGTTGATTGATATTTTGGATGGTTAAGAATTCTGAGTAAAGTAGGTGATTACTGCAGAATTCTTTGTAATGCAATGTCCGAAAAACTGCCCCAGAAAGTCCTGGTACGAAAAACAGTTATTATTGTCGGATATTCATTCGTTGATACTCCATTACGTCTGTGTCCATGGAGGTAATTCCTTCCTTCAGCTTTTGTACTTACATTGAAGTCCTATTTGTTTCTTTGGATGTCCGTTGGATAGGGAATGTACCGTAAATATGGTACACTGAACCGCTTAAAGCAAAGCTGTAAAAATGAAGTTAATCGAAAGGATCAGCGGATACGTTCACACTTGCTCATACCAAAAGGTATTCAAAATAGTTTGAAACGCCGATTGCAAGCTGAAATTTTGATTTTTGCCAAGAAAGTTTGTTGCCTGAAAAATTACTTCCCCAACCGATTGGTACATACCACCCATGTACTATAAGTTTAATGATTGGGGTCAACAAGGGGCAAGGCCGACCCCACCTTCAAGACCTGGCGGTCTTGCGGGTACTGTATAACCAGTTCGCCGTCTCGTACCTATTAGGTACTGGTGCTGGAAGTTCTTCTAGGTTGGACGGTGCTGGCATTGAAACTCAGATTATCAAGAGCAAAATTAGCTGGAAAATTTGCTGGAAACCATTTAATGGTTCCAACCGTCATGGAACTACGTGAGTCGTTCAATTGATGAAACAGGAATTCACCCCGTGGAGGATCACTTGAAATCATTACGAGACATGCCACTTTTAAGGATCGATCGTGAATTAAAATCCATCCTGTGGACTGTTAATCATTATGACCAATTTATAAGGGACTTATAATATTTTTTGCTCTCTGTTACATAATATAACTGATAAAAGATATGAAGTAACCTTGGTCAGAGAAGTGCGTTCAAGTCCTCTTTGTTTCTTTGTCAATTGGTTGGATTGGGACTGTGTACTGTAGACATGGTATACTGAACCACTTGAAGCATATCAATGTTGAAAATTTATTTAGTCGATTCTCCGTTCAATACCCTTGACCAGCGTCTATGTTAATATTTTTGGACATTTCACACCCTAACCTATAATCTGTGAAAAATAAACCATCGTCTATGTTAATATTTTTGGACATTTCACACCCTAACCTATAATCTGTGACGCTGCATAATCAGCGTTTCATGCATATCAGAATGCTTCAACCCGTGTATCGGCTATAAACTACAAGTATCCATATCGGCTATCACTCCAGTATCCACATTCACTACAACTCGACGCTATTGGCCGGACATCACTGGGTTACAAACAAACAATAATAAACCAAAAAACGCAAATGTTGAAACCATAAAACGGGCCAGACATCGGGAATGGTTTGAGCTACGGACGTGGGGAAGGGCTCATTGGATTCCTCATAGAAAGTTTTCAAAAAAAGTTCAAATTTAGGCCACCTTGACTTGTTTTGAGGTTTTTAGGGATTTTACAAAACTTTGACAGCCCTTAAAGGACACTTTAAATTGAGTGAGAGAGCTGGCTCTAGAATTCTGGCGTCGTCGGACCAAGATGGATTTTTCCTGAAAATTTCAGATATTTTGCTCCAGCCGTTTGGGAGAAATCGTGCGTACGGCGTACGGCGGACGGACCGAAAAATTTATATTGCAGATTCGGATTCTACACCCTTTGAAACGTAAACCATGAAATTTTCAGGGGGGTTAGAATTTTTTTCCAGAGCTATTACAATGGTTTATTATTGAACAATAAACCAAAAAGAAAATTGAAGTGCTGTGTTTGCCACAAACTTTTCTACATCAACCATCGAAGCAAACAAACCATGGCCAAGTATCTTGAATGTGAAGAAAAGAGTGGGTGAAATTGAAATATTGAACTTGAAAATTTTTCGGGAAGACCATTTTGTAAATATGTATTTTCTGGTGTATTTTTCAAATAAGTTTCTTCTGTGTGATGTTTTAAAGCTATGTCATTCATTTGGTATAATTCAAATATTCGCATTTGAATTTTCTTGGTGTTTTACAAGTGTTATTATTACAATATTACTAAAAAGTGAGTGGGGTGAGTCAGTCACCGCGTTGTACAAGGGGGCTTGGAATCGGCCGTTTTAAACTAATCATTTTCCAAGTCTACAATCAACATTTTTCTAGCCTAAAGCAATATTTCCCGCCCGTCAAATAGATCTGTACCGATTGTGAGGACGAAAATTAGGCAGATTCACCATTATTGTAATGATGAGCAATTTTGTCGCAGCGTGTACAGAATTCATCGCGAGCAACGACTCGCAAACTAGAAGAAAATTCATCACAATGGAACGTTTTATCAGAGTTAGTACAAGGTAAGAGCGGTTAGTCAACAAATCGTTGGGACAAACGAAGAACGTTGAGAAGACAAATTGTGGCTACCTACACTCTACAAGAATGTTTACAATCTTGAGATGGAAGTGAGGTCGAGTGAAACAGCAAGTTGGAAACAAACAAACGGACCCTCTCATCTTGATTGATATGAGTCATTCTTTTAAGATGGTATCTTCTGCTACATAGAGCTTCTTTCTCCAAACGGCGGAAAATTATCTCGGGAAGACGAAATGGTTGATTGATATTGCTTGAAGGTTCCGCGACTCTTGTTTGTAGGGATGAACTGCGTGGAGGTGATCTAGTCTGAGTAAAAGCGTCATTGCTGTCACGTTCGATTTTCCTGGAATTAATGAATCTCCACTAATTGATAATCATTATTATTATTAATTTGCATCAGTCAGAACCAATCTCAAGTCAAAATAGTGGCTGTAGAACCTCAAGGATTTGGAAAACAGTAATTATATTTTATTTTCAATATTATATTCTAATACCAGCTTACCGCTTCTTCTCATCTTTGTAAGGGTGACGGAAGCTTTTTTTTCACTTTCGGAAACAACTTTCAATGAAAAATCAAAATTCCCCAATCGCATTTCGTGTTTTGGACCATTCTGAACTTCCGTTTCTTGTCTACCGGTGTGTGTTCCATTGTATCCGTCCTGGTGTCCACAAAACCTTGCAACATGATTTACGAGTTTTAAAGGAACAGTGGTCTTGCCACAATTTTTTTAGTAAAATACAAGGGCTTTTCCCCAAACTTATTTCATTAGCTGCAAAGGACATCGTCGATATATGACCACAAATCCATCTGTTGCGTGGTGGCCAATAACCTACCAGTCCACCGGAGGTGAAGTTAAACAAACCCCAAAGGCTAGCATACCTCGACCTAACGAGGAATTGATCGCAACACCCGCTGCAACACTAGAAGTTGTTTTTAGCTCCACACCTCTCTACGTTTAAGTACAGTGAACAGAATATCTGTGGCTAACCTGAATGCTGCAACTGGGTGGATTCAGTGTTCGCTCTCGCAAGGGTAGTCAATCTGCAATATTTCATAAGATAGAAACAGAAACAGTGACTATGTCAGTTCCCGAGACTGCAGTTGCCGAGAGGCAAAAATGAACTTTTACCTACCCTTTAGGGTGATCATTAATGATACTGAACTCTGAAAAAGAGGCCAGTTTCAGTAGTGTGGTACTCAGATGGGTCCGCGGTGGAGGGTCTAGCATGATTGGGTATCAACAGGTAAAATTTTACCTCACCCAACCCTCTTGGACATAAACCTCCAATTATCAGTTGGTCCATGCAATTGCCGAGACAACAACAGGTTGGTGCAAGATATTGCCGGAAAACAACTTAAACGTGCAAGAATCTGCAGGCTTTGCTCTGGGTTCCAGTTGATGAGGGAATATAGAGCAGCGAGACAGCTGGTCTCGTAGCTAAAAAAGATTCAGAGTTCAACCCAATCGGACCAGAACCTCAACTATTTTTACCAAGTGTTGTGTATCTCATCCCCGGTCTAGAAATGGGGAGATGAGAGACGAACAGCAAACAGGCACCGCTCTTAAGCGGAGACAAGCCAAGCGGAACTTAACCATCCCAAGGAATATATGATAGAGAAATAGAGCCACAATACACCATAGTGGTTCCTATGACCAGGGATTCCTCCTTTCCCTTATCAAGGAAAAACTAAGCTTTATCCCCTAATTTGATGGAACTGTCATAAAATGTGCGGGTGCGGTTCACTAAAACAATAAAAGAATGATTTTCTCATTTTCAAGTTTTTGCTCAAAATCCGAGAGCTGTTTAGTGATCTCGCATCAGTTACTACAAAGGTAATAGGATCACTATTACATCCGCAATACAATAAGCGAGTTAGGAATGCAATCGATGAATTCATATTTTTACCAAAATGTACTTCAATAAAGTTTGTCAACTAGGAAACAGAACATTAAGACATTGTAGCTAAAAAATGTGCTGAAATCTGTACTTATAGTATATTTCTAAAATCAGCTTTAAAAATCGTTGATTGTGAAAAAATAATATACATTGAAAATATTTGAATTTAGCAATATGAACTAGGCCTAATTAAGAACTTGACACAGATCCAATAAATTGGAGAGGTTAAACACCAACAAATGGTTTACAATCGTTTCACAAAGTATAAATCATTAGGCAAATGGATTTGTTGTTTATCTAAACATATGAATCACGCATACAATTCTAATCTAAAACTCCTATTCTTCAATGAGAGGAATGATTTGAAAATTGGCTCATCTGGTCATGCTGCACGGCTGGATTTTATTTATTGGATTTTTTTAAAGGAGTTGTTACTTTTATTTAGGGCCAATCATTGAGTTCGATAGACCTGCTATAGAAACCAATTCCCGACCCCATTTCAAAAACACGAGAACCTAAACGTCGAATTCACTGGTTGTGGTGGTAAAAGGGAAACGGTAGCCGTTAAACTTCAATCCTCGCGGTGCCAACATAATGCCAACTTCGATAGAAGTTTGACCCTAGCGGGCGTCACAGGCTGATTTGAATTGCTTCGTTTGAAATCTAGACCGGTTATAATACTGCACTGCAGCTATACGGCGTTCACCCACTGATCCGGGAGCATAACTTTTCAAGTTTGATTACGGTCTGCGTTCAATTGTTAATTATGTTCAGGTTGCCCACCCGCTTCAATATTGGGTGAGGGTTCTCTTGGTTATTCTGGACCCCCTTTAATCAGCTTCCGATATCCCCTTCGGGCAAAGCTGTGGCGTTCATGACCATCGAGGGGGCTACTTCGAATCAACAATCGAACCGACAAAAGTCGAATTTAATAGAATTTGGACGGTTAAACGGTGGTATTATCTAATGTACACAAGTTTAAGAAAGGTCTGAACTTTGGAGTAAACAGCGAAGCTTGGTCATTTCAAGTACTAAACACCTGTGTATATAATTAGATTGACAACTGATTGGGAACAAAATGAAGTAGTCTCCCTACAAAATGTACGAGTAAATACTCCACCATTGTATACAAGGGCTAGTCAATCTGCTGAATCACTAAAACGGCCTGTCATCATACCGTACTTGGAGAATAGGAATGGCAAGTCCAAAATAGCGACTTTTGAGTTAAGCTTGCTGGCAGATAGATCTAGGTTGTTAATTGACACAACTTGAGAGCGGTGGTTAGACTACTACCCGATTCCTGATCCTCACACCGCAACGGGTCAGTTGCAATCAAGGTGGCTGACAGTCTTGTCAAAAATGAAATTTCTATTCCGATTACCAATTTCAATTACAGTATTGTCTTTTGTAACTCGTCTTTGGAAATTACAGTAATTTTAATTGTCGACAAGCTACACAACTACTGTATTTGGAAAAAGTACTTGCTGTAGACTAATTAGAATTAATTTCTTGTAATTTTGGGCACGATCACTTCAATTACTCGTGATAAAAACTCAGTTTGTAGCAGTTTGTTCCTAAAATGAGCTTTAGTGAGCATATCGACAAGGAAAATGTACACCTCCCTCCTCTAACGTTGCCATCTCTCGTTTCAAATCAGTCTCACATTTCAGAGGGCCAACGATGATCCTCCTAGATCGGCCACATATTCCAATAACCCTACAGAGTGAAATCCAAAACTTAAGAAAAATTAAAATATCACAAATTTACGAAATAACACTAATGTTTTTATGTTTTTTATTGATAGATGTCCATCCAATAAATCTAATGAGCCTACCCGGACTGCTCTGCGTTCATCCGTTTGCTCTCCCTAAGGGCTAAAAGTTTGACGAAATCAACGTCAATTATAGGTACAGTTTGTTCATAGCAAAATGTTTCACTGTTTTGGTCAATTTTCTTCTGTCGTCCAGTTGGGATGAATAGTTAATGGAAAAAATTTTACGATTAATTTATTTCGAAATTCAATTTCTTTTCTTCTTTTATATTGAAGAACCCGGCTTGCTGTATCAAGTTTCGTGCGCATTTTGTATACTTAATCTACGCAATACATTTTTTTTTCACATTAGAGCTTCTTAGCTAGTAATAAAACGACTCAAAAATGTGTTAAAATGTTTCCAAATGGTGATGAAACAACTCAAAACTTTTTCAAATTTTGAGGAAAATTATATTAAAACTTTCTCCTGCCGACTAATTGTTTTTTTTTAGAAAATAACTGATCCCTTAAGTACCACTATTGGTAAAAACGAAAATTAAAGAATGAAAAATCACGATTTGGCGAACTATGTTAAGAAATCAAAACTTTGAACTCGTTTTCCAAATATTGCAGATTTTTCGCTGGTCACTACCATTCTTGAGGTGCGATATGTGGCGATAGCTATTTCGCATATGTATGAATCGCACTTAGAAACAGTGATCTCTACTCCATAATGAAACTGTTTGCTTCCAAAATTTTCTGGTAAAACAAAATTCTTTCAATATTCTGGATCGTATGTTACACTTTTATCTGTCAATAGGATACCGAGATAAGGATTCGGTTTGGGACTGCATGTTTTTTTGGATTGTTAGGGAAAGGAAGAGGTGGTTGTTATCCTTCCGATGGTTGATTCGACTAGCCTGCAGCAACTAGACGATCCATTGGTAGGAGATCCATATCAGTGACTGAGATCGCAGTATTGTTAAGAAAGACATCAGAAAATGAAAAAAAGAAAAATGAAATGATTGCACGTTCTAAGATTACTATACAAAGTGGCCAGAGACAATGCCTCTCCCAGACCAGACGTCGGAGACTGTGGAAAAAGCATTAGTGGACCACATCATAAGTCGTTTTGGTGTTCCTCTGGAAATTCATTTGAACCAGGGACGAAATTTTGAAGGTGATGTTTTCCAGCAAGTCGCCAAGTTGCTTGGAGCTAGGAAGACCAAAGCCACTCTTTTGCACCCCCAAAGCGATGGCCTTGTGAAAGGACTGAACCGTACTGTCTGGCAACTTCTGTCTAAAATGGTCTCAGATAATCAGCAGAATTGGGATGAGCATCTTCCTGTAGCTATGTTGGCTTAGCGGGCTGCAAAACATGCGAGCACGGGGTACTCTCCAGCAAGGCTCATTTTGGGGAGAGAACTTCATTTGCCTGTTCACCTTCGTATTAAGGAAGCCACCAGTTGGAAATACTTCGGTCCTCGAACACTTTGAAAAATTACTTATCCACCTCCTCAAATCACACGAGTTTGCTAGACAAAACCTGCGAATAACGGCTGAGGGAATGCGTATAAGATATAACGTAAAGGTTCGAAATGGCATTTACAAGGTGGGAGATAGGGTTTGGTTGCATAATCCACGCCGTCACAAGGGTATGATACCCAAATTGCAAAGAAGTTGGGAAGGCCACTGTCATGAAAGCTTTGAAATCAAGACAACCAAAGGGAAGCTGCGAGTGATCCACCACGATCGTCTGAATCCCTGAATCCCCATTGTGTTGCTCTGTTTTGAGAGTTAAGATCGTAAAAATAGTTATGGAAAAAATATCAAGAATAAAAAGTCGAGAATTTAGCTAAGCTTGCCTTGAGAATTTCTTATTCGGAAATAGTACCGATATATTTAACAATATTAATTAAATCCAAAGAAACGAGTAAGGACGTTATGTACTTAGGTTCTCAGAGACTGTCTGATTGAATGGTTATCAATAGGAAGGTGATTTGGGATTCAGTAATAAAGTAATGTCCTTTGAAGTTGCGTCAATGAAAGATGTATAAGCTATGGGTATGGGCAATTTTCAGTAGAGCACGTTTTTTTCTTAATTTTCACTTGAACGCCGTTGATAAATTCGAAAGGAATACTAACTAAAAATAAAGCGAAGGAGAGAACGAATAAAATGAAACAGTTTTTTTTTTTCTTCAAGAGTTTCAAAGAAAAACTGAATGTAAAATGGTCGTCTAATTGGAAGGGTTTCAGACCGTTCAAGAAAGAAAACAGGTGGAACGGAGGGAGAGGGAGGGGGAAATGAAACGAGAGGGAAGTTATAAAGGATGGAAGGCGAATGTAAGTACTGTCGGGAGGTATGAAGGGAAGGACAGAAGGTTTGACAAAGAACAAGAAAAGGTGTCAGAAAGACGAGAAGAACGTGAACGCCCCTTTAATTTGGGCGTTAGACTTTTGTGTCGCGAGTGGGCGGAGAGGCCCATTGTCGGAACAAGGTAATTTCAAGAGGGCGCAATAACTGAAGCCGACAACGGGCGCGCGCCTGGAAGCACCACGTGAGCCTTCGTCCTGCCACCTTGACGCACAAACGAGGGGTTTTTCCCTTCTTTTTTTTTTCTTTATCCTCGCATTCTGAGGAGCGTCACGTGAGATTTTTCAGGTTCTCGTCGGATAGCCAGGTCGTTGAGGACGACAGAAGAGCGTGAAATGAATTCGAATGAATCCAGGCTAAACGTGACAGGTGTAGTCCGTGTGCTTAATAAGGAGTAGGTTGCGATACATGTTACTGTCATTCATTGATCAATTGCTGGGTTAAACTTGATGTTAAGTTAGAAGGACTACAACCCACAGTCGAAGAGGTTTGATTGAATCGGCCTCTGATATCCGTCAGAGTATTTATTTATTTAAATGAACGGCAAAAGCCAATATGCAAAGAAAATACAAAACGAGTTAGACAAATACAACATGACATAACAATAGAAACAGAAGCAGATAAAGAAATACAGTGAAACAAGAAAGGATGCAAAAATACAATAAAAAGGAACAAATCATTAATAGAGTGTCTTCCAATCTGTCTTCAAGTCTTCAAAGTTTTAAATCTGTTAAAAGAGAGCCAGCAGACGCTTCAGGCTGAGAGAAGAGGCACTAAATATGCCACAGTCACTTGACTCCAGGAAAGCATTGGCCTCACGAGGCAAACGAAACAACATGTCAGAAGAAAGTCGTGGGCTGCGAAAGGCACTTGGAACATCAGTGTTGTTCCGTAAAATTGAAATTAAAAAAAAAAAATTAAAATTACTGGTGAAATTAATTTGTTTGATCGTATCTTTGAATCATTTAGGAAGTGACTTTTAGGTGACCGAAACAATCTGAAAACCTTTGGCACAAATCAATTTTAATATTTTTGGCATTTGAATTTAAACTTTTGGCGACTCAATTTCAACTTTTGGCATACCAATTCGAGCTTTTGGCATATCAATTGACGCTTTTCACAAACCCAACTAATCCAACATTCCACCCCATATAATTATCAATTGAGGAGCTTACTTCCAAACAGGCACATATCCATTCCGACAAAATGTTCAGGAAGTGAAAAAAACGATTTGCAGATTAGTGGAGATGTTTTTCTGCAGTTTCTCATCGGAGTAATGTGTGAGATGGCGCAGATAAAGATGCCTCAGAATAGGAATCAATTTTCTCCAAAACACGAGGCTGTATATCCATTTTCACTTTGGAAATGTGCCCTTTTGATCAAAACTCATGGATTTGTGCTTTTTTGAAAAAGAAAGAATTCATTCTCCATTCTGTAGGTTTTATTGAAAACTTTACCTGACTCCGTATTTCCATTTGTCATGCCTGCC
The DNA here is from genome assembly GCA_031894815.1 of Creontiades dilutus. Lineage (NCBI taxonomy): Eukaryota > Metazoa > Arthropoda > Insecta > Hemiptera > Miridae > Creontiades > Creontiades dilutus. Next base: position 403,105 of record JAVIWC010000637.1, read on the forward strand.
GTCTATCGAGTCTCGTGTAAATATTCAACGTCAAGACGAAGGTGCAATGCTTCTTTTTGGATATGTGCCTTTTTGAAAACCCACGACTTATCGTCTGACGAAATTCGGGGGATATGTGCCATTTCGATTGCAAGGCACTGAAAAAAAAGTAGGGGACGGATTTGTTACCTTTTGATGCAAACACATAACTTTAGCACCGGAATTGACGTGGATATGTCCTGTTTTGTTATGAAATGATAGGGGAATCTGATTCAACTCATATTCAGAGATAGAAAATTGAGAAAAAAAGTTTTCTCCCAGATTTGGACATGTGCCTTTTTAAAAGTAAGCTCCTCAATTAATGTTTTAACTTTGAAAAGGTTTTTGCAACGGGACCCCTCGCCGAAAAGCGACAGGGAAAATTGAGACAAAAGTCGCGCGTATTTTTATAATGATTTTCACTTATTACCGATCGTTGCTAGGGAAATTTATTTTCGCAATTTTTCAAAATTGTTCACCACTTTTTGGAAAGCTGTGAATTTATTTGACACCAGACCACATCCCACGCTGCCAATTTCCCTCTCCTTACATCTCGGAGAACCATTGGTTACGAGTTCGTTTTGTTGACAAAACTTCTTATTGGAGTGAAGTGCTGGCTTAGTTACCTATGATTTTCAGTTATGACCGATCGTTGCTAAGGTACACATTTTGTGCACATTTTATTCTCTCCTGAAAATTTGTCGCTCAGGCACTTAGGTCGTTTTGCCACTGGCACCCTTCAATTGGTGAGTCAACATACTACGTAATCGCACGGAGTCAATGTTATCCATGTCAGGAGCGAAGATCACATCGATGCACGATACATACTAAGTCACTCGCGACGAAGTTGTGGAAACCCATTTCAAATAAAAACGGAGTAAGATAGAACGAAGAATGAAAAGAAGAATTTCCTCACTTTTGCCCAAATGGAGGTATGTTGGATGTGCTAGAAAAATTCGAAATTGTTAAAAGTGATAGGTCAGGAAAATGTTTGAATGATGTCATTCCTCAAAATATTTCACCATTATTGGGTTCTTTCTTGTAATAAGTTTGGCTCCGCCTCTCCATAATGATACTGTTTGTGCCCCTTTCACTTTGTAAGCCTTGAGTGGCATTGGTTGGTCCTCCCCGCCCCTTTCACTTCCTTGAGCCAATGGGATTCAATCTCCTCTCATTCGATCCTGTATAAGATATGCTTTCTGTCATGTACTTTCAGTTATGTTTGTTACTGATGATGATCGAGCCGTCAAAATCGATTTAACTGCGTAACTCTTTATTTTCGTGGAAATATAGACAACGTTCTATCTTACTCCGTTTTTATTCGATGCACGATCCTCCTCCCTTAGGAGTATAAGCCATTAGATTCAATTCGAAAAAATCTTCAGCGGACCCCTTGGTTTGGGCAACCATGCTGAATATTCTCGGATTCCCCAAATCGATTTGGGGTCTCTGGAAAGATTCAGGATATATTGGAAAAGTTCCAGGCCAGTTACAGGGGTCAGATCTTTAATAATATAATACAGTGAGAGTTACAGTGAGAGAGAGAGAGAGAGAGAGAGAGAGAGAGAGAGAGAGAGAGAGAGAGAGAGAGAGAGAGAGAGAGAGAGAGAGAGAGAGAGAGAGAGAGAGAGAGAGAGAGAGAGAGAGAGAGAGAGAGAGAGACAGAGAGAGAGAGAGGGGGGGGGGAGAAAGAGAGAGAGGGGGGAGAAAGAGAGAGAGAGAGAGAGAGTACATCACACTATAGCCGTTAGGCTTTAAGCGGAAATTATCCGGGGGTGCAGGGGCCGACTTTTCACACAATTTTAATCTGAAAACTATCAATTTGCGAAAAACTAGCCCATATTTGAAATTCCTGTGATGGCAGTACTTCAGATTTGTATTCAGCACCCCACAGAAACCAAATTTAGTGCTTTCATTCATCTAAAGGTTTTTGGCCTAGTTTTGAGTGGTTGTGAGTGGCCAATGTCAACGGTCTATTCTATTACCTACCTATTATAACTCCCATGCTACGTTATGTAAGTACTGTAATTTTGTAATATAAAATTGTATAATCTTTCAGTTTACCCTTCATAAGATTCTACATTAGAAAAGTGGTATTCGTCTCATTGAATACTGTCAGGTAAAGTTGTTAGGTTAAATCACCCTGAACGAAATGACTAAGAAAGACGCTACCCTTGCTAACACTCTTTCAAATTGGTAAAAAGGAGCTTCAGAAAAGAAAAAAAAAACATTATCAGGAAAAATGAGAGTGAAGAGAAAGATTTCAAAATATAACGGGAACGACTGATTCCCCGAGGATGAGGAAATAAAAAGCTGCGAGGGAAGGAATAAAATTGGGTCGCCGGACGCCGGTGTGGGAGTGCGAACTCGAGCAGGTTTGTGCAGGTTTCCGCGCGTTCTCTCATGCCCAGGGTTTTTTTTTAGCGTGGGAGTGTTTTTTTTTTCTTCTTTTTTATGAATTCGATTCCGCGGCGCTCTCCGTCTATCAGCGTCGCTCCATCTCTCTTCGGATTATTGCCCTTGTTGCCTCCAGGGGCGCTCCGCTTCTCGCCAGGATGGGTAAAAATTGAGTTGGAACACACCGACGAGGGTGGGAAAGTGCTACTCCTCGCGGCGACCTGAATACAAAGGAGGGTTGACACCGGAACCCTGATTAAACTACATTCCAGGTTCCGTAGCCTCTTTCTCCCCATTTCCCCATACAATTAAGACAGACTGCCACGCTTTTCCATATCCACCTCTCCCCCCCTCATTGTTATTGCTTTCGCTCTTTGATACCCTCCAGTCGTTTTCCCAATGAAAGGCCGTTACACTGTCTGATCCCCCTTTTGTCGTTTTAATATCTATCTTGGCTGATTATTACGTTTCCAGACCTTCTTTCCGCCCTTTCAAACCATTGGGCGAATACCTTCTCCTCAACAAAGCCACTTGTGATCCTGCGAGTTGCAATTTATTGTTCGTCCAGGGACCGTTAATAAAAGGATAAATTCTCCCTGTAATCCACATTGTTTGAGCTCCCTATTCGTAAAACTACAATAACAGTATCATTTCTGTCGGAGCCATCCAACCTTGATATTTCTGTACCGTGCACAAGATTCCTCATGAAAAGGCTGATAGATTGTGAAAAACATCTCTCCTCAATTCCATCTCCTATTGTTGAGAAGGATAATCGAAACTTTATTGTGGTTTGGGATCGTATTAGAGAATGTATATCATCGATAAAGAAATTTTTGAGAGAACATCATTAGTAGCGTCCCTCGAAGTTATCATGAGCTAAGACCAAATAAATAACCATTGTGCTACAATTCTGCGTTCCTACTAAAATAACTAGAACTGAGAGGAAAGATGGGTAGTGTGGATCGTTGGAAGAGGAAGGAGCAAACACAATTTTGCAGCAAAACTGAATTTCAGAAAGTAGTAGGGAAGCTCACTCCTTCTCACTCACTGGTTCTTTTACATGCATCCGTTCCTCCATGCCACTTTTTCGGTGAGATTGGGGCAATATTGCACTGCTTTCGTCTAACCCTCGATGGACGTTTTCTTTACTCAACCTGGCATTATTACTGTTTTGTTTAAGCGGAATTACCCCACAATAGAAGAAACCCGAAAAAGAAGTAAAACGTCCTCGTAGCAAAGCCCGTTAAAGTTTCGCAAACCAAAAGGAGAATTTCCGCTTCATAATAAGGCTACGCGTTCGAACTCGTCATAGATATCAGTATTTTCGGACCCGGAGTAATAGGAAACACTGATTAATCAAATCAGTCTTGAAGCAAATAACGGTGAAATCACATTCCCTGACTCGCTGCTTCTTCCAGCGAGCATCTGTTGAGCCAGTGGCCTGAACTCCGGGGAAATGATAAGTTCAACGAAAATAAGCCACAGTCCAAGAAGTTTGATTATCAATTTTTGATCAATTTATGATTAATTTTTTCACCGTAACATCTCCGAGACATCAAAAGCATTTCCTCCCACTGAGACGCTGTTCAGACTTTTTGGAAACATCAGGGCAGCGTCTCCGGAGCCCTCATCTTGATGCGTGCAGTGAGATGCTTTAGGTATTGGGATCCCGGGTTATGTAAAACTCAAACTCAATAAAACCCCACCTTTTTTCCACGTTTGAATTCGATCAGGAACTGTTTAGCATATTACTTGAGGCCGAGTCCTTGAGACATTCATTGATTACTTTCGGTGTGTTCTGTTACTCCTATGAAAGCTAAGTAATTTCTCCCCTTCCCATCTCCCAAAGACTCGTTTCCATATTTTGACTTCATTGTCTCTACCTTTCTTGGATGATATTTTTCTTAAGATGCCATTAACAGCTACAGTGGTCAAATTTTCTCCCTTTCAAGCATTTTGGCTGCTATCATCTCTGGCGTTACGTCTTGTGATCAAATCGTCTTCCAGCCGTTTTTTTCAATTCCCAATGATTACAAACGAAGAACGGGTGAAAAATCATCGTCTGATTCTTGGCAGTTTGCACAAGTTGGAACGTATACTTTCCCCATTCCGTGTAAATATGCGTGAAATTGGCAGTAACCGGAGAGGAACTGTATTAAGAAAAAGTTCACCTCTATGTTTTCTCCCAAAACACTTTGAGACAAGTGGTATCAAGCGTGCTGTCCATCTCCCTCTTTGCTTTTCGGTCCACATTTTTACCCATAGAGTGTTCTCTTACTGTTTTGATAACGTGGGTTATTTCCTCTCTTCCCATCTCTGAAAGACTCGTTTGCATGTTGGGAGGTCATTGCTCCACTTACAGTGCTTAATGGTCACCACTAGGAATACTGGCTGTTACTTTATTTAGATTTATGTTCGTACTAGTGGTTTCCTCTTTTAAATCATTATCTTCTTGGTCAAGCTCTTCTATACACCTCATCATCTCATCTTTTACCTCACCACAGACTGAGGAAATTCGTATTGACCAATGAAACTCGGTACCTGCGTAACCGAATCGTTACACCTGCTGCTACTTATACTACATTAATAGTTCCTTATTGAGCATTCTTCAGTGATTCCAAAACGTTCAGAGCCGGAACCATATACGTAGATTTATCGATTATTAGTTTGATTTGTAGCTTTGTCAAAACGAATAAAAACCATCATCTGTAAGTGAACCATACATCACAAAGACAATCATATATTGCAAAAGTGTTACAAACCTGGCTAAAATATGGTCCTACATGTAGTAATTTTAAAACACTGACACCAACCGGGCCTAAAGGATGTTTTCCTTATTTCGCTGGAAATGCTATAGTTCTCCGTTATCTAGGATGAAAAATTGGGCGTTCTTATGCTACCAACTACATCTGGAATCAAGATGATTTCAAAATATCATTCTCAACATGTAGATGTTTGTGATGCGCTTGATGTTCGTGCATGAAATCAGAGAAACTTTTGTTCTCCAAAAACATAATTCCCACTTGGTTGGGTGTAAACTTTGTTCTCGTGTCTGTAGGCCTATACATTCTCATCAAGCCCAACTATACGTAGTTAGTAGCAGTTAGTCGGATTACCGATAATGAAAAACTGATGAGCGATCCGATTCATTGAGCATCGGTGCAAACCAGCGGCCATCTAATCGCTGAGAGGATTAATCCAGCCTCCCATCATGTGAATAATCCAGGAACTCTAGGCAGGAGGGATTGGTGGCTGGTTCGTCAACTATTCAGCGTGAATGTCAACTCTGTCCCGATCATCTAATCCAATAATACGACCAGATTCGATCTATCGGGTGACTCGCAGGAGTTTACATTCACCGGAACATGAAACCTGGTTAATGTTTCGTCAATTATAGCATTCCATAGAATTTGGAGAACAAAGATGTTTGGAAACCATCCAGTCATCTAGTTTCCCAATGACCATACTATCTACCTACTACATTATGTAATATTTAACAATACCCATTTAGGAAGGAAGATACCATTTGGTATAGATGAAGTGATCGTATCCCTTGGGAGTATTAAAAAAATATGAAAATCTCACCAAGCAAAAGCTTAATTATTTCATTCATCATAAATTCAGCCAATTAAATAATGTCTGGTGGATTAACTGAAGTGATTGCCTTCTCACACATGCTTACACGGACAGTGATGAACTTAATGCGAAAAATTAGCTGGAGTTGTCCCTATTGCACCTGCTGAGGATCCAAAATCTAAGAAATGTCCCCAAATGACCCGGGGGTTTTTCATCAGAAAAAGTGATTTCCATTCGTGATCGCAAAGCAGCAATTGCCTAGTTAGTATAAAAGTAGTTTATAGGGAACAATAATGAATCCTGCAATCACCCCAGAGTTTTGTTCTTGTTCAGGTAAACAGATGTTCAGGATGTAGACAGTAGATGATGGATTCGTCCATACATTACTTTTCAATCACCCAATTTGAATCTTGAGTAGTAATTTGACCGTTAAAGAGAGCATTTCAAAACAGAAAATAACATGCCAAAACCGTAATATTAAACATTTTCGAATTGCCATGTTTTTCAATGTCACGGAAATATATTACAAGTGGTGAAAATTACAATTATGTTTAAAGATGAAGGTCGGTCATTCTGGATAATTAAGTGTGGAGATGCGAGCAAGATTACAGAGTCATCTTTTAACGGGATTAAGGGGCACTTTCACCGATCAAGGTTAATGTCCTGTGAACTTAACCAAAGGGCAACGGGAGACAGCGGATTAAGAGGGCCGTTAAGGGTTTATCTTTCTGCACGTTATTTCGGAGCTAAAAGTTCTAATCCTCTTGTTGGTGGACGAGGTTTAGCAAAAATAGAATCCAAGAAATACTATCGATATGTCTTGTATGACAAATAAGTGTGGCCCAGAGCAAAAATTTCGGTTCACCTGTGCTTGGGTGCTCCAATTCATGTCTGGTCAGACTGTTGTATTGCGGAATTGAGCCTAAATACGTTTTATCTACACTGTGATGTAATTTTTACTGAATTATTAATTCATATTTTCAAAAATGGAACTTACTACCTAAAAGAGACTTCATATATCGAAAGAAAACAGTGATAATATCATGACATATTATTTCTAAGCCAAAATTTTAACGTAATAAACTCATCACTAATGTTTTGTTTGAGACTGCTAAATTGTTAGTTCCAGCTATCATCTTTCATATTTTCAACCATAACCCCCATTGGTGCTAAAATAATAAAATTCCATGGGAATAATATAGCATATTATGCTATTCTCATTCCTCGGTGACTTGGCAGCGTCTAGTATAATATACTTTTCTAAACTTCAGTGATTCCGTGGCTACTTGGCAGTGTATAGTATACTATACGTGTTCAAAACTTGTTCAATTTGAACATTTTCGAAACTTTTTCAGTTTCAACACGTTTTTGGAGGGTCATAGACGCGCTTTATGGAAAAAATGTTGAAAAAAATTGACATAGGAGAACTTTGCCAAGCACAGAGTTAAGGGGAGCGCGGAACATTTAGGAACCGTTTTATTCCATGTTTTGGGTTTAGCGAGCTCCCAATAGTACCTAAGATCAATACTGGAACGTATGATGTTTTTCATCGTAAAATATATTTGGCGACGCTAAGTATTCGAGAATACTGAGTTTAACATGGCCTAACAGGCAATCACCTACAACACTCGGCTTTAAAGTGCTCCGTAGACTAAAATTGACTTATCAAGTACTGTAGCCAAAGCGACTTTAGTAATTGCTTTATCAAGCCTTTCCTCTCCTCCCCTCTTGACTTTAGTTATATATGATTAACTCGTCACTAAAACAAAGCGTTTCACTTCATTTCCCTTCCTCCGTGACTGCCTCACTCACTGAGCTCAGCATCTCCGCCGCCGACCTTCTCCCCCACTTTGGTGGAACGCGGTTTGATAGATTAGTCTCCATCGATCCGAAGCGATACCTAATTAATCAACTGGAACGCTTGCTTCCAGTTTTCGAAGACCCCTCATCGACGGATCCTCACCTAAGTCCCTCGGCTTCAACTAATAATGCAACAGATTGGGGGGAAGTGAAGACCTGGTGACCTCATTCACCACTTGTGGATCATATCAGATCAATTGACTGGAGAATCTAAACGAACTTCGGAAAATGATTCACGATTCATGCCCATTAGGAAGGCTATTTAAAAGAGGAACGTTTTATAAGATTTATTCGCAAGGTCCAACTACTAGATGAAAGAGATTATCATCGAACATCTTTCAATCAAGAAGTTCTAGCCATCTAGTTTTCTTGCTTTTTTTTCTAACAATGAATAAATCATAGAAACTTACAATTATTGTACGCATTTCTTCAACCTTGAAATTTATTTTATATAACTAATAGCTTCATGTGAAAAACGCTGTGAATTCTTTCACTAGGGTTTATTATTCATTGGCTTGCGTTCATGATTTGAATTTCTACTAAATCGATTATTGAATTTCACTGAGATATGCATGGAGCACGTGAATCTGTTCTCAACCAAAATACCGTTTGGGAGAAATCGTGCGTACGGCGGACGGACGGAACCTAAGTCCCTCGGCTTTCAACTAAAATGCAGGCATACAAATTTTATTGCAGATTCGGATTCTACATCCTTTGAAACGTAAACCATGACATTTTCAGGGGGGGTTAGAAAATTTTTTTATAACTTCGTGTAGTTTTGCGTATTACAATGCATTATTGAAGATAAACCAAAAGTCTACCAGTAACAATCTAGTTATTTAGTTTGCATTATGTGCACTTAAAATGTATTTATCGCCATTATAAAAAAGGATAATTGGGTAAACATCTTATTCGGAAATAAGAACTCAGCCGACAAATAGCAAATGAAAAGAGAACTGATTCACTAATTTTGTCGAAAATCCGCATCATCAATCGCAATCAGGATTGCCAACTATTAATTATATTGATCATCCATCAGTACAGCATAAATGACAAGAAGGTTTTTTAATGATAGTGAAAGTATATTAACAATGCCTCACTAGGATTTGACTTAAACCCAACATGCTGGATCAGCAGCAATGGGTTGATCCTATTTAGATCTCCAGCTGAATTACGGATAAGTCTAGAAACAGAATGACTTCTGCAATCGTGATTATTAAAAGTTCTGTTGATGGTTCCCATATAACACATACATATCTGACCCTCGCTACTCTCTTAGGAAGCTTATCGGAGCACGGAGGATTCCGTACTGCTTTGTTCTGGAACTCTTCCATCACCAGTTCCATATCACATTACCGAATGGAATAAGTAGGAATTACATAAAATAGAACTGTTAGATAACTATTCATTTATAAAATTATAAGCTGTAGTTCAATAATAGCCAGCCTATTCATAACACAACACAAGGAATACGGGTAAACATCAGATGTTTCCATCCATAAGGCGTGGGTCTTTTCAAAAGCCACCCCAAGTTGATGGGGATTCCCGCCTCGAAACTGGATGATATCGTGATTTATACTTCCCACATGTTTCTGTTTCTAGCTTAGAGAACAGATCTTCATGACACATACGACTATATTTACTCCCTATTTCAACACCAACATTTTGGAGTATTAAGGACTAAACTCCTTGAAACCTTGTCATGTGATATTTTAATCTTTTAAATGTTGAATTTAGCAATGTGTCCTCATACCTCCTATGCCTGTGGTAATGTCAGAGTTAGAAGTATTTACACACAGTGTAAGATCCAGCTTTATCTGGGGGACGACAATAGGTCGCCACAACAGACTAGATACCATAACAAACGTAAGAGGTAACACGATCAAAAAACAGGTCGGGTAGACAAATGTGCCTGGGAAGGAGTTGGAACTACTACCAGTATAGTCCCATGTTGGTATCGGTCCAAACGAACACGTGGACGACTTATCTAGAAGGGGCACGCAATTAAATCACTTCAGTGATACACCGTTAAAACTCCCACACACTAACCTCACAAGACACCTCAAAAGCCAAACTCACTATTTTAAGGGAGTGGCAAAAATTGTTAAACGCTTACCCAACTTGACAGAATTTTCAATAAGTGGAATCCCATAAGGATGGGTTACCGATTCCACACATTCGACGATATCGATTTATCGATGTTTTGGCACCAATAACATCGGTTTGGTTTACTTTACTTACAGAAAAAATTACAACTAGTTTGATTGCTAAAAACGCTAAAAAAACATATATTTATTTAAAATTCTTTCAAATGCTGCAGTATTAGCGAATTTTCGAAGAAAAAGAAACTATAGTTCTCAGTGTAAATTATTTAAAATGAGAGTTCTGAAAAAATATTTCCACCAAAATCCGTTTCGAAGCATTCTAAATCCACTGTAAAAAGACACCAAAAACACTTTCCGGACAACTCTCGATAGAATTGAGATTAAAAGCTCAAAAGTCTATCTAGGCTTTCAAAAGGCTAAGTTTGAAGATTGACACAATCACCTACTCTAAGGGGAAATTTGGGGCGTTTCAAATTGGGGAAATCAGCCGAAAACCCCCAAGCAAGTGACCCTCTTTAATAAAGGTTTTTTTGGCACGCTGAATACGACGGTGAAATCGGATTGGAGATAACTCAATCCATCCAAACTAGAGCAGTTTGAAGATGATAAAACGAAGTAGACAGGCAAAAGGGAAGAAAAAAAATTATGAAATTCTTCAGCTTGTGAAAATTTTCAATGAAAATTGCGGTATTACACAATCCTCAGAATACTAGCAAGAAGCGAACGATAGTGCCGTGGAATAAGGATATCGAAAATATCGAGTCAATCTCAAACATCAACTCAAATATCAATATCGATATTTTGTCTCGATGTCCCATTTCTAGAATGCCATGGTTTAAATCAATAAATGGGATGTCGGAATGTTTTTATAAAACCATCACGAGATTAAAGAAACGGTCATGATATTACCAACAGATATCGATGTAAAATGACCTGTGTTCACTGTCCGGGCGAAGAGGACCATGAGACATATTTTTTAATGTATGAGAACGAAAGGATAGAGCTTCTCACGAAACTAATAACTAAAGTAAATTCCCTCTTCAACCTCTCCTTCCTTATAGCATTAAAAAACTTGGAAATTTATGGGTATGTGTACACATTTCTCCAAAATATAAATCGTGGAATTCAAGGAACTATTTTTTCCAAGTAGAAGTGATCATATATAGGTATCATATGCACAATTATTTCATTCAGAAGTTGATAATTTAGTTGCTACATTGTATTAAATACAAATTTTGTTGTTTTGTTGTATAGTGTTCTGTAACTGTACTATAGCTGTGTCTTTTATTAATACCAAATAATAATTTAAGAAAGAAAGAAGTAATTTTGTACCTGTTAATATCGGTCCCTTTCATAATTAGAAAAGTATGTCTTCAATAAGCTAAATTAAAATCATAATTTGTGGGGAATGTAATGAGATAATCAATGAACAATAAAAAAAGTCAATTTATTCGTTTTTAAATCTTATATTTTACAATTTATTTTGTCTTGATGGTGGATTGACTTGTTTTGAGCATCAAAACCTAAGTGAATGTGATCTACATTTCTGTGCTTGTCGAAGCACGGGTACCAACATCAATATTAACTTCCACCTTCAATCGGATCAGTAGTTATATGAGTGACTTCTGGAATCAACAGGTAAGGAATGAACAGTGCCTTTGAGAGTACGGTTTACAAGATGTCCTCATGTATACGGTTTGTACATGACGAACGTGTCCCTCGGGGATCTTCCAGACATACAAACTTGATAACCCAACAACTTCGAACGCCATATTTGAAACCAGTTGAACGCGAAATCGGCGGGCGTGCGTTCTCAGGAACTGGTATCAATAATCAAGTCACCGGTATTGGCTTGTGAACTCCACGAACGGCTTCCTCTCGCCGATTTTATAAAGGTCATTAACATTTGATGAGATTTAGGGCGCTTAATCGACTCATTGCCGAAAGGTAATTGGCTCCCTTTGACGTTTGGATGTTTGTTTGTTCGGACGTGAACAAATGTTACGAACTTTGCTCATCCGATTCGGATCCGAGAGGAATTAACCTGTTCCGGGCGGCTGGCTCCGGGATTCACTGAACTTCGGAACCCGAATTTCGGGTTCATTAGAACGATTCCAGTCAATCAAAGGAGGGATTCATCACGGACAAAAGTGCTTTTCCTACGACATTCAACAAGTTTCCTCATTAACAGACTTTTAAGATCTCCCCTTAACAGGTCATCAACGATGACTTCTTTTCATTTACCTTTCCTTAAAAAGGCCACCACGATGAGGCAGCCTTCTCAAGAAGTCGATAAAGCTAATCAACGTCATTAAACAACCGATACCGACCGAAGCCTACAATCTAAATGTTGGTTCTAAAATTATTCCACGGGTACTCTTTAAAGTTCCAGTTGTACAACATATTGCTTCCGAGTCTACCAAGGTAGCGGAAGCATTTTTTTCACTTTCGGAATGTGGAAATTTTTTTGTCTCCAAAACCAAAAATTCCACTCGCATTTTGCGTTTTAGACCTTTCTGAACAATTTTGGTTCCGTGTCTGTCTGTGTGTCTGTCTGTCTGTCTGTCAGCAAATCCTTGTTACGGGCAAAACTACACGAAGTTATAGTCCGATTTTGATGACATTTTCAGGGATTGTTCGGGTTGGGGTGTAGATGGTCCCCTATAGGTTTCATGACCCCCGGATCAATAGTAGCCTCTGCGCATGCGCAAACGTGAAATCCTTGTTACGCGCATAACTCCGGGAGTTCATGACTGATTTCGATGAAATTTTCAGGGATTGTTCGGACTGATGTAAAGATGGTCCTTGTGAGTAATAAAGAGAAAATAAAGTTTTAGCCTCGAACTTGGATCGAACCATATTGAACCATCATTGAACGATGCATATATTTTATTTTTCGAAATGCTATAATGTCAATTTATCACTTTATTTATCAATCCATTCAGCGTCAATTTGTCAACTGTCAATTTTATAGTTTGTTCAATAGTTGAACATGCCTACCTTTATTTTCTCAAGTTATGCTCCTGCATAACAATAAATTTACCCTAATTCAATATTTACTTCGCCTAATTGAACGAAGTTCTTTAGTCAATAATAATTTTCAATGATCTATACAGTCATGTTTTGGATACGAGGAAGCTATGTGACACACCCACTTGGCAGACGTTTTTTACATGCCATACCGAATTAACTAAATCATATTCACATCAAAATCGTAAGAGGACGAACTGTAACTGTGATCATTACCGATTAAATAATGTCAAGTATCATATAATAAAATCAACCAACAGCCAGGAAAACCCAGGACTCAGGTTTATTGAGCGGAGAAGGCCCACTTCCCCTCCTGGTATGATAAGGGCCGAGGAGTGGAACCGTATTTAAGCCCTGAGCACTAAGCTAAGGGCTCTAGTCGTTCTCCTGACGCCTTCCAGTGTAGCGTGGCTATTGGTTCCGTTCAAACACATAAAAAACTGTTTTACTTTCAACTACCCCTTAGGCAAGGCATCTGATTCGTCTAGACGAAAAACTCAGTCTGTTTAGGAAAATCTATCAATTCAGATACGTCTTGACATTAAGCTTTCCAGCCATTTTAACAAATTACGTCAAATACGTCTCGACATGAAGGTTAACAAAGAATAAAACTTCCATAAATTCTCCCCCTGCTGAGTACGTCAGATTCGCTAAACGAAAAATAAATATTTTCAAAAAATTCCCTAAATCTGGTCTTCCAAGTCTAGGCACTAGGAAAATAGTAATTTCGTTTACGAGGCTAAGAAACTCGTAACACTAAGTAAATAATATTGTTCACCAGAGATTCGACACTAAACAACAACTCTGTTCATATCATACCTCGATCTGCAAACATGATGAACCTCAGTACAATCAACTTCGGTGTAAAACCAAAAAAACGTTTCACAATGAAGTGAAATTCGTATAACAAAACTGCTGCTGTTAGGGAAGGATATTACATGCACAATCATCGAACATCAACCGTCAAATATAAATGTTATTAATATAAATAATAATACGACTGGAGATTGTAATTGTTTAACAAATCATCCTGAATACAATTCCGGTTTGGTTTGAGACAGAAAATATGAGGTACATTATCATAAATGGCTAAGGAATGGTGGCTGGTTAGATATAATTTGTATTTATTTCAAAGAAGTATTATATTTGTTTGGTAATAGCTGCTACCTTTATAGAAGTACTTGTTCTCAACTCATAAATAATTTTGATTTATGACAACCTTATTCCATCTCCATGGTGGTTATTAGAAAAAAACTTGATCGATCCTTCTTCAATCTCAACACTCATCTTTACTTGAAACTTAATGTGCAACACTTAGTACAAGTACAAAATGATTTACTTGTGCCCGGAAATTCAGTTTGGAATTCACTCAAAATTGAGTGTTTCCATTCATTGTATGTCGTATCGTTGTAAATCGTACTTATACATATATTCAAGCACCTATCTGAGTTTTAGAAACGTTATGGGCAAACGAGGTCAGCTGGGAACCTTACATTAAAGTTGCCTTTTAGATCCACAACTAAAAGTCACACTTTTTTCCCGTATAATGGAATTCAACTATTCAATAGTCTACCAAATGAATTAAAGTCACTTAAGGATTTATCAGCTTTCAAACGGCGCATTCAGGTTTTCTTATGTACTTAATATCTGTTATAATAGTTGCGATTTCGAAATCACACTTGAAGTTAATTAAACTAGTGGTAACTGGAGGTAATAGCAACTCCACCCCTCAGCACAAGTTTTTTACTTATCGAGGGGTGAATGAATATAGGTATGCGGTATTGTACTCTTTTGTACTATTTTGTATTTTCAGTAAAAAAATGCATTATTCAAAATAAAAAAATGGCCGAACCATTTGATTCTGCTCAAATCTGAAACTGAAGAATTTTCGAATGAAATAATCTCTTCAAAAAATAATCTATCGCAGCATGCGTTTACCCGTAGAAATGCCACTTATTTTTTTCTCGGATAACAATTATTTCCTTCAAAGATCGGACTGGAAATATTTGTACATAGAAAAAACCATCAACGGCAGTTTATTTTATGCGCATGATGCTTCCCATAAGTGTGTAAGTGTAAACTAGTTCCACCAATGACTACCATTATCCAATTTAACCTTTTGAAGACACATATTCGTCAACTGTGCTGACTCTTTGAAATTAGTATTGATCTCGGAGTTCCTGCTAACCCGGAGTATTTTAAAACAGCAATAACAACAAATCCTTAACGTTTGACTGCCATACTAAAAAAACTCGTGGCGATTAAAAATTATAAAGTCCTATATTAGGTTTCCCTCTTCATCTAGAACTTTTTGTTAAGTTGTTAAAATACTGCTGAGCTTAGTTTTATGTGGATATTTTAGGAGACGGGACTTTCGTCCTAAAATTGACCACATCCTCCACGAAGAGCGGTTCTTCACGAAAGCTATTCCGCAATATCCCCGGGTAGTTTGAGATAAGATGTATCTGAAAGTTTCTCCTCACTCTTATTATTTCTGCCAAAGACGCGAAAACTTCCCCTTCATTTACATGAGACATAATCTTTTCGGGAAACTTCCAACAATGGATCACCAACGAGGAATGGGGAAGACTTTCTGACCTCTTGGCCCAGTTAGGGAAGCTACGGGGCTCCTCATGCTGTATTCTCCCGCCCTATTCCTAATATCCTTGAAGGTCAATAAAGTATTCAGTTGCTCTACGGCGCTGTCATCTGACATCTCTGAGAAAGGCGGAGTGTCGCCTGCTTGTTAATTTTCCATCCATCTTGATAATCCATGGGTTTTAGCGGCGCTGGAAGGAAAACTGTGTAACTCGGAAGAAACCGCCGCCGATTCAAACACTTGGGTTTACGGTTTTTTGAATAATGTGTAGCTGCTTGTGTCATTGTGAAGCTTGTAGGCTTTTGCCATGGGGGTATTTCTACGGATCTAAAACCTATCCCATTCAATTTCTCGTCTGAAAATGAACATGCGTTTCTATGAGGTTGAGGGATCGGGCTACCTTGAAGTTAGGATCAGGTAGACCCCAACTGGAGTTTACGTGCAAAGTAACGGATCACCAATTCACCTCAACACTTCTGAAGCCTTTTGTACCCCGTAGGTACGGCGGGAGGACATGCAAAGTCGGAATTTGCGGATTTTGAAAACTACATGGACCAAATTTGAAGAGGATTTAAACAAATATTTTACTTCACGATTATAAAGGCTAATTATTGAAAATAATAAACCGAAAATATACCATGTTATATTTATACGGTAACATGAATGAATATACAATAAAAAATTTGTATGCAGGGTGTCCCTCGAGTTGTTCACCATCTCCTAAAATCGTCCAAATGGGAGTAAACAACAAATTTTTTTTTAATCTTCATATTTTTTTGCAATGACGTCAGATTTTATATTTACACACCTCACGCAACTTTGCCACCCGGATATTTTATTGCACATTCGGATTCTTCTCAAAATTTCATAAAAATTTGATCGTTCAACCAATTTTTTGATTGGGCGCAACCGATTCAGAGAGCACGGAAAGTTGAGCAACCCAAAATTGTCAAATAGTGGATAATGGTGAACTCTAAAGTGTGGCACATGAATTTTCATTGTTTTTTAACCCTCATTCACGTGATGATATCCGATTCTTGATTCGACTAAATTTTTGCGGAATAATGACCGGAATTCGTTTATTTTGCGTCAATTTTTTAATTTCAACATTTTGTTTCCTGTTTTCAAATTTTTACGAGGATTAATTTTCGAGGTACGGTTAAAAATTTAGAAATAGAACATTGATACGTTCTTTAGTGATCAAGTGAAGAATCATCTCAATCTGAGGGTTAAAAGTTGGCATAAGTGATGAGTTTTCACGCGAAATGAACACATTTTGGTCATTAAGCCGCAAAAATCTAGTCGAATTAAGAATTTTATAACATCACGTGAATCAGTGTGAAAAAAAAAAATAATAATAATAAAAATTCGTGCGCCGCACTTTAGAGTTAACCAATATTCACTATTTGACAA
Organism: Creontiades dilutus; assembly: GCA_031894815.1. Classification (NCBI taxonomy): domain Eukaryota; kingdom Metazoa; phylum Arthropoda; class Insecta; order Hemiptera; family Miridae; genus Creontiades; species Creontiades dilutus. The sequence goes on from JAVIWC010000637.1 coordinate 420,103, forward strand.
TCTGGGGGTTGTGCAAGTTTACGTGCTCGCTGAACCGGTTGCGCCCAATCAAAAATTGGATGAACGATCAAATTTTTATGAAATTTTGAGAAGAATCGAATCTGCAATACAAAACCCGGGTTCCTGTTTGAAATAAGGAAGTTAGTGTCACTTGCGCATGGTTGCTCAGTTCAAATGAGATATTTGATTGAGATATTTTGATATTTGAATCCTTGCAAACAAATATGAATATTCAAACACAATTTTTTTCGTTCCTCCCCACCAGTTCTCCTTGTTTTAGCAATACCGTGCGTTAGAACTTGAGGAAGTACAAGAGCGCTTAGAGAAGTACAACCTATTGGCTTTGGAGCGGTGAAATTCGTATGAGGAAATCACAGTTTAAGAAACTGATTTCGTCCAAGGGCCAAAAGTACTAGAGCAAAATAAACTGTATTTCCTTCGACAAATAATCTCACACTTATAACATAACGGTAGTAAATGCTGCGCGAATGCAAAGGTGCAATCCTTGTGACAATTACAATTTCTACACTTTGATGAAGAATTCCAGATTTTGATGAAATGTGCAGGTAATGAGCGGGTTAATTGCAAAAGGCGAAGGAATTATAAACAAGAATCCATAATTCACAGCTGATTTCATGATATACATATCACATGTGCCACACCCAACTCAACATAGTGTCCTTCTTTATAAGTGAATCATATTAAACAGCTGATTTCATTAATGTGCCACACCCAACTCAATATAGTGTCCTTCAAGTTCAATCGAGAATGTGTGGTTCCTGTGAGAAATTCATGACAGAAACTCGTTTTCTCCCCAACAATGGCGTTCACCACTGGTTGGTAGCTGATGGGATCAAACAAGGAGAGCTGTCCGTCGGAGCTGTGGGGTGAGTTGTGAAGTGTTCTGCGGGATGAGCCGGTTCCCATATGTAACTTCACCCTTCCGAACATCTACACAGCTAACTGATAGCGATCCCTTAACTTTGTCGGGTGTTGGTTACAAGGTTTCCGACATCAAAGTTCCTTCGTCCGCCTAGTGTAACAATAAAAGTGGTATCTCGCCGAAAAAAAAACAACAAAACTTCTCATCTAGGGGAGAAGTTTTTACGGTGTTCCGGTAATGAAAAATTCGACCAAATCATGAACCGTGTGCTCGTTCGTGATCGGTAGTTGGTTATCGATTACAATAACTTGACCAGCTCAACGGTAGATTTTAAAGTGAAATTAGAGGTGGAAATCAAAGAGACAGCGATCGGAATGACTTTGTTAGTTCAGCTAGTTTTATTGACGTTAGAATCAATGATGGTTTTCCCTACTGCAGTGTAGTGCTATTTTTCATATGATACACATTACGCTGAGGAAGTTATTTAACAAGTTATATGAGCAGTATTCACAAGCTCCATTATTAGCTGTAAACAGAGTAAAAAAACGCTGCAAATTCATTCACCGGGGTTTATTATTCAATTGGCTTGCGTTCATCATTTGAATTTCTACTAAGCTGGAGTGTGCGTGTTTCACAGGTGATAGAGCTTATATTGAATTTCAGGAAAAATGCATAGAGCACGTTAGTCTATTCTCAACCAAAATACCTATTTGGATTGACCAGTTGATCATATTTCTGTGCCTCCTGAAATTCAACAATCGCTCTATCACCTGTGAAACACGCTCACTCCAAAGCTTAGTAGAATTTCAAATCATGAACGCAAGCCAATTGAATAATAAACCCCAGTGGAAGAATTTGCTACGTTTTTTATGGTTATCAGAATGCTTCAACCCGTGTATCGGCTACAAAGCATTTTAGGAGTTTACTCCAGTATCCACATTACTACATCACTACATCACTACGTCACTAGGTTACTGATATCAACACAAAAACAATAATGAACCAAAATAACGCGAATGTTGGCATCATAAATCGGGCCATAGATCGGGAATGGTTTGACCTGCGGACCTGGGGAGGGGCTCATTCGATTCCTCGTGGAGTATTCTTCAAAAAGAGTACAAATTTAGGCCGCCTTGACTTTTTTTGAGGTTTTAGGGATTTTACAAAACTTCGACAAGCCTTAAAGGCACTTTAAATTAAGGTGTTTTGGTTGAGAGAGATTTACTGGCTCAAGAATTGCGCCGGACCAACATGGATTTTTCCTGAAAATTTCAATACTCCAGCCGTTTGAATAATATAGGAGGTAAAATCGTGAGCATTTCAGAATGCTTGTACGGCGGCTATTAATACGTGATTTTACAAAACCAAAATTTTTTATTGCGATTCGGATGGTTTCTACCCATTGCAAACCATGAAATTTTCAGGGGGGTTGAATTTTTTTTTTCAAGATGCGATTACAATGGATTCAATTATTATCGAATAATTCAATAATTTAGGATGAACAATTTATCAAGGGAGAAAAAACGATATTACTACATTTGTATGATGTATTACCGAAGATGGATGATGCGTTAGGCGATTATAAACGTGAGGAAGAAACTCAACAAGGCTTTGCCTTCTATACATAAGGCTTCATACTAGCGGTGAAATCTTTTAAAATTCGACTAATACAAAATGAGTGAAAGGGTTATCCAACTAATGGATTCGAATCGAAATATTCGTAAGCACACCCAAGTAATTGGCCATAATATTGTCGTAAAGAATTTTTTAAGAAGAGCAATAATTGCATTAAAATATCTTTAAAAGTTCAAGTAGCGCACCATGATTGAATTAGAACATTTTTTTAAAATTATCATTTCAAATTTCAGTTAAATTGCTTTGGATTTAGATCCCTCTGCGTGCAAAGAAACTATTTCTTTCAATTGTTGATCACTATTTAGGATTCTAGCTATCAATTGTGTGGGAAAATTTTTTTCAAAATGATATTCTGTCGTTTATAGACGTTTTTGTGTGGATTATCAGCTATTCTCTGCTCATCATTATATGAAATACATTCATTTGCCTATACAGATCGTTCGTGAAGCTAAATGTGATTTAGGGAATGTTTTTTTGTCGTAAATTATATTACATTTATAATTGCTCCATAGTAAATGATTTTATCCTGCATGAATAACAATCATTTGATGCAGCAATGAAGTACCTGCTACATTGATGAAAACTTCCAAAGTTGATGTTCTTCATTCATCTTACTCCCCCGTGACGTTGTTTGATTCAGCTACCTATAGCGAAGATAGCGTAGGCGATACTGTTTCGGATCTACGGCCTGAGTTCTGCAACCTGAAAATGAGATCACGAGAGTTAGTGGTTGAATGATTTGATAACGCGTCTAACCGACGTTCAGACCAAATCCAGTTACCCCAGCCGTGCGTTAGAGGTTCTATTCAATTCCAAAGTTAACTGAGCCATCCATAAAGGCCTGAATGCTTTGGAACGAAGACACGTAGAATCACAATCATTACCGTGCCTACGGCGAATCGCTTTGTAAAATGGAAGCCGCTCTGTGAAACGAATTCACAAGGGACTGGAGCTAATAATATCTGCAGTATTTATGATTGGAGTAACCGAATTTCATATAAAACTATGTGATAAAGTCATAAAATGACACTGTAGGCGAGGACCACTTAGAAGTGAGTTTTTACCATCTACTTCTTCCTTATCCCATAACCCTAGAGATGACAGAATGCTCTAGTTTCCCCTTACGAGAGCTGAGACCAATGGCGTGTAACATCCAAAGGATAACCCGTCAGATTAATGCTAAGGAGAAGCAATTTCATCACGTTATAAATATCACGATCATTGGCCTTGCAAAAAGCAGAAGGGAGGGGGAGGGGGGTTACCTGCAACAGGCAGGACCGGCGTACTTGAATAGTAGCATCAACAAATAAAATTCAAAACGTGTTGTCTATTTTGCCGATCGGAGTGCTGCGAAAAAAAGGACATCAGGACATTCAATATTGAAATGTGAGTGATTTGAACCACGTTCTGCTTCTTGCAGTAAAGAGATGATGGAATGGACTAGTTGCCCCTTCTAAGGCATGAGGACTCAGAATGCCTGCAGCAACCAGATAATACCCTTGAATCTGAATGCAGTCATGTTTAAGCTTAGAAGTAGCAGTTTCAATAAAAGGGGGACTATCCTTCTTCTGCTTTGCTCCAAGTAGGTACTAAGATAACCTGTACATATTGAAAATGTTGGTAAACCTGCTTGTAAACTACTTAATGACCCACCATATAATTTTAATGTAAATTTTTTCAAGAAATCGAGTGTAACACTTGTCACCAATAGCTGGACTTGTGAAGCGTAGGTGCCCACATTGATGGCATCGACTGTTCCTCAGAAACAGTCACTGTCACTGAAATAAGACGGAATACTGCCTCAAGTCGTTATATTAGAGATGTGACAGCTCAACTAGCGGATTCTTCAGAGAACAGGCTCAACCTCGAGTTGTTTCGTTACATTCCTTACAAAACAACGTGTTGTCAACCTTGGAGTAAATGTTACTCACACAACAGTTGTTATTACAGACCAAGCAAGTGATTGTAACTATGAATAATAATAACATATGCTTTGATAGATGGTGGGACTTTGTCAAGTTGGCAGACTTGATTGCCTGGTAAAGTGGGAAGGGTTGGAGATGCAGACAGAACAGGGTAGTACCTAGTCCGTGACTGATCTGGAATCTAAGCGGGCCCAGATTCGTCTGAAGAAAATCTGTTAATTTTTGAAACATATGGTAAACACTACTCACATCTAATCTCATGTTCAAGCATACGTAATGTGCGAAGCATTGTATCAGTTAATTGCTGTTGTGGCCAGCTTAAGAACCAAGACGATAATAAGACATTGATAAGCGAAAATAATTTAAGAGTGTTCTAAATATGTTTTATTGTTACCATAAACCTTTTATTGAGTATTTTCTCCATTATCATCATAATATAAAACTATACACGTTATTGTGAACTTACAGTTATCGACATTAAATTGAAATATATCTATTGTTTACAGGTCCTGTCCTTAACCCTGTTTCCAGTGCACCGAGAAGATGAGCTGGCTTGATTAGTGAACGAGACATTTTCATCAGGTGAGTTATAAAACACAGAACTAGTAACTGAAACAATTTTCTTACTTACTTGATACGAAAACTGTATATTTGTTTTGGTCCTCTACAGATGGTCACAACAAAATTTAAAAAATATCAATTGATCTAATCATCTCATTTAATGGCATTAGTAAATGTAACAATTTTTGAGAGTGAGTTCTATTTAAACTTAGAAAACTAGTTCCAATTGATTTTTAACCCAATATGTCCCGTAATTCATTTCGTCAGACTTTCTCCATAAAACTTTGTAAAAAGGTTAAATGTACTGCTGGAAGTGGTTCCATAAGGACCGTTTGAGGCTGCAATGCGGGAGAGTCATTGTCGAAAAGTAGCTTAATAGCTTCCTGTATTGTGAGATCGGGTCTGGAAAAAACCAGTAACGCATGAGTCCAGGTGATGACGTATGGCACTCGCGATTGATTTGATTGGATAAAACACTGATAATGAAATAAATTATTCAACGTGATGCGTCATCGCTAAAACATCATAGCTAGTGGATTGGATCCAGATTATGCACTAAAAATGACCTTAGTCGTACTTACGCAAGTAAAACTCTGAGGCGGTTCACATCTACAAAGATGTTGATATTTGATAACTCGTGTCACAGGTGAATATGGAATTAGAGCTCGCGCTCCGGTTCTTAGACAACTGTATACAACCCAGGAAAGACATAGGACCTGCAAGAACTTGATTAGCTGCGCTTACAACAACCCACTGATTCATGAACGGACCTGCTCTCTTTGTGCCGTATGGAATCATCAGGACATAATGGGTTAAAGTCAATACTTCAATAGAAGCCTTGAACAAAAACGTCCTAAATGATGAAAGCTTGAAAGAACAATATTGATTTAGTCTGATTCCATGCAGAGATATTTTCGGTCTATAGTTGTTGAGTGTCTGATGACGTTCACGCGATGGAAATCCTATTCACGTCGGAAATGTACAAGAACATAGTGTGTAAACATTGTTTCTACCATTAACGGGTTCAACTCTAACGGCTGTGCTATTTGGTCATCACCTCGTACGAGTATAACAAAAATATCAACATCACAAACTACTGAGCGGCCGCGCTAGACCAGCCATATTTACCTACCTGCATTCTGCCCCAGCTGTACACCGCTTTTACCCGACTGAATGAAATAAGAGAGGCGGCGGGCGAAATTCCACCTCTGACAAGCTACCGTGACGGTAACATTTTCCTCTCAGCGCCCTCTGCCCCATCAAACAGCCGTTATCGTAGTTCGCCCACACTCCAGACTCCAAGTTCTCCGATCGTAAAGCCCCTCAAACTTCTCAGTATGAGACACATGTTCCGCTCCCCTCATTTTTTATGGACGCTGAAGATTTTCTTTTACCTCCAGCTCGCACTCGCTCGTTGATCGCGTTTTTAATAAATCCACACAGGTGCTGTTTCAACGGTACCTGAGGGCGTGGTCAGTTAAACCATAACGCAGCTCTATCATCACAAGTTTTCTTTCAAGATTGATGAACTTGAAAAATGATTCGGTTACAAATTTCATTCATCATGAACATACTGGCGTGCAGTCCACACGATATATGAATGCTATAAACTTGAACATCTGTAAACCAACCCTTGTCATAACTACAAAAATTTCCGCCGACTAAGTACAGTTAACCAGTCAGGGTTGTTCGCAATAAGGGAATGTGTGGCAGGGAATCTGAGACAATAAATAAGAGGTGTGTTTGAGCAATCAATGCAGTGACTCGAGAGGCGTTACTATCTAGGTTCAAGTTAGGAAACATTCGAACAATCTCAACTCATTTGCTCTCAGTTCATTTGGAAATGTCTGCCATGCTCAAAAGCTCGTGCAAAGCTTCAACATCCTGTCATGGCTGACCTGCCACCAGAAAGGGTGACTCCGAGCAGAGCCTTTTACTCTACCTCTGTTGATATGGCTGGAACCATATGGCTGATTCCACGAAATACCTTATGCGCTCTCGCTATCTTTTACTAACATTCTCCGAAGTTGACTTATTTAAAGTAATTTCCCCCTTCTTTATTCGCTATTTCTCAAGTCGTCGGAAGTGGTTACCCTCGTAGTAATTTTGCAATAGCCTGTTTTATATTATCTATCACGGATTGTGAATATTTGAGTGTTGGTTGGGTCGGTCTCCTCCTTCAACGGCAATTCAAGGAAAGGAAGGACGTCCCCCAGGCCTGGGGTAACATACTGCGGAACATCGTCTGGTGAGTGATCCATAATTAATTATCATATTCCGTGGTTTCCTCTTTTATACAGGCCACTTGACATCTATTTACCAGCCCGCGTAGGTTGACGTATTTTCCAATCTATGAGCGTGTGTGGTCTGTGAGCACAAGGTGGGAACATCATTAATCTCTCAATTATTCATATTGCCCTTGAAGCATTTGAAGCTGTTCAAACCATGTCAAGACTAGTTAGGGAATACTGGGGTGTGCTGAGTACACTGGTAAAAAACAACAAAATCACCAATGGACTGTAATGAACGACCAGACCTGCTAGCACCTGGAGAAAACATTGGGAACCATTCTTACTCTTTCTTCTGTTCGGTTAGGAATTTTTGTCAAGTTTTGCCACAATTTCCGGGATGGTCAAATTTAATTATAGTCGCAGGTGAATGGAAAGGGTAAAAGTACGTAACCATTATATCTAAAAATAATCTAATAATACTCTCTTGTGCAATAAGATTTGGAAGGTGGGTAGAGGAGTTAATGGCCGATCCATTCACAAGCTGGTCAGACATACAATAAAACCATTTTGTATCATTTTTGGGCTCTGTTGTTCGATTAATAATATCATCTAATTAAAAAAACAGTGTTTTCAATTGTTCCGGTGTATTCATATAAACGATTTGGTTTATACCTATGCTTGCATTATAGAGCCGTCCCTGAGCCACTTTTTGTATGATCACACTTACAAACATAAATATAAACACCTGCAAAAATGTTTGAAAACAAATTAAGTTCGAAACTCGGTTGATAATTCTAGTAGGCATGAAAAGAGCTCATGAATAGATGGGTGATTCCCCGCGTCACCATTCCATTCCCAGCAACAAATTCTAAGTTTCTGAGGCTTTTTGCATAGGAGAGATGTTGGAAAAAATCAGGATTGAAAAAAAAAACCGATGGAAATATTGAGCATGGTGGATGGCAACGTGGTTATATTCAAAACCAGTGGCTAAAAACGTGAAGATTCTAAAAAAAACTTTTTGTCTATAAATATTGATATTAGAAAAGTTGATCCTTTCAGCAAATACAAGTAGTACACTCATCAACTAGTATTTAGCTTAAATTTATTAGATGTCCTAAATACAAAAAGTAACCAAGTGACGGAAGACTTATGTTGATTTTTGTATTGACAGAGGACAAATAAAAATGGTATTCGTTTCTTAGAAAAGATACCAGTGGTTGTTTTCATTGGATGTGCGTCAACTGAATAGGATTTCATTCAAAATACTTCATGTAGTATTTTGGGCACCTTTATAGTATCAACCTTCATCAAACACGAAATATTATTATCATCGTGCCAGTGCACTGGGGCCTTGGATTGTCTCCAACGCCACTTTCATTTCCAGAATTCAACATATGATACATTGAAACCTTCTGTCCCCATGAATTATAGATCCCTGCCCATTCGACAGAGGTCCCGACTCGCCGTAAAGGGAAAAAGACACCATCATAATGGCATCTTTGAAAATTATACGCGTGGAAGGGAAGGATTGTTAAAGGGGAAAACCAGCAGTCGGGGGCTCGGACCCGGCCTATACATAATACATGGATCAAGGTTTGAGATCGGGAGGAGGTAAAACCATAAATAAGGTGTTTGGATTATAAATGTGGTAGGTTTGGGTGAGGGTAGAGATGCTACATTTAGAGCTTCCACCTTATACCCGCCCACCCGCTGAAAGCTTTTTACCGAGAGGAACCGAGACTCCCAATTGCTCTGTATTATTCATAAGGGATACAGACAATATCGGAGTATTTTTTGTGTTTTGGTTCCTTGTCTTTTTTTTTTCGCGGACTTTCTCTCCACCTGGAGTGTTGGGTGGTGTTCCCGAAGGTTTCTGACGTATTAAAAAGGGATATCGCTCGGTACAAAATGACAAAAAATGCGAAACGAAGTGAAGAGATGTGGCTGGAAGGTTCCGTGCGATTAATTCCCTACGTCGAATGTGACGGTCTTGGAATTATTCCTAGGACAGCGGTTGACGTGAATATTCATCATGTAAATCTCAATATTTCTACCGTTTTTTTATTTTAGTGAAAGAGAATTCCAACTGGTAAGGAATTCTTGAAACTTGTTATTAATTCTATACGGCTGTTATTATTCTTATACGGCTTACTGAACGGTGTGATTGACTGCCCTGCCTTGCTGTCTGAGATCGGTCTGAACGTCCCATCATTCAATATTCGCACTGCCTCCCTGTTCCATGTCAACTTCTCCCCAACAAACTGTTTATACCAGCAACCACTCAACAGATTACCCCGGCAAGCCAACGTTCTGCTACAAGACCATAAGAATTTGGATTTCTTCCAGCGCCGCTCGCCAACCGCGTTTAGGTCGCAACTGCGTGGTGTTATCTCCAGTGTCCAATAAGTTCCTTACGTATGGATTATTATAGTTCTTTTACTGTTATTTTTCTTAGCCAAGCAGCTATCCATGTTTTATTTTGTCTTGATAGGGTTGTTTTCTTTTCCTTTGTTTATTTTTGTTTTTTGTTTTTCTCTCTCTTTTTTTCCCTGCTAGGTCAGCAAATTTTTTATTTTTGTACTCTTGTTCATTGGACGACATTGCCCGTTTTGGAAAATAAATAAATAAATTCATTTAATTGCAAAGATTGAACAAAATCATCGCGCTCCTATTAGACATGTACGTTTATCGAAAATTCGTATTAGACTGGTATTGTACAATACGTACTGTGAAGGAACACATAATTATGCCGATAAACGGGAGTAGCGAAGTGACCAAGGCGCGAGAGGGGAAGTAGGGGAAGGAGGAAGATGGAATACGGTTAGGTTTGAAAGCCCGGACAACGAGCCGGAACTTCAGTTGGTCAGTGAGATCACCCTTACCTTATTACTGCTAAAACTCCCAAATAACCCTTCTTGCTAGTAGGTACATCTTTTAGCCTTTTCCTTGAGTAAGAACTCTGATTTATGCAGAAGTTGTTTTCTGGAAACATCGAGTCACCTTCTCAACCACCTCTCTTCCTCAGAGATACGAAGTCTGATGCTGCAGACACACGTCTGGAATCATCGACTCCCTATTCCAAGTTATAGTGACTGCTGTACGCTGACTATATGTAAAAAAAAGCAATAGCTTCCTTCAGAAGAGAAAGTAAAATAGTAGAGGAACCATGATATCAAGTTCCCTACACATACTAAATCTACGGATGAAACGTGATACAGAAAAGAGACAGCATAAAACACTCAACGTATTCAATTTCCTATCAATACCTTAGAAATCGATCAATATTGTAAGTGACTTTCAATTAATTACGAACAAGTAATTCTCAGATTTAGCCTCCAGTAGACTTGGGTATATCGTGCACTTGCAAGGGTCTGAAACAAGGCTTTTTGGGATTGTGGTTTAAGGGATACAGGGATGGTCTTGCCAGTTACGAAAAGTCTCTTGAGAAGCAACTCATGGCTGGGAAACATGATTTTCAAACTCTATCAGCACACTCTGACTTGTACTCTGTATTCATTTCTTGTGAGATAATAGATTGGTACAGTTACCCCTTCCATTGAGCTGAATGCGTTAACGCCGTCACACTCAGACGATGATCCAGACGCTAGAAGGCGTCTGATTCACTCCCTAGGCGACGGATTCAAGAGTCAGGGAGGGCCAACTCACCTTATCTATCACAGCGTATAAACGAATTACCGCACAAATATGACAATTAACCCCTGCTGTATCCCCTTGCTCCTGTCCTTTCTACTCTGTAGAATGGACGATTGTCATTGGAATCATTCCACGTTGTTTCAGGGTAGAGCCCTGAGAGAGCTCTCATGTGTGGTATGTCAAAGGCTCTTAGCTCTTGGGGTCAGGCGCATTGAATGTGCTGCTACTGTAGCATGGACCAATGATTCTCTCTCTCTCTCTCTCTCTCTCTCTCTCTCTCTCTCTCTCTCTCTCTCTCTCTTCTCTCTCTCTCTCTCTCTCTCTTCTTTCTCCCTCCCTTCCCTCCCTTCCTCCTTCTTCCTCTCTTTACCAGAACATTGATCTATACATTCCTTTCCAAACATCATCCACAAAAACAGAAATTAATAAAATAGAAAAAAAAAAACAAAAAAACAAAGTAAAACTCTGAAATTAAGAAGATAGAGATTTTATACATCAATTACATTAAATGAAAACACTTCTCTTGCAAAACGGATTCTTCCTTTCGATATGAAAATAATATGAGAATAATACCAACTCCGATAATTCTCATCCAAACTTGAGTGAATTTAAGCATAAAATGTTGTTGCGAATTTTTGAAAAATGTTACCTATCTAATGTGAATTGTTATATTTTGTATTTTGTACTAATTTTGTTTTCAACAAAAGTCTTGGACGCTTTTCAAATTGGGAAATTCAAATTGGTTGGGGTCAAATACCATAGGACTTTGATTTTGATGAATTTATTTTCTTGTGGGAAAGGACGGTAGCATTATCGTGTTCACCTTAGTATTTAGCGCGAGAGACCGGCAAGCTTGTAGACAAACCTAATAGAAGGGATCATGTCTGCGGAAACACGTATATTTTTTTACACTGGGATAATTGTTAAAAGCATCCATTTCTACATCTTTTAAGAATATTTACATTTTAATAATCTAAATATCTGGTTTCTGGTACAAGGCAACTATTTTACCAGATTTTTCCTTCTTACGTTAATTGCCAAATTAATGAGTACAGAATACGTAATAACCTACCACCTTTATCCTACATTGTTTATTCTTCTTTTCCGTTCTGCACTGTTCGAAAAATGAGAACCCCCACGCGAGAGAATTGTTGAGAAAAGACACAGAACGGAGCTCGAGAATGGCGAATTGAGCCCAAGAAACATATGATATGCAGAGGGAGGAGGAGAGATGATTCTGAAGAAGGTCATATTTGTTCAAGATGACATAATGAGAAAGTAGTGCCGGCTTCCTTCAAATCGCATGACAGCCTCCCTCGCTCTGTCGGGCCAAGCTCGACTTCAATTTTGCATGTTGCGTCGCCCGCTCTCCTGGGATGAGATGGAAAGGGAAGACTTTCCCCCTTTCCACGATTTATTACTCCAACAAGGATTTATCCTTTCCCTAAACTCGGAAACATTTGTCACAAGGAAAAGAGAGCGGAGCCTTCCCCACGGTTAATAACTCCGGCGGAGCTGGTCGTGGCGAGGAGGAGCGTTCCCCCCACTCTCTCTCTCTCTCTTCCCGAAAACGGGAATAAATTCGGAAGCGTGAAAACTGGAACGAAATACTGCGATTTAGTAAAAACTTAAAACACCTCCCTCTTGTTATATCCCATGTGTAATGGAGTATTAAACTGCATTCGTGGTTCCTCTACGATCCCGGATTGCGAAAGGCCGGATTTTAACAGGCATTGTGTTTTACCGCTGGGTTGTGTGCTCGTAAATTAAGCACGAGCGTCATGAAGTTATAATCATAATTATCTACGCTATAAAAGCTAATTTCTACGATATTCACACTCCAAAGCTGCACTACCTTATACAGATTCTTTAAGACTTTTACTTGAGTGTGCTTACCCCACGGATAGAGGTTCGGAAGACTAATTTTCAAACTACTCCGCTCAGCAGCTCCCAATTTACTGAATATACTCCTTGTAGGTTTCATCTAACGATGCAAATAACCCGGATCAGCTGAGAAACTCCTAAAGCTAATTCTACATTATTACGCTCTCAAGCTACAATTTCGTATGACTTCCATCCTCACTTCCTCCAACCTTCCTTATGACTTCCACCTAACGATGGATATATCCCGGATCAGCTGAAAACTCCTGAAGCTAATTCTTACGCTATTAGCTCTCAAACAGGAATTTAGTATATAGATTCCTCATGCCTGTCATTTAACGATGCAAATAACCCGAGCCAGCTGAGAAACTCCCAATGCTAATTCTACATTATTACGCTCTCAAGCTACAATTTAGTGAGACTTCCATCCTCACTTCCTCCAAGCTTCCTTATGACTTCCACCTAACGATGGATATATCCCGGATCCGCCGAAAACTCCTGAAACTAATTTCCTTAAGACTTTTGCTTGATGATACACAGGCCCCAGATCTGCCGAGAAGCTAAAGGAAAATGCCTGATGGATCTACATAGTAAATTCCAGCTTGAGATTGTAAATATTGTAAATCTCGCCAAGCTTCTAACGACGAGATTTATGATATTTACACACTCAAGCTGGAATATACTATACAGACCAATTAGGGATTTTCCTGACGATGGATAAGCCTCGCATCAGTCAAGAGCCTAAAGCTAAAGGTAATTCCCTAAAGGTAAATTCCCACTACATTTGTATTCTCTGCTAGTAATTTAGAATGTAAACTCCATAGGATATATAGTTGACAATATTTTAAAGAAAAAATCAAAATTTTGATCTTTGACGCTTCATTTGTATTATTGAATACAAAGTCCATAATAAGAATCACATTTTCTGCAGAACCCCATAGCAAAGACCACAAATTGTACCATCCACGTATTCGTTACATTGAAGACATACATTAGGTTAAGAAAAAAAATTGAGCTAGATCAAAGGGATATACCACCAAAAATTGACGCTTAATGGATTTCAAGTTTTCACTGTCATTAAAAACTAATAATTTGGTGGTGATGAAATTTATATGGACTATGCATATCCAGTTTCAAGATTTCTAGAAAACATATTCGAAAGTAGACAAAATCGTTCGATTAAGGTTGTAACAAGCTTAATAAATATCAGTTAATTTTTTAGAAATGGACAACGTTCATTTGACTGTTCTATAATTCTCTGAAACGGATTTTCACTACTTTATCGCTAATGATTTATTTCGTATTTCAGTGTCGTTCTGAATAACAATGTTACACTGTAGGTTAACCAAACATTAATCAACATTTCACAGCACCGCCGCGGCATCTGATAAGAAAGTTGATTCAAATGATAATTCATTACGTCTCCACCTTTCTGACTCACACTGAACACGTTATTAAGGGACTCCTTCCATTCAAGTTCCCACTTCCCCTTAAAACCGCGAGAATTAACTTGTAAAGGGGTCCCCGCAGTCTCGACGACCCTTCACAAGAATCTCATCTCCGTTGCTTCGTCTAGGTTGAAAGCATCTGGGGTATGCACAAACTTTCATAATTTAGATCTTAGCCCGGTCTCCGCTTCATGTAAGATGTCTCCGAGGAACGACTTGGAATAAGAGCGTTTTGTTTTAACTTTCTCAACGTCCCGAAGGGTTAAAGGGAAGTTAGGTAAGTTATCGGCCTTACGTACATTTTCTGGAACTTCCCCTTACAGCTGAGTGTAGACCTGGAACTCGAATAGCGGATCACAATTTGCGTTATTTTGTCTGTCATTCCATTTTACCAAAATTTTTAGGTTGGTGAAACACACTCTGACCTCAGGAAATGCATATGAAATAGTGTGTGATCCAATTTTGGGATGAGGATGCAGAGGTTAGGATGTCTGTGTGTCATTATAATTGTGTCATATATTAATTACATGATCAAAAATCAATACTTGATTGATTCTCAAACCACGGACAAATTCCTGTAGGGGAACGAGGGGTAATACAGTTAAGGGACAGAACGTCATAAAAATGTTTTTTTTTTTTTTTTTTTTTTTTTTTTTGCACGAATGGCTCTAGAATTTACTCTTTTTTTCGATATGTGAGCATTTGCCTTACATAAAAGGATTTTTAATGTTAATAATTAATTAATGTGCTGTGAATGTTGATAAAGTGCTTTGGGCGGCATTACCCCACAGTGTGGGGTAATTACGCACTATGGGGTAATGACGCCCAACCCCGAGAACTGAATTATGTTCCCCTATCAACCGTCATTCAACCCATTTTTTCCACAGTTAGAAGGTTAAATGTATTTATAACAATAAAAACCATGAAAACAGTCAATAAACTATAGCTAAAATGAACGATGACCTAGAAATAGGTAAGCTCAGTCTTGTATATAGAACTTTTTTGAACCCACACTAATATTCAGCTTTTCTTTCTTTACAAAATTATAAAATAGCCTTGCATACATCACATACTCCGTGAGCAGGTCGTCCCATGGAACACATGTAGTGGCTGCTGTGATTGCAGTGCTCGCAATTCCACTTTGGCGAATTATTATCGGCTTCTTGGCAAATTGTACACAAGCTGTCCACAAAAGACGAAGTCAAGAATTCTTCGACATCTTCGTCTGTGTCTACAACAAGGTCTCCCTCAGAGATATCTCCTCTGTGATCACTGTCACTGTTCTCACTTCTGGTTCTCTTGCGCTTCTCTTTCTTTTTTTGAGGTCTTTTCATGATTTCCACATTTCTTCTTCTTCTTCTGAACCCCATCTCTGCTGCTAGTAGTGAGTTGATAAAAATCCAGCTGAATTTGGCGCTTTGTTGGATATTTGTTGTTATTTTCCATCTTTTTTGACGTTTCAGAAATGCACGTCATTTCCCCCGATACGATGGGCGGCATTACCCCAATTTCGAGTTGGTTTTTCGAATATTCTACCTGACATTTAAAATTAAATGCAAATTCTCTCGTCTTCAGTTACATCTGAAGAGCAGCTGTCAACGGTTTTCCAACCTCTGCTTCAGGTTTTTAAATTCCTAACACTGCACTTTATTCAGGTCACTTTATTGTCATGGCCCGAAACATTTTCGTAAATTTTTGACAACAAGCAAGCGGGTACACTTTTGAGTCGCCATAAACGGTAGGTGGTGCGTTTTCTGATCGAGCGAGAACATTTGAAAACAGTTTAGTATGTTTATTAAATGTCATTTTAATGACCCTAGTTCCTAACCTATTATAATTCATACCAAAATTGTCATTGTGGTGACAGAAACAGCCGCGCAATTATTATGACTTCTATCAAATTTGAACTTCGCGGAGAATAATGGGATTTCTTGAATGACTGGGCATTCAGGGAAGCCAATTAAGTGATAAACATCCAACAACTCAGCAAAACAAACACTTGAATTTTCAAAATTGCCGGTAGTTTAAAAATCACCCACTTCACTCCGCTCAGGTACATAAGTAGAACGTATTGTACATTATTTTCTCTCAACTTAATGATCCTATCACGCTTAAGTTTGGAACTCTGTCGAGAAAATACAGCTTAATGATAGCACATCAATTTCAAACCGATTCCAATTCAAAAAATTTTTAATTTTACATTCGGATGGGAAATTCTTGTGCGTAATTGACATGTGGCTCTTTAAGGTGAGATAATTAAACTGTTCTTCGATTGATTAAATGATTGTTATGAGATCGGGCGACTACGAAGTGAGAAATTTTTTCTTAAATTGAGCATTTGTGTAGGATTTTCGCACAATAAAACTTTTAAGGGGCCTCCTACTGCCCGGAAAGAAATGCCTTCCAAATATTTATCAAGACAAGAAACTGTAACAAGTAGGTGATTTTTGCCCCTTCGAAGGGCTGAGGCGATATACCTGTAACGCCCAGGTTACACCTCGGAAGCTAAAATGCTCTAAGTTAATCTTCACGGGTAGTAGTTTCAAGGAATGGGAACGAAAAATGCCCAAATTTATCACAAAACTGTGGAAATTGGGATTGTTACGTGGATTCGGGGACTCGCAAACACAATCAGACATACATTCAAGGAACTGTCGTGGTTCAGAATAGTCTAAATTGTAAAATGCGAATGAATATTTCGATTTTGGCGAGGAGAAACCATTTAGCTTAACGATTGAATGCTTTGACTATCTGACAGTAGACTGGGAAGACAAAAAGAGAAATAAGAATTGCGTTCTGCGAGCTTCAAAGCTACGGTTATGGTGGACTCCGTGCGTCACAACAAGTTCTTTTGTATTCATAAATAAATCGCGTTGTGTAAAGCCAGCAGAATATTCCCTAAGTCCTGAAACACGAAACTCGTTAACTGAACGAGCTTGATAAAGTTCATCAAGCCCGGGTAAGCCCTTTTTCATGGTACGACGATTAAATACATAAACATGCCTACAGTGCGTGTGACGCAAGTACTTATGTCCCCTCCTGCCATTAGGTTATTGGACGATGGTAAGGGGCTGAATGAATAAATATAATTATCGCCCTGTGATCGATGGACTGAAAGCTTCTACCGATGATAACATTTTGAATAAGCTAAACTGGTAGGGACGATGAAATTCCGCTATCACCACGTTCACTGCCGCCGGCGCCGTAAAACAATTCGAACCTTGCCCTCGCCTGACTAATTTCCCTTCAGTGACGAATCGATGTAATCGATTCGAGAGGGCATTTTTTTTTTCTCCCGGAGCAATAAACTTGACGTGTTGGAACAAGTGTCTCCTTTTAGGCACAGTGTTAAGCTCTACATCATTTAGCTGTGGAGACGCGAATTTCAACTGCCAAATCAAGTTAATGTTCGTTTATTTACTACTTAGTCTGTTCAGAGTACTCACACTTAATATTGATGGTTACTATTTTCAACTAGCTGTCCCTTGCCTACTTTGTTGTTCGGTAAACATTTTTGCAGTGATGAAATTATAAAAGTGGTTTGGTTTGTACGGTCTGTTATAAATCATTCATTGTCTGCCAATATGAATGTTATACTATGTTATGAATGTTATGAATGTTATGTATTTGAGTGTATATTTGGGCTTATTATCAAGTTTCAAATGAGTAAATGAAACGATTATAATTGAATTATTTATGTTTATTTTGAATGCGCAAAACTCATCTGTATACAGATAAAGATGGTGTTGTTATTTTATACCGGAATATATTTTCTTTCAGGAGTTCCACCCTGAATTAAAGCTTTTCCCAGTCAAAATTAATACTTTTCCCAACCAAATTAATACTTTTCCCAATCAAAATGATACTTTTCCCTGTCAAATTAATACTTTTCCCAGTCAAATTAATACTTTTCCTAACCAAATTAATACTTTTCCCAACCAAATTAATACTTTTCCCAACCAAATTAATACTTTTTCCAGTCAAATTAATACTTGCCCTACCAAATTGATCTTAAAAAATTAAGGAAATAGAACGCCGCAAAGCTTTCAATCCAACGAATAATGAATATATATAATATATAACATAATATTATTATGTTATAATACAAATTATTGGCAGAAAAAATATTGGTAGTTTATCATCTTAGTAGAAGTTTATTTTTAGTGTAGGTATATTAATTGAATTAACATATATTCAGTGAAGGGGTTGCCCAGCCACTGCTGCGGGTAGTTTGAGCAAAAATTCTAACACGAAATTTGAACAATCTGTGGGAGACAACTCTTGAAACTGTTTCTCCGAGGGCTTGATCTAGGGTAGAATGAGAGAGATATCTTCTAACTGCCGTCTTAATCTTGGCAAAAGCGTACTCAGCCGGATGATAAACTACCCGCACCGTAGCGGGTATTAATTTGACTGTTAAAAGTATTAATTTGGTTGGTAAAAGTATTAATTGGGAAAAGTATTAATTTGGTTGGGAAAAGTATTAATTTGACTGGGGAAAGTATTAATTCGACTGGGAAAGCTATTAGACATACAACCTTCGGAAATACACTGCTTTCTCACGTCATGCTCACCATGAAAGACCCTTGCTATAATGTCATGATATGACTGATATTTTCTGTCGAAAGATCGGTGCCCTGAAAAAAAGTTCTTCCTTCATTTCTTCACACTTGGGGTTGCAAGTGAAGGCAACAAATAAATAAGCCTCCCGTAGTTTCGCACGTAGGTATGTCGTCTTCCGTTTTTATTTAATATTTTCAATAATGAACCTTTGTAATGAACCAAAACAGGAATTGTTTCTACCGCCCCTTCAAAAATATGTTAATTCTTGTTTCAAAATACGTACATTTAATACATCGAATAAAAACAAAAATCCATCTGTTTCCAGTCTCTTGTATGCCGTCCCCCGTAAGCCGTCCGTAAGTTTTTCGTCGAAACCGCGACCATCGCTCACTAAATTCAGCTCGAAAATCCAACACCGATCCGGGAGGTGCCAGTAATAACGATATCTCGGTCAATCAATCAAACATCAACCTATAGAAAGATCTAAATATCAAAACTGTAAATGTTTTTGTTTGATTAAGATAGAAATTAGTTCCGTGAATCAATGCATTCAGGACCTGAGTGCCTACGAAAGTTTATAGCTGTGATTACCCCACATTCCCCTAACTTCAAGCCTACAGTTGTTTACTTTTCCATTTTTAGTGCATTCAGGAGCTCACTACAAAGCTATTGGTAGCAATTATTCGACCAATATCGACGAAAACAAAGTGATTGCAAAATTTTGCAACGTATTTATACGTTTGCCCAACTCTGTTATCACTTAATTCTCTGCTTTTCCATGCTCTTCATCATCCCTGCTGAGATGATTTTCTTTCAAGTTATTCCGAATAAAAATTGCAGTTTTCCAACTAGTAACTGGTAATTGAAAATGCAATCATAGTGGTTGTAATTGCACGTGTAATTGAAAGTTACTTGTTAACGTATTCAACTGAATTTTTATAGTTGTTAATTGGAATCCCAATCGTTTTTCCCGTAATTGAAAATGTAATTAATTACTTTTTGTAATTGATTACTGCCAACTCTGGTTATGAAGGTGAGTTTCCACGAATTTCGTCTATGTAATGCAAGAAAAATGATTCTTCAAAGATGATTACTTACTTCGCCATAAGCCTAAGAATTTTTATCTTAATAACAAAAACTTGTTGAGTTCAAAAGGAACAACCCAGAATCGAAGTGATTTGATGAAATAGATCTCACAGCTCTGCTGGTTACAGTGATGAAACCAGAGGGAAATGTCCCCTTAATGGTATGGACACGAGTTGGAACTTTGAGGTATAAGGCCTTGTCCTACGTGAGCGGTAGTCGGGCGATTTCAGCGTTACTAGCGACACCGGCGATTTACGCGAGTGGAAGCGTTTAAAGCGGGAAACGCCTCTAGTGTCCTATGTGCGGGCGATGCCGCGAATGGAGGAGAGCGCGTTTTAGTTAGGTTAATTCCGTACCTACCTTGTCAATCAACATGATGAGTGTTTTTTCTGAATTTATTATAGAGAGACGATTTGCGTTGGCCTGAAGTAGTCCAGCTCTGTTCAACTACATTTCCAATAAGCGTTTGCAGAAGCAACCATTTCATGAAATTTATCAATTGAAGAACTTATTCGGGGAATTTATAACTCTTCACCGTTTTGTAGTTTTCTCATTTCGTTGATAAGTGACGCCTAAATTGTTCTGACTAACCTTGCAAGCACTCCAGAAACGATTTTGACTCCTACAGACTTGGACAATTCCAATAACCTTGACAGCAGATGTAAACAATCGCGCGTTTGTAGCGGGAGTAGCGAGAAAAAATCAAACCGCGTGTAGCGTGTGCGTGTAAGCGATTTGCGATAGAGCGTGTGCTCGCAGGACGCATAACTCTGTTATCATAGTTTGATCGGAAAATCGCTCGCCCCGCAGAAAACGCTGAACCCACCCGACCCGATGGTATCGCTTAGTTCCTCACAAATAAATTAATAAATAAATAATTAGACAAATAAATTAATTCATGTAATATTTCTTATCTTCGTGCATCAAGTAATAAATCTATTGTCGTATTCTTCCAAATTATTGTGCGGGAATTGATGATAATTCACATCTATCGTCAGCCATAGTCACAATTATTACTATTACAATGCTCAATCAACTTTCAAATGAGTCAAATAATGTCGAACCCGTTTCTCCACTCGATTTAAAGCAGTAAAACCTTTCAATAAATGGGCCGAGCATCCATTTACCAAGAGGGGGGGACCCGAAGTTTTGTATTAAGCCTGAACCTGAGTGAACTCGACTAGGAGTTCTCGAGTCAACAACTAATTCTACTCAAGTTTCAAGCTCCCTTAGTTTTCTTTATAAAGACCTCGTTTGTAAAAGCTTTGTTACAAGCTTACGACCGCCTGAAGAGGGAACGAGTGGGGAGGGAATGAGTAAGTGGATAAAAGAGGTCTGAGGAGAGAGAGGCAGTGAGAGCTCTTGGTCCCACGATAATCTAATTAAGGTGCTTTGCATGGGGCTGGCCAGCAAACATGAAATACCTTGAGGTCATGTCAGTCACCAACAGAGGGTCTGTTTGTTTCTGTCGTCATTCCTCTTTGGGCAGTTACCAACAAGTTTTCTGCTGAAAGTTAGGAAATACTGATTCAGCAGTACCCTTCAGTTTCATGAATACCCGTCTAGCCTTGCAAAGAATCTGAAGGAGAAGTACACACGTAGTATTCTTCCTTTCACATCCTCTGAATCAAGATCAACAGAATTGTGAGAACCTTTTTCAATGGTCACCTATCACAAAATAACTTGTATTAACAAATTCCAACAAATTTGATTTGAATAATTAATTTGTCCTCAAAATTATAGTTCGTGCAGCTACGGTCTGAAGTATTTTCAGATAGAGTTGATCTTCTTCACGAAGTTCAGTAATGTTAAATTAATTCAAGTTGATATTGGCTAACGCGATTCAAGAATAGAAACTATATCTGATTTTTGACATGAGTTGCCTGTTACAGGATTTTCCCAATAAGTATTTCGATTTGTTCTTAATGAAGATTTGTTTCTTTCAGAATGCTATAACTTCTTTGGTAGGAAAGTTGGTTTCTGCTGAAAGTCATCAAAAGATAGAATAAAAAAGAACACAACTGCATGCTCTTTATTATGCAAAATCAAAACTTTTGAAATGCGAACGAAGGAGACCAACGAGTAGAATCCTGGAAATATACAGTTTTTTTAGGATTTTTTCCTTTAACTTCCTAATAACAGTTTGGTACTTGCTAACATTGAATCAAATTGGTTCCAGGAATTATTGATATAGATTAGTCCTCAATCGGTTTCCATCGATTCTGACAGCAACCAGATCCGCGGTATCTTCAGCGTATATATACGAAGTTAAGTTACAATGATCAAGTTTCTCACTTCCATTCTAGTTGAGCCGGATAGGAAACTAGCGCTGAATGATTTGCTAGGAATTCAGTCGTAACCCAATCAGTTTCAAACTCGGGTGTTCCCCTATATTTCCTAGGTTTGCCGGTGTAATGGGTTGGGCAAACATTGAATCAAGAACAAAATAATTATTTGAACGACTTATGATTATTTTGTTCGGTCCGTTTAAAATAAGTCTTCCGTTATCATTACCAAGTACAAACGTACGCTATTTTTAAAGTATGTATAGTTAATGCGCTCCACTAACATCAGTGAAAAGATCAATGAAAATTAATAAAACTCTACCACTCCTGCGTCCATCTGTAAAGAATAAATCCGTCCTCCAAGTCTGGTGGGCAAGTTGCGAATAGCTTTCTCACATATCCTTACGAGAAATAGTACGAATCAAAATGATTGTAAACTAAACATAGTACTGATTTATCTGTATAAATGATACTAAGGAAATATAATGATTCGTATTTCTTTAACTGGCACTCTATCCAAAGGTCCAAAGGCTTTCAATATTCAAGGAGTATTGGGAACGGACTTGAGGATAACTACCACGACTCCATGAAATTCCATTAAAAACGCTGCAAATTCTTTCACTGGGGTTTATTATTCAATCGGCTTGCGTTCATGATTTGAATTTCTACTAAGCTTTGGAGTGTGCGTGTTTCACAGGATAGGGCGATTATTGAATTTCAGGAGATATACATGGAGCACGTAAATCTGTTTTCGACCAAAATACCTATTTGGATTGATCAGTTGATCATATTTGTGTACCTCCTGAAATTCAATAATCGCCCTATCCTGTGAAACACGCAGACTCCAAAGCTTAGTAGAAATTCAAGTCATGAACGCAAGCCGATTGAATAATAAACCCCAGTGAAAGAATTTGCAGCGTTTTTCTATAACTGCTTAATAATAGTTTATTAAACGTGTGTTTCATTATAGAACATAGAGTTGATTGATCTTTCTATTTTTATCGTTGATGGATTTGGAAACGTTGTCCTTTTCACTGATGTCCGTTCCCCCCAGACGAGGAAATTTGCCTTTCAGACTGAGTGAATGAAAAATTCATTGGTGTAATTGTCCTCTTAATGCACATCATCATGCAACATTAGGAGGATTGCGCACTTGAGTGGAGTAATGACACCAATTTCTAGATCGGCGGTCGGTTGCAGTGCTACTGGAAGTATCATTTCGGGATGGCACGCGACCGTTGAGAATATTAAAGGATTGGCGTGAGTGTTATACCCTCCCTCCACCCTCTTCTTCTCACTTTAATCATGAAGCGAGGATTGCGTGTTAATTACAGCTACTAAGAAGATAATAAATGCGTAGGTATGGACTTCCTTTCGGGCCCTTATTGACCCCCTTGGCGGAAATCCAGGGGTCTTAATAATGAAACGCAAAGAGCTCTTATCTCGATCGTTCCATGTTTAGCAGGACAACATTGATGCCGTTAATGTTTTATCAGAAGAAACACAATGTTAGTTAGAGTACTTCGGTTTTACAGTTGGACCTCTTTTTTTATGAATCCCATCTTATGTATGGTGATTAGTGAATATAAATACTTCCTATTACATGACCACTATTTGATATTCGAATCACAGTTCTGGGGAGAAGAAGGTGATGATGGGGTGCTCTTGACGAGTAATTGCCTTTATAATCAAAATGCTGTTTAGTCCTGTATTACAGCTGGATGCTTTCCTGATTTGAATCGTTTCTGCATAGCTGCATACTTGTACAGAAGGCTGTTGGTAGATGAATTTAATTTTGTAAATTACAGAGAAATAAGACAATTCAGGAAGTGTTTAGTGCGAATTGCCGGTGTAGTGCATACGGTATGTCCACTAAATATAGATTAAAATGTTGAATTAAATAGTTGTTATGGAAACTTGTCAACCATTTGCATTGTGTCTCTGGGGCTGGTTTATCAATCGTATCTGTTAGATAGTTTTATAGGCCAGTATCGCAAATGATGGATGAGTGGGTGGTTGAAGCGGTGTTTATCATTATACGATAGTGGCCAAACGATTGTTAAAACTCTGGGAGTTTGGAGATTGATTTCTATCCGGTATTAGCTCTTGAATTTCGAATCAACTCGGATACTCAAAGTCAGTTTTGTTTCCTTACTTACGTATATCTCATCTTGTTCTCGGACTACCACCTTCTCATGTCACTCTGGATACATCAGGAAGGTTCTAAGAATGCCGGAGTCGCGCTACCCAAAATAGTTACTTCTGGGAACTACAAGGAAGAATATTTACTGGGTTGACGAATTGGAAAGGCTTGCTGTTTGTGTTTGATACGAATCTGATTTTGGAATTGGAAACCGTCAGCTGTTTGATTCGTAGTTGGAGGGTTTGTTGAAGGCATCGTTAGGAGCTTGTGGCCCATTGTGGCGTCAAGTTACTCCTTGTACAGCGAGTTGGATTTGACAATGCACGCAATCGATGTGTGGAATGAGAATCAACAGCCCCCACATGTGCGCCGTTGGTTGGTGAAGCTGCAAGACTTTTGATGTTCACAAAGGTCCTGTCTGGGTGCATGGGTCTTCAGTAGGGATCGGCTATTGCAGCTTCTGAATAGCGATAGTATAGAGCGGTTGGCGAGTTTTTGTAGGGAGGCTTGGCGCTGCAGAGATATATTGTAAACAGGTTTAATGTAATGAATTGATGTATCCTTACCAGTACGTTATCATTGTAATAAAACATGTTTTCTTCTTCTTCTTCTCCTTTTTATCTTGTTCTTAACCCTGAAATGACAAGATGAACATTTTTTGATTTTTACAAACAAGATCACTTGCTTTTTTGAAAAATACACCCCCACTTTCTTCATCTTCATCCTCTTGATCTATGTATTAGTAAATCTATACATCTGAGGCGGGATAACTTGACTTTTTAGATACATGAAATTTTACCCTGTCGTTGCTAATGACAACCTGGGAAGGCCTAAAAATGAGATCGTGTTATCGTTTGAAACGTATGTGATGGACATGAAAAAATATATGCCGAATGCTATACTCACTCATAGTCTCCCCTTGTAGAGAACAGAATTGTCGCTTTTCAACAACACGCATGAGAAGCGTGAAGTTAGCATTTCAGGATTAAATACATGCACTTTACCTATGTATCTGCATATCTCAATAAAACGTACATCGTTCGCAGGATGACGTTCATGTTGATAATATATTCCACGTTTGAATTATATTATTGTTAGATTAATTGTTCGAAATGCTACTTTGAATGGCTATCAATGATTTGAGGCTGTCGTTGATTGGTGAATTTACATCAATTAGATATGCAACAAGTCGCTGGACGGAGATCCTTTCCAACTCCCATTTTTTCCCCTCGCGATAAATAATTTGAGAGATCCCAAGAGAGAAGAATTCTGAAAAGTTATGAAAAGGTTTTCCTGAAATGAAAATCTTCATTCCAGTTATCTTCAAGACGGTTCCAACTCTCTTAAGTTTGAAGGGTTTATTTTTTTTTCATCATTCCTTCGTCATCCATTCTTATTTTTTTCTTCATCCTTATTTTACACTTTCACTCCTTTTAATATATATTTTTATAATAATTTGCAGAGGCCGTGGGTCGTATAACCGAGGTCACAACTTCTTTCCTTTGCTTCAAGTTTATGTTGTCTCGTTCTCCCCTGTAGAACCCAAATCTTGTTCGTAAAATGAAACCCAATCCATCATTTCAATAACAAAATTTGTCATTAGTATTCATTTGATGAATACTAATAAAAGCAATAAAGGGATCGTTTGTATTCAATTTTATTTTATTGCGCCTGTTCTCAATGTTGATAATATATGGACAGGCTTAGAACTTAACCCGTGGTTCCATATCAGGACGTTGTTATCAATTTGAGTCGACGTCAATCCCCGTCACGTGCAAGCTTCAGTTACATGGTGGTCTGTAGACGTTAAACGTCAAGCTCAGAATCAGGCCAGAATATACATTCCTTCAGCTAGTTACTTCCTCAGTGCAACGTTGATGAGCAACATCGAATCTTACCGTTTTCCCATTGTATGTAATTCGAAGAAAATAAGTATGAAATATTGAAAATAATGTAAGAAATACTACAGTTTTACTCTTAGAAATCGTACGTATCGTAAAAATTACTGGAATCTGATATTAATATGGTCACATAACATGATCTAGAATAAATATATGTAATAAAATATTTATCGTGCAGAACAATGCCGTATCTGCACTTTTCATTTGCTGGTTTTAATTGACAAACGCAATTTCAAGTAATTTTGGACGCCGAATCTATTGAGACGGATCCTAGCCCAGTTTGAAATCATCTGACTTGAAAAATGCCATTTTATGCTTTTACCTAAATGTTGAAAAAAAAAATTGTGTAAAATTTTTTAAATCACTATTTTCTTTCATTTTCTCGTTTTGATGACTGCAGTCAAGAAAATTTGTGCCATCGAGGTGGTGGGAGTTATCAAGAGAGGGATTTGTAAGCTTTTGTGGAATAACTTGTAGCATTCATACATTTACTATCCTGTCGAAAATGGAGAGTGAAGAAACAAATTAACAATAAACTCAATTAAAATTAGGATGGCGCCCAGATTGATCCAGACGACAGCCTAGGGATAGTGGAAGTTGAGGAAGAGAGAGATGAAATAAATAAAATTACGACCAGTTAAGATGAGGGCGTTAAGGAACTCGGGTGGTGACAACACGAATCACTCCAGACTAGATGCCCAACTCGATCAAGTAGCATTTTTTGCAGCCCACATTGAGCAAATAAGATCGCTTGCCACTGGTAATTTCTACTAATTTTATACGCAACATCCCTACTTAATCCGGCAGGTCTGCTTCTTGTTCATGATGCCACTGATAACCTTAATTTCTAGGATTATAGGCTCACTTTAAACTATGGGCTTGCTTTAAAGTTAACTGCATATGATTCAGTCTTTTTCTCCTCATCCCATCAGGTGCTTTCTGCTTGACCATTGCATGATGACGAAAATTGCTGCAACAATGAGTTTGGAATATAAACACCAATCAATAATTTGGTCGTCTCACATGAGAGAAGCTACTAATTAGCCTCGCAAACATTTGATGGACGTCTCATTTGGTTTTCCACGATAAATTTTTCATGAGATCCCGGAAAAGGGAAATTCAGGGAGATCGTGGAGTGGTGTTTCATCACGTTATTATTCTTTTAAATAATATTAAACATTTCTCTCGTGTTTAATGAATTTTATTTACGTCACCAACCACACATACATGGATGTATATTATTTACACTCATGGGACGTTCAAACACAAGTTTAGGAAGTGACCAAAGTAAAAAGCTATTACGGAGGAAAGAAGGCAATTCATGTTCTATCTTATGGTTGAGCCTGGAAATGATTCAAATATTTTGAAAGCGACATCCTAGTTTCTTGAATTCTTGATGATTAGGTTTTTCATGTGTATTTTGAAATATAATGAGTTTAAATAAGCTGGGCTTATCTTTGATTCGCCAAATGGTTGACCAAAACATTAGATTTTTTTTTAGAGGAATATTTCAGGGTTGTGTTTAAAATATTTCAGTGCTCAAGATATTTCATGTTTGGGTTGTGTCCGTCTTTCGATATACATGGATAATGTATAGCTTACATATGTATATGACAGTGCTATGGTCCTATGTAGACTATTAACAGTTATAAATGAATACCAAATTTCTACTCAATGCGATAAAACGACGAAATCGGTGAGTTCTTGAAGTACGCATACATGTTGCTGTCAAATCTCCGTAAGTTCTCAATTTCAGCTTAAGCCACTACAATGTCAATGCTTGTTCAAAGCTGATCTTCTGTTTGTAGACCCCACGTTTTCAATTTAGCGAAATAAGCTTTGCTACACATATCTCATCGAAACGGTTGGAGCATTCACTGTTATCCGTTCGATCCAGCTGTCAACTGACAGCCCTCCCATTGTAGAAAAAAATAATATTTAAATTGTATCGTCAGCAACAGCACTCGTGCTGGTTCGTCATCCGCAGTCCACGTCCGCTGTCAGCCCCACACAGTTCATGTAAAGGTCAATCTGCGTCGAACTCTTCAATTTTGTTTCTTCCTGTATGCCTGATTTAAAGTGGTTTTGCGTGCAGACAATGAAGCAGATCGATAAACAGAATTCGAACTATCAAAAGATCAGAAATGGGCTGATGTATGGGTCATGATGAGTGTTTCTTTTCGTATTATACTATCGAATACATACATGCAAAACGTAAACAGTAAAATTGCCTGAACGCCAACTCATTTTCCACTGTGCAACTCTGTATCCTTTTTTTTAATTTCTTCATATTTTCCAAATAATTGACAAAAACACCAAAAACATGATATGTCTCATATTCAAACACTTGAGACTTTCTGCCACATAGCACTCTATAATGGTGTTTTTTTTTTTTTAATCGTTTTTCTCATTCAATCTTATACGTCAAAAACGGTTGACTCGTAATCACAAAGTTTTTTATGATTCATGAATCATTTGAGAAAAAGAACATTCCGATTGGCAATTGCAGACATTTATTGAAGCAGTTTTTCATGAAAAAGAAACTTTGAACGACATGGATACGCGCGTAATTGTGATGACTCGACAGCTAACTATACGAAGCAAAGTGATACAGTGGTACGAGATGATAACCAATAGTACGTTAAGCAAAGCTAATATATGCTGTATACCATTGGTCACTCAAAGAATGTAATTTGTAATGTATCATCAAACTGATCGATGTTGAAACATGAAACTCCAAGCTCGAGTCCAATATTGTGAACTCATTCTGTTATTGTGTGCTTTTCTTCATAGTGGTGTAGTGGCAGATTGTTAAGTTATACTCTTCAACTTGATAGTTGTATGATATGGTAAAAAACATTCTCGCCATTGCCTTGCTCGAAAATTTAAGAGCTCATCACAATGAGATGGTCACACAACCCGTAAGCTGCCAACACGAACCGACCTCATCTTTTCAGAAAAACAGTATGGATTTTGGTTTTAAAAATCGTGATTGGAATTGTGATCAGCTCTCCTAAATATCACCACTGAGCTCTTTGAAGAGTTCAAATGCACCCAGTTTTGGACTCACTGTTGATCCCAATTCAATATCGTTCGCTCTAAAATTGTTCACCCAATGTGACGGTATTTTAAAGAATCAATACAATAACTCAGTTTCCATCAAGAGTTTGCTGAAAGCGTCTTATGAAATGTTGCTCTTGAAGAGGTGGCAACGATGACGGAAATTGTTAGGGGAATTAGTTGAATGGGCTTGAAACCTGATGAGTGTTTCTCAATGTGACGATGCATTGAGACTAATTTAATCAAATGTATCGTCGTCGGGGAAACGTCAGTGAATCATTAGGTAGGAGTAAGCTCGGGATAAATCCTATTGATTTCAGTTAATCACGGAGGTATTTCGGGATTTCCCCTTGAAACCCAGGCGTTATATTCTTCACGGCGTTGAAAACGTAGAATTGGCGAAAGGCCCACAAGGGAAATACTAATTATCCCCGTATCCGATTCCAGTTGAGCGGCTTTTGGACCTGACCCGAGTAATGAAATTAAACCTGTGTCGGGATTGATTAGTTCGGAAGGAAGACGGAGGAAATGAATCAGTTTGGGGGCGCAATTAGAGGGAAAAGCGACTCTTCTCATTTTCCCTCTCAATGGGAAATGAGGGAAATCCTTCGTTCACGCTTTCCCCTCCACGCACAAACGCTCTTTTGACGTTCTCGTCACTCTCGGGCGTTTTCCGCTTGCCGACGTTGTGAGAATCGACGGGATATAGCTGAGAGCTGAGTAGTTGAACGCAGGTTTTAAAAAAACTGTTCCCTTCGTACGGAAACTACGCTGAATTCGTGGGTCTTACCACTCGCTTTGAAGCCAAATTAAGCTCTTTGCAAATATCCAGGCTCAGGATGTAGGTCAAAGTTGAAATAATTCAATTTTCAATACAAAGTTCATTCCGGTGTAAGGTTTCCTCTGGGGCTGTACAAAAAAGACCAACATCAAAATAATCCAAACATTTCAAAACAAGGTACTAAGGAGTATTGTCAACGCTCCTTGGTACGTGCGTAATGACGACCTCCATCGGGACCTCAAGATAGAACCAGTCAGTGAGGTGATCAAACTTTTTGCCGCTAAACACGAGCAGAGGCTTCATCAACATATGAACCCAGAAGCTCTACGATTATTAGACAACAGCAACGTCATCCGACGTCTGGATAGAACAAAACCTCGCGACCTTGTGGCGTGACAATGTGACAAGTGCTTGAAGTGATCATATAGAGTAGTTGCCATTGGGCTATTACCAAACTGTAGTTACTTTATTGATGTAAATTAACTTGATGGGCTATGCTCAGTTGTTATGTTATATTTCTAATAAAGAAATTTCTAAGAAAAAAAAAATTCCGGTTTAAACTGCACGTGAGCGTTTATCTTAGTCATTCATGTAATTTCGAGGAGCAATTAGTTTTATTCAAAATAAATAAACATCAATCTCCCCGTACCTATTTTAGTGTCTTTTATATTACTGTCGTTCCATTTCACGTTAAAATTCATAAAACCCTTTATATCATCGAAGTTTGTTTGATATCTACCTTTAATCTTGGAAGAATTCATAGCTCTAAAACTCACTCATGACCGTGCAAGCCATGTTTGTGGGCTACAACTGGGCCGGAAACATTAGAAGTTATTGAAGCCCAGTCTTCTATTCTCACAATCACAGAACATTTGATCGAAATCTCCGTGCGTCATACATTTTTCCTCGTTATAAACTTAAACGGAGGGTTAGTGGACAAACAAACTTATTTCTCCTGGGAAAGAGCATTCTGAGCATATATTTGGCACTCTAATAATCCTGAACCCTGAGTTAGCAGCGACGATGGAGTTCGAAGTCATTCTCAATTATAACAATCCGTAAATACCCTTTCGAACCTGTAAATTATGCAGTCTTTGATGCTTAGCGATCCGTATTTTCAATCCATTCCTTACGCGAGGAAGGTTAAAATGTTATGGGAAATATATGTTTGTCAGCATAGTAAGGGTTGGCTTGCAGTGTGAATTTATAAACTAAGTTAACTTATAAACCGACTCTTTGACTCTCTACTACTATGATATTGCAGAGAAATTGTTAGACGTTCATCTCAATCAATAAAAACACAGTGAAAAACGAATTTCCTGACTCAAACCACGTAATAATGATCTAATTCCAAAATTTGGAATCCAAATACTCGAAGAAGGGTTGTGAAAATTTTGACGATTCGTTAGTTTTCGGAACAAGCGTAGGATTGGTGTACTGATCAATCTTCAAAACTTAATTATATCTTTTCAAACTTGAAATACAATGTATGGTAAATTACGAAAGTGCTCTCTGTATGAAAACTGTGCTTGTTCTTAAACACGGGTACACCACGTTCAAATAGCTCTTTTACGCATACCACTGGACTGTAGATAATTATGAAACCGAGTATTTGGTAATTAGCTAAATATGACCTAATAGGTACCAATCGTTTGGAGAACGAGTAAAAGTGTTAAATGTGTCAAACACTACTTAAAATCTTTGTAAATCACCTACGTACTTGTAGGGGAGACTGGCGCGTGTTGGCTTAGTTTTTGGTTTCTGATTTTTTTGATTTTTCTGATTTTTTTCAACAGTACTTGGAGGGATTCTTATTAACGCTGGTGCTAGCACAACAGCTTTTCTGTAAGATCCCCCAGAACTCATTAATTAAAACCGATGTTGAGGGGGCCGTTCAGCCCATTTCCTGAAGGCTTCCAAGCGTGCCAACTAGCCCCACTTCTGGGGTGAGTTGGCATACCCCTGGGGCCTTTTGGCATAGGCTGGGGTGAGTTGTCATGATTCAACAACTAGTAAGGAAAAACTAATTATAGTTAGAAAATTTTATCATACATCATTGTTAACATCACTCTTTCAGTCTCGAATTTGTGCAAGTAACGTAACCTCCTCAATGTAAGATATACACATATTAGACGCAGTCAGTAGTATAGAGTCCAAACTCGGTTCCTCCAGCCTCCATATCTCTTCTTGTCTACTCTAGATACCATAGAAAGAGGTCCATTTATATGTCAGCACGTCAGACAAATAAGGAACGAAGTTATCCACAAAAGCTGATCACTGAGCTCCAATCGTAATTGCCTTCTAGAAGACCAAATACAGTTGGACGACTTCGTCTCAAATATAATTCTGAACTCACACCTTTACTAGTCTTATCAGAAACAGAAGCTGATATCAAAAGCTTTGGCTGACGAAGCTCCGCACGCCAGACCAAGGATCATTCCATATCTTTTGATAATATCAAAACATGTGGTGTTTGAGTATGTTATGTTTGAAATCAATGGAACCTGGGATTCGCTCAGCTGGTCAAAGCACCCATAAAAGCTACCATTCAAATTTCAGCTTTCTCGGTTCATTAGGACAGAAAATATTTTTTTGTGGCTCAAGAGGTTACATTTTCGGGTAGAAATCCACGAATATAACAACTTTGATTCAGCGAGATAAAATAAAACACCCCCTTTTGCTTCATTTGTCTGTCAGTCATATTATGTAAAGCTTGAAAAACTCGATTTATGAAGGAACTCTTGAAACAAAACTCCACAGCAATTATATCAGCAGATTTGATCCTGACATGATACCAGGCGATTCTTAATATATCCAAGCACGTTCATATTCGTGTTACGTTCTAGCCCTTATGGAAAACGAACGGATCAGTTATAATGAACAAGAAAACGGCTGTCTTACTTCGAAAGCTTTCGATATGTAGATTTTTGAAATTTCAGCCTTCCAATGTCACTCTTTAGGATTGACTAAGATCGGTGCCAAGAATTCAGTCCCTCAGAACTAGGCCCTAAAATGTAATTTTCGACCCGAGTTTCATTAACTTTGGTTCAGTTGTTTAGGAGAAAGCTCAGGACGACGGATTGAAGGATTTTTCCTCATTTGATTTTCGGATTCTATGTTTCTTGCAACGTGCAACAACCAATTTTGGCTTTCTCTTTATTATTCAACTTTACTATTGAAAATAATAAACCAAAAATCCGTAGGTTGATTATAAGTTGTTACAAATTGAATGCAGTTTATTTCAACACTGATCAAATGGTGGAAGGCACCCGGACTTCCATCAAGCAGAAATTGGCTTTTATAATCGGCACAGTTGTAATGGCATTGCAATAGTTCAGAATTTATACCGACGGCGCTATTCCACTTCAGATCGGAAGAAACCACCTGTTAGAGATACACAGGATGGAATGATTCTCGTACAGGATAGGTATCTCTAATTTTCTTCTGAATAAAGAATCTTAACCGCGATAACTATTGCATGACAGCAAGGAGATTCGAGAAACCTGTATTTCGTTAGGAGCCTCTAGAAGTAAGGGATATTGTGGGCAAATATTGATATTCCCTTGTAAAATTCGTGCTTCAAGTGGAACGGTCTTGGGTTTAATTTATGGCACCTAGGCTCTTAGGAAAACCCGGAAAACGGGAAGACGGGGGAAAGGCGGAAGTAAGGAAAGGGAGAGCTTCTTATCGAATAATGGAGCAAACCAATTTGTATATTAAGCTCGAAGAGTGAGAGAGCTATGGCGAGGAAAGTAAGCGGGAGTGAGAAGGGTTATTGTGGAAGGAGTGGTCTCGGGGTATAGATCAGATTCCTTCTCCTCGATAAATAATTCCCGCAGCAATAATTGAATACCGCACCGCTTTCCTTTCTGAAAGACATCCCGAGCCTGGAAGAGGCCCTATAAATGTCTGACGTGATGAATGGACCCACCTCGAACAAGATTAGGAATTGTGATTTTCGTTGTACCCCTTGAAAAGGGTTGGAAACATAGGAGGAGAAGGTGGTTTTCCGTCGGTAAAGGGGGATTGTTGAGGAGGGATGTGGCGTGGGACCGAGGCTTCTCGCCTGAGGCGGACTATTCGTCACTCTGCATCCTTGTTTCAATATCTCCTGTTGTTGCCCGACCGTATCTCATAAAGGGAACAAAGATGGTGCTCGCTTCACAAGAGACCAGTTTTAATTCCCTTTCGACCCCCATTCTCGGCAAATGCGGTGTATAGCAACATCCATTGCCATCAATTCCACAGACCGAAAAACGGTTGGTATCACTACACGTTATTCCACGTTTGCTAAAGTTCAAGCGAACGCAAGTTTCACGAGAGTTACCTTCATTACATATGCAAACAACAACTAGGTAGTTTTCAATATTTGTAAATTGAAATTGGTACATATAATAAATGATCAAGGAATCAATTATCTATCTCATTTCATCCTATCATATGAAACATCTATGAAAGAGCTTTATTTATTTAATTTCGGGCAAGCCCAATTTACAATCACCAATACATTCATACGAGCAAAAAATCTCTGTATACCTCTGGAGGAGGGTTACAGGAACAGGCAACAGAGGGGGTTCAAACCCGAAAAATCATTTCAATTAACTGAATTTAATGGGGGAAGATGAAATGTAGTATTTTAGTGTCATAGGGGACTATGAAAAAAAAAATCCAATTTTGGATTTGTAGAAAGGGATTTGGAAAGTACTGCGGGGTAGTCGATGAAGGGAGCGATCATAGTTTGTAACAGAAAGCGGTACTCTGAGTAGAACAGATGAACGAGGGGATGTGCGAGAGGTTGCAAAATGTATCCTTAAGAACAGCAGGGGGTAGCCTTGGGCGTGGTTCAGGAGTTTGTAGAGAAGGACGAGGTCAACGAAGATCCGCCTTCTCTCAAGGATGACCAGCTTTCCAAAAAGGTGCAATTTAAAGGGTATTGGAAGACTGGAAGTAACCCAGCGTTGTAAAGATAGGTCATCCAATTCATATTTACTGATATATTGGTGGATAGTTCCATATACAGTTTAATCGATTGATAGAACGTCTAAATCTGTAATTTACTTATTTGAGAGCGACAATAGCAATATTCCAGTAACACAACATTCTTCTTGCATC
The DNA here is from genome assembly GCA_031894815.1 of Creontiades dilutus. NCBI lineage: Eukaryota > Metazoa > Arthropoda > Insecta > Hemiptera > Miridae > Creontiades > Creontiades dilutus. Next base: position 455,252 of record JAVIWC010000637.1, read on the forward strand.
TGAAGGTGCCAATAAGAAATTGTTGGCCGTACTGAAGTAGGGAAACTCAAGAGTGTATTTCCCAGTGTTTGTGAATGCCCGCAACAAGACTTATGGGAAAAGATTATATCTGTGACATGTGTCAAGTATGTTATGACGCACGAATGCCTTTATACGTACCATACTTGTGTCATTCTGATAGAACTCACATCAGTTTACTGGCTCTCGGGATAGATAATGATGGGATTATCTTGTTGAAGAGACTATAAAGTTGATAGTGTTCAGGGCAGCGTTCAATCCCACGAGTTTAATTTGAACATCATGAAAACAACTATAAAGTTACTTGAACAAAGTGGCATATGCGCTGGGTCCAAAACTGGTGAAAATTCAGGTTGACATTACAGCTGGGGAGTTGATATTGTGTTGAACGGTGCTTAAAAAACCAAATTATATTGCTAAGCATGTTCCAGTCCATGTTTTGGTACTTTTTTAGGGAACAAAGGGTATTGTTCTATTCTCGGTAAAGAAGCGTAGTGCAAAATCCAAAATCAGCCAAAATGCTTTGTTGAAAAGTCTCGGAAAACCCCTTTTAACGCTCACTGCACGTTTTCATATTTGATGGAAATCAAAACTGCACGGCCAGTTTGGCAGACCCGAGTTTGCTTAAAATTTCAAGAATCGCCCAGTTTACGTCATTCCGAATTTCTAATTGAGATTCGGGAGTGTTTTGAATTGGGTGGAAGGTCAATTTCGGTCACACAACCAGCTGTCGTTAATGAGAACAATAACAGGGTGGAAGCCGGATTCGATAAATGAGTCAGCGTCGGAAAGCGGGTTCATTTGACGCGGGCCAGCAATACGTCAGGCTCAGCTGGATGTTGCATATTGCCGCGTCGGCCCTCGGCGGCATAATCCATGAATGACCCGCCGAGGCGAGCCGTGATATCGCACCCCGCCGGCCCACGTTTGCATTGATGCCGGGCACAAACACTGGCGAACGTCGCACATAATGCTCATCAATCGTGTCCGCCTGCTCCCCCATTCACTGGATTCTATTGCACCTATGAAAGCGGCAACTACACGCTTTGAGGTCATTGAGAGTGTAAAGCTGGTGTTACCACATCTGATGTAAGTAACATACCTGTTTAGTATGGATGAAAGTGTGTACCAAAGTGCGTGGGCTGTATATATATTATATATAGAATATACATATATATTCTTGTCAAGTCACGAAAGTTGCCGTGACCAGATCGAGAGGGCAGGGAGCACGAGGATATGTGATGACAATATAAAACTCAATATTTCACGCTTTTGGCCATTTGAATTCACGGAATCATTCGATTAAACCGTACTCTTTCATTATAGGAACGTCGAAAAAGCACCGTATATGTAGATCCAAAGACGGAATGTAATACATTGTGAGGAAGTAGGTTATTGCTGTTGGATTTATTGAACTTACATGGTGCAAAATACACCTTGATCGACCCCATTAGGTTTAGAGCCGGTTTCAACAAACTTTTTAATCAACGTCTATTAAATAAAGCGGAGATTTCAGCTGTTGAACAACGATGTTCGGTTTCGCCAACTCCAGGTCAGACAAATCAACGGTCAAACGCAATGATCGGAGGGTTAGAAACCAACAAATGTTTGTAAACTAAGATTAAGCTCACAGATCTTTTCCCCATCTTGGTTTCCGTTCCGGAATTCTCATTTACTGAGTTACGGTTTATTGTGCACCAAGCACAAAGAGACTAGAGCTATCACAGTTCATTAAAAAAATACTAATTCGATTTGTAAGAATTGGCAACGTTTATTTATTGAAGCAATTCAGTTCTTAACTTCTCAGTTTTTAAATGTATATGTTCGATTCATGGTTTTGCCAGAATCTTCCAAGAAATGGGAATATTTTCATGCACAGTTCAACTTTTAATTCTTGCCCGTCGCAATAAGGAGGTGTTGGAGTAGAAATTTGACCCCTTCCATCGGTTTTCGCAGTTTAACTGTGACACCCAGAGAATACTGTGGAAACTGAACAGCTTCAGTTTTATGCTCAGGCGTAGCAGTTTCATGAAACGGGAAGGGACAGATTAACAGGTGGCGGTGGGTATGCCCATCGCTTTTTTCTAAATAACTCACCTCCGACAAATATGAGGAAACCCATTGAATTTTAGGTTCAGAAATTGAGATTATTTGGAGTGAGTGAATTCGCAAGAAGACTTGGCTGGAAAAAGATCGCTCTTAACCAGCTTTCGTCCCACAGCATCTATGGATATGCGGCGAATTGGCTTCCTACAAATTAGGACCAAGTAGACACCAAATGTAGTCCATGTGCTATAGAATACACATTTGGCTTCAATTCTGAAGCCTTTAATGGACATTGAAAATTTTGAATATGTGTATCTTGAAACTCAACGTGTCGAATTTGACTGGAGTTACAAAGGCTTATTATTGAAAATGATAAACTAAAGACGGAACTAAAAACGAACGCTGTCTATTTCCAAATAACATATATTTCGATTATCAAATCATCAACCGTCACATAGAATAACTGAACTTATCGTAAGATATAGAGGACGCACCTTCAATGGGAGTTTAAATCAGGTTGCTAATGGGAATGGAAGGTATAAAATGGAAAATTGGTGATATAACCAATGAAATGCAAACAGAACGGAAGATGGCGGGCCAAGGGGTTGTAGATGGTCGGATGAGTTGAATGGGAAGTACTTTATGAATGATAACACTCATTATAAACACTCAAAATTGTTGCATTTTTGAAGCTGCTATGCATAGAGTTTGATGTGTGTTTCTCAAATCAATCATTCTTTCTTCTTCTTCTGGACTGAAGCCCTTATTTTCTGACAAAATATAGCATTGTATGTTTATCTTCGTTCAATTTTAAGTGTGCCCTACCAATCATTGTAGAGGTGGTTGCAATGGCGATAGCAAAATGACATTTCGAGTAAGTAAAATTCACTCAACGATACCCTTGAAGCCCTAATACTAAATGTGTTTGATTGGGTCAAATGATGTCACAAAATAATTACCACCACATTTTTTCCACATTTATTTTGAAATTATAGCCGTGATATAAATAGTATCTTTTATAGGATGCTTTTTCATTACAGCAGCACCTAAGTAATGGTAGCAGACGTAAAGTACCACAAAACCCTACACTCAATCAACCTTTCTATAGAAAAACACCTTTGCCGTACAATACACCATCCAAACAAAACACCATCAACTTTATCAAAACAATTTTTTTTTAGCTGTTCATTATACCTATACGTAAAATGTGCTCCTTCCGTTAAAAAATGTGTAAAAATACTGAAGAGCAAAGCTTCTTAAGTTTCCTGTATTTAGTGGTCATGGACAGGAATTAAAATACCTACAATGTTACAATATGCGCTATGGGGACACGACTTAGAAATCTACGAATTCCGTTGAAATTGCATCAACTGGTTGTGGCTCAAATGGGGGTTTTCCCTAGATTTCATTTCTTTCTTAAAGTGAGATTAGAAACGCAGATTCAGTGAAGTTTTCTTCCTAGTGGCTTGTGTTCAGGGCATCTGGACAGGGCAGATACTTTAAGCTGGAGTGGAGTGGTACCAACTTCCTTGATCTGATCAACAAGATTCCATTTCTTTGGGTATTTCGGTTTGTGAGCAATGAAATTCAAGTGGTACCATCTACATCCCATCACGCATATTTCTTGAGATTTTCATCGAAATCATACGGAAGCGGCAAAGATACAATTTATTACAAGGATCAGGGGACACGTTCATACTTGCTCATACCGAAAGGTATTCAGAATGGTATGAATCTCCGATCGCGAGTGGAAATTTTGATTTCGTGGAAGAAAGTTTGTCTCCTGAATCTGAAAACATTACTTCCACTGAAGAGAGGTTCATACCACCCACGTACTAGGTTCGGTGATTGGGGTCAACAAGGGGCTAGACCGACCCCACCTTCAAGACCTAGCGGTCGTGCGGGTACTGTATAACTTCTTCGCCGTCCCGTACGAATTAGGTACCGGTGCTTGAAGTTCTCTCCTGGTTGGACGGTGCTGGGATTGAAACTCGAGTTATCAAGTGTAAATGGGTCCAACTTTCGTTGATCTGGTTGAGTCGTTCAGTTGATGCTCAGGAATTCACCTGTGATACAAACACAAATAAAAACAAAAATTTAAGTGAAGGAAGATGGGAAAACATCTTGTGATAGTCGGTAGTAGAGAAAGTTCCGTGTCTAGCGTTTCGAATTTCTGATTTTAAGTTGCAAAACTCAGAGAAATTTAAGCTCCCCTAGTTTCCATATTCGACAGTCGGGGTTGATATCATCCGGTTCAGAAAAGAATAACCTTTTGAAAATTCACCTTAGAATATTTTTCCTAGATTTTATAGAGAGAGTAGACACGACGGGATGTGACGAACGGGATGTTGCTAATTGTTGTTCAGTTGATTGAGGTTTGTGATGGTTTAAGAAGGTTTCAGACGAAAATAAAGTACCTATTCGGAATATGCTATGAATTTTCCATACGAACCGTGTCTTTTTGAGAATTTTGAGTAAAGTAGGTGATTACTGCAGAATTCGTTGCATCCATTGGTTGGACAGGGATTTTACCGTAGACAAGGTATTCTGAACCACTTAAAGCAAGTCAATGTTGAACATTTATTTAGTAGAATCTCCGTACAATAACCTCGATTAGCATCTACGTTACTATTTTTCACCTATCACCTGTGAAAAATAAACTGACGCAGTTTTTAGTATTCAGGCGAAGTTGATTCTGATCAGCAGAGTCCGCCCAAACGGTATTTTATGGCCTGATTCAACTAGAAAGCTGAAACTTTGATGGTATCTACTTTGGTTCATTCTAGATTAATTAGAACAGAAAATATATCTTCGGCTCATTCGCTGATCAAGAGCAAAACGAGCGGCGATATTAAGGTTTTTTTCAACAACTTACTCACATACTGTATCGTGAAACTTTCATTTTGTTTATATCTTCCCGAAGACAAATTAATGAAACAATGAAGGGGTTTTGAAATAGAAAGCTTTCGTTTTTCGCTTTCCTCTATATAAAAAATTACTAATCTACAACAACCGTTCAGTCTATTACCATGAACGCTAAGAGTTCCATCTAACTTCATTGTATAAGTCAGGTGACGAAGATGAAGCTCCTTGAATAAGCTGTTTGTGAATTTACCGAAACTCTACATTTACAACGAACAATGAATTGTGAAAAACATAATATATGAAACGCCGTACATGACATAAACAGAACTACCCACTTCCACTTCCCAATCACAAGGTAGCAATATTTATGGTTGTCTCACTTTGTATTTTGTACCGACTCGGCCCATGGAGTAAGAAAATTACCGAAATCCCGATAGAAAACTAAACGGCATTCAAATAATTTGTATTTGTATACATAAAAAATGACTACCAAATCTGTCTGACGACTCACCACTTGGAGTCGTTGGCACCAAACAGTGAATAAATGAATGGGATGTTCCAGGTGGTTTTAAAAAGTTCATTAGCTGCGTATTTTGTGAGAGTGTGTTGTGTTGGGTCCGGCACCGAGATGGGACCGGGGCTGCAGAAAGTCATAGGAGTAATATCCAAACCTCTATTATTATTAGTAAACTTGAAATTCTTTCCCGAAAAATAAGTGTTGACTGTTTTCATGGACTATGTACAGTTCTATCATCCTCGTACCTTCGCCGTGTGTTGCTTCGCTTTGTTGTCTAACACGTCAGGTAAGATGAAGATAAATGTGGAGCTTTCAAACTCCGGCGTCCAAACTGTTTTCTTTTGTCCGATCCGAACCGCAGCGCGCCTGAGGGACGAAGCCAACTTGACTTGCTACACACGTATATGGATTAATGGTTTCCAAGTGGCCTCAACAATAGCTCGCTTCCGCGCTTTTCCCTCCCACGCCCTCGATATCCCTTCCGCTCTCTCCGATGAGCGAAAATCGTTTTTAATGCTCGCGGTGGCTGTATGTCATGTTGTCAATGGCCCTCGAACGCTGACGACGAGAGAGTTTCGAAGAGGGCGGGGGGAGCGGAATCCTGAATAAGCCGCGATCGGACCATTTCAAACCAGAGTTTTCGTTCAACGCACAATTTGTCATTCTTTGTTGGGAGTGTCCTTGTTCAGGGAAATATTACTGTTGCAGGGAAAAGCCTGTAGCTGGTCAATACTTCGCCTATATAATGAGGCAATGTAGACAAAAAAAGTCAGTAAGCCACGTGAACTGAACACCTCATTCAAATGTATTAACACGTTAAGTGCGGGGCCAGACTGTTGCTCCTGCTTTCATTCAGGACGGAACGTTTTTCAGTAGTTTTGCTTATAATACGGCGGGCTTCAAAACTAAACCATTAGTGATAGAAACGTTTCTATCTAGATTTCAGTGATAGAAGCTACGAGCCTGGGGGCTCATTCGATTCCTCATGGAAAGTTCTTTAAAAAAGTCCAAATTTAGGGTGCCTTGAATTTTTTTTGAGGTTTTTAGGGATTTTACAAAACTTTGACAACACTTAAAGGGCACTTTAAATTAAATGAGAGAGGCTATAGCATTGTTGCGTTGTCGGACCAATATTGATTTTTCTTGAAAATTTCAGATTTTTTGCTCCAGCCGTTTGGGAGAAATCGTGCGCATAGCGGTCGGACGGAAAAATGTTTATTGCAGATTTGGATTCTACACCCTTTGAAACGTAAACCATGACGTTTTAGGGGGGTTACAATTTTTTCGTTTTTTTCAAGAGCGATTACAATGGTTTATTATTGAATAATAAATCAAAATGAAATCACGTATTTCACGAGCACGATTTTTATTATTAAAATTAATATATTTCCACTATTTTCACGGTTGACTTCTTGAGCTGTTGGTGGAAAATATTGGACGCGACTTAGAAATAACCCTCTTATTCAATTTTTTGGGTATTGTCTGTAGATGACTTTGGAATATGGTAAATAGTTCATTGATCTTTTGCCTGCGGCTGCCGTACATAGTGCTAGGTATAAACTATGGGGCAATAACTATAATTCCAGGAAATAATGGGTTTTCGTTTCATAAACTCTCATAAGCCTCATAAACCTGTTTCAGGAATATGAGGTCAAGAAGACTGGCATCGCACTACGTGAAATTCTGATCAAGGGGTTAATTAGTCTGCTCCCGCACTTAAGCGATGTGAAAAAATTAGTTGTCTGTCTATAAAGAGTAAATCAACTATACGATCGACTCGAAAATGTTCATGTTTTTCCTGCTCCAACCCCCCCCCCCCCCCCCCACACGATTCGAGCTACATCCAACGATTAGAATGATATGGATTTGTGCCATGGATATCACGTATTGAAGTACCTACTAATTTGTCAATGTTACTGGCCATCCACATCCTAACCCAGACCCTATTTGAAAACCATGAAAATCAAGTGAAAACTATGGACATTTACCTCATTACAAAATCATACATTTGCGCATTGGATTCTGTGGATACAATATCATTGAAATAGATATGAGACTTTAATCCGGTTTTCTCCGATTACTTCACAAATTTGAGCGAAATCGGAGAGTGTGAGAATGCTTGATGGATTTTTTGGGAGCAGACCGCTCTGGTGATTAATGAGGAATGAAACTTTCAAGTTACCATATTCAGCCTAACTTGAAACTTTGGAAATTTGATAGAAATAAATTAAAACACTAACAATAAGACATGTTTCAAAAATGTGCGGACTTACGGACAAACACACAATAACAGACAACCAAAACAAAATTTGTTCAAAATGGCCTAAACCGCAAAAAAAAAAAAAGGAAAGGATATTGTAATTTTGGCTATAAAACATGCATTCATACGATCTTGATTCGTGCCTGAAACAAAAAATTCATTAGAACTGATTTTGTATACATGACTCTTTCAGAACTAAATAACGTCCGCAAATCTAGAAAAATAATGGCTGCAGCTAACTCGTATAATAAACAGGAGCTTTAAATGTACAATAATCTATTTCCAACGACAGAAATGTTTAATATTTGTAAACCTTGTGAACTAGTTTAATTTTTTAGTGCTGACCGTTATTAGATGATTATTTCTATCATGAAGTCCAAGTTCCTGGAGAGCAAGGTTGGAAAATATGTCGGATTGCCATTCAAAATACATCGGAAAGAGTTTTTGCCGAATTATTTAAAATGTGGAGATTGCAGAAAAAAAGAAACCGAGCGTTTTTTTAAATTCTCATTTCGATATTTCTGTTTTTGTTTGGAAAATTGAATTCTGTAATCAGACAAGGTGTAAAAGGATTGTTTACTTCATCATTCGGTTTCGTCCTAATTGAAGGCTAATCAACGTCGGCAAAGGCTCAACGGAGGGCAAAATTAATGAATCGTAACAACTAATTACTCACATTATGGTTTTAAAATAATATATTTTCCTTAATTAATCGGATATAATTAGTACCGTGCCTCAGGACATGAATCTACAAGCAACTGGAAGGGTAGAGATAAGAGTGCATCAAGTTGCAATCGCATTAGCGTGCTGAGTGATCCAAATTACAATTGACGAGCTTTCGTTTTCATTGGAGTTCACTAGTAAAAGTAATTATGAATGTAGTCATGATAAAAAGGTATTACTCTTAATGCGTTGATTGTTTCATAAATACGTTTCACGATACTAATGAGGTTAATGATTTAGGCAGAAAACTGAGTTGACATTTTTGAAGTGTACTATAATTGTGGAAAAATTTAGATTTCTTTTCTTTTTTTTTTGTTTTTTATGCTTTGATATTAATGAATGAAATCAGAGAGGAACTGTCCAAGTAGTAGTAAGAACATTATTTCGGAGAGAAGATCTAGGGAGCCCAACTGGGTATGGCTAGTGGACCAGTGCTGGCAGAACTACATAAACGTATCAGTTGCTATGTTTCGACGCGTGGCATGTTCGTTTTAGGACGTCCCTCTGAATCAAAACTTCATTGGTTGGGGACTCCTATTGAAACTGTTTAGGGGAGGGGGGGATAACCCAAACAGGTGAAGAAAAAAAAATTACTGCAAAACAATCCGTTCAGAGCATTTTAACGACTGAATCCCTGAACAAAACCACAGGTTTCTTTCTCTCCGCGTCTCATAACGCGGAGTTTGGTGCGGGAATAGTGCCGCGAAGCTTATCGAGTCCGTCATTTCGGCAGGAGTGCTTCGTAGTATCAGCACCCAAGTTTTTCGAACTCTTATCTCAACTGGTGATCGTTTTACAGGGGAACTTTCTCTCATCCTTCTCTCCCTCCTCTATCATCCTCAACTTCCTAAATCCTTTAAGATCCTTTAAGATCGTCTATTCCGCCTTTTGATGTCGGATAAACTGTATAGGGTAGAATACGGCTGAACGCTGAACGTTCAACCCGTTCATTGTCGTTTAAGGATCGTTCATTAATGTTTTAGTATTGTTGATTTTTTGTTGATTTAATTTTGAATTTTTATTTAATGATTGTCCAGAAACACCTCTGCTGAAGGTAGATGAAGTATAGCTATTCCAAAAATGGCCTAATTTGATGTTATTTTCTTGCCAGTCCGATATGCAAAAATATTCGATGAATGGCTTAACTTTGAAGAAAAACTTTTTTTTCAAAGTAACTGAATCTACGAAAATTTAAGCAAGTGTGTCGATGTTGCCCATTACCGAAGGACGCCCGCACTTCTGAACCGATTTTCGTGATTCTTTTTCCTACTGTCCTGATTCTAGCGTAGTTGTGTAACGAACATAAAAAATTTCGCTTTCTCTTTAAGGAGGGCTTGAGGGAGTATTACCCTATCCTGTCAACCACTACTCCAAATTCTCAACCAATTCATCTCATTCATATATTGTTCAATTTAGAAATATCTGTTGGGCATTTGAATATTATTCAGAACTTTTAATTTTCATTATGAAAGAGGGTTTAGAGTTCAATCGTTGTAACTTCACTATTTCCATCTGGTTTTATTAATTTAATCCATTTCATTTGTTTGTTCGACTATAATTGTATTCTATTTGATCATTATCAAACCCCTGTTTTCCGTAAAGGGTTAACACTCGTGTAAACTGAAAAATAACTAGTATTACATCCTTGTGAAAGTGATTCTGATAAAAAACATGGGTTTTACTAATAAATGTATGAGGAAAAAATGGGTAAACCTTGTCAAAATTCAACTGTTCACATTTTGAGCTGTATGTTGCCGATTCTAATTTTCCCAGCGCCAATTAGAAGCTCGTCTACTCTTTCAAGCATGAGATCAGAATCCTCCAATATGTTTTCTTACATGACCGTACCACCCCAGTACACTTCATCATCTTCTTTGATCTAGCGGAAGGTTACCGAAAAAACTCCTTTTTGTAATAATTTTCGCGTTTTTACGACGAGTTGTTGGGTAACTATCACCGCAAGTTTAAAAAAAAAAAAAAAAAAAAAAAAACGTACTTCTGATGGAAAAAAATGTACAGCGATAAAGTTGGTCTGCCGCAAATTCTACGATGTAATTCAATATTCCGGTAAGAAAAAACTTCGACGGGCGTCCACGTAAGTTTGAATTTAATGTGAAGGTCGGAGCTATAACATAACGTTAGAAGCGAAGGGACCATGATGTGGGTTTATGATCGGACGTAAAACCGTAGGTGGGGAGATTTTCAATATATCCGTTTCAGCGAAACGCATCCTTCAAGAGAGTCTCCTTTCTCTTATAGGACACTATGTTTAAGAGTTTGACTTCAGAGTTTCACTTCGGCCAAATAGCGAAGAAAAACAACTTTCATTAATTTAGATGGTAAAACATGTTGAAAAGTAATGCATCCGGTTCTTATAAGGTCACACTTATAAACATGTATATAATATATAAACACAAATAATATTTGGCATAATAAATGCACCAATAAATATTTTTTGGAAAAAAAAAAATCACGAAAATCGGCTGAAAGCTCTAGTAGATATTAGGAGCGCTTGAATAGATCGGTAATTAATTACTACCAAATAAATTAAGAAGATCTGAAATATGTTTCAAAACACGACAAAAGTTCATAATCGAACAATCACGAAATAAAAAAATCGGAAGTGTAAGCTGTTTGAGCAGAGGTTCAATGGACTGTCTATTTCCCCTTCCGTTCCCCCTTTCCACGGGGAATTCGAAATTTCCGGGGTTTGTTGAACAGCTAGGCTGGAATTAGGTTTGAACAATAAAATTTTAACATTAACACTCTCAGTGTTAATGTTATCAGGGTTTCCGTGGACACAGGTGTTCGGCGCTATAGTCAGAATCTTTATGTATAGGTAATATAGTCAAACCCCCGACAAGCTGTTAGAAGACCTTGCCAAGTGCATCTCCAACTTCTCTCACTTGAATGTGAAAGTAAGAAACAAATAAGAAAAACTAGAAAAAATTAGTTCAAAAATTCAAGTTTTTCAAGAATGAGTTATGGTTGAATTCAGGTTATTCAGTTGTTCAAGTTATTTTCGTCTTTTAGTTATTCCACAAACACCTGCCATTGGAGTCCAACATCGCTCTATAGTGAAAAACACTCCGGTGAACTCTCCAAAGCCTTTGTACCCTCTTAAACCCCTTCTGGGTTAACCCAAACTTGGTTAAACGAACCCGACCATGTAAACATAAATAGTTCGGGAACTAGGACAGTAGAACTAGATGCGACCCTATTTCCGGAACTCACCAGAATTGAGAGTGTTGATAAAATCAGATGAAAAAAAGTGGAAAAATGACGATTCGTCACTATTACCCATTCCATTCGCCCCCTTTCCTTAATGAAAATTGAACGTGATGGGTAGACTGATTGAATGTGATGGATATAGTTAGTTGGCCCCTACCGATCAATGAATCCGTCGATGTGGGAGATGAATCAGACGCCTTCACGTGTCTGGGGCATCCTATCAGCGTGGCGAGCTTTACCGCATTCAGCTTAATGGAAGGGGCAACTATACCATTCCATCACCTCATAAAAAACGTGCTGCAAAGCCGCCAGTTCAATGAGAGGTCTGCACTACGGCGAGGGGCTGACGACAGCTCAAGCAGTATGGTTGCTCTTCTTCTATCTTGATCAGTTGCAGTTGAATTTCCAAATATGTATCCGGCTGTACCTAGGAAGCATCATCTTTAGATGTGTAATCCAGTTCTGGTAATCCGGCGATCCGCGCAGGACTTCTATCTCTATAGGAAATGATAAGAGGAATGTTAAGGATCTCTTGAAGGTCAAGTTAATTAATGAGCGTCTTTCAGACCAACGTTTTCCTTAATGTAATAAGCATCTCCTGGGCTTAACAAGATAATAATAAGTTAATAAGACGTTATTCCTCCCTAATAAACCTCTATCAAAAAACGAACCTACACAGAAATTGCAATAGACTCAACAACAGATGAACAAACCCATCACAGGTCAAGTCCATGTGAATCTTATTATCCCCATTATTCAAACTTACACATCGTTTGTATTCTCATTCTGCAAGTTGCCTCATCCCTGTACCTTCAAACTAACCATTTCAAATGCTATTTCGTCATCATCATCATTCACATGCTACTATCAACATTTACTTCTATGGTACGTTTTGTTATTCTGTATCACAGTGTTGTCAGTTTCTCATATACTTATAAAACATACTATCTTGCCGATGAACATATGGAGATGCATCATGAATTTAAGCTATACTTTGACCTGAAAGACTTTTATTAATCGACTGGGCATCTAGAAATCCAAAAATTCCTGTTGTTCGGACGGTCGAGAAATTCAGCATACCAAATTTAAAAACAACAAACCTTTGTGTAATAATTTGCAGCGTTCTCCTTTCTTTTTTTTCTCCGAGACAAAGCATTTTATGATTGTAGTGAGAATTTTTGCTTTGTTTCATTATTATTTCGTTCCAATGATGTATTATTCAAGGTCATCTGAAAGAAAATTCTCCCTCCTTAAACATACTGTTCATTGTGCTGAAGTTTTCATATCATATCGCAGGTGAGCGATTATTTCGTTATAATGTCGCCTGGAAAATGAACCCTCGTCTCCAGGTGGAAATACCTTTTCATCCCCTAAGGGCCATCAATTTTTCCCCCCCTCTTCGAGATGGAATGAGAAATTTAAATCTTGACTAAAGCTCAGTTCATTGTGACGAGGAAGACGAAAGTCATTGTCGCGCTGGGAGGCAGCGGGGGGCTCGGCTCTCAATCTATAGCCACTCCATGAATAATTATGTGGAAGCGGGTCCTCAGGGTCGCAAGGTATTCATCGCCCCTCCCCCGCCTCTCAGACAGGTAAATAACATCAAATTCGGAAGCCATTGTTGGTCCGTCCAAGGCCTGCGACGCTTTGTGAGGGTTCTCCGCGGATGGGGAGGCGGTGCGCCGCTGGGCTCTCCACTCCTGTAAACACTGCCTTCACTTCAGCTTTGTCTCTCCCGGTCTCTGATACTCGAAAGCCGCTTTGGGGTTTTCCCAGCGTCATTGCTCTTTGTAAGGTCGGAGCGGACGTTTATCAGGGTCTGAGGTGTGAAGGTTGACAGATCTCGTCGAAGACAGTTGAAGTCGGTTAAGTGTTCAGATTACATTAGCCAACAAAAAGGTCTTTGTTTGGTGCCGAAAAAATAAGTATTGGTTTTGACACCCAAAAGTGTCTTCATTTAAAATCTGAAACCTGTTCAGGTCTAGTTTTTGAGCTATTGCTGATATACCTATTTTCTATTTTCATTCAAGTGTTTAACATATCACTTCTAAACCTAATTAATTTTTCATTTTCAACCACTCTTCCCACGTTTTCTGAGGTGGGGAATCCGAATTTGATGCCCTATTTTTGTTACCTTCTTCTATTCCACAAAGTACACACAACCACCCCCTCCTCCTCCCCCCCCCCAAAAAAAAAGAAAAGATAAATACCCAATTTCAATCATTAATTGTTAAAAAAAAAAAACTCTGCAAATTCTTTCACTGGGGTTTATTATTCAACGGGTTTGCGTTCATCTAAGTTCTACTAAGCTTTGGAGTGTCCATGTTTCACAGGTGACAGAGCGATTATTGAATTTCAGGAGGCCCACAAATATGATCAACTGATCTGATCTGATCAATCCTTTTTTATTAAAGGGATCGTTAGTTTTGAAACGTCCATCGTGCATACTTAAATACAAGCGTAAAATGCAGGAGTCATTTCAGAATGCTTCGCAACGGATTCCCACAATCTCAAAAAAGTATCGCTCGTTAGTGAATTAAGTACACCAGGATCTTAATATACATAGTTTCAATGTTCTTCCTTCGAGTTTTAACCTTGAAAAGGTTTTTGCGATGGGAAAAGCGACTGTGAAACACGCACACTCCAAAGCTTAGTGGAAATTCAAATCATGAACTCAAGCCAATTGAATAATAAACCCCAGTGAAAGAATTTGCAGCGTTTTACCCTAGAAACCGATGGACGTCCTAGAAATTGTAGCTTCCCATTTCACGGAGAATTCAATATGAACCACCTTCACCTTCGAGATTGCTCTTTTTCAAACAATAATGTGATATTATTCCAACCTTTGGCCCCTTTTTAACCAACTTCTTATTATTCATTAAACGATCGACTGCTATCTGAATCAATTTCTGAGCCATTGTCTCTCTTTTATGAATATTTGATTGGCACATCAGGTCGGGAGAAAAAATAGGGTTGCTTTTCCTTCAGTGAACGGTAACCGGTCTTGAAAATACAATCGCCATTATCAGACAGTGCCCCGTGATGAAATATCCTAACTAATATTACTTATTCCAACTACAACTTATTGTAATTTTATTCAAGTATTGCATTGGATTACAGAACAATTATTATAGCCGTTGTAATATACAAACATTGCCGCTTCGCAGATGAATAGACGGCAATTATTAAAATTGGTCATTTTATTATGTCATCCATATATGGTCGAATGTGAAATTTTTAATTACTCGGGAGTTCAACGGTTCTATGAAAAGGAGAGGATGAAGGCAGTAGATATTCGGTTAAGATGCATAATAGTAATCAATCAATCAATTTTAATTCTGCATCAACCGAACACTGTGTAGTGTAAAGGCTATTAATTCAAATGGAGTGTACACGAATGAAGGTAATCATTAACAGATTACAGCGATCCGGATGACCTCATTCGATTCCTTAAGAGATCAGTGTCAATAAAAACTGAAAATACTTGTTCCATTGTGTTTTGGTATCAATTAGATCGATTTTTTAAATAAGATTTAATATTTTTAATCTCTAGAATTCTACTTGTAATGGTTGATCGAACACAATACCAAAAATTTGTAAGTGCCCAACTGGACCCGTTTCGTAAAGTTCTGGAGTTTTGAATAAAGTTGAATTCTGGTACTTATATATTTATCGATGTCTATATGTTGGACCATTGAGAATACCTGAAATTGAAGATTATATCTAATCGTAGATGTGGTATAATTATTACTTCAACTTGAAGATGGCTGTTAAAACCTAACTATTGTTATATTAGTTATAATTTGTCCGAACGTTTTAGCGCGCATTCGTGTTTTGTTATACGTATTAAAAGTTGCGTTGAAAAATTCATTCCCGAATACATGAGTAGGTGGTTCTCTCGATCTATTCCCAGGCGAACCACATTTCACTGCCCTCTAATTAAAGGGTTGAAAGACCTGCGTTAATAAAGGGACCAGCGCATGGAAATTGCAACTCGTTCTCAACACGCTCGCTGGTCTCATTAATTCATCATCTTTAACTGATGGGCAGGGGAGACTAGCACGTCCGTTAAGTTTAACGAAGAGTAATTATGAAGGAGAAAATATAGAAGGACTCTGAAGGTGGAATCTGGGTGTCATGAGGTGGTTTCCCTGCTCAATGATGTTAATTCTATGATGGATACGGACTGTTCCCCCTTTCTCTTCCTTGAAGTAGTGATTACCAAGGATGAACTGACCCCTTTAGGTTGAAGGGTATTCTCAGGGTGTTGCAGGTATATTGCTTCAGCCTTTGGAAGGGGAAGCTATTCCATTCAGTCACATCTTGCTATGTCGCTTTGAAGGACTTCTTGTTTTAATAAAATGGGCCTTCCCCAGTACGCGTAATGTATAAAAATGTGAAATTCTGTGTTGAGAAAATTATAATTTAGATACATATAATATCGCTGATACATTTGAGGCGGAATAAACATGGAAGACGAAGATAAAAGTTTTCAGTCCGGAATCAGGATAGTTTCTTACAACAGAGAGGCCGAACGAGGCCAATCATATATTGATTCCAGGGCTATTAAACCATTCCATCACGCTATATAAGAATCATCAGTCTGTTTGCCCCAGCAATAAACAAAATCTTCATCATAAACTACTCAGAATTAATCTGAAAATACGAAACTTTTCATGAAACCTTCCGAAAATATGGAAGTTATGCATCATGATAGTGTGACAGGATTTCTGTAAGTTTTTGTATTACCCACACCCAGTTAATTTTCTGTTTTGAAATTGGAGCACTTTAGGTGTGAAGGATGTTTGATTTTGGTTTATTACTTTCAATAATAAACCGTTGTAGTTGAACAAAAAAAAAATGTTTAACCTACCTTAAAGCTTGTTGACTTACTTCTCACGACATGTAGATTTCAATAATCAAATTTCAAAAAATCCGTAGTCCGAAACTTTTTGACAAAACTAATGGACAGGAAACTAGGCTCAAAAATCTTGAGGTTGCTAGTAATTCTCGAGCGTTGATCAATCAACCCTTAGGTATACGATGATATTTTAGGAATGATCTATAAAAAACTCGAAAACTCAAAAACTTCTGATGTAAGAGGGTAGCTTTTTTCGTTTTATCCATAGATAGAAAGTTGTTGCACGAGTCGGACGAGAATACTCGGGTTCAAGTACTATCATCATGTCGTTCACTGGATTTATAAACTAGCACATTTGATGCTACACGATTACAATCGTCATAACGCCATTTCCCAAGCTTTAGTTAAGCTGATGAAAAGAAGCAGTTACATCCCACATAAATCAGTATTGTTGCCTGTATTTTCATTCTATTTCGTTT
Source organism: Creontiades dilutus (assembly GCA_031894815.1). NCBI lineage: Eukaryota > Metazoa > Arthropoda > Insecta > Hemiptera > Miridae > Creontiades > Creontiades dilutus. The sequence goes on from JAVIWC010000637.1 coordinate 472,252, forward strand.
AATTTCAGTTGGATCTGTGTGCGTGTTTTGGAGTATACCTAATGCATTTCATTGTTTGTACAGTCGAGTTATAGCAGGATTTTGTTTTCATTACTACCGAAAGAGAAAGGACCTATTGCATAAGAGAACGAACAAATTTCAGTCAAAGCTCTTAATTTTCATTTGCTTCCTTCATTTTAGAAGTTGCTGATCCTTTTGATTCTGCTGAAAGCCAAAACAGGCTTCGTATGAGTCTGTATTTCATACTTCTTCATAAATGTCTGTCTGTGATAACTCTCTGTGACTTTTTTCCGGTTTTGATGTAATTTTCATGGACTGTGCTGGTTAACTACAAGGCGGTTCACCATAAATGTACAATAAACAGCAGTTTATTCGGATATGCGAACGTGAATTTCCGGTTTCTTCATTCTTATTTTTCTTGGCTCTAAAACCCATTAGAGATCATAGGGTCATGGATCATCCTTTAACAACGAAGACGTTTTGGCGAGGCTATCTAATTTAGAAATCACAAACCTTTGTGTCTATGATCCACGCACAAAACTGGAGTTGTACTGCAGCCATCCGTTTTCAGAGCTTGACTTCAGAGAGGACGTTCACTACCATAATCCGAAACGGTCGCAACGATATCTAAACACCGATCTAATCCGATATCTACTCATATCTCAAACCGATATCTAACCATCCTTGTGGTTCTTCATTCTTCTCTTGGCTCCACAATCCACGAGGGATCACTAATCTTGGAAAACCTGGGGCCTGTTCCCTCCAGGAATGTGCACTCTCAAAATTGTGCACTAACACGGTATTATGCCACAGATGCGCCTCAAACTCGATTTGCTGATTTTCAGTTGGCGTGGAGCTGCCACATTGTGCATTTTTAGGAATCTCAACGTCTTCCATCCGGTTGACGTACATGCACAACGAAGACGTCCTACATAAAAACAACGTCACTCATATATCTCCACAATTTCGTGTTTAGTACGTCTTATCCTTATCTGTCAAAATCGCGGACTTTGAGTTTCCAAAATCCTCCTGATCAGCTTTTGGTAAAGTCTAATCTTAGTTGAACGGAAAAGAAGTCTACGCTTGTATTTCTCATCTGCACAAAATTTCACCGATTGCTTGCGGACCATTCGCCTATTTATTTCAGTGATGAGAGTAGGCTCCCAGTGATTGTCTTAGATGGGATATTCTATACAAAACAACAAAATCTTCTATTCATGTCTTTACTGCAGCCAACCGTTTTCAGAGCAAGATGTTTGCCAGGATGTTCACCATCACAACCCAACAGGAAATAGAAACTATATGAAAACACTGAGGAAGAAATATAATTGAACCCCTGGGACCTTTGTTCTCATTTCCTTTCGATCTACATTCCACGAGGGATCATGTAACCATATAATATAATTGTCCGCCATATAATAGGAAAAATCAGCAAACCTCAATCTCTTGTCCATAGATCGCGTACATTTCAGGACGGTATCGCGCACCAGCTCTCCAACTATCGGCTGTTGAAGTATTCGGTCAGACCATCAAGCCATCTCATCCTCTGCCTACCGGCCACTGGGTGTTCATAACACCGCCTCAATATATACTCTTCAGAAGCCCTGCCTTCTTTGTGCTTGAGAAGGCAACTCGCTTACAGACACATTAGTACTATGAGACAGGAGCTCTTTTCTGAATGCTTTTGAACTGCTGTAGCAGTCCAAAATATCAGTGGTTGTCTACAATGATTGGCCTTTCTATTTCAACTCCCATCCAATTGTCTGCACCGACTACATTCCAGTGGTATCAAATAGAGACATAATAAACCTTAAAAGGGCAAGGCCACCGGGGGTCTGGGGGTATGAAACTTTGCGGTAAAAAAGTAAAAGTCAGAAATGTTTTAAAGTAACATGTATTTGCATCAAAATGAACTTAGGTGTGACATGATCTGAATGGAAGTAAAATATTATGTCTTGAACAAGAATTGTACTCTTCTCTTATCCATTCCAAAAACGTTTATGGTCTGTATTTAGGCCGATATCTATTAATTTTGGACGTACTGAATTTTTCAAAACACTAAAACCTGACAAAAATGTATGCATACTATCCTTATTCTCAGGGGGGGGGGGGGCAATGGCCCCCCCCCCCAGGCCCCTTCCTGCTGGCGCCCATGAACTTTTGTGTTCAAATTCTACTCACACAAACAGTGTCTCCACTGCCATCACCCACGTTCAGAGGATTCGTCGGTCAAGCTGTTCACCATCACGACCCGATAGAGTCTGGAGACGATATCAAAAGGCCGAAAGAAGAAATACAATTATCCCGAAGGGTCCTTTGCCCTTCACTTTTGAGCACGAAACGGTTTCGTAAATATTGAAAATACTGCGAGCCTCCGCCCTCTCATCTCGAACCCAAAGGACACGCTTGCCGGCCGCCTCATTCAATTCACGTATTCCCGTCGGCAGTCTAACCAATTCACGTCTCACTTTCTTCCACCCTCGAAGGTGGCGGTTTCATTTCACTTTCCCGTTAACGGAAGGATGAGACAGACGGAATATCCTGAACCAATATTGGAACCCCATTGTGGGCGGAGGCTTGTCTGAATCGCAAATATCCTGTTTTTTTCCTTTCATCATTTCATACCTTATCGTCTCTTTTCACATTACCGAATGCTGAGATGATCCCCGCTATCAGTTCAATTCTTCTAAAAATGTGATGGAGGGACAGGTATTTCAATCTTGAACAGCCGTAATAAATCACCATTTCATTATCATTGTGGGGATTAATGCCTAGGAAGTTTCCTACATTTTTCTTATTTGCTAATTTCTTTATGATCCCAATCGCAAAGAGATATTTGCATTCCTCCAGGATATTTGACAGTAAAATTGACAGTATTTTTGATCATTTCCTCAATGATACGAAGGTAACTGAAAGCCCAACTCAACGCTTGCACTGCTGTTTAAAAGACGGATTTAGTTTATGTCACGTTATCCAAGTCTACAGTCTTTGATATGACCAAAACTTTGCAGTAAGTTATCAGTGGTCGGGTGCAGTTTGTTAGTGCAGAAATTATTTTTACTGTCAGGCTAATTTCTTCCGAAAGATATAACCAACCAATAGATAGGTATTCCTGTTCATGAATGTAAGGTGAAATTGAAAGAAGTTGTTGTATGTTACGTCTTTTCAAACTCGCTGAGTGGTTAAGCCACTGAAAATCATGGGATTTACCGAAACATGCGGCTCTTATTCTTAGCAATTTCAATCAGCAATAGTGCAAGACGGTAACACAAGATAAATTAATAGTTTAGTGGAATGAGAAAACAACTGTTGCAAGGAACACTTGAGAGATAAAAAATATCCCCAACAACAGTTCTTTGGCTGAATTCATTGGAAAGCTTCTCACTTGTGTAAATAGATATAAAATAGAGATTACAATTTGGTTATTTAGTTTCACAATGCCTGAGTTTATTAACTGTTCTCATTCTCCTATGTGAATAAAGGATAGGGGATATATCATTAATGCATTGATTGCTCACTAATATGTTCTGGAATATTTTAGATTCAATTCAGCAACTTGTTCAAATAGAATTCTCAGTTAGGTTCTGACCCCTTAACCCTGGAGGCACATCCAAGTGCCCCATGCCAGTTGTGCCCCCCCCCCCCACCCCCTTCCCACCACCAATCATTTTGATTCAGTATGAGTGAACCCTCAGCCTATTGGTTCAAACACGAGCTTGACAGTAAATAAGTAATCAAGAATGTGTATGTGAATTTCACACCGATTCCAATGGAAAGGTAGAACGGTGTGAATGCCATACCGATTCTATTGCACCATGTTAATAATGTGTGAATTACACATACATTGCACCCCACGGCAATGTGTAAGTACCCCTCGCAAAATAAAACCGCCAGACCAACTCACCCGTGATAAATTCATGATGAAGTTGCGTGAACAGTTAGTTGACTTATTCATGGAAATAGGTGATGCTACAACAGCTTTTATGTTAGCTTGCACCCTAAACAAAGCTCGATGTATCTCCATCGATCTTTATTCGCCGTCCTGCAGATGGACCTGTTGATCTAATTCACCCGAGTACAAACAATGGAAATGGACGAGATCAATGGAGTCGGATTGTTCCTACCAAGCGGCACATTATCTAATCTCTGTGCCTCACAATTCTATATCTTGTTTTGATCACTCTAGATGCCATAAAAAGAGTCCCATTTAAATGTCAGTCCGTTACATCGATTAGGAACGCATTGAAGCTGAAACTGATTGAAGCTCAGTACCATGTAATCGACTTTTGGATGTCCAAAGACAGTTTTTGACTTAATCTTTAATAATTTCCGTGAGCCCCAACCTTTGTCAGCCCGTTTGGTCGGAATAAAGCCTAATATATTATAGCTCACGGAGCTGAGAATGTGACCATGGGCCATTGCAAAACCTTTAACACGATCCTTTGGAAAGCTCTTGATGGTACCATTCAAATTTTAGGTTTCTAGGCTAATCATGTCAGCTAATAGCTGTTGGGCTCACTCAGTTGATCAGGGACGGCTTTGTCCGATTTTAGAAGTCCTCAGAAGAAATATACTGTATATGGTCACAATAGGAACCAATGAAATTCAGTTACGTTAGATAACACTTTTTTTAATGGTTCTCGACCATTTGATGAGGAATGTGGTGGGTAGAAGAAAGCGGGGTATCTAGTGGCATCTCCGGAACAGGCTGGAGGACCTGAACTATGCAGATGACGTCTGTATACTGTTGCATAGGTTTAGCGATTTGGGCTGAAAGCTCAATAAACTCAAAAATTACTCGTCGGCAAAAGGGCTCAAGATAACCGTAAAGGAAGCGAAAAAAGTAACAGTGAATGTTTCCTTGACTGACCAGTTGCAGGTTGAGGGAGAGGGCATTGACCAGGTAGACACCTTCCAGGACCTGGGAAGCGCTGTTGATGCCAATGGGGATGCCGAAGAGGATGTCAAGAGCAATATATGCAAAGGAAATGGGGCCTCTGTGAATCTCTATCCGATTTGGAGAAATAGGAACATTTCTCTTAGGAATAAGCTTCGTTTGTTCAAGGCCAACGTGAAATCGGTGCTCCCGTATGCTCGTGAAACATGGAAGGTGACCAGCAAACTGTCAAACAACCGTTGCTTGTGGCAAATGCTGGGTGTTTGGTGGCAAGACATCATCTCGAATGATGAGTTGCTTGGAAAATTCCAACAGACGTCTGTATCTGCTGGAATAAAGGAAAGAAAATGGTGTATGCCACACACTGAGAACAGGAGATGGAGCCATTCGTATTGTGGTGGTTCTGCAGTGGCACCAAGGGCTGGAAAGTCGTGGCACCTGATCAAGGATCTGGCTGGGAATAGAAGGGGAACGGCAGAACTTCGTCTCGGCCCTATGCTTTCCTGAAGTAGCAGGAAATGAGCAAGTAAGATAACACACCAATATACGCTTCACTTGTAGCGTATTGTGTTGCATAACACTTGAAAAACTCGATTTCTAAAGAAATTCTTGTAACAAAGTTCCTTTTCCCACGACTCAACATTTCCCTCACATGACACTTGGCGATTTTCAGCATGTCCACACAAGTGAAATTCACATTCGTGTTGGGGTTATTATTTTCTGTTGAAGGTCCACGTATACGTTCACATACGTCAATCAATAACGAACGTAAATACAATAGTGTTATTCTGAAAATGTAGTCCTAACTAGAACCGAAATGTGATTTGTGACCCAAGTTTCTATTTAGAAGACTTATACCTAGTAAACCTGAATGTATCGCCTCGTAGAAACCCCCACAAGTCATTTACGTAATGATCATTATCGAATTTCATGGTACTTCATCAACAATTGACATAAATTGTGTTTCTCCGAATGAACGTACACCCACGAGAACATAATGCTACAATAACCTTCAGGATCGCAATATGGATCGAGTTCGGGAATTAGCGAAAGGTATTAAGTCGAAAGCTCAGTTCGACAGCGATACGGTAATATCAACAGCGGCTCAGCTATTGCAACATCTCGCAGAATTCAGTGTGTCCCAACTATATTAGGTCTGCTATGTCGGTAGGGTTGGAATTCTCATGTACATACATACAGGTAGCCTGCTGTTTAAACAAATCAGTTCTATCGTTTTCAAAGATAATTACCATCCAATTAAGGACCTAAGACCGTCTATTTTACCAACCTTAAAATGGTATCCGGAGTGCTGGAATGGTAATAATAAATTTCGGCGTCGAACGGCGCTTTGGGCGCTCGACATTTATCGGCACGTGAAGGGGGAACTGGAGCGTGGGGGCATTGGGAACTGATGGAATTTTTGATGAAGCAGTAAATGCAAGTGGGCGGGAGGAAGTGGTGTTTTCATGGCCAATGCGAGTAGGAAAAAAAAGTCTCATTTCGTTAGACCGTTCGGATCGAACAAATCGTTTATTGGCTTGTTTTACTTCGGCGGTGTATCCATGCATACTGTAACGGTTGATTGAACTTCATTTCTACTTACACGTGAAAATGGTATCCAATTAAAACGCATTCTAGTCCTGAGCATATTGACTTTTTTCCGGAATGAAAGTTATAAAGGAAGAAACACTTTTGTATTCAAACGTGTTTATGACTGAACCTCACGTGAGACCTTATGGAATGTAAGTATCTATGTGTAACTGGATGGTCATATGAGATGATGCAAATACATTGCCTATAAAATATCTTGATGTCTCGCGGGGCGTTACAGCCGTTGAGTAAATTTGAAAAATGAATGTAAAATTGCGGTCTATTTTTATAGATCTAGTTTTGTTTCCAACGCAGAGTTGAACACAATCAATCCTACAGCTTTAACCTTCTTGAAACTTCTTTGGTTACTGACAAAACCAAACTTCAAAATTCTCAATTCCAGTTTAGCTGCCTCATTTGATTTTTGCGTGAGTTAATCATTACGAGCTAATCCAATAACTTCCTGAATTTTCATTGAAATCAATTTTCAAAAAAATATAAAGATTTGAATTACGAGCTTAGAAAGTGATTCAATGGTGATTAAATGTATAATCAGATTCGAATTTGGGGTGTATTTAGGTCTTTGAAACGGAATGCGGAATATCGAAAGAGATATATTTTCTGCGAGAATGGATAGATTTTATGCGCAATGGTTATGAACAGCCAGCTGTCGATGAAGGTAACTCAGGACTGTCTAAAAATAACTTACACAATTCTTGGAGTTTTCATGAAGAGCTTAGTAGAATCGTCCATTTAATAGAAATCGTTTTTACTTAAACCAATTGTCAATACGGACTATCAAAATCCCGTTCTCATTTATTTAATTTATATATTTTCATGAAGTTAAGCTTAGTAGAATCGTCCATTTAATAGAAATCGTTTTTACTTAAATGTCAATACGGACTATCAAAATCCCGTTCCTCATTTATTTAATTTATATATTTAACGTCCATATCGACTGTTACGAATTTTCCAGTGTTGAGCGTTAAAGCGTTTCTTGCGTGTCACACAGTGCTTAATTTGAGTGATTTTTGAGGAAGGAGAACGAAAAAACGACACAAAATCGTTTTCGGAAAGGTGTCAGGGGTGGCAGCTACTGTAAAAAGCACAAGACTGGAGTACGAACGTATAGCCGGGAATCAGAGATGGTTAAACTTGTGTGAAAAGTGCAATTTGATACTTCATGAACATTGTTTCAAAGATTATCACGTGTAGCTTTTGGTAATTATTTTGAATGACAAACTATATTTTGACATATCGTCTTAAAAATGTTCTTTTGTTCGGATAGATATAATTTCTATCTATTATTAATTTTTCTTTACTTGTTCCTTTCAGTAAACTTGATGATCCTGGTGTTCCCAAATGGGACCATGGGGAAACACACCCCTTCATGCCTGATGTTCCAATATGGGAACAACGGATTTTTGGAAATCTGTGAATGAGAATTATCAAAAATAAGTATAAACAGTCTCAATAGGCCTAAATGAATATATTTAACTGCATTCTTCAGAATTTACGGCATAAAAAATACTCGGGCAAAAATGGGTTAAAATGAGCATAAAATTTTCAATTTTGAAGCATTTCAAAAATGTTTGAAAAAAACTGTAAAATTATATTTTTTTCCGTTTAAAACCCAATTTTATTACAATTTGAACCACACCACAAAAAAGTGCTCACAATTTTACGTAAAATTCACTTCATATACAAATCCTTTACCAGAAACGAAAGAGTCCCAAAGTTCACTGAACATTCTAAATGGCTAATGAGTACGGTCTACTTTCAACGCACGTATGACAGCATCGGGCGTCCGAGGGATTTGAAATTCCGGAATGGCGCTTAAATTATGTAGGGGTGCAAAACGTAAAGAATTGGTAATTTTCGGAAGAGGTTTGGTTTTTTTGAGTTCGTCCTTTCACCTGGGATGCCTCATATATAAATTTATATATACGCACCTAACAGCTCCCGCCCGAAAGAATTAACGAGGAAAGGACGGTATTTGAGAGAGCTCGGGTTTTAATATGGCACAAGCCACTCGTAACGTCAGCTACAGCCTCCCTCGGTGGCCGGTGCCTCTCTGGCGACAGAAGGGCAAATTTATCTTGAGTGCATTTGAATTCTTTCTCCCCTTTTCCACATTTTTATCGGATATAGTAATAGCAGGCGGATGCGCGAGCTCGTACGATCTGTTACAGCGAGGGTTTTTCCCCATCAACTGAAAATCACTGGCTTGTATGGACGTTATGAGTTTTCTTTTCATTCAATTTTTTTATTGTAACTCTGTATTGCTGTTTTACCGCCGATTTTTCAGATATTTTGATGTCTATAAAACAATTGAGCGATTAAACATCCGTTCAATATTAAACTAGTCAGTTTTCCAACTATACCATCACCGATGGAATCGTATATATAAATATGAAAGTATCAGAGTACGTATCATTTTTTAACGCAGATCCATAAGATGCTTCTGTTTTTTTGATTCGACTCAGTTTTTGCGGAATAATGACCGAACTTTGTTTATTTCACGTGAAAAATCATAATTTATGCCGAATTTTGACTTTCAGATTAAGACGATTTTTCACTTGATCACTGAAGAAGATTCCAATCTCAAATTTTTACATTTTTCGACCAGACCTCGAAAATTAATCCGCGTAACAATCTGAAAACAGGCGCCAACAAAAAAGATAAACAAATGTTGGTCATTAATCCGCGAAAATTGAGTCAAATCAAAGAGCGGATATCATCACGTGAATCAGGGTTAAACAAAAAAGTGAAAATTCATGTGCCACACTTTAGAGTTCACCATCATCCACTATTTGACAATTTTGGAGTTGCGCAACTTTGCGAGCTCGCTGAACCGGTAGTGCGCAATATAAAAAATGGTTGAGGTGTCTAATGTTTATGAAATCTTGGGTGAAATTCGAGCCTGCAATAAAAAGTGGGGGTTCTCGTTTAAAATAAGAAAGTTAGTGTCAATAGCGCATGGTTGCGCAGATGCGCGGAGTCCATAAATATGATATTTGAGATCCTAGAAAAAAAATATGGAAGATTAAAAAAAAAAAAATATTTTTTTTGTTTACTCCAATTTTTTAGGAGGGGGGGGGGGGGGTGACAACTCGTGGGATACCCTGTAGATAGCTCTATGGGCCATTTCAAAATGCATCGTTATTGACTTAAAAATTCACTCTTCAGATGACTAAATGTAACGAAATCAAGAAATGGTATAGAATCGAAAAAACTTGCCGAAGTAAACTTGTCGCATAATAATTATTTGAACTTTAGTGATAGACTTTGTATAAATGTAAAATCGTTCATTAATTATGTTTTCGTTCCAACTAATGGTAATCTATTTTCTTGTTTCAGCTCGGAAATGTTGCGCCTGATCTTCCTGTTCGCCTTACTGTTGGTTACTCTAGCTAGAGCCAAAATCGGTGAGTCATAAAAAAACACAATTGAACAATTTTCCCTGATAACCCTTATAGTGTAAGTATGATATTACTACAAATGGATTTGCTGTTGATGCAGGTTGGATTTCAGTGATTTCACCCCATACTGTGAAAATGCGAAATGTTTTATTGAATTAGGAAGAAAGAAATGTTGCAATGTGCAATCAAGTTGTTTGGAGAGATAAAAATGATGTGAAAACGTGTGCCAGGTTGAGTGGTGCGTGTAAACTGTCTAGACACCAAAAACATGTGGGTATTTCGTTAAGTTTTGGATAATCTCGAATACATAGAACATAAGCTTGGTACTGCTATTCAGATAACATTACTGCTGCTCTACATGTTCCAGCATACATTAACTTCAAAAGGTTCGTCGACATGTATTGCGAGTGTGTTGTACTAAATCTGAAAAAAATGATGGTTTGTGTATTTTACGTTTTCAAATGCGCAGACTGATGTCTGAGTTACGGAACTATTGACGGAAAATCTACAGCCAAACCCGCACGTTCATTGAAAGTTGTGTCGAAATCGGATGGACACTGTGGAAAATAGGTGTTTTTCAAGGATCTATGAACACACAAACAAATACACATACACAAACATACAGAAAAAACACGAAACGAATGTTTCTCAGAATGGTCTGATATGCAAAATGCAAGTGGAATAAAAACGGAAAAAGACGGAACTTTGTCTATATTTCCACAAGAGTAAAGAGTTACACTGTTAAATCGATTTAGACGGTTAAGTCATCATCAGTAACAAACATAAACTGAATGTTCATCACAGAAAGCCTATCTTATATAGGATCAAGTGAGAGGAGATTGAAAGGCCTATTGGCTCAATTAAGTGAAAGGGGAGGGGAGGACCAACCAATGCCACCCAAGGCTTACAAAGTGAAAGGGGCACAAACAGTATCATTTTGGAGAGGCGGAGCCAAACTTATTGCAATAACCGTCGAACTCGATTTAACAGTGTAACTCTTTACTTTCGTGGAAATATAGACAACGTTCCATCTTTCTCCGTTTTTATTTGAAATGGGTTTCCACAACTTCGTCGCGAGTGACTTAGTCCGTGCAAGTGGAAATTTTGACATTGGATAAAAACAATTTCTCGTTTCCCGGAATTGAACAAATGATTCAGCTAAGTACATATAGATTGAATTCTGATGGAAAATCTCAACTGGTATGTTGCCTGCGAAAACGTGAAGATATTGGTTCGCTATAACTTTTAATCCAGCTGTATCTGTTTTTCAAAATACTGATGAGATTTTGGGGCTTTTAGACTCGAGTGTTGAGATCGGGTGGCGTTGAGACGATGTTAGATCAGCATTAACAAACTCATTCATGTGGTGATTCTGAGGATATCCACCTATAAAAATGGGCACCCTGTGTTAGGTGGAGAGAATATCTTCATTCGATGCCTCCAGATGTTCCATTCAACTGGAATCTGACTTCGACTCCAATGATGAGCTTATCTGGTCATCATGCTTGACAAGAAGAGAGGAGAGAGGTGAGCTTGATAACTTGAAGGTGGCGAATCCGAAAGCCCCAATCAGCGAGACACGTGGAGTGGAATGTGGTTTGGGAGATGGCAGATGTGGAGGAAGAGACCAACCCAACTGAGTAGAAGTGACTCAACGTTTGACTCACACATTTAACATCGACAATCTGCCAGTAAATTAGTTTAAGCTAGTTGTATACAGGGTGTCCCACGAGTTATGCACAACCCAACTCATATGTGTTCCACAACTCATTTCCGACCAAAAGTGCCTCATAGACATTTTTTTTAAGAGGGCTCGTTTCTGAGTCATTTGATATTTAAGATTTTTTCCGTGTTTTCGATCTTATGTTATCATTTAAATGATTAACAGGAGTACAATCTAGTTATTAGCAACCGTACCGACCCGACAATCCCCCCCCCCCCCCCCCCCACCCGCTCAACACTCCTTCAACTAACCTTCGGGTGGGCTCCTTGCGCCCTTTGTTATCCCGGCATCACCACTTTTTCGTCCGCCCGAGGGGGTCATTCGTGTACCTGCCACCTTGGTAAGCACTAGCCTCTCTGGTGCTCTGGTTGAATCTACAGATTTTTCCAGGGAGTTGGTTAGGTTCAAGTACCGTTTATGAACACAGAATGCGCGGTGTCTCACGTAAACCCTTGATAGCCCCCCCCCCCCCCAGCCGTAGCATATCTCTGTTCACTAGCTCCCCTCTGATCTAGAATCCCAATTTGTATTGCATAGGCAATTTTTCATCTTAGGTACTCAAATGTGTAAAATTAATCATTTAAATGATCTGGCTGTAGAACCGTAGAGGTCTACTGTCCCGTTTTTTACTTATGGTGAACCCACGCTACTATTTTCATATATGAAGAAGATGTCGGTAAACATTGGTCAGCTGAAGGGCTCTTATTGTCCATTTATTTTCCTAATGAATCTGCGAAGGTGAAGGACAAGTTAATCTATTTTGGAGGCATGTAGAATACAGTTACAAGGTATGATCGCCGAGTTTAGATTATGTACGCCTGTTAACAGGAACAAATAAATAATTGAATTCTGTGTAATAATTTGCCCCGTTTGTTTCCTTCATTTCGAAAAGTTACTTTGTAATATCGAAAGAGAAATTGTGACCGAATTATTTTGTAAAAGAGTTGTGACCACGAGGTTTAACCGTGTTTGATACATTCATTTATTTAACTCGTTATTGTAGACTCGGACGGCACCCGGTAGGTCCATTAGAGGAAGCCGGATTTTAATGTAATGGAAAACCCGAGAGGGGTCAAAAGGTTGTCGACCCGAACAACAAAACAATGGAATATCATTATGAACTGTTCAATAATGAATTATGTTCAATTTTCAAGCTTCAACTTGCTGAAAGTTTCAACTTCGAACAAGTTTCCTACCCGATGTAGATTAATTATAAATTGCAACAATCGCATTGACTGGTATGATTTTAGTCATATCAACATATATACAGCTGCCCCCGATAATTCAACACTTTTTAATCCGACGTTTTCGGTAATCCGATGCGCTGCCGGCAGCAACATGCTGAGAGAAAATTAGGCTTTTCAAATATTTTGATGTTAAGAGGGATTCAAAACAAGCAATGCGTACGAAGAAACAAAAGAAAATCAAAGACTTCTTTAATGTGTAAATATGCATGTACACACATATTGTATATTTTACTTAAATTTCTTTCCGTATTTCTTTTAAAAACTTACATGTACTGTCATTTTGTGTCCTAGTATTAATAAATTACATGTACCTTTACTGTTTCTTCCTTTTTTTTTAACTTCATTGTGTTCAAACGCATTAAGAATAAAACATCCTTGATAATATGACATTTTTGGTAATCCGACATTGCTGCTAATCCGACACTCTCCCGGTCCCTTAATTGTCGGATTATAGCTGTAGAACCAAATGTCTGACAATGTCTGTGTAAGTGTGAATATCAACTACTGTAAACTTAAAAGAGTTCTCCAACACGATCAAACCTGCTAATCGAATTTCAAGAATATTCCCTCGAGGAATTGAATTCGTTATAACTACATCATAAATTCGTATACTGAATTGAACAACCTCAACAGGTTTCTATTCTATATCTTCAATTGTAATTTGTTAGGAGCACGACCAATACATAATTATAACAATAATAAAAAAATGCCCACTTAATACAAAAAAGTAGATAACTGCTTTTTAAGAAATTGCATTTATGATTTTTCGAAATGTTCGCGGGATTTTGCTTCTCTTTCCAGAAATTCGACCAGTCCGGTCATATTGTTCATTTATCGGATATTAATATATTTTTCAAATGATTTAACAAATGCCTTTGTTGTAAAATCGCACCTATTAATTAATAATAGGTTCACATATCATTGTTTCAAAGAAGTTAATGAATTGAGGCTTAAAAACGTTTGGAATAAGCTGTGTTTTTCTGTTTGTTATTGAATGAGGAGGCTTCAGTCGATCAAATGAGGCGTCATGCAAACTCGACAACCCAAATGACTATAAGAAACACATTCAACTTTAATTACTGAACATAAGTGATATTTTATGGGAAGTGGGTTACAGTTAAAGAGAGATACGTGAGGGACTACTAATATGGATGCCTTCAGACAATATTCATCGTGAAACGTTCAAAGCTAGAGAGTTCTTCTTTCTGGATACTACAGTTTTATTGATCTTTAATAACATGAACTATAGTACTGACCAACTGAACCTGAAAACCCCAGTTAGTGTCCGAAAAGCTAGGTTATTTTCGTGATAGATAGTCGGCCAGGAAGGACGAGAGAAAAAGTGGTAGTTGGATAAATGGATGCTATTACTCCGAATGTATCATAAGGAATCCAAAGCTCGAGAGAGTAGCTCTACCATCCATAATGCAACAATTTTATTGTTTTTGGACCAGATGTACGGAATCTGACAACTCTAGTTACTGTCTGAAAATCCTAAGTTAATCTCGTGGTTGGAAGTGAGTCAGGAAGAAAGAGATAAAAGCGAGAGATGGCTAATATGGATGCTATTAGACAGAATGTATCTTGGAGTATCCATAGCATGAGAGTTCTCCTTCCAGGATTTGTGGAAGTTGAGACAAGTTGCCGCAAGGAGGCCCCCCATTCCCAACTCCTCTTTCCGTCTCACTCGCCTCTGGCGCTTTTGCAGTTTAATCCAGCCAATACACCTAGTTTTCGAAGATATATCTTGACTCCAAGACCGCTTCTATCTCAGACCACCCCGTTAATAACTTACTGCTCCGTTCAATATCGAGGGCGAATCTGTTTAAATATTGGTGCGGGGCAAACGGAAAATCTCCTCGCTTAGCTGGATGTTTACGGGATTTACCAGGAAAGTTGGGTGATCGATTGATTTTAAGTCCTCAGTTCGATAAGATGACGTCTCAAGTAGCAATAGACAGATGAGCACATAAGTAGATGAGTTCCCTGAACAAACTGATTTGAAAACGGTACGATCTTGTGGCAAGAGAATACCTAAAAAGACAAAATCGATTAGTTCAGACACATCATGTATTGGCAGTTGTCTGAACTAAGCAGTATAATCTCTCTAGTGGAATCAAACAGATTAGTTTACTGAATACAATCACGTGGCTCCCCGATTGTTCCATCCTCCCACACTACAATGAGACACATAGCGTACCCATTAAGAGTCAGATATCTGGGACGGAGAATGAGTGTGATGAGCAGAGCCCTTCACAATATGGCAGTTAATTTTGCGAAATAAGGTTCTAAAAAATATGGCACAGTATTCAATTTTGCCCAAATGCAGATCTTGTTTGGCTCAATTGTTTAACCGTTATTGTTGTTTTTCAATACTTCTCAACCACCCCAGCAGTTTTTGAGGGAATAATATTGCACATTGTTGAATCCAAGCGAAAAATACCATCGCCACAAAATGGGCACCCTCTGCCGGTTCTATGGGGCAGAAGATGAGACTGCATGTCATGTGATTTGCCACTGCCCTGTGCTAGCAAAACAGCGTTTTCTAACCTGGGGACAGGCTTCCATTGATAAAACAAGAGAGATTAGGACTCTCCTCTCATTTGCCAAAACGTAGTGGGGAGGGGTGAACCTTCCGGCTTTGGCTGGGGACGACGACATAAGATCGTCACAACAGACTGGGATATCAATGCCTACTCAGTAATTACCAAGCAGTCAGTGCTTGAGTTCAAGGCAGTTCCTGACGATGGGTGAAAGTAATGTACACTGGGCATATAGTGCTTGGTTCGGCAGGGTGCCCAGGTCGGGCAGTCAAATGTGTCTGGGAAGGAGTTGGAGGTAACGACCTGGAGAAGTTTGGTGTTCACAGGGTTATTTTCAACACAGTCATTCTAGAAGTGAATTTCACGTTACGGAGAAAGACTGGTCAGCTGACTTGTGACTTGATTCTTTCCTAATCGATCCAGATAAATTCTACATCTAGATTACAATAACAAGGGAAGGAGGGGTGATACGCCGAGCTTGAATGCTGTCCCAGAGATTAGGTCTAACTAACATTGATGAGTGTGGGAAGGTTCCCTAATCTAGAAATTAATAACATTGTGTATAAATTTCCATCGTTCTCCCTTTTCTCTTTCAATTGAATAGAATTTCTTCACTCTGACAGTTCCACTCCAATGGTTTATGCGTGGTTTACCAACCAACGTTGAGATATCTCCACTGGTTTTTCCAACGCGTTCGCTATCCCTCTTCAGAGACGAGGAATTAGGTCAACGGAGGGCATTCGGATATCTCACAAGCGAAGGCCTGAAAATCTACTTGGCGGGGTTTATTAATAGAATACAGTAACGGGAGGCCATATCGAGCGGAAAAATTAGGCCATATGCTTTGGGTTTAATTTACAACAATAACGGATCTGAGTTGTGTGTCTTCAACAGGTCAATAAACCATGCGTCAAACTTATTTATAATTCATTCGTTTATGGATCAATACGATGACAATACCAACTTACTAAATACTGTTTTTCTCTCTTCATTCTTGCATTTGTTAGTACACACTTGTATTATAGTAGTTCAGCTAAGTAGTTTCTTGCGACTTGAACAAATGGAGTTGAAAGGCTCCTAGGTCACAATTTATATTCAAATTGTGAAAAACCTCTTAGTTTCAAGATTTCACTTACGTTATAGCAGACATTTTAAAATCAATACGAAAGTTTTCAAATTGAGAACATTAAACAGATAAACAGCCTACTATCTATTTTTATTTTCCGCTCTTTGGTAATTTTTTTCTCTTCTTTTCATAGAGAGACATTCAAATATTTAGCACAAACTGTGTGTCTCTCTTTTCCGTTCACTCCATGAGGCACATCTGCATCCCATCGTCTGGCGACATCATCACTTTTTTCTCGACTGTGCAAAGAGAATAATCACTTTAGCGGCTTCCTTATTGATAAAATTGTTTTTCTCCATGTTCCAAGATAATGTTGGGAATGTCGTGCTATGAGTCGACATTTTGGCCCTATGTAAATCATTATTTTTTAGTTCGTGTTTCAGTTTCCCCAGGAATCCAGGAATTCCAGGAAGCACACAGGGATTTATAATCGGGTCTATTTTGTTGGTGAGGTTGGCCATTTGGTGAAACCAATTATACTTAACATCATTAGAAGAGGATGATTTGTGGGTTAAAAATTGACACAAAATTTCCACAAAACTAGACTCTTGGTAAAATAAAAACGCTGCAAATTCTTTCACTGGGGTTTATTATTCAATGATTCATGATTTGAATTTCTACTAAGCTTTGGAGTGTGCGTGTTTCACAGGTGATAGAGCGATTCTTGAATTTCAGGAGATATGCATAGAGCACTTAAATCGGTTCTCAACCAAAATACCTATTTGGATTGATCACTTGATCATATTTGTGTGCCTCCTGAAATTCAATAATCGTTCTATCACCTGTGAAACACGCACACTCCAAAGCTTAGCAGAAATTCAAATCATGAATAATTGAATAATAAACCACAGTGAAAGAATTTGCAGCGTTTTTTTCGAGAGCGATTACAATGGAAAAATATTCTATTTGAAAATTTTAAATTTCGTAAGACGGAGCATGCTAATCAGAATGCTTCAAACCGTGTATCGACTATAAACCCTTTTAGAACTTCACTCTAGCATCCACATTCACTACATCACTAGGTTACTGCGACAAAAAAACAAAAAAAAAAACTCTTGTGTTTGTTTTGAACGCAGTAACCTAGTGATGTAGCGAATGTGGATGCAAATGCTGGCACCATAAATCGGGCCATACATCGGGAATGGTTTGAGCTATTGACTTGGGAAGGGGCTCATTCGATTCCTCATTTAAAGTTCTTCGAAAAAAGTCAAGGCGACCTAAATTTGGACTTTTTTTGAGGTTTTTAGGGACTTTACAAAACTTTGACAACCCTTAAAGGGCACTTTAAATTAATTGAGAGTGTTGGCTAAAGAATTGGGGTGTTTTCGGACCAATATTGATTTTTCCTGAAAACTTCAAATGTTTTGCTCTAGCCGTTTGAGAAAAATCGTGCGTACGGCGGACGGACGGAAAAATTTTTATTGCAGATTTGGATTCTACACCCTTTGAAACGTAAACCATGAAATTTTCAGCGGGAGTTAAAATTTTTGTTTTTTCAATAGCGATTACAATGATTTATTATTGAATAATAAAACAAAAGTACATTACTTTTCATTGAAAATAGACCCTGTTGAGAGAGTAAAAATGAAAACTATTTTCTATGTTTTCTTACATCAAATAGATAGAAAATGTAACGCTCTTCGAACGGTGTCATCAAATTTGAGCTACCTCCAAAATAGATCGAAAACACGAAAAAATCTTAAATCGCGAATAACTCGGAAACATGGCAAAAAATTGCAAGGAGGCCTTTTTGTTCGGAGTTGGATCGTGCATAACTCCTGAGACACAAAGTATAACTAAAGAAGGCCTGAAGTTTGAAAATTGGGAAAGCTACTGAGGAGGCACTGTCTTGGTCAGGGGCCAGATATGCAATGACCCGCACGACCGCTCGGTCTTGAAGGAGGGGTTGCTTTGTGCGCCGTGTATTACCAACCCCATTCTGATTTGGCCGTAGCATTGCGTGTTGCAATGTTGATGTTGATGGTTGCTTCTGATCAAATTCAGTTTTAGTAAAATGTTTGCTTAATCAAACTTGTTATCCAGTTGTAGGACAATGGTAAGATATTGGGGTTTAAATCGAGTTCATATAAAGAGTTTAAACACGATCGGTAAGATACAAACCAAAAAATAAATATTTAAAAATGAAAATTAATTTAATGAATGAAAACGTTTGTTCGTCTGTGAACAGCGTCTACGGCATTTCTAAGCTGTCCAGCCAAAGTCAGGATAACCTAAGAGACGGCTATTGTTTGTGTTCATTTAAGATTTATTGCGATGAGTTGCTTCCAACAGAGTAGCTATACCACAAGTGAGTATGTTGACATGATTTTTGTATACGGTTTTGCCAATTGTAATGCTTCTGAAGCAGGATAGGAGACACACTCCTCCTGTGTACAACTCACACCATTGCGATCACGTCGGATAGTATGAGGAAAAAATATTTATAGATCAAACAATAGCAGTCTTTCGGTTCTTCGATTATCTTCACTTTGGCCGGTCAGCACAGAAATGCCGTGGACGCTGTTCACAAACGAACGGGTTGACGCATCCGACAAAACTAACTTAAATCGTCACTTGAGAGGTCTGGCGTTGTCATCATTCGATTCAGCGAGAAAAGTTACGTATATCCCGCCTCCAACCTTTTTTCGTCGAGACTTTTGGAAAAACCTCAATTTCAACAGAAAACACACGTTTTTCTGCAGTTAAACACCATTTTCTTAACCAAAATTATTTTTAAAAACCAAAACGACTACACCGTTTGAAAGCTGACAATTTGGCGCACGTTTTTTCACTCCTTCACAGCTCTGCGTCAAGCGTTAATGGGGTTTCTAGGCGAGATGAAAACAGGCGATTCTGAGATTTTGACAAAACTGCCTTCTCACGCAGCAATTTCTCATCATCAATGAAATAAAAAAATATTTTCTGATATCAAATAGATAGAAAATTTAACGCTCTTTCCACAGGTGTCATTAGATTGGGACTATATCCAAAATTGAGGGAGTTGTGACAGTTTTAATGACATAAGATAAAAAACACAAAAAAAATCTTAAATCACGAATAACTCGGAAACGAGGCTTCTGATAAAAAATTGCTATGAGGCATTTTTGTTAGGAAATGAGTTGTAGAATACGTAGGAGTCGAATTGTGCAAAACTCCTGGGACACCCTGTATATGTCATTAGGGTATGATACTTTATATCGTAACGGTCTTATTCAACTTTATTAAAAAAAAAAAAAAAGAGCACTACTGATTCAAACAACTTGGAAGTAATTATTAACGCATCGCGTTACTTGTACCGAATCGAAATGGTCCATACGTTCACTACAATCTAACTCTTCCACTTTCTCAAATCCTCCTAATCGATCCAGTGATGATCCCGTCGTTTCTGGTTGCTTCCTCGGAAAATGTTATTCTTTAATCATCCTCTCAGTAAGCGGAAGTGAAAACCTCCCGAGGATGTAAACAACCTTTTTCAACCTCACCCTCACATCTATTCCCCGCTAATATTTTATAATAGTGAGCTCGAGGGAGGATCTGAGGCTTTTCTTTGGACGAACAGGATTATCCTGAGTTTCGCCTGTGGCGGTGGGAAGGCAGAGCCGCGCCGGAGGTAATGGAGTTTACATAGATAAAATCTCTTTCCCCGCCTCCGTTTCTTCCCCCCCTTTTAACCTCTAGACGCTCGAAGCGCCATCTAGACCCACCCACCCTCCAGTTCGGTCTTTTCCGCCTCACTTCAGTGATAAGTCACAAGTGGAAATCAGATCACTCTTTTTCCCTTCCACTTTCTCCTGAGGACAATACCAGTTCCCAAAGCAAATAATGGAAAAGCTATTTAAATTTCTGTAGAGCGTGAAAAGAGGATCTGACAACCTATTCACCTCGTTCAGAATGACTAGTTGCGAAGTTAGCGATAACGCACCACCCAGTAGTCAGTTATCTTCCCTAACCTCAACTTCGACGCTGCTTTTGCGTATTGGGCATAACAGTAATCAATAGCTTTCTGATTCCAATTCTAATTTAACAGCGGATTCTATCATGATTTCCAACAACACCTCCAGGCTTCCCGGAATTAGAAGTGTTACAGAAACTAGTGGGGAGTGTGTCTCAACATTCAAAGTTCTTTTCAAAGTTACCTAATTTGTATATTTCTTATAAAAATCGAATTGAATTGTGTAAATGGAATGAAACGTGAGTTATTCTCATAATTTCAACATTTGAGACTTTGACCAAAACGAAGTCAAACATAATTAGTCATCAAACCCTCTAACAGATCTCTAATCGTATTTGAAATGTTTCTTTTAATAATATTCTTCACCTAATTAAGATCATAGAAAAATAATACACTTGCTCTATCATACTATGACTAAGAAGCCGATTTCGCTAAAATAAGAAACGAGCCGACAATGCTAATTGACTCTATAGCGGTGGGATATCGAGCAAGATTTCTTGAAAATTTCAAGAAATTTCCAGAAGAACATAGAAAATGTGTTTCCATAAAATCAGAGGGTTTCCATGTTTTTTCCTATTTTGGTATACTTTTTGTAGCAAATCACTTGATCAATTTGGAGGATTTTTAGCGCATGTACGTTGACTAAATACACTGTTTTCGAATTAGAATTCCGGGGAACCACTCAAGGGATAATTCTTTGAAAATGAATACCGGGCACGTGCACGTGTACCTTGCATTGATTTTGAATCAGGATTCAAAAGCATCGGAGTTACTGGTTAGTTATTCAGGGCTCAATCCGAATAATTGCAGAGAAAGTCCCTGACTATTAAATGGCGAGACAGTGTGACACAGATTAATAATGGGGTTGTCCTTTGATCATTCCCATTCGTTCCTATCCTGTAGATTACGATACAATTCAAAGGAGACCTTCGAAGGAATCGCAAGTGTACTATTTGAAAAACCATCAATGTAGGGCAGTAATTTACATTTATAATTGGTAAATAAATGAATTACGAACAAAAATACAAGTGGAGTAAAAAAGATAATCCAAGATGATCACAAAGTCGAGAGCTCATAACTGTTAAAGATGTTTTTTTCAATAAGAGAACGAAATAGTTCTTCCTATGACAGGCACATATTTGCGAAAGCGATATGTGATACTATTTCGGTTCTTTCCCAACACTAATGATTTATCGTTTTGCGGAGTAGGAACTTTCCATTCTTCTATGGATTAAACCGCACCCTCATCACTAATTTTTTGTGGGTCGTCCCTGTCAATGGTGGAGCTCAATATTCTTCAGGGTCCTGATTAAAACTCCAAGATCGCAGAAGGATAGTTGAAACACAGAGAATACGTCCCGACACCGCTGTACCAACACGCTGAGAGAAAAGAGGGCCCCCTCGTCCCGGCCCCACTCCTAAAGCCAAATTGGGTTCCACTGAATTTGGTCTCCTTGGTGACTTTTAAATATGTCAGAAGCTAATGGAAACGCGTAGGTCGTAATTGTGTATGGACTCTTAGGTATGCAAAGAGCTGTACGAAATACTTTCAGATGACAAAATATGAGTTATTTTATTCATGTGAATCTGCTGACCTTTTTGAAGTGTCTTCTAAAAACTCATCTCCACGAGAGCAGTGGGTTTGCTTGGCCATGAGGCAATCAAAAACTTCATTTCTGCAATATATAATGTTATGTGATTGTTCTGAACCTATTTGTCGTGTTGCAAAGGCCTATATATCGGTTCTTGATTATTCATTCCTCATCACCAGAGGCGGCCGTAGGACCTGAGGTCTACAAACTCGTGGAGATTTTCAGTCGATTTCCACCAACTGCAATATATCATGCTCCTTCATGATTAATGTAACATCTCAAACATGTTTCGGTCATCAAATGCCCCTTCTAGAAATGCAACAGTTCTTCAGACTTTGAGTTTGTTAGGTCAAAATGATGCTAAGAAACAATAGCAACGAACTTTACCGACGCATTTGATAAAATATCCTAACATTCTCTGATTTATCAACTTCATGTCTAGACCCCTGCTTAAATATCAATCACCAAGCTGATTTACATAGGTGAATGCAGGTTACCAAGGCTGGAGGGAGATTATGGAAACCAATTACAAGTAACGTTTTGTATCCGTTTGTATAACCTGTAGACTTCTTTAAGCTTGCAGTTGAGTTGGATATTGAAGTTGAGAAATTCACAACTTCCATTGAATAACAGAACTTAGTTGAGGTCAGATAGCATAAGAACGATACGTTTGTTGTGCAAAATGAGTGTGTGAGAATACATTTTACAATAACTCGGTGCCTACTTTGTATTTAGGCAAGAGAGGCTCATGAGAGATCCTGGGCCCCGATAGAACGGTAAGGTGTTGGATTTTAGAGTATATCATTCAAGTGAGCAAAGTGCTTTTCATGTAAATCGTAAAGCAGTAGCTGTGGCAAGTTTGATAAAATAGTTCAAAACTCTATTTTTTTAGTAAACGATATTTGTTCTCATATTTTGGCCGCTTGGGTCATCTATTGCGGTTGTGCTACTTCATTATTGCATTGAATTATTATTTTTTGTAAATAACAAATATTTAGTTTTCTTCTCCTTATTGGATAATCTTCAAAACAGCAGGCTTCTACGAACTGGTTTCGAGCATATTCTTATTTTGTGTTTGCCTAGTTTTTTTTTTTTTTTTTAATGAGATTTTTAAAAATAGAAAAAATATTATAAAAACCATGAGAATCACGAGTTCAGACAACCATTGATGAGTTTTCTTGCCTATCAACCATATTGCTCTCACCTCACTTATTTAAAAATGAAAATCATACTCAACAGGTGTGCGGAAGGAAAAAATGTTGACTATGAATAGACAGGTAGGCGCTCGTTTTATTGTTGTAGCAGTAATATCATGTTGAGGAAAGAAGGGAAAACTCTTGAGCTAGATATTCACTTTAAACGGTCCAAAGATGAAGGGAGAATCTCATCTTCCAGTTTGGTTAATGCCATGCAAAGTGGCCATTAGGCGGGAGGTTTGAAGAGTGGGTTGTAGTTAGTTATCAGGCGCGCTAGCTCCACAGATCCGGCTCCGAGAACTGCACAAGAGGAGGAAAGGAAAAGGGGAAGATGATGGGGTAGCTGTTCCCGGAGACTTGCTTCGGTTAGCTTAACTCGGTTTAATAATCTTTGCGAGAGCGGCGTCTGTTGAATGAATGTCGCGCTACGCCCTTATTGATAGCCATCCCGTATCCTATGTCAGGAAGGTGAAGCGAATTGGTATTTTCGAGCCACTTTGATTGTTGATTTAGGGTGTCGGTGAAATCCGGTATAATTTTTTTTACAGTAAAGAGGTTTTTCAACATCATCAATATAGCAAAAAATATCAACCCTGCTGTAACGGTTTGCATCATTACTATGTATCAAATAATGTTACGTATCACATAGTAAAATCAACCAACAGCCAGAAAAACCCAGGACCCGCTCCCTCTCCTGGTCAGACAGGGGACGAGGAAGCTAACCCTACTTCAGCCCTGAGCACAAAGCTAATGGAGCTAATCATTCTATACTTCTGGACATAAAGCTTTCCACCTCTTTAACCAAGCACGTCAGATCCGTCTGGACGAAAAAGCAAATGTTCTCAGAGAATTCGGTCCTACTAGTCTAGGCATTAGGAAAACTGTAATTCCTTTTACGAGCCTTGAAAAACTTTTAACTCCTGGGATTACATATCGATTTCAAGGATGATTGAAGTGATAATTGATAAGTAGTTCAGTGATATAAAGTCTAAAACTAAGACATTGAAATTCTTTCCCGTCAAATGAACCCTACTATGGCAGTGAGGCTATGGATTTCTCAAAAAAAAAAAAAAAAAAAAAAAAAATTCGGCAGGCCAGTGTTCCGACCATGATTGGATTGAATTTGAACGCATTATTCGTTATTCCTATCATGGTTTTGGTCACAGCCTAATACCAATTAAACGGAACCAACAGTTCCTCCAACCTTTACATGAAGGATATTTCATTTCGTTAGTATCATCCCAATTTGTTCCTTTATTATTTGAAATTTGTGTCAATAACAGCTGTAGGTCTTCACTCTGCGCGTAGGAGCGCATCCGTCAGTAGAGTTGAAAAATTCTGAAAGTAGAGGCGGCTTTGCTACACGCCGCGTGTGCCTGTTGGGAGCGATGACAAAGGCGTGGCGTTTTGGAAATACGTCTTCCACGCACAAATCGAACGGGTTTTTGGGTTTTTTGAAGAAAATGGTAGGCTCTGGAAGTTGCCTTCTGAAAAGAATTTGAAAGATATCATAAATCAAAGATGCATATCTTACTTCTCACATTAATGTTTCTATTAGGTAAGTATAAGCATATTGTTAGATAACAATGTATACAGTCGATTATCAATTATGAGTATGAACAGAAAAATTTGTATTTGAATGGAAAAAAATGGAAGGAAAGTGGGAAAGGACGCCAGTTTACATGATACCGGCATTATGAAATTTGGAAGCTAAAGTAGAAGGAGGAGTGAGAAGGGTATAAGGAAGAAATCCTATAAAATGGCCACCAGTTACGGTAAGAGTGCCATGGCGATACCACGAAGCACTCCTGACGAGACATTCACCCCAGTTAGCTTTGAGTCAGTATTCTCGAACTATTCTCTTTAATTTGTAACGGTCGTATCAATCATCTTGATGTTTTTAGGGGTAACTCCTTTTAACTCAGAGACCAATTGCCGTAAATAATTCATAACGTGTTTACTTATTTTAATACTCCTAGACTGGTCTTCAATTAAATTTACAACCTCGACATCGAATGTAGCAGACCCAAAACAGGGTTGACTGCAAAAATATCTTTCTTCTTGCCTTGATCCAGTCTCTCTCTCCCCTCATCCCAGTCGCTGGAAAGTTCCTACAATCTGGCTGGCTATCGCATCTTATATAACGTGCCACTGTGAGTTCGTGGATACTGCAAACCACATGGCAAATTCTAATTTCCACCCCAAAAGGCTCAACCAAGGGAATGTACCGTCGCACGACTACCTCTCGGACATTTCACCACAGTGGCTAACATAACCTCCAGAATGAAGATGTCGGTTGTCAAGGGCCAATGGTCTTTAAAGTCCATTCTACACTCTGGAAGAACATGGGGGATTCTGAACCCTTTAGAAATTTTGTCCATCCACTGAATCATGCAGAGCAGCGAAGAACTCAGCAGATGAGCTGGGTTTCAAACCAGTTGGAGTTTATCAGTAATTGAGCACCAGCAACTTAGCCTGACAATATCGAGGTGAACATTAAATTAAGACAAATAGGCGTTGCCGTAGCTGAAAAAATGTTCCCTATTTTTGTTTTATCCCTATTTTACAAGGTTGATGTTTGTCTAGGAGAGCCTACATTTGTTGGACTGTGTTTCTCCTCCCTTGCGAGCAGGCAGGACAGATACTCAAGAGAGGAGAGGACGAGAGCAATGTTACCACAACTTGGGGTCCTTGTTTGGAATTGTTCATGCAAAGTACCTGCTTACATTGCAGATTGAGGCGAGCCTTGAAGCTAGTTAAAGAAGCTGGTGCAAAATTCTATAACACTCACTTGAATAGATACATAATCACGCTACATCCTTCACATTTCTCAACCTATGAGTACCCAAGGCAAGACCACAGGCAGGCGGCCACATTGCCACATTGCCGACCGGCCTTGGCCGATTCATTACAGAAGCATTGGGACATCTGGTGGTAAGCCATGGTAATACCTAGTGTGGTCTTGTTGGATACAACCTTTGAAGTTAAAATCACCGCAGTTGCATGATAATGAAAAAAAAAGTAAAAAAAAAAAAAAAAAAAAAAAAAAAATGATCTTCGTAGAAAAAAGTTTCTGGTATTTTGGAATTATTCCTGGATTTAAAATTTCTATAGACAAACATAAATGAGATTCCTCTTGGTTCATAAATTCGTCCTTTCCCCAAAAATCGACCATTTCGATGAAAATAACGAATTTTTCTACAGCGTTTTGTTAGCACGAAAAAAATGGTACGGTTTAAAAAAATGAAGCAAAAAATGCATTGAAAAGGGGGAAAATTGCTGTAAATTGAAGGGTTGATACTTGCAATATGACTAAAACAACTGTCGAATTTGAATTAGGTAAGATTTTCAAACATTTAAGTTCAAACTTATGTTGAAAAATGTACGTGAGTAAGCTTTCACAAATTTTTGATATGAAATGAGTTCACGACTGCTGGGCTGGACACTTCCATCCATAAAAAGTTATAATATTTGCGTTTAATATGTTGAAATATATCCTAACGATTCCTAATTGACGTTTCATTCATTATCTAAAACATGAAGACTTCCGTTGTCTACTGTCAATGTACACGTGTACAGTTATTCAAAATAAACTCAATGTAAAAGAAAAGAAACATTTCTGAACCCATACGTAATCGGAAAATAATAAAAAATTGTCAACTTCGGCCCCATAATATTGGAAAATCATCAATCATTTCCATGGCTCGATTATTAAGCGTGCAGTTGCTCTGATATTATAGATATTATAATTATAGACACTTCAGTTCTGACGATGCACCTTTCCTTCATGATTGTCTCTCAAATGTTGTTTAAAATATGAAACACTAAAAATGCTTACTTTCTCGCGTCGTGTGGTTTAACCGCCTGAGGTCCGAAAATGTTCAGTTCATTGGGCGGCACCAACCTGGAAAATAAAAATGAAAATCCGATCAGAGAAAATCTCCATTGTGCGACGTTCACCTTTTGATAGTAAAAATATGTATAAATTTTCTTCGATCCACGCTGATGCAGCCCTATTGAGTTGATGAGCCCCGGACTGCATTAAATAGGAAAACTTATAATGGGAAAGCAATCGGTGAACTGGGTGTGTAATATAGCAATAATAAATTATAGTTTTTGTTGTTTATTATTTTCTCAAATCATATTTCTTAATCGACCGTTCCTCTCTCTGTTACTATAGAAATCACTTCAATGAACTGTTCTGAAATGGTTCTACCTTTGATATGCCTACGGTGACCTGAGGCAGAAAAAGAACGTCAGCACTTGTGTTATGAACAGGTGCGAACAGGATATGACACAGCAATGCATGCCATCTGTTTTGCGGGAACATCATCAGGTCAATTCAAAAGACTTGCAACACTCTGGGGTTCTTCGCATCGGAAAATGGCCAGGTTCTTAATCGGGACTGCAACTGCTTTCCACTTTCCTTCAGAAGCAGTTCAGTGACAAAACATTGTCTCCCTCTGCCAGTTTAGTATTCAACTCACGTGCCAGGAATATGTCGGAGAACTTGATCTACCTGGCATTTGAGTAGCACAGCAAATAAAGTTGACAAAGTAGAAATACACTATGTTGGATCTGGAAACTTTCTAGTGGGGGGAACGACCGTAGACACAACTTACTGGCCTCGTCGAGGACGGAAGGTATGGCGGGCTTTCGAAATGTTATGTTTGATTTAGAGGAACTGCTGACACTGAGTGGAGATGAAATCAACGATAAGTTAACCAATTTTTGGGAACTGGTTTGAGTGATTCCCGGGAAGAGACCCGAAATTTATTCCCAAATTTTCCATTTCGGATGCGATTGAAGAGGCTCACGAAGGAGGCATACACTGCGAACACTAGATTCGAATCGTAGGTACAGCCGCGGCGCTGCACTGTTCCATCTCTTACTCATAGTCTGACGCAAGATAATCTCAGTGAGGACCAAGCTTAGGCCAATGTTTATGCAAAGAATCTGTAGACTAGAGTGCAGAATATCAGTCGCCTCTTCATGGACTAACGAGTAATTCTTTCAAGGAAGAACAAATACTACTAGCTTCTTCGTTCTACCATTTCACATCCTGTTACCCTACACCTAGTTTGAGGAAACGTCGCAGCCTGCGTCTGTGGTGCAATGTGTGGACAATATCTCTAATCGTGACGTACATGTGTCCAAATTCCAGTGGTCCGTGTAGAAGGGCTATCTAGTAAACAAATCGATCTATGCTTGTGTAATAATTTTCAGAGTTTTTTAGGCTGACAGTATGTTTTGGTTGAGGTTGGGGGAAGCAGCCGCGGAGCTCCCTGGCAGAACCGGAGGTAATAAACGCCACCGCATCGGAAGTTACGACGCATCGAGTTGGGCGATCGGCGGTTGCGGCGAGAGAAATAGTTTCAGGAAGTCGGATCTCATGCGGCTAGCCCTGCAAACACCGTACGACCTGAAGCTTCCTACTCAGAAAATGCTGGAAAATCCCCGAATGGAAAAAGTTAAACTAGTTTCAGCTTAACGGATTGCTCAATGACCCCCCCCCTCCCCTGCCCCCTAGAAGAATTTTGGAGATCTTCATACAGGCCTACTCCAGTTAGACATATCATATTGTCCCATAACTGAAGGCTTTGGAGTTTGTATGAGTAAGTCGGCCTTGGTGTGACCACTTCTACTGAAATCAACCGACAGTTGATGGGGGTATTCCGCAGAGTTTACGAAAATGTCGAAGACCCTATTAGTGCTATTCATCCTCACACCCTTATAAATGATACCCAACTTGCATATTACAGCCCATATTCTTGGCTGGGTGATATCCAATGACGACGGCCGTAGTGATGGGCTGTAGGTAACATTTACAGAAAGACAGAAAACATACAACCATAAGAATACATGCTACAAAGAGAAGCTTGCAATTGTTTGAAAACTACAGAAATAGCTAGCTCTCGACTCGGTTTTGATTTTTGGCTTGATTTTTGGCATAGCACTAAGAATTTATTGGTAAATAATTCGACATTTCAGTTTGAACTACATCACTGATGCGTCCAGTAGTTATCGAATGAAAATGCGTAAGTACAACTCTGGGGTAGTTGGATTCACACAACCCTATAAGTAGTTTCCTAATTTTGTCACATTTCGGTAATGCAAGTTGACCCATTCCGTGTCTATAAAAGTCGATAAACCTGGCATTTACGGTAAATAATGGTACGTGCGATTGATATAATAAAGTGTAGTCGGCAGGTATCATTTTAAACGTCGCAGTTTAGAGGAAAAAAAAACAGACATCGATAGATCCTATATCGGCTTCTCTTAACCCGATACGATGATCTTTTCGACTGGCACGTACTTGGATGTTTATAGAAACTATATATTTTTGGAATGTTCAATTATTGATAAATAAAGAAAGGCACCTGATACATACCTGAGTAGGCGTTGAAGGTAAAGCCGATGATCGATCATTTCGCTTAATGTATTATGTAGAAGTTATGATTTGATATTGTGAATCATGAATATTCATGATCCGCTCTGGATTCCTATTTGATAAAAACGTTTGGTTCCTCCCATACGTTACCTATGAAACATGGTGATTATGATCGGATCAAACCACAATTTCCGGCACAAAATTCTGCCATTATCGTGATCATCAATTAATTGGAAGTGAACTAAGAATCAGCAGTGACAACTTTCCCGTCTTGGCACTGTAAGCTGTCCCAGTCGCTTTTGTTCCAAACTGGATTTAACAGAAATTTGGGTTATTGAAAGATACCTGATGCGGGGGAGAGAGAGAGAGAGAGAGAGGGAGAGAGAGAGAGAGAGAGAGAGAGAGAGAGAGAGAGAGAGAGAGAGAAAGAGAAGAGAGAGAAACACGCATTTATTGGGAATATTGCTAAAATAAACGGGCGATGTCGATAGGATATTCTCGTCTACATCTACGTTTATCTGGGCTATGTAATTATTTGTTATCGAACATATGCAACGTCAAATACAATTTATTCCAATCAACAATGTCACTTAGGAATCATTATCCATAAATTATAGGTATTTAACTCCAATTGAACTCGCTAGTTGATTCAGCCCTATAGGCTAGTGGGAGGATTGAGAAAATGACGGTATTTGAAATTAGTGATGTAGCTGGATTGTTTTTTCAGCCTTTCATGAAATAAGCTATATTCGAACGGCTGGGTCCTCCTCTATTTGACATGTTTGAATGGAGTTGGCGTTTTCTCATTTTTTTAATAGTTATAACTGTTTTAAATATTATGCATTTTATCTTTGAGGTTGTGGGAATGTCGAAAAAAGTGTCATATTAAAATTATTCTGAATAAATATGTTAAATTTTAAGATTTTTTTTCAAATCGATACATTTACCACAGACAGCTAGGGGACCCCCTCACCCTTCCATATTACTTTCACAAAACAGCATCTTGATGCAACGTACAAAACTGTCTGAACCCTCCAAAGTTATTTTTTACTTTCACAGATTCGGTAACGAGGGTGAACGATATGTTCAAGCCACTATAAGTACATATACAATGAAGAAATTATTCATTAATTGTTGTTTCAATACATGACTATCTAAATCCAACAATCACCTCCCTTCATTGATATATAATATCATTCCATTACTGTTTTTTTCACAATAATTTTTGGCAGTTTAAATCTCATCCATGAGGAATGCAAAAAATACGGCAAAAGCATTACGGTTCTAAGACACAGTCATAACACGAAGTTTATAATAATATAAGATCCAAGATAACAGTTATGATTATAATCTTTAACATTTATACTTTTAATGAGTAGATGTTACTTGCTAATGCAGTGATGCAGTTTCACCGGATGAGGAAAAATACGTTAATGGCTAAATATTTTATCCCTCCTTCATAATTCTGTAGATAAAATAGCGCATTCTAAGATTGAAGAACTCCTAACAATCCTCAGGAGAAACAGGAAGGTGCTTAGCGGGAGAGCAGACGGTATTTTGAATAATTCTGCCGTAACCTTTTCAAACCAGTGTTTTCCTTAGTAGTATCGACCCGTGTACACGGTCAGGCTCAGAGAGGGGTCATTCCCCGCAACCTAGCTCAACACTTACCTACTGCACCACATATACCTTCTCTTCTCAGCTTGCGGTTTTATAACTTAATCCGCCTTAGGAATTGTGTTAACCAAATGGGATTATCATTTATGTAATTAAGGATTTTAATTCTCTCGCTGTAGTATCATATAATGAATGCCAAAGGGAATATTTGGCGTTTACCTCCAAACACATTCACTGTAGAGAGATGTAAGTTACATAATTTGTCAAACACATAATTTCTGTATACACACATTATGTATACAGCGGTAGTCGTATGCAAAAGCTGAAAAGGTCCCAAACTTAATGAGCTCTGTTCAACTTTATATTCAAGATGGAATGTACGATTATCTTCCTACGTCTTAAGCGAGTAACGTATACAGGTCAAATACTCACTTAGGGCAGTTGGGACGACGGGGAACGATGGATTTCTTGACGTGGCGAACCGAGTCGTAGTACAGACTGTCGCAGCACATTCCGATTTTGGACCTCTCGAGGCTGTTCATCAGTGACACGTACTGGAAGATGAGCCAGTCCGGGTCCACAGCTTTCTCAGCCGGCGTGTACTGGTCGAATTGCTCCTCCTTCGCGACTTCGGCGAAAGCCCCTTTGCCGCCGTCGAGCCTCGTTGATTTGAATTCCATATGAGGCCATCCACTGAAAGCGTCATTGATTGATTAGAAACAATGTTACTAATAGTTATTATCTCATACGTGATACTCATCAGCGGTTTATTGGGTAAACGCTAATCACTTCTATATTTGAATGAATCTAAAAACAGTCAACCAGTTGATAAACGCTAGTCATATCAAAGTTTATAATTCCCCTACCATCCTTCGTTGCATACAGGCTGTATACAGTCAGGAATCACTCCATCATAAACAGTCATAACAATAAAACCGTATAAGGTCGACAATTTTAGTATCCGCAAGTCAAAACGCTGGGCAATTCACAGTTGTGTTGAGGGTGTTTTCTTCCAACCACCTGGACCTTTCTAGAGCGCGAACGCTCCCTAGTCAAATGCTTTGGGTGGTTTCATTCTAATCGGTGAACTGATTTTTATCTTTATAGAACGAGGCCAGTACTCTACCTCCTGTACACACGGGACTTACACCAACAAGAAGGCACAACTGTTGCCACCTTTGCAGATGACACGGCTATCCTCTCTGTTGGAGATGATATAGAAGCTGCAACACGCAAACTACATACGTCTACTACTGAGGTTTCTTAGTGGACCAAGATGTGGAGAATGAAGCTGAACGAATCAAAATCAGCCCACATCAACTTCGCTAATCGAAAAGTCCCAATCTTGGATGTTGAGATCAATTCGAATAAAATACCGCATACTGAAGCAGTTAAATACTTGGGTTTGACACTTGACTCCAAATTAAACTGGAATAAACACATAGAAAAGAAGAAAGAAGAACTTAAAATCAAGTACAGAAGGATGTATTGGCTAATGGGAAGGAATTCCCATCTCTCTCTTCACAACAAACTGCTTATATATAAGCAGATCCTTCGCCCTATTTGGACCTATGGGATTCAGATCTGGGGCTGTGCCAAGAAATCAAATATTAAGAAAAGCCAAACCTTTCAGAATAAAATAAAATACTTTGAGAAGTATAGTTGGAGCCCCTTGGTACATGCGAAACGATGATATTCATCGAGATTTGAGGATGGAGACAGTCTATGAAATTATTGCAAAATACGCAAGGAAGCATGAACATCGCCTCCACAAACACGAGAACCCGGAGATGCTCTACGTTTTGGACAACGAAGGTGAAATCCGACGTCTCAAACGAAACAAACCACTGGATTTAGTTGTGCTGCGTGAATAGAAGTGCAATCGAACTCAGTGCTAATTAATTGAGCTGTATAATATAATAAAGGGAAAGGTTTTGCTGTAAACCTACCCTCTTGGAGTGTACCTTTATTGATATGTAAAATTGCTAGATGAAATGTATTTGATTTTTCAGTTGCAATTAATAAATCACGAAAAAAAAAATAGAACGAAGGAATTGAAGTACCCTCCTGTTTTGGTAGTTTCCAACACAAAATTTTTCAAAATTAATTTTCCTAGCCTTCAACTCATCCTTTAGAAATGATAAACAAACTCAATTCAGGCCAAAGTTTTTTGAGCAATGTTTCAACAACTATCGTCATACATAATTTGTTAGGAATTAAAAATGTATTTCGAGGTCGATGAATTCCTGATTCTTCGATCAGGATGTTGAACGGCGTCTTTGGCCAAAAATAAAAACAGTGAATCGGATTGATTCAGTTATGATAAGAACAGTTCAAAAGAAGTTCTCTAGTGTTTGAGTGAAACCCGAAAATCTCCTTGTGACATCGGTAGTAACGGTAACAACTGGCGAAATTCTATCCAATCGACATACTGTTGACGAAAGTTATTTGGCACTGGCTTTATAAGAACGTTCTCTTTTGGAAAATGCTTCAAATACGATGTCAGATATCGTCTTCAGTTCCCTACTGACGTTGGCGAACATTTTAGGAATTTTGGAATTCAGCTGTTGTAAGTTATCAGTTTTCACCCTACAAAGTATCTAAGTACGGACTAAGTCTCTCGCGACGAAGTTGTGGGAACCCATTTCAATAAAAACAGAGTATTAGTATTTCCACGAAAAAAGTGTTTACTACAGAGTTTCTAAATAGCCTTTGCTACTTCATTCATAATATGAATTTCAGTGCAAACCCTCCCTCTTTGACTCACGACTACCAATTTGTGTGACTTTATGTGACAAAACAGCGGCTAGTTCATTAACTTATGTTTTGTGACGTTGTTTATTTGAATTCAGCAATAGTTGCTTTGTTTTGAAAAGGTGATTATCATTGTATTTGAACGGGTGAGACATAATATTGGTATTACACGTTAACTCACCATGGCTCCTCAGTAAAACAAACTGGATTGGCTAATTTCCCTCCTTTCACTTCGGCTTTTCTTCCAAATGGGAAATACACATTGACATCCTGAAACCAATAAATTATCTAGTTTCTTTTTGTTATCACGAAATACACTTATTCTGATTTTATGGTATTTATTCGACAAAATAGTCCTAAACATAGGTCTTTAAAGATGATTATGGAGGAATTAGAAATTTAGGTTCAAACAACGGCCCTCCTCGTCAAAGTTTGTTGTTTCAAGTTTCAAAATACGTAGATAACGAAAATCAAGTTTGAAAAATCCGACACTTTGCTGTAGTGCGTTTTTTGCAAAATTGTTTGTCCTTACTTTATGATTTAGGTAAATGATCAGACATGTGTGGGTTCTGTCTGCATGATTTTTATTGAAGTAGTAATGAATCTTATTTTGTGGTAATGACAAGACTTAAGTCTTGTTTAATAGATGATATTTCACTGAATGACAAGTTCATGTAAGTTCTTTTGTTCTTTTTCCACACTTGAATCTAAATGAAAACATCAAGGTGTAGTGATTGCCACTGCTAACCAAGAATTTTGGTACATTCTGGCCTGTTTTTGGCACATTTGACGCTTGTACCGTACTTGTTGCTCGGAGGAAGCTTAGTGGCAACCACGGTGGGGTACTATTTTTGATATTATACCATACACACCACTTGAAGCACATTGTTTCACGCAGCAAGGGTACGCAAACACCTTTGACATGGATTTTCTATTGGTTTTCGGATTCTAAGCATATTGAAACGTAAACTTCACTCATCTGGAAACGGACTTGAGAAAACCATTCTAGAACGATTCATAAGAAGGATTGAAACATGAATATTAGTATAATTGGGCAACATTTTCCTATTCATATGCTCAGTCAATTATTTCCTGCATTCTGTACGCCTAATAGCTGAATATATACATAGCCCGAATACCGTCAGCGCAAAACCGACTATTCAGAATTACCTGCTTTCGATCTGCAACTAATTGGGTTTTCAGGATGGTGACGCACAATCACATAACTGCCAAATCCATGTCCACGTTATATAAAATTCCCTTTTCATATCTACATGTTTATTATGGTATGTCCTTTGTACAGCATCACACTTGTAGTAATGTTGCGAAACATACAAGAATTAGTGGAAAACCCCTTCAACTACGAATATCTATTGCTGAAGAAAAACAGCAATGCTTGGAGCGAAATAATTAAATTCATAAATAACACCAACATCAAAATCTAAGACCACGATTATTATACATTTAACGAAATATATTCAACTATATTTACTGGAAACGAATATGTTTAACGATAAGGAAATCAGTTGTACTATTATCTGACGTTTTGGAACACAAATATGTAATGTTATGATTAGTATTAATGTTATGATTAGTTTGTAACGTAAAATATAACCTAGTATATGAGGGTATTGTAGTATTGTAATTATTACGGCTGAATGGAAATAAATACTATGACAATAAAAAATAATGAAAAAAATATATCTACATGTTAAATAGGTACACCTTTCACATTAATATTTAATAATCACAGTAATATTTTTGCTATTCAAATTT
This sequence comes from Creontiades dilutus, assembly GCA_031894815.1. Lineage (NCBI taxonomy): Eukaryota > Metazoa > Arthropoda > Insecta > Hemiptera > Miridae > Creontiades > Creontiades dilutus. The sequence continues at coordinate 508,078 of JAVIWC010000637.1, forward strand.
GTAACATTAGCAATTCGGAAATAATATTCTCGTTGCGTATCAATAATTTGTTATCATCCGATGAAAAACCTGTGATTAAATCTGCTGGGAAAGTCATCGAGCCACACCTGAGTAGGAAAAATTCGCGGGGATTCACAAAGCTTACTAGAAAAAACCGCTAAAACGGCTTTGCCAGAAAATCCGTAGATTTATCATTTATCGATTTATACCTTGAAAAACGTTCAACAGGTGCCTTCTTTGTTTCACTAGTACGTTTTGAACATTTCCCCAACTCCAGTCGACCGATGGGAATTTCGAGATATCCACCAAGTTCCAACACCCGACGTCAGGTATTAACTGAATATCGGTTCGTATTGTGCAAAAATTTCCGAGTCGAGTTTAACCTGGGAAGGCCATCACTTGTTCCTCTCGAGGTTTCTGGCTTCTTGTGGTTTTAAGCCGCCAAATTATAGGATAGCGGGTCTCCTCCTTGGAGATCGCTCGGATTTCAAAGCCAACGGTTCGCTCTTTTTTCCTATGGCCGTAGATAGTAGGTAGAAAGATCAAAATAAAAAAATTGCAATACATGTACAACAGCGAATCCCAACCTTTTGTCACTCGCGAACCCCTTGCCGTCCCAGCTTGTTCACAAATTTTACAATTAACGAATATATGAAAACACGGGAATCACGGTGTTTCATATCCATGAGAGTAAACTTGGAACTTTCAATAAGAATGCAATATAATTTTTAGCAGCAATGAGCAAGCAAAGTTGACAAATAACTACACGCCACTAATGTGGTAACGTGTGAGTTTGTGATGTATTTGTACTTAACCTTCGATTTCATGAACTTCACGTATTTGTAACTCCTCTTCCTGGAAATCTTGGACACTCTTGCAAGGAGTTGTTATTAATTTATTGGAAAGATGAATTAAATTACCACCAGTTCTGGAAGGAAACGGTCTTGGGACATAGTTAGGTTCCTATAGCTCTCTCAATTTTACTCCCTAAACTTCATATTGTTGGTTATGGGGAGAAGTGAGCATTGTCACCATACTGGGACGTTACGTATCATCTAACGGTGCCGTAACCTTTGATTTTATTGGTTAAAATAAGGAAATTGCAAGTAAAGTCCCGCAGTAAAGCTCTCATCAACATTATCTGTAACTTTTCCTCCATTGGAGTGTCATCATTATCAGCAGCTTTCTAACGATTATAATCGAACTATTATAAGAATAATTATTGAAGCCTGAATGTTCAAGCCTGTTGACATTCCTTAGGGCTACAAACATTCCGACGATTTGCTTCGATCTGATATTTTTTTTGCGTAACATTATGAACACCAAGTAAAAATGTTTAAAGTTGTTACCATAGTTACTATGTGGACATCGATAACTATAGATTTCAATATACAATATAGAATATCCCATCGTCAACTTTTCATTCGATTATTAGTTTTTATTGCGTGCTAAATTATCAGCTACATGCCCACATTAACACCGTAATGGCTCCATCCATCTATGGGTGGAAAGTGTAGATATCCCCCAGTTAAACCCAAAATCTCAATCAATAAATACATTTAGAAAATAGATTAGAATATCGACTCACAGCCCTATTCGACGTAAATACTCGTTTCTTCGTTCTTGGCATCGCTGCAACCACTTGGTAGACCGTATATAGTGTCTCAAAACTACCAGCAGTAATAATATCTCTCACGTCACGCTCTCAAACATACATAGGCTCACTTACAACTACAAAAAACATTTGTCCTGAATTATTCAAAGTGGATCACTGATTGACTAACTTCGATATATCATGGCAACTCGTTGTACTACGTATAATGTGTTATAGTTATTCATTCGGAGTGTTTATCTAAAAAAATGCCTCTTCTTCGGTTTTTTAAACTAATTAACTTTGATAGTTTTACAATGGATATGGATCTATCCATATGTTGCCTACATTGTCCCTTCCCGTTCCTTGAAATGATCTTCTGGGTGGCAAATGCACACCTCTTCAGTCCTTAGAAGAGTAACTAGTTCGTTCCAACATATCTTTGTTAAATGGTAGCAGAGTGATGTTACGAACCACTCACTCTTGTCTTGCCTGTTTTGCCGCTCCTTTTCTCGCCACACATAGGGAAAACGAATAATCCCTTCTAATTATTTATATTTATTTAATATATTTATTATTTATTAACCCCTCCCCCTTTATCCAACTTCTATAAAGCTTGAGAGTAAACATTAAAATCTCTATAGTATCTGAATGGGAAAACTACGCCATTCCATCACAATCTTGCCACAGTCTATGAATGAATTTCAAATCTAACACATTAATTTTTAGTTTAGTGACCGGAATTAAGTTATGCCCAAATGCACAGACCCAAAATACGGAATCAACGTAAAACTTCACGGAAAATTACTCATCATATGGCTCCCCAATTCCCTCACCCACCCAAATTCGAGAGACGCAGCTCACTTGTTACATGTGTTTATTCTAGGTGGTCCATTCAATCAACATGTTCAGTTCCAACATTTGTTACCAGAGTGAGTTGGCATTGATCATCACTGAAAGATTATTATCTATTAAAGCGGCATAGTGAACGTGCTAGGTCCACTTCTTGCAGGCACCTACTACCTTGAAGTTAAAATGTTGTGTTGGATTCGTAAAATTGTGATATTGTCGGCATTGGTGTGGTTAGGTAACAAGTTGTATGGTCGCGACAAGCTACGAGGTTTCCACACAGATGGCGGGTGTTTGCTTTCCATTTTTCATGGCAAATTATTCTGTCGAGTTTAAAGAGCGAGAACCGTTCCCTCAACGTCGCGGGACACCCTCAAAGGAGCGTCACCCCATTAATCAAGATCTAGGGAGATGGGACCCTTTCCGCGGGCGAGACCTCCCGGTCGTCTCAAGGGAGACAAATCAATCAATCCGATGGCGCCAGCGTAATCCAAGAAGATGAAAACATATTTCATTCCGAGGGTCTGAAGGCACGACAAAGTTTTCCCTTCGGGCCGCAGCATCACAGGAACGAACGTGTTTATCTATGATCCATGGCGCTTCTCTATATCATCCAGCCCCCGGTTTCTTGCCTGCTCACCATCCCGACCGCACACTTCTCCAAATTCCGACCTGATGTTGGGTATCTACAGATTGTGTACGAAGTTATGGATCACCACTTCTAAAATTGTTGCGGAGAAAAGAAATATATATATTTTTTGAAAATCTGTACGTTATGTGCAAGGATTTGAATATGACCATGAAGTGCATTTTGCAACACTCACCAACGGTGCTTTCTCAAGCGGGAACCCGCGTTTTGGTTTATTATTCAATAATAAACCATTGTAATCGCTCTGGAAAAAAATTCTAACCCCCCTGAAAATTTCATGGTTTACGTTTCAAAGGGTGTAGAATCCGAATCTGCAATAAAAATTTTTCCGTCGGTCCGCCGCACGCCGTACGCACGATTTCTCCCAAACGGCTGGAGCAAAAGATCCGAAATTTTCAGGAAAAATCCACCTTGGTCCGACGACGCCCCAATTCTTGAGCCAGCTCTCTCACTCAATTTAAAGTGCCCTTTAAGGGCTGTCGAAGTTTTGTAAAATCCCTAGCAACCTCAAAACAAGTCCAAGCGGCATGGATGTAAACTTATTTTAAGAACATACCGTCAGGAATCGAATGAGCCCCTCCCCAGGTCTGTAGGTCAAACCATTCCCGATGTATGGCCCGATTTATGGTGCCAACATTTGCGTTTTTTGGTTTATTATTGTTTGTTTGTAACCTAGTGATGTCCGGCCGATAGCGACAATTAAAGTTTATCGATCGATAGCCAAACGACAATGTTGTTTATGGAACGATTTCCAAACGAGTAGGGCTTTTTTTGTACAAATCCCCCCTCAGAGGTAGATTGGGTAGAGGTGGGGGGCAAATAAAAACAAAAACGCTGCAAATTCTTTCACTGGGGTTTATTATTCAATTGGCTTGCGTTCATGATTTGAATTTCTACTAAGCTTTGGAGTGTGCGTGTTTCAAAGGATAGGGCGATTATTGAATTTCAGGAGATATGCATGGAGCACGTAAATCTGTTCTCGACCAAAATACCTATTTGGATTGATCAGTTGATCATATTTGTGTGCCTCCTGAAATTCAATAATCGCCCTATCCTGTGAAACACGCACACTCCAAAGCTTAGTAGAAATTCAAATCATGAACGCAAGCCAATTGAATAATAAATAAAGTGAAAGAATCTGCAGCGGACTTGTTTTGAGGTTTCTAGGGATTTTACAAAACTTTGACAGCCCTTAAAGGGCACTTTAAATTGAGTGAGAGAGCTGGCTCAAGAATTGGGGAGTCGTCGGACCAAGATGGATTTTTCCTGAAAATTTCAGATCTTTTGCTCCTGCCGTTACGGAGATATCGTTCGTACGGCGTACGGCGGACGGACGGAAGAATGTTTACTGCAGATTCGGATTCTACACCCTTTGAAACGTAAACCATGAAATTTTCAGGGGAGGTTAGAATTTATTTTTTCAAGAGCGATTACAATGGTTTATTATTGAATAATAAACCAAAAACTAACAACAACAGAATTGGGGAGGACTCCCGGGTTTATTCGACGCCGGCCCTTGCGAGTTGGGAAATAGAGGAAGATAAAGCAGGGAGAGAGGGATGAAAGGAATTGTCCCTATAGAATGACCACCACTTTAAGTAAAAGCCCTGGATGACGTTGGTGGTGATACCACGAAGTTTTCCTAGCGATGTACCCAGCTCGAGTAACTCCGTGGCACTTTTCCCGCACCGCACTCTACGTCTGCTGCAGCCATGACCTTGATGTTATTAGGCGCCACTCCTTTTAGCACAGATACCACTTACCGCAGGTCGTTTTTATACACTGTTTTTCACCCTTCAGGTATGGACATCCAGGATTATCTAGGTCAACATTAGGCTTAATGGCAACGATCACCTTCATATGATTCTCTCTCTCCTCGTCATCCCAGCCACTGAATGACAGTGTACCAGTTATCTACTTGGCAACCGCACAAGGCCACAAACAGTCACATACACACTCAGACAGACATAGAATCAAAGTTTATTTCAATGGTCTAGAACGTTAAACACTGGATAATGTAGTATCAGGGGGCAACTGTATCGAACACTCTGTTTATGGTGTTCAAACCATTCACGCCAGGCTCTCAATCTTCTGTCTTCTGGACTTGTGCAGGTATGAACATATTTCACATCCATTATACATCACTTTTACATTCACACGAGAGTTCCCGACCCACCTATACGTTCGTTTACACGCTCGCGGGTTGGTTTCCGACGTGGGCACGACAAGGTGGCGGGAGACCAGAGGCCGCGTGAAATGAGTCACAACGCCCGTAAAGCGAATTCGTGATGAGGTGAGCAGCAAGTTCCCCCAACACGTTAGTTGACACTTCTCCCTCGCCACTAGAAGTAATCAAACCATGCAAACACGGATGGCCGTTTTAACGATGCAAAGTTAACGATGCGTTAGAGAAACGCAGTCACGATTCCAAACGACTTCCTTCCTGTCAACGAAGGAGGGTTCGTTTCCCGTTGACAAGTAGAAACGTTGGTGCTTCTTCGTTCAATACTGTCAAACGATTAGTCATCAGTGATGGTGCTTCTAAATTTGCCCATATCTCACCCCATACCTCTTTTCTGTAGATAATTTGGCATGGAGTTTGTGTCCCAACGTAATCTCAGTAGGTATTCTCTATATCCATGAACTTTATACAAAATAAAGTTTAGTTACATTGATTTCAATAATCCTTATTTATAAACCAAATATCACAATTAAATCTATTCTTATCAGCTGGTTTATATAAATATATTATTCAATATAAAGAAGTGGCTCTACTGAGCATTTATAAATGTACACAATTTTTGTACCAGAAATAACAATACTAATTTTTATATTTCGGCTTTTAGCCTTTTTCAAAGTACGAGAAAAATAACTGTAATGGGAAATTTTGACGTTGATGTGGAGAGATTGTTTGCCGTGGAGAAATGCTGTTGCCCTGCTAACGTTTAGTATTCAGTCCTGGAGGATCGTACGCACCCAACACATTGCTATGTGCTTTCTCCGAGTGAAGCAGCATAATTTCGTTTTCTTCAGGTCTCATTTTCGTAAGAATTTTGATGCCAAAACACTCATCGAATGTTTCGCCATGCGCTGTGGCATGACGGCTCACAGGCAAATCGGGGTTCCTTCCGACAACTGATGCCCTGTGGTTGTTGACCCTGAGATTTAGAGCTGTCTCAGCCTTGCCAACGTAAAATGCAGGACATTTCTTACATGTCAACTGGTCCACACACATTAGTGTTTGGTATTCAGCCGATCCTTTGCATTTGTAAGAGTTGGGGTTGCTGGCTGATGAGAACAGCTCGTCCTCGACAATTATGGGGCAAACTTTACACCGTCTCTTGCCACAAGGGTGTAGACCTCTTGCAGGTGGTGTTGCTCTATCCGATCGTCTATGAGACAAAATGTCTCCGATTGACGAGGCCTGTCGATAGGACATTGACGGTACTTCTGAGAAAACCTTTTTTGTAGTCGAATTAGCCGAGAGGAGTGGGTAGAGATCTTTTAGAACCTATTTTATATCCTGTTGGTCTTGATCTGTTTCGTGACATGTATTGGTGCCTAGTTTTGTAGCTAACAATTTTTTCGTCATTTAATTATCAACTCTCACTCGAAAATGTGTAAGTTACTTATATAATATATCTTTAAATATTATGTATAGATAACTTGCGTAAAGAGGAGAAACTATGTAAACTTATCAGCTTTCATAATAAAAAGGTACTGTCTATTATGTGGTCACCTCATGCAAATAGTTTGTACTTGATTACAAAATTTAAATTCCATTCCGATACTACTCTTGGCATAAAAAGAGGTGTTTGGAAAGGAGAAAAAGGTTGTGGTGGGGTTTTTCAGTGAGCTGAATCCAAATTCGAAACCCATTTTTCGCTTTCACGTCTAGTTTTTCTTTAGATATAAAGAAAACTCATATACCCATTTTCTTGCTAAGTTTCAGTGTTAAAAAACGCACTTCAAAAAACCTAGTTGATCTCCAACTTTTCTCCGCTCTATATTTTATGAGTTTCAAAATCCGAAATTGAAACCCCATTTTAGTTTTGAGTTCTTCTTTCGTAAAGTTGACAAAGTACAAAAGAAAAAAAAAAACACTGTTTTACACTTTGGTAACTGCAGTTTTTTAATCCGATTCCAAAATCGAATTCAGCATGAGCAATCCTTTGAGAATCGCTCTGTTTCATATGTTAAACCTCGAAAAAGTTTCAAGTTGTTTGTGAATTGTGTACACCAGACTGTTTACATACCCAGGAACAATGTTCTTTACCAGAGATTTCATTGAAATTCAGTATATAAAACTTATATACTGTTAAATGTGTTAATTTAACACATTTAATGTGTTTCATTAGGTAACTTCCTCTAGTTGCTTCCAACAAATTCGTCTATGTATTATACTGAACATACAAACTCAATATCTTCTTATCCATTGTATTAAATCAACATTCTTAACCGATAATCAAAGTTTGATTCGACTTGGGTTCCTCACCAACCATGAACCAGGTATAATCGACCCTTTTTTGAGATTTGACAAATGAAAGAGAACAATTCTTAAAGGATTATTCATGCTGAAAACGATTTTGTATTCCAAATTTTTTGTTGTTTGTTGTTTTCCACAAACATTATTTAAAAACTTTTTTAAACAGTATTTTATGAGAGTTTTCGTGTGTACTTTACTAACTCTGACGCTGTTTTTAGTGATATGGAAGAACGTAAAGCTAAAATTGGGTTTCCGATTCAGATTCTTCACTTCATAAAACATAGAAAGATAGATTGGAAGTTGTGATAGCCGATTCCATCTATCGGCTATCAGCGGCACAATCTCGAGAGGAGAGGCGAGGAGTGACTGGGGGGAAGGAGAGATAACGAAAACTTGCGACAATTTCCTCACCACTTTGAGCTTTCATCCGACCAGGTAATCCGTTCTTTCAATTTCTTACTTAATATCGGATCCATCCTATTAATAATCCGAATGATATTAATCCGCTGTTTCTCGTGGTGTAATAACATGGAAGAACTAATCTAAATTCTATAACTATATCTATTGATTTATAAAGAAAAATCAAAATTGAAATCGTTTCCAAATAATTAATTATACATTATTATACATGTATTATGTATACAAATATTTGAAAGTTATATGAATTGGAAAAAATAACTATATCTATTTCCAAAATCTTGCGTATAATTATTTCTTGAACCTTATATATCTGGACATAAAATAACCTCAGTAATTAATAAGGTTGGAATAATATCAAGAAATCGTAATCAAGTAAACGTAGAATTGATATAACAATTCCTTGCAAGTATTACAAAGTGACAAATTGATTGGAATATTCGAAGTGTTATTTTTAACCCTCAAATGTAGCTAGAGAATAGATGTATAAGCCATATCTCAAGAACTAGACCTGACAATGAAAAACGGCTTCCAGATTTGTATTCAGCACACTGAAAAACTGTAACACCTGCCCTCGTGTATTCAGCAACAAACAACACCTTTTTTGTAGCCAGTGTTATTAAAACGGATAAAAACTGTGTTGATACTGACCAGAAAACGATCGTTCACCCGGTTTTCCATCCAGAAAGTATTTTAAAGGTAAATGGACGGTTAAAGCTCAAAGCTCCCTCGCATCGTTGAGGTACACGAATAAACAAAACGGCGTGCCCCTCTCCCTCATTCTACTGAAACGTAAACCAACAATATTTGTATGGGGCAAACATTTGATTTTTTTTATCGACCATGTTGTATCGTTGAAAAGAAATTTTGAAAAAAAGAAATGGAAACAATGTCTGCAACAACGAACTTTAAGGCCATTAGTAGTCTTTTCAAAAAACTCCTTGCAAACACAATGCAACTATCCGTTTTATGCTGAATTAGATTCCGATTAATTATGAATACTTCGTCAGTTTTTAAGTTATATCAGCGCCACCGGAAAACTGGAAAAAATCCCCGAACTGGCCGACAAGCCGCATTTCCATGCGGAGTTTACTTGAGTCCGAAGTTTAACAGAAACAACCTCTTCTTTGCACGCCTTCGATTGGGTTTACAACTAGTTCACCAGTTGTGATCCGTCCGTGATGGCAGCCAACACATACCCATTCGTTGTTGTTTGCGAGACGAATAAGGGTTGTGCCGCGTTTAATAATCGAAAACCCCAAATTCCGCAAGGCATCGATGTCAGTCAACGGATCAGTGAAATGAAGGTGCAAAGTGAAAATTTGTCACTGCTTGGCGCTGCACACTCAAAAAAAGAACCGTCAGCAGAAAGTGAGTGAAGAGTGTATACGCCAGAGATGGGCGGCATTTCAAGACAATTTGGGAAAAGAAGGAATTGGATCAATTTTTGATCAATTTAAAATTTTTCTCTAAAAACTGGTGCAGCCGTTCTTAAAAATGTTTCGCTTTCGTAACGTATTCTAAAGGGGATCGGCGCTCTCGTAGTCTACCCGTAGATTCTGCGTAACCACAGAATTCCTTCCCAATTATCCGCTTTTGCAGAAAATTGTATGTTAAAAGAGCCGGATCAAAATATTTTCAAACTTGAGGGATCGCGTAGGTTTCACATGTTTGTTAAACTCGCCTTCGCTGAGTTCGTGCTAACAAGGCTGAATTAAATTATTCAAGATTACCCGTTGAGGCGAAGCCGCCCTGAGCCGTCACAAGGTGTTGGTGCACTGATTTGCGTGAGACGTCACTCGTGAGCCGGCGATGCTAAGTTTTTGGCCTAGTTTGAGTTTTCTCATGGTTAGCATACACGCGGGATTTCATCTTTTCTAATAATAGAAAAGTCAATGAGGGCCTGGCGGCCTCCTCCATCACGGAACGTCGTTCCTCCCCTGCACATGCCATCATTTTCTTCCTCCATCGTTGCTTTCAACTAATAATTTTCTCCCTCCTGCCCACTAGTTTGCAAGCCTCACATCAAAGTTCAAGGAAGGTTCTTTCGATCGATAGTGTTTGGACAACCAAACCACTGACTTGTTGGATGAGAGCCACGATAATTATCGGCTACGTACTTTCCGCTGGATATCAACTTTGTATAGATGTGGACATGTCCTTTTTCCATTTCCCAAAATTGCTGCCGCTGAGCCTGTTTGTGAACCACTGAAGTTTCCAGGGTATCTTGTGATTCCTGGGCTAATCGCTTCAGCCCATGGAACGAGCAACTTCTCAATTCCATCACCTTTTTGCCATTCGTGTGCAGACTTGCTTTCAAACCACTCCTCTCCTCAAATATTTACTGCCCTGACGTCCCTCCACTCTTCACGATGCCTCACATGCAAAATGATCAATACGTTATAAATATTACATTGAAAAATCATCTATTTACCACACCCCTGCCTACTGCAACCTTTTTCCTGCAGACCGACTGAAACGATACAAAAGCATGATCAGGTCTTATTCTTGGGAAGCTATGGAATATGTAAATTTTACCTAGAGATAATTGAAACATCTATTTCTCTTGAAAATGAAAACAATTCTTCCTCTACCCATAGGTGGACCCTTATGGCGTACTAAGTGCTTGCTAAACCCCTATTTGTTAATAGTTCCCAACACTAATTCTTAAACTTTATCAATTTAAAATTTCTGTTTTAAACAACTTGTGATGTCATGGAAGAGCGGCAATGATAAACTAGAGATACTACTCTCCTACGCTTAAGGCAAGATTGAGTAGCATTCGTTTCCTTTCTGGTTTCTCGTTACATGTTCATATATCCATATCCATCCATTTCGGATTTACGCCCAAGTACTTCTTTGCCTTTGACTGTCCTTGGAATCTACCAAGATTGTGTGCATTCCTAAAAGTACCCAAATTTGTGTCCAACACTTTTGGTGCATTCCTACCAGTACCCAATTTTACTCGTCCATTCTGGAGGCTTCAGGATGATGGTTTGCATCTAAGAGTTCGTGAAGGTTTTAGAAAGATCATCTCGCTTGTTAACTGTCATCTTAAATGTAGTTCAGCAGGTATTTCACCACAAGTGAGGAGCATTGTCATCTGAAACTGAAGAGAATTTCAAACAATCTCTTTTAAATCGGTCGTTGGTCATCAGCCATGGTCTTAAATTTGTATTTATGTGTTTGGACGTTATTCTGTTAATTCTTCGGTGGCTGGGTAGCTGGGATCAATAAAACAGTTGCTGTTCACTGCATTGCTTGCAGAAGTCATTGACTTCGTCACTCTTAAAAACAGAAGCATCGTCGGGGTACCAACTTGAGACAGTACAGGGCTGATAAATGACAAACTGAATAGTATAATTCATGAGTGGTTGGAGAGGGAACTGAATGACTACCGAGAATTGAACCCTATTATCGTCCGACTTGTCTGTTTCAAGCGATACATTTCGCTTAGTGTATACGGAAATTCCATTTCTCTCACCCAATGCCTAGCGTCACGAAGAAAACCGCTTCGGAGGATGGAGGCCCCCAACCCCAAGCAGTTCCATCTGATTTATTGCGGGACCCGGTCTTTTTTCCTCCTGCGTCCCCTCTACTTCTACTTCTTCTTGTTCCACTTCGCCCGCTTCCTCCTCATTTTCTTTCTTCCTTTTTCCTCAGACCACTGACAGGATTCATTAAGATTGATCGGTCGGTTCCCGGACGACATCTCCCGGTTCCCGCGTATCGCTTCCCCTTACCGCCTTAAAAGACGCTACGGAGATAAACCGAATCTGATTCAAAGGATTTCGCGACAGAAAAAGCTTTTAACGCCGTTCCACGAGCTTTCACTAGAAATGGAATCTTTTAATTGAGGAGTATCAGGGAAATGAAGGCGCTGACAAGTAAAAAGCACGTTCCATGTACTTATTAAAAGAAGATTTTTTCCCCGAAAACGAAAAGAAGGGATGAAAAAGTGCTGATGGGATCAAATCGTGAATTATTGAGATGAGTCGAGAGAATTAGAATCCAATTTGGTCCTGAAAGCTAAAACCAGCTGATTATCACTATTAAATAATGAGAGATCTAAATTTGAAAGTGAGCGACAGCGGACATTAAGATTTCGGTATCCTTACCAGTTCTCAGTAAAATACCTGTACATCAAGAATGCTGCATCTTATCATTAGGTTGCTGTTTTTCAAACTACAGAAAACAGCGTTGGTAACGGAATTTAGTGTCCTGACTGACAACGTTCTAAAATACAAGTAGCTGTTATTGTTGTAAATCAATATAGCTCATGTGTAATTTTTTTTCCATGACCTCGGTCACTACTATTTGTTCTCAGCGTTCCGATTTTTTGACGTTTACGTTGGCCATTACCCACAACTAGCATTGTATAGTTAAGTTCATAATTCAGATGTTGAGTTTTTCATTAAAAAAATGAAGTTGACAAGGATTTTGGTAGAACCATAAGCAGATTGAGAGCGAACCATGGAATCTGTGATTCTTTCTTGTTCAGAATTGGAGTGCGGGAATCAGCGGAATGCAGCAGATGCAGCGAAATAAATGGAACCTTCCACGCGCATCGACAGGAATTTTTGGTTATATCATAGAACTAATAGATCATCCTTTTATACTTACTTGACTTTGTTATAAAGCGGAAATTATTTATTATACGAGAAAATCTTGTTAAAAGTGCAATAAATTAATATTATCAGTAGCTGGTCCGCAGGAGCAATCCTTTTATCATTGTAACTACCCTAAATTCTACAGTTTTGATCCTATAGCGTTTGATAAAATTTACAGGGAATACTTCAGTTAAGCTTTATACCATCACTACATCACAATGAGTCTAAGAGGTAGTTGGAGATCGCCGGTTACAACATCTCATGCCAATTTCAACTCGATGTTACAGTTAAAACAACAAACCTGCAGTACATGTCAATTCTTCCATTTGAGGCGTTAATTTCTCCAAGAACATCGTTATGACAAAATCGTTATAACAAGTCTACATCCAACACCTTCTCAAATTAGGGATTATTCACATCATTTTAATGAACTACATGTTCATGTCATACGCTACTTGAAACACCAAAGTTGGCAGACGTTTTTTTCTCTGTCTAAGACAAATTGTTTTTGGATTAGAAACAAGTGATACTTAACCTTTGTTACTTGGAATAACCCAAATTATGTTCAGTTGCAATGATTGAAGAATTTATCATAAAATTAAAAATCATCAAAAAATACTGCAGTTTAGATTTTAAAAAGTAATTTTAAAATGTATATTTTCAAAGAACACAACTTGTTTATATAATAACGGAAAGTTGTGAAGGGGCCGTCAGATTTTAAAATGTTATCCCTCCCTTTTTGCCTTTCACGAAGGGTGAACTGAAGTGTGGAAGAGACGTCTAAACCGTCTAGTAAATTCGACTGAGGAAAAATCGATGAAACGATCGGCCCTGAAGGAATGCCCCTGGATCACAATGCGGGTTAGATATCTGTCGGTGGCATTGCCTCTATTAAAAGGGTATTCCCGGTATTTTTTCCACGCCGTTTCCCACAACCAATACAAACTTTATTGCCTGCTTTACATGCCTTTTAAAAGCCGACGATACTTCTCGCCGACCTTTGCTTAAGCCCTTGAACACGGGGCTCCGATCGCTTTCCATAATGATTGAAATCGTTCGGTAGTCCCTTTTTTTTATCACGAGCGTTGATTATTTCGAAACCTGTAACCATTTTCTCACTAACGAGTCCGGTGATTGAATTCTGCTATTTTCGTTCAGATTATATACCTAAAGAAAACTCCATGATTGCTTCTTATCAAGATCCTGAGCTAACAACCTGTAAACCAAAAGAGCAACTTGATCAGGTGAGTGAACCTTGTCTAATACAAGGTTGAAATCAATGAAGGCTGGTTTCTAGGGATTTTAATTTTACGATTATCAATGCTCGTACACTAACTGAGTCAAGAAATACGCAGCTGGTAATGGGAGAAAAATTTATATTTTCCTTTAGTGTACTAATGATTTGCCAACATCGCAACTGCGTGGTGTTATCTCCAGTGTCCAATAAGTTCCTTACGTATGGATTATTATAGTTCTTTTACTGGTATTTTCCTTATCCAAGCAGCTATCCATGTTTTACTTTGTCTTGATAGGGTTTTTTTCTTTTCCTTTGTTCATTTTTGTTTTTTGTTTTTCTCTGTCTTTTTTTCCCTGCTAGGTCAGCGAATTTTTTTATTTTTTTACTCTTGTTCATTGGGCATTGCCCGTTTTGGGAAATAAATAAATAAACATTTAACAATTTTATATTGCAACAAATTCTTGTCTGCTTACAGGTGAGTTTGGAGAGCTTCCAGTAGCATGGTCTTTGTGAGTATTGGGTCTGAATTACCAATATTTACTTTCTATCGTTAGTTATGTATTGATTAAATAGCCGATAAAATTCGTACTTCTACAGCTTAAGTCTCATATTCCCTGAGAATACCATGAAATCGAATGAAAATGTTGAGACTAGACTTTTTACAGTTTGAGTTGTTTACTAATAACCACCTTCAGAAAGACCATCAACACGTGGGCCAACCAACAAATTACAAGAGGATGGTCCTATATTGAACAGCAATAATTCACTCGTCTTCAGTAAAACCATGGTGGCGAAACTCTTCACCAAAATGACTGAATGGCTGCTTCGAAAAAACCGTTGGGAACTGAAAACAATGGACGGGCTTATAGCAAGCTTTGCATCCCTATAATGTCATCTACATATCGTTGGTGTGTCACAAACTTCAACCCTGTGTATGCTGTACGAGGAGACCGATTAGACCTTGTCCCGCGTAACCTTCGAGTTTCCTGCACTCACCGATCGCAGACGTAAACTCCTTGAGGCACGAACCTCAATGAGGCCTAACAAAGAGAACAATTAATCATGAGCCTCACATCTCTCACCAGGGGGGCTGAGCATCTTCGAATAAATTAAAAACTATCAGGAAAGTACAATGCGCCAACAGGCTTCCGTTCTTCGAGCTCGAAACCATGCCCAAAGAGTTTTCCTCCACATCTACATCTACAGTTTGCGAACTCACAACAGAAATACACACTGGCAATCACAGAACAAAAGTGATTCAGAATGGAGTAACATTTAAAGTTCAAGTTGAAATTTAGATCTTGAAGGAACAATTGTTTACCACCCGAAAATGGAAACAAACCTTTTTCCTCTTAAAGGCAGACTTGGAAGTAATAACTAGCATTATCTTGTAATTTGATTTGATTGGGAATAAGGTGAGGGAGTGTGGGATGAGGGGGAGGGTTGCAATAGTGTACCTGGATGCCCGTGAATGGAGAAAAATGGCGTGAAGGTATAGCATTACGCATAACCGGGGGCTCTTGCATTTATTTTACAACTTGGCCCCGTATGTATTATCAACTTTCAGGGGGTTCACCCCCCCCCCCCCCATCACAAAAATTTCAAATTTTTTATATTTTTTCATCTATCTAGGCTCTAAATAGATCGTGTAACGTGTTTTCACCATCCCCTCCCCTCACTCCCCCATATTATGATACCGTCAACTGTGGGTGACATAGGGCACCAGGGCAAGTAAAGAGGCAAACATTTTATTTATAGGTTTATTATGAAATCTGAATACTTACATGAATATGAATGTGAAAGAATATAATGTATTATAGGTATACAGAAAATGGTACCTAGATGTGAAGTATAAAATGTCATGATTTTCAAAAGTTCCTTCTTTTGTTCATTGAAGATGGAAGTCAAACCAGCAATGAATGTGCAAACCTATTCCACATTTTTTGCACATGAAACGAGTTTGGCATTGCTTGCACCTCCTTTGTTGGCACCTCTCGCATATGCACTGAGTCCGTAGAATCACTGTTTTTCTTTTGGTTCATCGAAGTTTTAGATGCCGAAATGACGGAAAGAGTATTTTTAGGTTTGGTGCCGTAATTGAAGAGGTAGTTAGTTCACAGTAGGTGATGGCCTTAATTTCTTGTGTCGTTTTCTTGCTCAGCAGCCACGCATTTTGACAGGCAGCATCTAGCCCAAAAATAAACAGTGGGTACCAACGTTTTGGTCAAACCTGTCCACCCCACCCATATACCTGTTATACTAGAGCATCATCTGTGATGAAAACACTCAAACCTCCGCCTAAACACATAACAAAGACACAATAGACCGACAAATAAACACATATAATGTAAGTACAGATTGCATAAACATAGATTTGTCCACATAATGTAATACACGGTGGCAGATCATAAATATGCCTAATTATGAACTGTACGATAATACAGGGAATCAGGTTGTTCATTTGGGAGATAAACAAGGAATTCCTCAAACCTCAAACAGGTACATGGACATTTGACTTGGCATGCCAACACTCTAAAAATAACATTATCCTCTGATGAACATTGAAAACATAACTCTGAAACAAAAAACACGAATGCAAAACGCCAACGCTGCGGCCTAAGGCCAGAAGAACTTCCAAGTTACGAGCAGGCCCAACGTCACCTACAGGTGACACTGAAACATTCATGCACATTATTCGAATACCACATATAGTTTTTACGAATATTTCGATAGATCTCTTTTACAAAACTATCCAGCAACACAAAAATGTGGAAAAAGTTGGAATACATACAGTTTTTTGGTCATGATGATCCAAAAACAATGACAACTTCACAAACAAACGGAAAATTGTGGACAGACAAACTTTGGGAGGCTATAACCTGATTCTGGGGTTTCAACACCAACTTCTCCTTCTTCAACCATTTCTAAGGGTTGAGGCGCTATACCTGCTGAGAAACTAAGAAGGTTCAGGTTTGTGTTCGGGTAAGTTCCTCAAGTTTGAGGAACTGGAAGGGGGAACTACCCTTATCCATCCCTCTCCGCTTCGGGGCTTTCAAAGGGATAGAGGAAGGATAGATGATTGCATGGGGGGGGGGGAACCAAGTTCATCCTGTGTGGCAGACAATTAGACTAATACATATTAATTTTTTTAACTATCATAATATTATTCAATCGTTTTCGTTCTTCTATATGTTGCCGAAGGCAACAAACTCCAACCTCCTATTACTCCTATCAGCTCCGTCTCATATAGACTGTAGTTCAGCTCTGAAGGACAGCGTAACATCAAAACATGTAAACACATCAGAACATGTTTTCCACAAAGGTTGTACCTCTAAAAATAATATGGAAGTCTTTCTTGAGAAAAACGGCGTCTCCATGATTTTTCCGTTCTCACCTAATCAAGTAAGGGAATTCACCATTGCACCTTCTTAGCTCGAAGGAAGAGATGGGATATGAACATCAGTATAATTGAAATATTGACTCCTCACGGGTAATGCTGCCAACAGAACAAATATAGTCATTGAGAAAAACCATGTTGATTCAAGAATGGGAACCGACTTCGATCGCTGTGCGTCTGAATCAAAATGCTACGACTCTAATCGAATAGCTCCTCTCAACAGTACCTAATATAGGCCATGTACTTGAGATTTATCTTATGTATAATAACAGTTTACACTCCTTCGTATACTCTTTCACACAAATAAAGCGATTTCCTTTCTGGGAAACTAACCCAAAAAAATGCACAACAGATGGCTAAAAGGCCGAGGAGAACGAATAGAGAGAAGACATTTTCTTCTACCTCGGCTTCTTATAGATTCCTTTTCCCTCGCGTTGACGTTGATATATTGGAAGGATACCGACCCCTTGCCACCCCACCCCATCTCCTCCCGGAGCCACCCCTATTCGCTACCCCTCAAACCAAGGACATGCTGACTGAGGGAGTATGTACCTACTGTAGCAATACTCGCTTTCCCTAACTCTTAAGGCGCCCGTCCTTACCAAGCAGCGAATATCCCAGAACCGTTTTATTTTCTCAATACTTTTTTATTTTTTTTTAACCTTTTTCGTTTTATTTCTTTTCGAGTCTTTTTCGTGAGTCGAGTCTATCAAATCGGGGCTCATAGCAACGTTTTTATTTGCGACTCCGTAACTTTCGGTTCAACGGGATTTTCGCTTAAAGGAAAACGAAAAACTGTTGAAGAAACCAAGGTCAGCGATTCCAAGGACCTTTCACAATGAATGAAGGTAAAACGCAAACACAATGTAGTACACAGTTTATTTTTATGTATGCTATTTGCGTAAGTAATCGTTTAAGAAGCCAAGCTGATTCGCGAATGTCAACTCTTGACATACCTCCAAAATGAAGATATTCACTCTCATTTTCCATTTAATCAAATACCTGTCAATCATATTTATTGGTATCGGTGCCTGCTTAGAGCCTGACAGCCTAACCAGTGATCCATCAAAACATTCACGATTTTCATTTGACTCAGATAAAACTCTTTCAATTTTGGGATTCTGGTTTTAGATCCACCCATTAAAGAACCTACCCTTCTTCTCAGGTCATTAGTTTACAGATTTTGCACCCTGAAACCATTATGATCGAACCACCATCAAGAATTATAATGTTACCAAACCATTGAATCGCTTTCGCGCATGCGAAAAGTGGCCTCCTATTCAATGGCATTTTTTTGCTGGAACAAACCATGTGATTAAATCTATAGTATTTCCGTATTCCAGAATTTCAGAATATCCATAACGGAGACAAACTTGGATTCTTTGGAGACATGATAAAGTTTACTCGGTCGTCGTTGCATCTTCGTCAAACCAAATCTTTAGGTCATTAAGTATGTTGAAGTTCATCAAAACGCCCGGAGAGCGAGAATGGACCGAACGTTGCTTGGGAATGAGACTACCAAGATAACCCTACGATCGTTTGTTGAGAAAAACATTGAATTGTTACTGAACAAGTGCGAAGTTCAATGGGGTTTCCTGTTTGGAATAACGTTTATGTCGTTTAGTACATAGTTGTTTCGCATTACTAAATTTTGGATCATTGAAAATGGTGTAAAGTAAATTTTAATATTTTAGGAGTTATTTCATCGATGAAATCCCAGCATTTTTCCTGTAATCGTTGCATCTCAGTCGAACTAAATCTGACGTCGTAAAGTACTGAAACCTTCATAAAAACGCCGAAGAACTTGTTGGAGATGGCCATAAAAGAAAAAAAGCGGGATATACGGAGCTATTGTCGTGTAATGACTGTGATTTCCCATTTTTCCAGGTGGTTTATGCCGACGTGAAACAAGTTCCTTGGAGGCGATGTTTGTGATGGTCCATGTCACGCGAGCGCCGAGCCCCCGCTGTGCTGCGGTATCGTCTTTCATCACATTTCGGTGTTCTACGTACCTCTGTTTTGACAGTAACCCACTGGGTTTAAATTGTGTTACAGAAACCCCGTAACGCTCTCTCCAAGTTCTTATCGTACTCAGAGTTATGCGTTTCGTAACGCCGCTGCCATATCTTACAACCATCTCACTGCGGCTGAGCTTTCGTAAAAAAAAAAAGAAAAAAAAAAACGAAAATAAACTCACCCTACGCGTTCCGTGACGATTATCGTCAGATCTCATCTGAGTACAAACCCACGCGGGATAATCCTTGGCAAACGGCCCGGATATGGGGGAACAACACTCGCCAAATGTAGTAATGAGGCGAGAAAAATGATTCGGATCTTTATTAAGTTACTCCCGCCAAGTTGGAGATTATCACCTTCCAACATTGTTCTTCTTTGATCTTCTACAACGACGTCATGATCGTACTTTCAAGATTTTATCTGCCATTCGGAACACGTGTTGGAAACTGACGGTTTAGGAATTTAGAGAGGAGGGGCATGAGGCGCGTAATAGGCGGTTGAATATTTTACCATGATCAAAAACTTGAATTTTTCCATCCTCAGCCCATTTCAAGAGATTTGACATTGATCCAATATTATTCTCAGAATACGAGTACATCTTACTCAGATAATCCGAAAGTGATGTGCGTTCAAGCCGAAAAAATCAGAAATTCCGAATTTTAAATTCTGCAGGAACTCTAATGTAAGCCTGCCATAGGCTTAATCGTTGTTCAGCGTAGGCAGTACTCACGGTTGAAGCGTATCACCTTCTTAAGCCTTAGATAAATCCAAGTAGTACAACCAAGAGCGGTACCATGGTCCGAACAGTTTCAAAGTGCTGAAGACATGCATTGCAAGAAGTTGGTGGTCATCCCCTTGGAACCGACTCTAAAGTACTGCTAATCTTCAACATAGATCGACCGGGGACGGAAATTTCCTAAGACAGAAAAGCTGAAGCGTTTGTACTATAGAACCAAGTAGCCCAACCCATACCTAGCAGGGTTGACCACGAAACCACATCTGGCTAACTTCTTAAGAGAGGCTTTGAAAGTTATTTGCCTTCAGGTTTCTGTTCACAGCCAACGCAAAAGCTAATGTACCTTTTCGCATCCCACCCCGACATCAAATCCCATTTCTGCAGATGTTTTTACCCAAAGCTGTATCCAAAACAATATTTAGCTAAAATGTCAAAAACCACCACTCGTTATTTGACTGCCATTAGTAGGATCATGAAGCCTTTTTCCTTATTAACATCCGCCCTTGTTCTCATACATCGCATAAGAACACTTACAAAGTCAAGCATTACAGCAAATCAAAAAATATCGTGATTTCTGTGCAAAAAAAAAGTACTTGAGGCACAAAGCTTCCTCGAGTTAGTCATTAAAACGTTTTGAATAATCTTAAAAGATCAATAATGGATTAATAATGGATGTTTAAAGATCATTAAAACTTGTTCCCCCACTATCACTAAATTTGTGGGAGGTGAATAAATTATGTTTGTTGGAATTCAAGTTTCCGCAACTGCAGGATGAAGTATTGATTACCAAAGAATTTTTAAATTGTTGGAAGATCCATGGTTTCAAAATATGTGAAGTGTAGGCTATTTACAAGAATGCATGGGTCATGATCCCACAGTCGTAAGACCCTCATAGTTGATGAGTCGGTCCGTATTTCGTGCCTATGAGGACAAATATTCTATAAAGATTATAACAATGATACGATTCAGTGGAGATTGGTATGGGATTATCAAACCGTCCTTCTCTGACTATCTTTCAAGTTGTAGTAGGATCAATAGATTAATAAGTGAGAAAAAGTTGCTTGTTGGATTTCACGTTCCGTACCTCCACTCCCATACGCGCTGAGAATTTCATAAAATTTGTAGGAAACTCTAAATTTGAGTCTCATTTCAAGGAATTTCATGAATGCATGCTCTATATCTACTGAAGACAAGATATTATGGGAATTGGTGTGAGATACTAAAGTAGTCCATCTCTAACTACCTATATGTTTGAGTTGGATTGGATACCATAATATGGAAAAATGATGGTTATTGCAAATAATGCTTGGGCAAGAGTAGATATTTATTTATGAGAAGTTGAATTCAAAAAGGACAGCTTATACCCTAACGCCCACTTGATGGATGTTTCAATGATTTGAAAACAAACGACCAGACAAGCTACAGAAGATGATCAAAATGGCCTAAAACTTTAAATTTTAGTGGAAATTTTTGTTTCAGAAAAAGCAAAATTTTATCCTCAGAAATTGAAAACAAAGCTCCCACAAACGAAGTCGGGGGTGAACCTAGAACGAATGCCATCACGCAATTTTACAGAAACAAGGGGCCAGGTTATACTAAGAATGCAAGACCGACCGGTCTTGCGCTATGGTATACTCGACGCCGTCTGTGTTTAAAGGGTTGCAGGGAAAGATCGATTTTTTTCCTCAATGTTAAGGAATGTCAACTTAAAAATGAATTTATTTGGGGTTGGAATCTGCTGCTGATAGACATATTTTTTCTTTTAGCATTACAACGTGGCGTTTAGCTTGACGGTGCATGGTCTTGCATATATTGTATATTTGCCTCATATTTCTTGTCAAATCCATGTTCCCATCAGCTGCTGAGCTCAGTGTAGGTTAATGAAGTAGATTTACCTGTATGAATAATTTAAATTCAGCGTCCAGGCAAGGGAATTTTTGTTTTTATCGGTAGAAAGTATACATTCCCGGCTCGAAGGAGTACCTCCCTTTTAGTATTTTAGTGGGAATGTCACACTTCCCACAATGGTATGTTTGAGTACTAACGGATCGGTATATACAAACTGGAGAAGTTTTTACTTATCTTCCGTGGAATGAACAAATATGCGATTAGGTGCCCGTAGATTCAAATTTTTTTTTCTCCTCTTCGATTTGGATGCGTAATCAATCACTCAGTGATTAAAGGACCTAATTTGCCGGGAGCTTGATTTGCGAGAGTCCCGTAGCCTAACTCCTGGGAGCCGTAAAACTCTGCGGAAGTAGGTCCGGTCTCTCATTCTTTACCCCCACCCCCTCTTCCTATCACCTCGTTCCTCCGCCATCTACGCTACCATTACAACCCATTCGAAACTTCCCGTTAGTATAGATTCGCCTTACATCCATTTCGATCCTCATTTTCTACCTTAACCCCATTTTTCGTTACAATATCGAACCTTTAAAGAAGTTGTTCTGCTTTAGAATATCTGGAGATTGATCCGTAGCTGGGTTATCAATTTCACGAACGGAAGATGCACGATCTAGACCAAGGGCGTCCAACTTGTAAGGCCTCAAGGTCCATGACCAAAATCTTTGATGAGGTTGAGTGCCGTATAATATTTTTTAAGTAACAATAAGATTATTATCATTATTATTCCAATCAGATCTGAAACCGTGTGATTTCTTCCTTGGAGACAAAAGTTCAAACTGTTGAAATGATTAGTCAGATCTGCAATAAACGCTAACTGTCTCATGAATTCTGCATCCTGGAACTTCTCTTCATGTTCAGAAGAGAGATGGTCCGATGAACCATACCTTTTTTCTTACTCGTCTTACCGTCATTCTTGCTCCGTCTGTTACTATGGCTGAACATTTAAATTCTCCAATTTTGTCAACTGTTTTCTTCACACCCTCATAGACGTCTGTCCCTTTCGTTGTGCCATGATGAGACCAATTGTCAAAAAGCTGCTCTCGATTTTGCCAAAACCTACAAGGCCACAAATAATCGGATCACGGGCCGCCAGTTGGGCAACCATCACATAGACCGTTCTCTGAGATTTGCGTTGCCTGTCTGTGTGTCTTTCGTGTACCCACAAAAACCGACATCATACTTATACTCATAATATCCACATATTTTAGCACCCATGCCATGTTAAGGTTGGGAAATAGCAGCTTCGTATTAGTTACATGAAAGCAGAAATGAATACATAGGTTTCAAAAAGAAGTTGAAACTTTGGGCCACAAGCAAATTGATTTCTCCTCATTTTGAAGCTATCATCTCAAAAATGCAAGTGGTTAAAAAGTTTGAAAACAATACAGTACGACTATCAACAACTGATAATCACATTCAGAACCAACATATAAAACTACTTAATCCTATATAAACCTTTGAATTTTGGAGCTTGACTGAAAGGCAATATGAGTTTATGTTCTGGATCACTGATGATAACAAAAATTTATTGTGAGCCTTTTTATGACATCTTCTTAAAAATGCTAAAGAATGTGAAAGCGTTGTGATTGAAAATAGAATTGAAACGTAACGTATCAGAAAAATGGTTTCGGTAATTTTTAAAATCTGTTTCTGGTATCAGTTCCCTCAAAAAATCGTCTACCACGTTTACTGTGGCTTCTTCGGCTAGATAACATGAACGTTGGTCTATTTTGAAATTATTTTGATGGTCCCGAAAGATGTAAAACATAATCTTGTTACGATTCACGGAACAGAAATGCCGCGCGATATGTTCCGGCATACACGTAATGCAGGTTTGTCACGCTAACTCCAAATTGATTCGAGATTATGAGGATCGGTTGTCCTTGACTAATCTGAAAAGGCCGATCGGACCTTTAAAACCTGAAAAAATGGTGCTAGGTGGATTTTGAGTTAGTGCATGCGCACAATGGTGTATTGATTACTGCGCAATGCACCTCTTTGGGGGCCCTCAACAGCTAAATTGATCAAAATTTAATGATAAGCATGCAAAATTCTTTCAAGGATATGGGAAGAAATGAACAAACACACACAATTCCATAGACAGACAGGAGACGAAAGTTGTTAGGGTGGTCTAACACGAAATGTGTGAGTGAAAGTTGGTTTTGGAGGAAAAAAAGTCCATTCCCTGAAAGTATGAACAAAACTCCAACTAAATTTACTTAGACTCGGATAAATTATGAAGAGAAACGCATCTCGATCGTTTAAAATGTCTTTTTGGATTATACAACACAGTGCGGCCGTTGGAGGGGTTTTAAAAAATGTTTTCTATTCTACTCAATTTTGACTAATTGAAGGGTTGATCAATTCCTCCAACAGTTTCGTTGATTTTTTATCCATAATTGTGTCAGCCTTTCCGGAACTGGGTAGAGTTGTTGCTGATCAGATGGAGACCTGTGGTCTAGGACTGAAATTGCCACATTGACCTGTAGTGTAAGAGCTTTAGTAATGTTGTTTTATGTCTATGTGAAAATAAGATAAAACGCTGCAAATTCTTTCACTGGGGTTTATTATTCAATTGGCTTGCGTTCATGATTTGAATTTCTACTAAGCTTTGGAGTGTGCGTGTTTCACAGGATAGGCGATTATTGAATTTCAGGAGCACACAAATATGATCAACTGTTCTCGACCAAAATCATTGATCAGTTGATCATATTTGTGTGCCTCCTGAAATTCAATAATCGCCCTATCCTGTGAAACACGAAGACTCCAAAGTTTAGTAGAAATTCAAATCATGAACGCAAGCCAATTGAATAATAAACCCCAGTGTGATTTTTTGCCCACAATACGACCCCCAAATATCATAATTTATCAAGTCCTTTAGCACTCGTATTGCGTTAAAACTTCCCCAAATCTAAATTTCGATGTAGCCAAAGGTAGAATCAAATCAATCCTTTGGTTTGAGAACCGATTTACGTGCTCTATGCATATCTCCTGAAATTCAATAATCGCTTCTATCACCTGTGAAACACGCACACTCCAAAGGTTAGTAGAAATTCAAATCATGAACGCAAGCCAATTGAATAATAAACCCCAGTGATTTATTACGGTTATCAGAATAATTCAACCCGTGTATCGGCTATAAACCCTTTTAGAAGTTCACTCCAGTATCCATGTTCACTACATCACTAGGTTACTGCAATCAAAACAAAAACAATAATACACCAAAATGACGCAAATTTTGTCACCATTAATCGGGCCATATATCGGGAATGGATTGAGCTACGGACCTGGGGAAGGGCTCATTCAATTCCTCATGGGAAGTTCTTAGAAAAAAATCCAAATTTATGCCGCCTTGACTTTTTTTGAGGTTTTTGAGGATTTTACAAAACTTTGACAACCCTTAAAGGACACTTTTTTTTCAATAGCCATTACAAAGGTTTATTATTGAACAATAAACCAAAAGCTACAATCACTCACTAAAGTTGGTGAGGGGCTCTCGTCCAAGTAGTTTCTCATGGCTTTGTACGGCGAACCCCTGTCCTGTCTAGGACGAGGCAATGAGTTCTGAGAGAAATCTTCATACCAGGTTCTTGTTCTCCTTGAAGAGTACAGTTCATGATAATCGGAAGCCCCAACCTAAAATAGTTGTCAACTTTACTTTTACCCAATAAACTGTGCGAAAAGGTTTTCGAATCTGAATCGTCATCTTATTTTGATGCCACATTAAAATATGAGCATCACTGCGAAACATCACTTCCGACATTTTCATGTAAAGTAGTTATTCTTGACATGTTTAGACAAGTAAAATAACAAATTTAAGCCAGTTTGTTAAATATTTGATTCAAGGGCTTTGGAGGGTTAAAATGGACTTTCAACTCTTTAACATCAATAATTCATCTTTTCCCTTGAGCAGGCTTCTGAAGATAACTCCGTTTCTCGCCACCTGATCCTCTCCTTTGGAACCCGTCTTAGGAGCGGAGGGACGGGTTGGGGGAGCTTCTTCACCCCTTTTTTGAGTGCAAAATTAGCGTCGGCCATAAAAACATTATGAAACGGTTGTCATTTAATATTGAATAACGGGCTCGGAGGGAGGTTTAATCTTGAGAGAAGCGAGAAAGTGGCGAAGAAGAGACGGGGCTAATCTTTTTTTCGGAGGTTCAGCGGCTTCGCCGGAGAAGCCGGAGCTGGAGCGGAACGGTCGGTTTTTGTTGGGCTCCGCGGGACAGTGCGGAGGTCAAAGGAATTTAATTTGTCCCTATGTCAGGGCGAGGCGTCAACCTTTGAGCGGCCGAGGATTCTTCTCGAGAGCCCCAGGTTTTCTGTTTTTAGGCGACGTCCTTCTTCATAAAAATCACGGGAAAAGAACGCCGATCTTGCAACGCCTGCAAATTACTGCACAAAGGTTTATTATTGCTGCATTTGATTTTCTATACACGCTTCTACTAGATGTAGTAAACAACCTTGTATTTGTTGTATACTGAAATACTACAAAGTTCTGCTATTTTGGTAAGAAGGAGCACATCAGGTACACCTTTCGGGAAAGATATGTTGAATTGATAAATCGATACGACACCATGATAATTAATAATAACCATCACTTAACGCCCTTTAAGGTGGATGACAAAGATAAATTTTAGATGCAGATATCCAAATGATATAATAATAGGTATAGATGTGCTAATTATAACAACAAATACTCATATTTATTAATGAATAGCTGGCAATGCGTTATAAACAAACGCACTTCAAGCGGGATTGAAGAGTAGCTTCTGAAGTGGCGGTTCAACAAGTGAAGCATATTATGCTATTTGCATATTTGTTCATTCCACGAAAGAAAAGTAAAAACTTCTACAGTTAGTGTATACTGATCTGTTAGTACTCAAACATACCATTGGGGGGACTGTGACATTCCCACTAAAAATGCTAAGTGCGAGGTACTCACTTCGAGCCGGGAAGTCTAGTTTCTATCAATAAAAACAAAAAATTCCACTGCCTGGACGCCGATTTTAAATTATTCATATAGATAAATTTACTTCATTAACCTACATTGAGCTTAGTAGCTGATGGGAACATGGATTTGACAAGAAATATGAGGCAAATATACAATATATGCATGCACCGTCAAGCTAAACGCCACGTTGTAATGCTAAATCAAAAAATATGTCTATCAGCAGATTCCAACTCCAAATAAATTCATTTTCAAGTTGACATTCCTTAACATAGAGGAAAAAAATCGTTCTTTCCCTTCAACCCTTTAAACGCAGACGGCGTCGAGTATACCATTGCGCATGACCGGTCGGTCTTGCATTCTTAGTATAACCTGGCCCCTTGTTTCTGTAAAATTGCGTGATGGCATTCGTTCTAGGTTCACCCCCGACTTAGTTTGTGGGAGGTTTGTTTTCAATTTCTGAGGATAAAATTTTAGTTTTTTCTGAAACAAAACTTTCCACTAAAATTCAACGTTTTAGGCCATTTTGATCATCTTTTGTAGCTTGTCTGGAAGTCGTTTGTTTTCAAATCATTGAAACATTCATCAATTGGGCGTTAAGGTATAAGCTGTCCTTATTGAATTCAACTTCTCATAAATAAATATCTACTCTTGCAAAATCGGTATTTACAATAACCATCATTTTTCCATATTGTGGTATCCAATCCAACTCAAACATGGAGGTAGTTAGAGATGGACTACTTCAGTATCTCACACCAATTCCCATAATATCTTGTCTTCAGTAGATATAGAGCATGCACTCATGAAATTCCTTGAAATGAGACTCAATTTTAGAGTTTCCTACAAATTTTATGAAATTCTCAGCGCGTGTGCGAGTGGGGGTACGGAACGTGAAATCCAACAAGCAACTGTTTCTCACATATTAATCTATTGATCGTACTACAACTTGAACGATAGTCAGAGAAGGACGGTTTGATAATCCCATACCAATCTCCCCTTCATTGTATCATTGTTATAATCTTTATAGTACATTTGTCCTTATAGGCACGAAATACAGACCGACTGATTACTATAAGGGTCTTACGACTGTGGGTTGCATTCTTGTAAGTAGCTTACACTTCACATATTTTGAAACCATGGATCTTCCAACAATTTAAAAAATTCTTTGATAATCAATACTTCATCCTACATTTGCGGAAACCTGAATTCCATCAAACATAATTTATTCACCTCCCTCAAATTTAGTGTTGGCGGGGGAACAAGTTTTAATGATCTTTGTTCAACGCATCGTTCTCAATCGTTCACAGAAATCACGATATTAACGCCCTTTAAGGTGGATGACAAAGATAAATTTTATATGCAGATATCCAAATGATATAATAATAGGTAGGTATAGATGTGCTAATTATAACAGCAAATACTCATATTTATTAATGAATAACTGGCAATGCGTTATAAACAAACGCACTTCAAGGATTAGGGTAAAAGCAGTCCTTTTTGAATTCAACTTCTCAAAAATATATATCTACTCTTGCCCAAGCATTATTTATCATACAATAACCATCATTGTTATAATCTTTATAGAATATTTGTCCTTATAGGCACGAAATACGGACCGACTATGAGGGTCTTACGACTGTGAGATCATGACCCATGCATTCTTGTAAGATAGTTGGTTCTGAATTATTATTAGGCTATTCCAACTATTTGGAACTACTGAACTATTTCAACAATTCCTTAAAATTAAACAAGGGCTTATCTTAATATTGTGAACTTAGAGATGTTCCTGAACTAAGTCCTTGTGAAGGGGCTAAGTGCCAAAAGGCTACAAATCGTTACAGAGGGTGGGAAATCGACAGGTAGCGTGAGAGTGATCAGAAACACTCCAGATAAAATGAGGCAATAGCGGATTTTCAGAAGCCTGTGTCCACACAGCTCATGAGGTACATCTAACCTACGTCCAAGTTGAATCAAGGAAAAGAAACAGAAAACACTTGTACGCAACCACTGAATTCTTGGAACACAGTACAACGGCCTGATGCAAGGATAATATTTAAACGTTTGAACAATATTAATATAGATTTTTGTGAATTAAAAATTTACAGCTAGCATTTATTTAGCTAACAAACAAAGGGTGGCTGGAAACAGAAATGAATATTGTGGTTAGGAAACGGAAGTCTTCCCAGTTGGCTTCAAGATGGAAGAGTTCAAAATGGAAGTTTATAAAGATGAACTTGATAACTTTATATTAAGGTGTTCATATTAAGTATGTGTTGGATATTTTCAAAGAACATACTTAAACTGTAGTGAATGGTAAATTATCTAAGCTCAACGTCTCCATAACCTGAAATTACATTCAAAATGCCTTAAAACCAGTTCCATCATTTTCGGTAAATATAGGAAAGTTATTACTCAGCTGATCACTAACCAGCCTCGATATTGTCTAAATGTTCCAACGGACCTCTATTCAAAGTATTTACATTGACTTGACCACTGAAGAATCAAAAAGTAGCTTGAGGATGTCTTTTTCAGCTAGGTAAGAAATGTATTAATAATAATGCACAAACTATTAATTTACAAAAAAAAATTACTTTTCCTAACTATAGTTACAAACAATAAAATCCATAAAACATCCTATAAGTAGCGGAAAATATTAAAAAATGTAAATCGTTCCTACGGGAGCAAGATTCAACCGAACGGTCGATAGTAAACGGAAAAGTTGACGTGGTGGAAATTGGAGTAATCTCACCAGAGTAGAAGAAATTTTGGATGTTGGGAGAGTTGGATACATTTAGAGGGTCAATTTGGGAAGGTTTTCTCTGATGCCCTTAAAACCAGTTCCATCTATGTATATTTAAGCTCGATAAAATGTGCCAATGGACCTCTATTCCCAAAGCTCGACGTTTTGAACGTTTACTTGATTCACCGATACGCGAATCGCTTTTTACAAGTTGTCCTAACAACCACAACCATTTTAGAAACAACCATAACCTACATTAGAGACACAATGTTGTGGTTACCCGGCATTAAGTTCATGTTGACTTAGCGGGCTTAGTCTGAGTGTTCTCATGCGATTCATTCGAATAGTGTCCAGTAAGAACGAACATTAAAACAATATTTGTACACCCAAAATTTTATATTTTAATTTTTTACCCCGGAGTAATGCTGTAAAGTAGTTCCGGGGCAGTCTGCGAAGGAGAAAGATAGGAGTGGGGTTTTAATTGATCGCAGTCCAACACTTTCGGAGGGTGCGTTTTCCCTCCTTCGCTCATGACGAGTTTCCCCACTCCCAAAAAGAAGAAAATCCTAATTTTTAATATTTTATCCCTTTGATTTCACCTTATAGAATTGACAAAAAGTGATGCCGAAAACTCGGTCCTAACAAAGTCGCAAATATGATTTCAAGCATGGTTCAGTATTTATTTATTTATTTTTTTTTTTTTTTTTTTGAGAGGGGTAAAAATATGATTGTTTCTTGACCAATATAAAGGTTCATTATGAAAATAATAAACAAAACTGGTGAAATCATTTTATCAGTACTTACTACGTAAAACGAGGTAAAAAAAAAATCATCATCATTTGAATTCAGAAAATCTTCCAATTTGGTTCTAAGTTTTGAAGCATTCCTGGATAATACGAGTATTGCTCAGGAATGCAGAGTATTTTCAACAAAGTTTGACTGCTGAAAATGACAAATAATAACTCATGGGTTTGTTTTTCGATTTCACGATGGAGTTATTAAAAGCCTTTGTGCTGCTGTGAACATGTGATTTATTAGATGCAGTGGATCGAATCAATGGCATCGATGAATTACCAAAAACGGTTAAGCTTCCCACAAATTAGTGATGAATAGGTTTGATTTCTTACAATTTAGTCTACGTCGGGTCAAGTTTTCATGATTTTCCGAAAGTTAGCGTTCACTACCGTTTCAGTGAATGAATTTCCGTGGGAAGTGAGTTCCTCGGAATATAGAGACACATTCGATGCTTCTTCAGACATTTTAAGGATTATCCGTGTATGAGGATGTTAGTTTAATTTTTCACAAAAATTAACATGATTAATGATGCTTAACTATGATAAATGATGATTGATGATTAACTGACGCAGTTGTGACCGAGTTCCCCACACTCTTGTCACAAAAATCATTTTTGAAGTTGAATTTCATCGAGTATCTCAATTGTAGAATGTAACATGTAAAAATGATGTAAATAAACTATCTATCTATCTATCTATCTTCATTAAAGATTAATGGGACTCAGGAAAACTGTAATTGAATTTCATACGTCGCAAAGAATTTTCATTTCGAATTTCAGCAGATATTTTGTTGTTGATAGTTGATTAAGGAAAAAATTAGCTTGAGGGCTTTTTCTAGAAATGATTGACTGCTTTTTTTTTACAAAGTTTCGTATCACGATTTCATCATCAACTGCTGCAATGTTTTTCTATTCGATTTACGTTACCCAATATTGGGATGATTGGGCGAATAGATGACTACTGGTATGTGAAACATTTATACAAGCAGTTTTGTAATAAATTGCATTCGAGGGTGATGAGTGGATGGTTCTAATCTAAATCAAATCTTTGAGCCACCCTCGCTCAAGTCACGGTAGCGCCTAACTGTAAGTAAAGCTCAGTCAAAGTTTCTAGTCACTCCTAGCAGCTCTTGTTCCAAGTGATTAATTACTTGACAGCTCCCCGTTACGGCTCTTGAATCGCAAGATTGATCAAGAAGTATTGAGGACAAGTAATCTGCGGATCTCGGCTGGAAGGAGGCTGGAGATTAAAGTTGTTTTAGGGGCGAAGTTTGAGCCGCGTTTTCGGGGTTGAAAGTTGGTCCTTGATGACTTGCGTCGTTTCTCAAATATAACCGGTTCTTTCGGGTTGGGTCCCCTTTTGTTCGACAGTGGGTGACCGTTGTTTTGAAAACAGCCGAATCGACCGTCGGCCGACAATGGGATTGTTGACAGTATTCGAATGGAATGGGAAATGCCACTCGCGACATGAAAGGCGACCCGAAAATTGTGACTGCCACCGGAATTAACCCATTTAGTCTGTGTGCCCGTGCCCAAAGGGAAATTAATAATTTACCTTCCGAGCTCTAGTTCAATCGACATCGATGTTTTTACACTCCTCGTCGATTTCTCTTCGGGGCTGCCCCGTCACCCCGAATATAACAGGTTAGCAGTATACACCTATCCCAAGCTCAACCCACTCGCTCAGAGACAATACCCCATATATAATTATTGCCGCTACAAAGTTCTACTTTCACTACACTCGAAATTTCCACAAACTCATATAATGCGTGGATATGAAATCAAACAAGGAATATGCCATATTTCATGGACATTTCGTGTTTTATACGAAAACTAATGGCTTTCCACAACTATAACAGAGTGGTTACAATGAATATTTCTGAATCACTTGTAGATAATAAAAGCAGTCGCTGCAAAAAGTCATAGTCGTGAAACATGGCGCGTCATGACACATTTTATAAACATGGGAGTGTATGAGCTAAGATGGATCACCCCCTTTATACAATAAAAATAAAAGAAATTGAATTATGATATTTTTTGAGCTCTGCCCAATAGCGCAAATGTGCACAATGAACACCGACTTTGTTTTTTAAATCCCATTTTTTGCGGTGTTTTTCACGCTTGATTTTAATAAAAGTTCAACCCCTTATTTGATCGTTCCGCCTCGCTGACAAAGTCGCCGAGTCACAAAAATTGTGCAAAGTAAAAGTGTGACATCAATTTTTATTGTTTCTCACCGCTGATTCACGTAAAGGCGTGCAAATGTAGTAAAATGGAAATAACGATAGTATCGCGTGAGTTGGCGTTGACAAACAATGAAAATTGACGTGTCACACTTTCAGTTTGCTAACATTTACGTTTCCACACTTTTGGGGAGTTGACAACAGTGGGCGCCCGCTGAACCGAGATACACCCGGCCGCAGAAATTAAATGAGTGGTCAAGTTTTCATGGAAACCACCGTGGACTAGCAATCTGATATTGGAAAAGGGGGCTATTGTTAGGAAAAACCAAATTGGATGTGAGCAACGTGGTCATATATTTGACACCCTTGAAAAAATGAACATTCAGACTTAAAAACATAACTTGAAAACAGCTCGACTGTTTAATTTAAAAGTGCTAAGCGGTTCTCTTATTAAGTGCTGTTTTCTTGAACAACGAAATCACTGTGCTATGTTGAGCTTCAATAATAATCAAGCGCAATATGAATGCAATCATTTTTTTAACCCGGGAACGCTAATATGCGCTCTTCGGAACGCCTTACATTGGTCCTAATTTGCTTTGGTTTTTACCAGGAAGATAACGCGTAGAAAATTCCCTGCATTGTCCTTCGAGGTTCATGCCAAAACATTGTGAGTTTGAATACCTTTCGTATCTGACGTACCCTTCTGTAGCCCTCGTTGTTTCATATTTAATCCCATGTATGTAATCCCATGGTTCCCTTGTCTGATCTCATTCAATCTATTCGATGTAATTTAATATGTGTTCCTTCTTATATTGGGCTTCGGCCTGTGTAAAATAAAAAAGTAAAAAAAAATTCAATAATGAAGCGATGGTTCTTGTAAGCAAAACTGTGTCATAGAAGGTCGGCGAATTTATCAGCAAAACTGACAAATGTTTCAGCAATTAGCGAAAAATGACTTGAACAATTTTTTAGATTTACTTAGTTGATAACTGAATTTTTTAAATGTCATTAGTTCATTCGATTGAACGCGAAACGAAACATGTATTTTTTTCTTGATTGTTCACGTTAATATTGAGATAAATCCCTTTATGTTTGTTCTCGGTATTCAGGCGAGGAAATCTCTAAGATCCTGAGGTGGAAATCGGATCTCGTAATATACCCAGAAGGGACTGCTCTTCGAGTCATGTAGGATTCATACCCAGTAAAGCCCCAACTTTTTCCCCTCGCAAGAACTAGGCCTGTAACTTTTTAACACATCACTTCAGTCCTTGGGATGTATTTAGACCTCTCGGTCCATTGATAGCCTCCTCTGTCTCTACCGTTCTTGGATGACCTTTCTCTGCAGGATGCCTGCGACATAGACAACTTCAGAGGTCCAATTCTCCTCTCTTTCAAGCGTTTTGGGAACTATACTCTCCAGTGTCATGTCCTCAGATGGCATTCCCAGGTCATGCTGCAGATATCATAGTTGTGTTTCCCACTGCTTACACAAGAAGAATGTGTGAAACACGTCATCTCCTCCATCACAAGTTCGGACAAGTTGGATCGTCTACTTTCCCCGTTCAGTGAAGGTAGGAGTAAAACAGTCCAAATCCTCAGAGGAACTGTGATAGAAAGAAGTTCACTTCTCCTTGCTTTTTCTCTAACCACTTTTGTACATGCGGTATCAAGCTTGCTGTTCACCTCCCTCTTTGGGCGTTGGTCTTCATTTCTTGTCACCTTGCCATGGTGTGTCCCCTCTTGTCTTCTCTAATTCGAGTTCATTCTCGTTCTTCTCATCTGTTTATGAGTAAAATTGACTCATATTTTGTGTTCCCAGGTTAACATCAGCATCGCTCTTCAACTGAACGTGATTACAACCACAGTTACTAATGTAATGGTCCAAATAGTTTATAATTCACAGATCCCTCAACTATATTCATAACTTACATAACATATTTACAATCAATTGAAGACTTTATAGTGCTAATTTCAAATTTAATTGTTCGCATCCAACAGAAACAATTTTTAGTATTCATTTGCTATACTTATTACTGTGGGAGCGGTGATCCCGTTCGTCAATTGCTACGTTGAACTGAAGGTTTGCGCTCGCCTGAAGTAATTTTATAATGTCCGTCGTTGAAGCCGTAAACCTTACCTTACCTTTAACGAGTATTGTTAAAAGTGTCAAGTTCACAATAACATCAAAGACATTAACTAACATACATTACAGCCTAAACATTTCCATACAAATGATATTGTACGAATGACTCGGATCCATGGTACACAAAAGAACCCCTTGGCGGAGGGCTGTTTTGTCCTTGTTACGCTTTGGAATATTGTCTCTCGACGGTTCAATTGACACTTGTTAACGTCAGGCCTTTTCTTTCAGCTCCAGTTCTCATTAATATGCCATCCCTAGCCCGGTAGCGGGCTGTAGTGGCGGCGGGGGTGGATTTCTCCCTCAGACCAGTCGAGATGGTAAATGAATGGTGAGAGGGGCAGTAAAACGGACAATTTCTTTGCGTCTCTCTCCCGCTGTTTCTTTTCTCTCTCCTCATCCTAACCACGTTTTACGGTCCTCCTGAAAAGATGGCTAACTGTTTAACAAGATTTACAACTTTTTTGCGCGCACTCATCCCAAAGGATTTTTTCTTCCCGAAGAAGTGGGCGAAAGTTGGAATCTTCACTCTTTCCATCCCCTATCAGAGAGAGAATAATTATTTCAAAGCACAATTAGATTCGAAAGAAATACGATTGTATCTGTGTTCATTATCTCGATTTAAACCTTAATGACACGTTTTAGGAGAGCATTATGACACGTGACATTAAAATACCTTTCACTATTACACTATTATTCGTCTTATATTATAAATTATTAGTCCTGTCAGACGTTGAATCTTCTATTTTGTTCTTGGTCAGCATCACCGTTTTATCAAATTATTACTTTATTCAGATTATTCACTAATATTATGATTTCAATGTTGCGTGAGTTAAGGTGATCCACACAAAGGAATAGATGAATTCCAATTTTTAATCTTCTCTTTTCTCTTCTGATATGTCTGTAAGTAAACACTTTTACCGTGTATATGAAAACAATAATACAACAAAAACACAGACCTCCAAGCCCCTACTAAGCCGTACGTCAGTCGTCAAATTTAAAGTGCCCTTTAAGGGTTGTAAAAGTCTTGTAAAATCCCTAAAACCTCAAAAAAAGTCAATACGGCCCAAATTTGTACTCTTTTTGAAGAACACTCCACGAGGAATCGAATGAGCCCCTCCCCAGGTCCGTAGGTCAAACCATTCTCGATCTATGGCCTTGATTTATGGTACCAAAATTCGCGTTATTTTGGTTTATTATTGTTTTTGTTGATATCAGTAACCTAGTGACGTAGTGATGTAGTGATGTAGTAATGTGGATACTGGAGTGAACTCCTAAAAGGCTTTGTAGCCGATACACGGATTGAAGCATTCTGATAACCATTAAAAAACGCTGCAAATTCTTTCACGGGGGTTTATTATTCAATTGGCTTGCGTTCATGATTTGAATTTCTACTAAGCTTTGGAGTGTGCGTGTTTCAC
Organism: Creontiades dilutus; assembly: GCA_031894815.1. Lineage (NCBI taxonomy): Eukaryota > Metazoa > Arthropoda > Insecta > Hemiptera > Miridae > Creontiades > Creontiades dilutus. Next base: position 544,196 of record JAVIWC010000637.1, read on the forward strand.
AGGTGATAGAGCGATTATTGAATTTCAGGAGATATGCAAAGAGCACGTAAATCTGTTCTCAACCAAAATACCTATTTGAATTGATCAGTTGATCATATAAGTGTGCCTCCTGAAATTCAATAATCGCTCTATCACCTGTGAAACACGCACACTCCAAAGCTTAGTAGAAATTCAAATCATGAACGCAAGCCAATTGAATAATAAACCCCAGTGAAAGAATTTGCAACATTTTCCTGAAAATTTCAGATTTTCTGATTTTTCCTGAATTTTATTTCAAAATTTACAATAATTGAAATTATTTCACATTAATACTTCCACATAAACTTACGACAGTTCGTTAAAAACCATCCTTATTTTAATATCCTTCAATATATTAAACACTGTCTGATCTGAATTACTTACGTTGAAATTCGCACGCACCTAATCAACCTGAATCATAAAACAAATTAAATGGGAGAGGATTAATATAATACTACCAACATAACTACTATGCAAGCTTAATAATTTTAACAAAAACTTACGCATAATTAAAATGTTGGCGAATGAATTTGAACCTTTGGCACAAATCAATTTTAACGTTTTTGGTATATCAATTTAAACTTTCGGCGACTCAATTTCTACTTCTGGCATACCACTTCGAGCTTTTGGCATATCAATTTATACTTTTCACAAATCCCAACTTACCCAACACTCCACCCCATATATGGGATCATTATATATAATGATCAATAAATGTTTTTTTTCTCATATAAACAAAAACTGTTATTCAGGCTTAACTACCATAGTTGAGCATTTACCACCGCTGTGAGCAACCGTGAGTACTTTTACTATGTGGGTTAATAAATCATAAATATTTTCCGCGACGTACACTGAATATGTCTTTTACCGGGAACTTTTTCATACTCTTTGTTGTTCCATTTTAGGTACGGTTCTCCTATTTATTTTCTTTTTTTTCAACATAACTTAGCCATTTTACTTAGTAAAGTGTAGCTTTCTATTGATGAAACCATTTTTAAAATCGCTCGTTTTATTTCTAAGTTAAACTGGAACGAACAATTTTTTTTAAATCGAGACATTTCTTTTTGAAAATTAGTATGGAGAACCTATTTCAATTACCTCATCTCCTTATTAAATAGATGTTGATTTCTGAATATGTTTTTTAGATCGTACTCTTACAATTCGAATGGAACCTCTCCAAGATTGAATTTCAATGGAAAGAAACGAGACTACTCCGGATTGATTTTCAATCAATTGAACGGTTGGATGAATTGATGAGTTGATCCAGTGAACGATATAGATGGATTAGTTTTCAATCAAATCGTCTCTTAGAAATTATTTTCGGAAACGTGAATATTATGGTGATATTGTGATTGTGCAGATTTCATTGCTTGAATGGATGTTCATCGTATTTCCGACTCACTTCTCCGTTCGGTACATTTCCTCTCAAGAAGATTTCAGGGAAGAAAAAGTTCAGAGTCAAACTAACATCGCCGTAATTAGTTTCAAGTACAGTTCATGTACAGTTGTTGATGAGATTGTATGAGAGAGGATTGGACCTTGAGGCAGGTAATGGTAGCAACTGAAGCTGTTTTGTTCGAGTTACAATTCCAGTTGAGGTTCTCGAAGGTAGAAGAAAACTTTTATTTTTGTGCATGTATCGAATAAAGTTTGTGAGGGTCGACGGAGTGATTGTTTCTGGAAATTCAACTCGCTAGCACGATACAACCTACGGATTACGTTCATTTCCTACTCTTCACGATAAGTACTTGTATCTTCAATTTGGATTCGTCAATATCCGCATATTTTTTTCCTAATATGTGTTGGTTTCTAAAAGCAATTTCTGGCCGATTTCAGAGCAGATACACCCCACTTCAAAGTTTTCCCATTTTGAATTTACAAGTCTTTTCTTTAAAACAATTGGTTTTTAGGTCATGTTTTTAGGATCAAAGCCTTGATTTATTTAGTTCAAAATTTGAAAAAATTTTCCAAGTTTTGTTAGGAAATACGGGAGAAAGAAGACAATTTTCCTCCACCTAGTAATTTTTCTCCTTTCAACGTTGGCGGTAGATATAGCTTTTCCAAGTCGAATTGAGAATTTCCAAAACCAAATTGAGAATTTTCCAAACCAAATCAATTTGAGAATTTTCCAAATCAATTTGAGAATTTTCCAAATTTCACTACTAAAAAGGAAGAGGAAGTTTTCCAAACCGAATTGACAGTTTTTTAAGGCAATCCAAGACTTTTGTTGAAACAAAATTAGTGAAGAAAATGAAAGAATAGCACTTTATGAACAAATTAACATTGAAATCAAAAAAACAAAATGAACGAAGAATACTTCATAAAAATTACGCTCTTGTTAAGAACAGAAAAAAATTGAGGCCAGTTTGCCAACGAAATTTTTTTTTCGGTTTGGAAAACTTCCTCTTCCTTTTTAGTAGTGAACGTTTCTTAGATTGGAAAATTCTCAAATTGATTTGGAAAATTCTCAAATTGATTTGGAAAATTCTCAAATTGATTTGGAAAATTCTCAAATTGGTTTGGAAAAATCTCAATTTGGTTTGGAAAATTCTCAATTCGACTTGGAAGAGCTATATAAAAACCTCATGTTATTGAGACTGAGAGTTGTTTCAGATATTCGATGCTTAAGCCTAGGCTTAGACCAACCGTTTTTCCTTTTCCTGAAAATAAACAACACCTCATTCGTATACCCTTTTCGGATGATGGCGACTCTACCGTTGATTCCTGTGCAATATATCTAGCTGCCCAGCCCAAGTGTGGCAATGAGTTTTTCCTAGTGGCAAATAGTCATTTCAATGAATTGTCGTTGATACGTATATGTAATACTACCCCATAGACAACTTTTACTTTGTGAGGAGATGGAATGGTGTAGTTGCCCCTTCCATTGAGCTGAATGCGGTAATGTCCACCACGCTCAGAAGTTGACGCAGACGCTTGAAGGCGTCTGATTCATCTCCCAAGGCGACGGATTCAACAATTAGGGAAGGGCCAACTAAACATATCTATCGCTACTTACATGACACGATTCCGGTCAGTCTGTTCGCTACCAATGTTCAGTGAGTGTTCGGTGTTACTGACCTCCAGTTCAGAGAGGATTTTCGTTCAAGTTATAACTAATGAAAATTTTGAGTATTTGAACTGAAAAAATGGATCACCGTCTCTTGGCTCCTTAATCCTCCCTTCTGCCATTCTATTCTCAAATTTGAGGACTCCTTATGCGTTACAGCTACGAAACAGTCCTGAGAAAATAGAACATTTTGCATGAAATGAGGCTCAAAAACAGTTTTATGATCTTCGTTCCCAACATCCACCGAAGCAGATTGGGTTTGGGTGGATGGCCCAGAACGAGCGCGAGGACCTTGTCCGAATTTACAATTCCTACGGACTGGACCGCGGGTGATCACGAAGGCGTCTGATGACGAGTTGTTCTATGCGGGATAGTGACCAAAATTTTGTTTATTTTGCGTGATAAATCATCATTTACGCCGATTTTGAATTCTCAGATTACGATGATTTTTCACTTGCTCACTGAAGAAGGATTCAATACCCTATTTTTTAATTTTTCAACCAGACCAAAAAAATCAATCTTCGTGAAAATCTGAAAACAGGCGCCTAAAATAAATAAACGGTCAATAAATAAACAAATTTCAGCCATTATTCCGCAAAAATTTGAGTCGAATTAAGAAACGGAAAGTATCACGCGAATCATTTATAAAAAGCAATGAAAATGCATATGCCACACTTTAGAGCTCATCATCATCTACTATTTGACAATTTTGGGATTTTCGCAACTTTGAGTGAACTGATTGCGTGCAATAAAAAAAAAATGGGTTGAGGGATCAAATTTCCATGAAATTTTGGGTAGAGTCTGAATCTGCAATAAAAAGTTGGGATTCCCATTTAACATAAGAATGTTAGTGCCACTTGCGCAAGGCTGCGGAGCTGCGTGGGGTGCGCAATTATGATATTTAAGATCCTTGCGAAAAATATATTAAGATTCAAAAAAACAACTTTTGTTTACTCCCGTTTGGACGATTTTAGGAGGGAGGGGGGGGGGAACTCATGAGACAAACTGTAAAAATAAATTAAACGTGTAACAAAATCCCAACATACATGGGAATTGCTTATGAGGGGAAGGAAACCGGTTGATGGATTTTCATGAAGATCCTGTTTGTGGAACAGTTGCTGTCTGCATCATCAAACTGAATTATTAAGATGAATCAGACCTCAGAAATAAATTTTAGCATTTGCACGGGTGGTTTCAACGACCAAACAAGTGACTGAACCCCTCATCAAGCCTGGAGGATTAATCACCACTCGGTACATTTAAAGCGTCAATGAGGCAGCTCATGCCATTTATTATTCATGTCAGTAGCGAATCAGAAACAAAGAGTTCTGAGTGGAAAATGTTATTAAAATATTATTCATATGACCCTTACGAGAAATCAATATCCCATATCCAACAAGACAGACGTGTTTTTTAAACGTATTTGAGCAAACAGCGTCGTTTACTGTATTGACGATTTTGTTTTTAGTTTAGACCAGTGTTTCCAACCTTTTTTAGCCTACGGCACAGTTACAAAAAAAGACAAAATAGCCGCGGCACACCTAACCTAATTTCTAGGAAAAGTAAAGAAAACATTACATTGCAGGAATAACTCATTTTATTACAACTTATTTAACACACCTGTCCTAATCAAATACAATAAAAGTAGAGCTCAGAAAAGCAAACAAAATACTTTTTGCTTTCTATTACAAAAGTTCTTTGTTATTGCTTTATTATACTACTGTATTATCTTTATTATTGATTTCATGTCATGTTCTTTATTAATGTGACACTTGGGCTTGATGTTTTTTCACTAACTCCATTTTACGAGGCTGTACAACTGACAAGGCCAATCTCATGTCGTGCTCTACTGATTGAAGCTGTGACCTGTTCTTCGTTTTTATTTGGTTCATAGCCGAAAAAGCTTGCGTACGCGTACAGTCAGTCCTGAAATCCATCACAGGATAGTCGAACGTTTTAGACTGGATTTCGCCAAATATATAACCCAGCGTTAATGCCTGGTTAAAAGTTTGATGAAATCGGTCATTCATTGTGCTAGACAAGTCGTTAGACATATAAACCATTGTAATCGCTCTGGAAAAAAAAATTCTAACCCCCTGAAAATTTCATGGTTTACGTTTCAAAGGGTGTAGAATCCGAATCTGCAATAAACATTTTTCCGTCCGTCCGCCGTACGCACGATTTCTCCCAAACGGCTGGAGCAAAAGATCTGAAATTTTCAGGAAAAATCCATCTTGGTCCGACGACGCCCCAATTCTTGATCCAGCTCTCTCACTCAATTTAAGTGCCCTTTAAAGGCTGTCAAAGTTTTGTAAAATCCCTAAAAACCTCAAAACAAGTCGAATCGGCCTAAATATTTACCTATTTGAAGAACATACCATGAGGAATCGAATGAGACCCTCCCCACGTCCGTAGGTCAAACCATTCCCGATGTATGGCCCGATTTATGCCATAAATGTTGGCACCATAAATTTTATGGTGGCAACATTTGCGTGTTTTGGTTTATCATTGTTTGTTTGTAACCTAGTGATCCCGATAGCGTCGAGTTGTAGTGAATGTGGATACTGGAGTGATAGCCGATGTTGATACTTGTAGTTTACAGCCGATACACGGGTTGAAGCATTCTGATATGCATGAAACGCTGATGATATATAGGTAAATATTATTCAGTACTATTAGTGGGGTAAATAAGTATTCTTTCTCTGGGGTTTATTAAAATTCTAACCCCCCCCCCCCCCCCCCCTAAAATTTCATGGTTTACGTTTCAAAGGGTGTAGAAACCGAATCTGCAAAAAAACACTGCAAATTCTTTCGCTGGGGTTTATTATTCAATTGGCTTGCGTTCATGATTTGAATTTTTTCTAAGCTTTGGAGTGTGCGCGTTTCACAGGATAGAGCGATTATTGAATTTCAGGAGATATGTATGGAGCACGTAAATCTGTTCTCAACCAAAATACCTATTTGGATTGATCAGTTGATCCTATTTGTGTGCCTCCTGAAATTCAATAATCGCTCTATCCTGTGAAACACGCACACTAGTTAGAAATTCAAATCATGAACGCAAGCCAATTGAATAATAAACCCCAGTGAAAGAATTTGCAGCGTCTTTTCGTTCGCAACTATTTTAGTTTAAGTTGACTTATCCCACGGCACACCTAGCCCACCTTTGCGGCACACCAGTGTGCCGCGGCACACATGTTGGGAAACACGGGTTTAGACGATATTTTTCACGAATCGAAAAAGTCTGAGAAACTAGTGACGAAAAAATATATACTTATTCTGGTTCAGGTAACGTGGTTTCCTTGAAAGAGACACTTGACGAATTCCTGAGTTGTCAATGAGAGCATCTGCCGTTCTAAGGGTTGGCTTAGTGAAAAATCGGGAAGGATCCTTCAAGGAAGCGGAACAAAAAAATGCTTCCCTCTCAAAAGGAGGTCGATCCGGGTACGAGACGCGGTGGAACCACGTGCGTTCGTCAGCTCAATTATTTCAGGGCGTGGCGGGTACCTCTCGCAGTAGGGGAAAAAACGAGTTGTGTGCGATGGATGGGGTGGAAAGGGGTTCAAGATTGGCTCCTGGAAGACAAGTGTGTTAGCTGGCAGACGGATGGATGCGGTCCCCTGATGTACAACACTCGCGTAACCGCTCCGGGCCTCCACCCAAATAATTAGTGTCTCCACAAGCTCGTACTTTCTCCAGAGTTCCGAACCTGGACCGATGTTGCTCAAGGGGTGTCGATATAAGACATAGAACCAGTAAACAAAAGTAAATCTCCCATTTCGGCGGCATGATCCCAAGAGCGACATGGTTCCACATCCAATATTGACGGTTGTTTTGGTTTATTATTCAATAATAAACCATTGTAATCGCTCCTTGAAAAAAAAATCTAACCCCCCTGAAAATTTCATGGTTTACGTTTCAAAGGGTGTAGAATCCAAATCTGCAATAACAATTTTTCCGTCCGTCCGCCGTACGCCGTACGCACGATTTCTCCCAAACGGCTGGCTCAAAAAATCTGAAATTTTCAGGAAAATCCACGTTGGTCCGACAACGCCCCAATTCTTGACAACGCCCCAGCTCTCTCACTTAATTTAAAGTACCCTTTAAGGGTTGTCAAAGTTTTTTAAAATCCCTAAAAACCTCAAAAAAAGTCAACTTTGGACTTTTTTGAAGAACTTTCCATGAGGAATCGAATGAGCCCCTTCCCCAAGTCCGTAGCTCAAACCATTTCCGATGTATGGCCCGATTTATGGTGTCAACATTTGCATACACATTCACTACATCACAAATATGATCAACTGATCAATCCAAATAGGTATTTTGGTTGAGAACCGATTGAAGTGCACTATGCATATCTCTTGAAATTCAATAATCGCTCTGTCACCCTGTGAAACACGCACACTCCAAAGCTTAGTAGAAATTCAAATCATGAATCATTGAATAATAAACCCCAGTGAAAGAATTTGCAGCGTTTTAAATTTTAATTTGGCACTCCATTTCCTTGCTTTCACCAGGTCCTGGGAAATATTAGCTCACGCATTACGAAAAACGGATACAATAGCCGTCCGAAAACTCGGCGCTTCGCGCTTCGTCGGGAGGCAAACCTCCTGGACTCCCGGATGCTCATAGTCTGCGGCTAAAATTCAAAAAACATGGAAAATGATTTAGCCATTCTATTTTTGCAGTTTTTCTTTCGCTAATTTTTCATCATTTTGCTGGTTTCAATTTGCTATTTTTGTGAATGCTATTTTGGTTTTACTTATGTGACGGATGTGCCCTAATATCACTGATCTCCGTGGTCTACTAACTAAAATATATCTATCGTAAAGCTGTTAAACTGATTATGAAAATGAGGACTCGCAGCTCAGGTTCTCGCCAAACTATAATGGATTATAGCGCATATGATGACTCACCACTAACTTCCACAAATAGGAAGTACATTATTCTTATCCTATATAATATCTCGCGTCGCACATCCCGCGTAACATTTTTCAGCTAGTTAGACCAACGCTAAAGCATTTTCCACGCTAAACCACTCAGGGCGTTTTTTGGTGCTGTATTAACTGTTCTAATCAACCTATGAACGTGAAATTGGGAAATGATAGCTTCCGTGGGGCCACTAAAATCTGACAAAGACTCTCCAGATAACCTGAGTCATTCTAAGAGCTAATTTCTACACTAACTAACTTAGATAGCTTAAATTTGACTATCGTAACTTTATTAGTAAAGGACACGGAATGTCGAGAGAATCCAAGTGCATACGTTCGTGAGCTTAGTGTTTCTATTTTCTCACCCCATTCTCATTGAATTTTTCGAATGTTATGCTGGGATTGAGTTGGTACTACACAAATCGTATTTCTTCATATTCTCGCGATTCCACGCTAACGTGGGATTCTTCCATCATTCTGCATTGGATTTTGAGACATTCTCACTGATTCTTGGCTTGAAGGTTCTGACCAATCCGTACCAAATTTACTTTTTGAATCCTTCCTGATAATACATTATGATGGGCTCTACAAATAAGCAATGTATTTTCAGAAGCTATGTCTGATTCCGAACTATGTGCGTGTATTGCACTTTTATTCACGTTCATCGACATTGTAGAAGAGGAAACTATGGAGTGGTAGGAGGTTATGGGTTACCTCCCTTTTCCGTTTTATTGACGCCCTGGTACAGCGAACATGTCCCTTGTAAAGAGCTATAAAGTTTGTGGCTTGGGCTTTTATTGGTATGGGCTCCTGGAGTTCTGCAACCAGAATGTGCACTACTAGTTACCAGGTCAGCTGAAATTTGGAAATGGATACTGTTCTGTATGATAATATTCGTGTAGTACGTGATACCTCATCATGTAAGGAGAGGAATTCAAATTTCTGTTAGCAGTACATTTTATACTGTCATATCCAAATCGTGCTAAAGCTAAGACGGATGTAGGAAAAATGAATGATGAGGGTTGAGATCGACATGCTTTTGTATCATCCGCATTGTTCTCAGAATATTTTTTGAAATTCTGGTTATAACCATAACAGCAGAAGACTTATTGTTATATTGAGAGTTGTTATTATAACAACTAGTTTTTAACATGAATTCCGATGCATTGTTTCGGAGATTAAGCGTTGAGGTGGACATGGTCAGAAACTACTCTCCTTTCTTCAATACCTACATCTGCGCATACGCTAACGAGAAAGTCTTTAAAACATTACACCTACTTAGGATCGATACTAAGAAATTGGGGTTTTCACAGCATCTTAATGTAACATTCTGAACAATTCAAACATGAGGTTTTTCTATTGGAGTATGATGGGAAGGTTCCTGTACTACGCGAATCACGCTATGGCGGACGTGTAAATTGAGTAAACACTATTATTAATATTTATGCATGATAACTGGATTAATATCCCATAATTAAAATTATATTATGATAAATAATAATTAAATGGATTGGGATCGAGATGTTCCACTATCAATTCTATTTTTTGGAACAATTGATTCTTTGTACCTATACTCAAACCTAATTTCTTAGTACACACGTAGCTCTAGAATATTTATAGTTTTCAAGATACTTTATTCCCATCACATCCTGTCACAATGAACTTGGGGCTTGAATTCATCTTCCATTGGGTACCTAATTTTTCTGTCTCAGTTTGTAGTCCACTGATTGGAATCACTCTGCATCCAATTTGGAGAAATTCATTTTTAAACCATAGTCCGTAGGGGTATGAAGTTCTAAACGCTTGAAATTATTTCACACACGTTTATTATTTATGTATTTTTTTATATATATAGAGGTTGGTGGAAAATCTATTACTGGACTGACAGTGATTTTCCTATAATATAAAGATGTGTCCCCCTCTCCTTTGTGTCGGGCCTCCATCGTGGCACACCGACTAAAAAACACCGTTCCTCTCGTCTTTTAGGACTGTCCCGGGACTGCTTTTTGGCATTACTTTGGGACAGTCCCCTTTTTAACCTCGTGAGGGTTTCTCCTGGTCTTCACTACTTCTACCCTGGCTCATTCCAAGCTTCTGTTCACTTCCTTCTCTTTGAGCACCATAGTGACATACGTGCTGACTGTACTCCAGTTCTCCGCAGATTGTATCATCTTTTTTATTACTGCTTCTGGGTTAAAATCACCTATTACTCCAACCAATTCCTGCCGTAGCTGCTGCCGTTTTGGGCATATAAAGAATGTGTGGTCCACATCATCGTCCCCCATCCGGCAGTACACACACCTTGCCTCGGAAGTCTTCCCTATTTTCTTTAGGAACGACCGATAATAACCATGCCCCGTCAGGAACTAGGTTAAATAGTAATTAACGTCGCCCTGTTTCCTCTCCGTCCATTTTTGCACTTCATTTATTTACTATAATAACCCTACGTCGTGAATCACTGATCTAAGTATATTACGCTTATATATTAGATACCATGAAAATAGTCCAATTTATACTTCAGCGAGTTAAATCAATTCAAAACGAAATTAGCCACAAGGGACTTCACCTGATCACTAAAGCCCATATCTTTTAATTCACTTCTAGATCTCCAACGACAGTTGAATGACTTCGTCTCAAATATAATTCTGTGAACACAAACCTTTACTAGTTCCTTCGTACGAACAGAAGCTGCTATCAAAATGTATTGCCCACATGATCATGGGTCATTTCATATCGTTTAACATGTTGTAAAGCCCCTTATTTACCTTAAATCTTTTGCTGCCATTCAAATTTCAGCTTCCTAGGTAATTACACCCTGGGCTTCCTAGGTAATTATGCCCCCAACCAGATCCCAAATGTGGTCTCTGACTCAAGTTTCATGAGTTTTAGATCAGTAGTTTCGAAGGAAAGCTCTGCGGACGGTGGACGGAGTGATTTTCTAAATTCAATTTTCGGATTCCGCACATCATGAAACGTGAACATTTAAAATTCTTTAGGAGTTACAATAATTGTAACTCCCAAACAGTTTTCAATTTTCACAATTATTGTTTCTCTCTAGGTCGATTGTGAAGGTTCATTATTAAGAATAATACACGAAACGTTTCAGATAATACATGAGGTTTCTTCTTCTGTGGTGAGGATTTGATTTTTTTTTTTTTTTTGTATAATCGCTAGAATCACGATGTGACCTAACAATGAATCGGTAGCACCATTATTTTATCAATCATCGTTCAAATAATTCTGTCAATGATGAAGTGACCTCCATTTATCTCCCTCGAGCTCCTCCTAACGGTACAATCCTCCTCCAAACTGAATCCATTACTCCACATCCGAATGCCGTTAGTCCCAATAAACAACGTCCGTTGTCCTCACCCCCGCAATAATCACCCACTCCACGAAGTTCATTGGTTATTGTCCAGGAAAACACCCTCAGGATCCTGGTACCTGGTACAGGTACACGCCTCCTTACAACAACCCCTTCAAGCTAATGTATTGGTTCCCCCTTTCAATGGAACATCCGATGAGGAGACAATATCAAGGCAACCTCCCCTCAGTACAACGGGAGCGAGCTCGCTATAATCGATCCGCCCCCCGGCTTTGATTCAAGCAGTTACCTCGTCATTCGAATACGTTGAAAACGTCGTTAAGATCATATTGAGCGGTCTTTAGCGTCAAGTGCCGAGAGGTAAACAGTTTACTCAACCCGTTCGGTAATACGCCATTTTCCACAATCAAGCGCCTTTCTGCTTAAAATCGATGAAAACTACACAGTAAACAGGTTGAGTTGATGGTGAAAAGTTTAAGCCACCTTTTCTATTCAATCGAGATTGAAGAAATTTATTTTATCTCTATACTTATGACACAATTATTTTTCAATCTTCAGTGCACACACTTTAATATGCAGTTGAATCAAATTAAGCTTCTTCTTGAAAATCTCTTTTAGAAACCTAACTTACATTCACATGGGTTTATCATTTCTTTAATTTTCATAATTTCTGGTGACGTTATCAGGTTCGTGAGGTAATTTAGCTGTTCAGAACTTGTAATTAGTTGCAATGGTTATAACCATTTAATAAATTTTATTCATAAAAATACCATTTTTATTTTAATTATTTCGGTTTTTTTTAATGAAACCTTCCCCGGTCAATTTCGGATCCAAAATTACTAGAAAATGATACTCCACATTCCTGTGTGAATAAAAACATGAAAAAAAAACACGTTTTCAGCTAGTTTTTGGTTAAAATTATCTGTCCATACAACACGGTACGGCTGCTTGGGGATTAGGAATAACTAGACCCCAAGTGGAGTCCATGGGCCAAAAAACGGACTTCTTATGTTTTTTGTATCAGTTATTTTAGTTTATTAACGCCTTTTACGGCGGGCAGCGGGCGGCTGGTTACTAAACGGACATCGCAGATTGTGAATCCACGCTCCTTGAAAAGTTAAGTGACATAATCTGAGGGAGCTATCCGATTTTATGATAAACATTTTTACAATCAAGTTATGTCTATCAAAATAACAGTTATTGTGATTATGTTGGAATTTGGTAGATACAAACCTCGGATAGTTACTATCCTAATCTACAACTTTCCACATACCTAACTAACCCTCAACTACAACTCGAAGCACGATGGATTGGGAGTTTTCTAGTTGATTCCTATTTTCACGATCTAGTCCGAAAACGTGTAACGAATTACAAAACAAAATACTATTCCTCAATACCTTGTATTTTACTATTCCTTGGCAAGTGAATGATCAATTATTTACTGGATGAATATAAGCAACATTATTTAAATTAAAATTAAAAAAATTACTCCTAAAATTTCACACAACTGGTACATTAGTCATAAGTCTTATTGACGTAACAAATTAGGACGGATACAATATCTTGAACGGGTATAAAATATTGTATTTCCGATACTGAGAAGATTCAGAAAACTTAAAAGCGTTTTTTGAATAGCCATGAATAGGAAGTCGTTGGAAAAGAATGTAACTGCTTTGTGACAAAGAAGTGTCCAACCACACTTACAAAATGTATTACTTGTTCCATCAATTTCACATTAATCTTCCACGAATCGAGAATCGTGAGCCTTTGTTATTGTTTTCTAAACAAAGTACATGTGGGATCGCGATAAAGAAACCAGAAACTCTTCGATTGCGGAGCGTGAGAAACGAATGGTAACTTCAAAAGACAGTACTATTATTCCGAAAACTAAATCAAGAATTTTTGGTAGTGCTGGGTTTTGCTTTCATCCTCAATGTTCGGAATGTTAACTTAAGATTTATGTGAAGTATGTCCATTGTTTCCTCTTCCTGTTTTATGAAATCGCTAAACCTGAAGCGTTTTAACTTCAGAGGTATCCTCTAGGTGTTTATAATGTATAACCTCAGCGCAATGAAGAAGGTAGGCTATCGCCTGTTCTGTTATATCCGTGTTATAAAAGTCCGTGCCCAGGTGCTAATATCACCTTATGGATATAATCAAACTTACTTATTTCCCTTACATTGAGCAATCAATATTAACCTGATTATTGAAAAGAAACACGGCGCCAAGATATACAATGAACGCAAGACTCACCGGTTATGCGCTATGGTATACCTACTTGAGCGCCGTGTTTTGCTAACAACTATTAATTGTCATCATGTATTTTTTATCATAGGTACACTTGCCAAGTTTCTCGGCGTTGCCCGGGCTAGAGTGCTAAAATAGGGGTGACGATCAAACCCATCGTTAGAGAGTTTTCGGTGGTAACGGGTGATGACAGCTTTGTCTGTCTTCCTTGGGCGAGCATCGCGATGCTAAACGTCATTAATCTAGTCATCAAGGTATATCGCACGACCGTTGGGTCTTGTACTCGCATCATCATTCTGCAGTCTACTAAATGTGGCAAAAGCTTTACTTTCGGGAGATGATACTTTTATTCTATCCAAAATCAAAATTTCAACTCGCATCATACATTTTAGACCATTATGAAAAAACGTTTGTTGTGTGTACTCGCTCCAGTCTGAGCATAAACCTGAAGCTTCTTAGCTTCAAGGGTGTGCTGCGGAGTAGCTGCCTCAGTCCTTGAAATGGCAACTAGTCTATTTGATCTCAAATTCATTGTAGAGTACGGTAATCGTCGTGGAAATGTTTGTGGCGAACACTTTTTTCAAACTAGGAACTTTTGGGCTGTAACCTTGTGATATCCTGAGGGCACTTTTGGACGACTTCACCATAAAAAAGAAGATTAAATCATTGCATTGTTACTCTACAACCCGCTCGAAAATTGATGATGAAGAAGCGAACAAATGCCGGACGCGGTTGCTCGTAAAAAGGAGAAAAAGTGTCGAAACTCCGACTCAAACTCATATTTCCAATTTCCATGCATATTCAAGTTCCTTACTCACACCAAACGTAAATATATAATGTGAATAGAATATAAATATGTATGAGGTGTCCGTAACCCCTTGAGAGAACCCGGTGAATTTCAATTCGATATTTGACACATGGACAGGGCATCACGCGGATGTTACTCGGGAAATTTCGAGCTTGTAACGAATTCAGGCAAACTGAAACGGAAAACGCATGATTACGCAATGTAAAACATAATTCGGGGTGTTCCCCAAAAAAGGATAGTCCTTGAGAAATATAACGCCGAACAAAAACGTCCCTTTAAATATAGGTCTGCAGATGGATTTTACTAGTGGAAACCTCAATACATCATGTTTCTTCAAATTTGATCAAGAATAACACTATTGTTTTATGTTCGTTGTTGATGAACGTTAATTCAAAGAAAGGAACTAGTATACCTGGATCGCTCAAGTTCAATCATTTACTCTAACTTTGACAGATAGCAGGACAGTACATTGTACCATTGTATGTATACTCTTTCCTTGTCCTTACTTCCAGCTGAAATTTTGAATTGTAGCTTTTACGAGGCGTTTCACAAATGACAAGGGTTTACGTAGAAAGGTCGTTCTAATATAGAATAATAAAATCGTATTGAAAATTCCACAAACGCCCATAATGAGTGTTTTATTTACTTTTTGGAGCCTGTAAACATAGACTATAATTTGTACTAAAAATTTCAGAATAAGCATGGGAAGGCCCCATATTGTACGGAGTGCCCATAATCAAAATTTAACAAACATACGAAAAAATAAATAAAAAGTATTGCTTGACATTTATTGATATGATAATATTCAATCCATAAACGCTGCGAAATCTTTCACTGGGGTTTATTATTCAATTGGCTTGCGTTCATGATTTCAATTTCTACTAAGCTTTGGAGTGTGCGTGTTTCACAGGTGATAGAGCGATTATTGAATTTCAGGAGATATGTATAGGACACTTAAATCTGTTCTCAACCAAAATACCTATTTGGATTGTTCGGTTGACCATATTTGTGTGCCTCCTGAAATTCAATAATAACTCTATCACCTGTGAAACCCGCACACTCCAAAGCTTAGTAAGAAATTCAAATCATGAACTCAAGCCAATTGAATAATAAACCCCAGTGAAAGAATTTGCAGCGTTTTATGGTTATCAGAATGCTTCAACCCGTGTGTCGGCTACAAAGCCTTCCAGGAGTTCACTCCAGTATCCACATTACTACATCACTAGGTTATTGGTAGCAACACAAAAACAGTAATAAACCAAAATAATGTTGTAACGTTGTAATATTGTAACTATGTTGTAACGCATAGATCGGGAATGGTTTGACCTACGGACGGACGGACGGAAAATTTTGTATTGCAGATTTGGATTGTACACCTTTTGAAACGTAAACCATGAAATTTTCAGGGGGGGTTAGAATTTTTTTTTCAAGAGAGATTACAATGGTTTATTATTGAATAATAAACCAAAAACGTTATTAATATTTTAGATGCTAGAAACATCTTCCTCCTCCTCAACGTGTCACTTCGCCCATTTATTTAAATTGACCTTGTTATTTTAAAATGGTTATTTAAGTAACAGCGTACTTTTTAGTTTAATAGCGATATCATGGATTAACGATGTAAGAAGAATAGAGCTCATTGCTTCATGAGGTGACTAAAACCCGTAACCGGCTCAACGCAAGCAAATATACTTTAACGCTGGTAGCGTGCGAGACTCTCATTGGATATTCTCTTTACTGCTCTTATCGTGTTCTTGGAATTTTAAAACACACGATACGTTCTGCCGAGAGTGCCGTAACACTATGTTAGTGACAAACAATATTTTTTGAAAGCTACGGCAGCCGCCCATGTAGTGTTGCACATGAATCATTAGTTAGGAAGCTCTCACGGATTTTCGCACTCTACATTCATAAGCTGGGGGATGCGACGAGCTAAGGTACGAATGAGATCCCCAAGATGGGGTAGATGCAACATCAAGAGAAGTATCAAATTTGAGTGTTCTATGTGACATATGTCTAAAATATTGCCCTTATTAGTTTATTAGTGTGAAAATGATAGATGTCAATCTGTCAAGCTATGATGACAGTATAATTTTTTCACTTAGCGTAACATGTAATTATGGAACTAGTTCAAAGACAATGTACTACTTAGCATAACCTGATACTCAACAGAAAAATTATATACATGCAAATAGGAGAAACAAAGGTATAATTCGTGTCTGCCTATCGCGCAGTACCAACTATTAGACGACCTTGAATATCCGAGATTACCGATTATATGTGATATTCATACTCCATGGGCATTTCATGAAATTGGTCAGAACCACTCTGTCAAAGAAGTTTACTCATGCTTATGAGCAATAGGTATTTATTATTCTACCAGGCCCAATATAAGCACAAACCCCCTGGAGCGGACAAATGGAGCAATTTAGCAAATAAGCAAAGCAGGAAAAACACCCAAGAAAAACTTTGGCTCACAAATTGACCACGTACCTTGGCGATGATGTGGTTTTTATATATTTTTTTCGATATAATTCTCAGCAGTAATTGTTGTAATAATCCGCAGATCGAAGAACCATGAGGAATGGACGGGGCAAATTTAGCAATTCAGCAAATAAGCAAAACAGAAAAAATACCAAAGAAAACTTTGGCTCGAAAATTGACTTAGACAACGTACCTTGGCGATGATGATTCATGGGCCCCCCGGATGCGTAGTGGGGAAATTCTAAAAAAAACTCGAGTATTTTAATTTTTTTCTCGAACATCTAAAATTTCCACCGAATGGTTCGATTTAAATCTTTGGTAGACGGCACCTAGGTGAAGGGGGTTCCACGTTAGAAGTGCTTGGGGGTGGTTTAGTTGCTTGTGTGAACAATATTGAGCGCGAATTAAAAATTTTGAAACCTAGATCCAAATTCTTGTATCAAGATATGGAAGCTTCGGTATCATTAAATGACGGTTGAAGTTTTTTAGTGAATGTATCCCCGCATCTTTTGGCAATATCTTCAAGTGTTGTGAGGCGTAGAAGATATTTTTCTCATCTGCGCTCGAGAGACTGAATTCGGATTTTAGCATTTTCAGCTATGAATAGGGACAAAGATAATAAAGGGTGGACAAGAGAATAGAAAGATAATGTCGCAAGTGACAACAAATCAAGTAAATATGAAAAACGCAAGAAATGGCGGTCAATGAACACATTTTTAGTGGAAGGTTTTTTTCTTTTTTTCCGATAGAATTTTCAGCAGTAATTACTGTAATAATCCGCAAATTGAAGGACCATGAGAAATGGAATAAGAAAATTTGCTAATTCAGCAACTAAGCAAAGCAGAAAAAATACCAAAGAGAACTTAGGCTCAAAAATTGACGTAGACCACGCACCTTGGCAATGAGGAGTCGGGGGCCCTCTGTGTGAGTGGTGGCGAATTTCTGAAGAAAGTCTCGAGGAGACTTGGTTTTCGATATTTCCGAGCCAACGTATTTGGAAATTAAACAATTAATGAAACGAAAATTAGGTGTTGAATCATACAATTGGAGGTCTCGCAAATTTGAAAAAACTTGTTTTGGTAAGCGGGGAGAACAGGTGCGGTCCCCTCGGATGTATTTTTGGTACCGACAAGATGAAAAGTCGTTACCTTTTATCGCAACATGATCTATTCCTGATTAGACACGTTCGCCTCATCTATCATCGGCTTTGTATATTAGAATCATATGTACGAGGTCCTTTTGATAAAAGGTAATATAGCATTATCATGTTGAAACAAATTATAGGTATGAAATGGAAAAAATGTGAGGAGGGATACGTCACAAATAATGTTGTAGCAGAGAACAGCACTTTAAAAGAATTGCATGAAGAAGTATAACATTTGAAGACTACACGGGAAAAACGGCCTAAGTCGGGTTTTTCAAACTTTTCAGGAAAAAAAATTTAGTAGGGCGAAGTCCGAAACTTGTGGATAGGATTTTTTTTTTCGGATTAAATTTTGAGACAACATTCTTCAAGTATGTTGTCACATACTACCAACGGGAAAATGTTGAAAGTTAGTTGTCAAGTAGTATAAAATATTGATCAAAGTGTCAAAACTTGTTTTGTACTGGCCAAAAACAGGGGAAAACCGACCCAACCTACCTCCCTTGTCTACTGACTACGCTTTCTACCACTCTATTATATACCACATTTTGGCGTTCTGGCCAGGAGATTGCGTTGTAGGATACGTAGGTGACATTATCCCATGCTTTATGAGTTGATGAAATGGAGCTGTTTGAAGGTGCGCCCAATATATTAGTTTTTTTCTTCGGCCCGTCCATGATGTTCGGACTGTGCTTGAGGAAGACCGTCCTCACTGAGACAGAGGTGGAGTGGTTAGTAGGCACGCCGAATTCTCTGCCCTCAGGCGTGCTGCCGTCTGGAGAGAATGGGGAGATCAGTAACATGGAGCATCTGCCAGCTGCACGCACCAGAGTGTCTCCCTGATGAAGTAGGATTTGTGGTGGCAGTGGTTTACCACACCTCAGGCCACGGGATCTGCCCAGGGTGCTCAGGGGAAGAGAAAGTACCACTAGGGGCCTATACCGTAGGCATGTTGTGACAAAAATTTTGTTACACCTCGGGCATCCTCAGTTGTTAGAACTAGGAAGGTTCGACTTTACCGGGAATACCTGGTGAGCACGCTCCTTGCAAGGTAATTTTCGAACAAGGTCTACCGCATGGGGAGTCATTTTGTTCCTTTAGCCGACTCTGAGCTTGGGTAGTTGTCCCCTGTGCTTGCAGGTTGGAGGAGAATAGCAGTCCACTGAGGAAAGGCTCGATTAAACAATCAACTTTCTTTCGTGAAGTGGAATCACCGATAATGCCCCTTCTAAGAGTTGTAGCGATATACCTGCAACAACCTTAATGTCATCAGAACGTTTTAAAGTGTCGTTGACGTTCCCTAATGGTTTCAGTGTTTCAGTGAGGAAATGCTAAAATTCAAGATTAAAACTGAATAAATCTTCGGAGGGCAGGGCACTCTCATCAAATGTTAGCTCAAAACTGCTCCAAAGGAAAGCTTAACCTTGGAAGAAACTAAATTGTACCTTGAACAAGACACCGGTGCTACTAATCTTTTCGAACGTAGGCAGCGGAAGAAAACTGAACTTATTCAAAGGATTTTGTCGGGGAATTATATCGCTACTACTTGGTAGGCTAAAAGTCTCATTTTGTTTTAATGGAATCTTTACATCAACTCACTCAGCATTTCTACTTGAGAGAACCTTATTCCCGTGAATTATTCAAAAGGTAACTTCCCTCTTCTCATCTTGCTCTCTACCCCCTTCCACCGAGTTCCACACCAGCATTAATTCATTTAACGCACTTGTTCCCGTTTCGCGAGAAAATACGTGTTTACTTTCTTACAGCAATCTTCCTTATTAAATGCGGACAAAACGAGAAACGTTTCCAGACGACTTTCCGCTGCTTACGACCCTTTTCCCGTCTTTAGAACCTTCTTTTGCAGTTCGTTAAAGGACAACGTACGGTGATGTGATAAATTTATTATGGCTTAGATTTATGATTTTACTTGCCTCAAAATTGCCTTCCAAGGATCCAAAAACTCCCTACATTCAAGACTAGTTATACACACGTGAGCACAGCAAATTAAAAAAAAAAAAAAAAACAAGTACTTAGGGCACTTATGGATCATACTTTCGACCAGGTGAGCTCCTTTGAATTTCTAGCGAAGTTTTAATTTTATTAGTTTTGTAATGAATTTATTAACTCATTGTAAAATAACTCGCTACATTTTATTTTACAAACGGGCAACGAATAGCCAGAAAATTCATAGCGGACAAGTTCATTGACAAAGATTAAGCGGACCAGAAACCGTATAGATATGTTGAAACCGCTTCTAAATGAACAATCTCCACTGCCTCTAGAACTGAAAAAGCTGGTGTACCTGGTATTCATACGACCAATATGGCAGTATGGCTGTTCGATTTGGGGCTCAGCGTGCAAAACTAAAATCAAACGAATTCAATTTCAACAGAACAGAGTTCTTAGAATGATAACATCAGCTCCTTGTACGTTCGTGGCTCTGTGATTCACCGAGATCCAAACATTCCCACGGTCATCGAAGTCTTGGAAAGATCATCCACTCGCATCCACGTCTCAATTTCGTCCCACTCCAATCCCATCTTCGAAGGATATGATTGTTTTTTTGATGACCAAAGAAATCGAACCTCAAACGTAAACGGCCAGTGGACCTGGAATCCAACCTCCACAAACGTAGCAACAAAGTGATAATCGTCTTACTTGCTAATTAAAAAACCTCAAATTATTACCACCGAATGTTACCATTATTGCTTCGTTACCTTGTTATTTATTGTGATTATTGTAACTGAATTCTGAAGGGCTATTGTTGAATAGACTCTGTTCTCAACCAATGTACCTATTTGGATTGATCAGTTGATCATATTTGTCATAGAGATTCAATAATCGCTCTTTTGAAACACGCACACTCCAAAACTTAGTAGAAATTCAAATCATGAACGCAAGCCAATTGAATAATAAACCCCAGTGAAAGAATTTGCAGCGTTTATTTAGGCAGAACATCCATAACGGACAAGTTCATTGACAAAGTAAAATACCGCTCTTCATTTAACCAAGGCTAGGAGGATGAGAGAGAACCTCTATATCAACTCACGAAAATTCAGTCATGACATTCAGTTCCTTCATCTACTGTAGTCTGTACTCGCTCAAAACTATTCTGGCGCCGCAAATACGCCAAATTTATGTAGAAGAAAAGGTTCAACCACAATACCAAATCAAAGTTGCTCTAATTGTTACTTAATAATAGTAGAAACTAGGGAATCCTGGAAGGATCGCGACGTATATTCGTACGCGTATAATTCGTATCGCTCTAAACTCTCTTAAAACTTATCGGTCCAGGTTGGTGTGGATTCACCGCCCAACTTTTGAATGTACGCCACCCATTAGTTTTGTTTTTAATAAAACTATCTCAAAATTACAAACAGAACAATAATAACGAAACAAGTTTGAATCGGATTTATTGTTACCCCTCAGAAGCGTCCAATATACTCCATTCATCTATAGTAGCGAGGAAACCCTTACGCGTAATTACGGTCGAAAGTGAATTCGAGTTTTCGATTCAAAGGAACCAATCCTTCAAACTGTCTGCAGGGTAAGCTAGAGTTACAATGTAATATGGTGAGAGAATTGCCGTTTGGAATTTTCTTCAACTATCCCTACAACAAAATTAAGAAATTGTTCCAAATACTTCCAACCTTCTTATCAATTCAAATGAAACATTTGAGAGAATAATATTAACCCGTCCCGTAATTTTTGTTTCCTATATTTTAAATGAAAACCGGTGTGGTTGCCTTCTGAAGCAGTCGGATTATGAGAAGAATGGTTTACAATTAAAAACTACTAGGTTTTGGAACGACCGGTACTCTTAATATGCACCCGGTTATCTTTCCGACCAGGATACTGTATCCTTACAAGATACTGTTGAGTTGCTAGACAATCATCTTAGTCCAGCAGTTCTGTGCCGATCAAAGAGGAGTCAAGGGAGCTCGGAAGTCTGAGCTCAAAGTTGCCTGATTGATAAATGTCTCAAATCAACTCCATCTTATTCGTCACCAGCATCAGCATGGCAGGCTCAGGTGGCTCGGCATAAACGGCTACTGGCAGTGTTTCTGGAGTAACAAATCGAAGTTTCTTTACGCCAAAATATTCCAGAGGCTTCCCCATCTTGCCATCATGCCCCATTGCTATAAGACGCTGTTCATTGAAGGAGGCAGGACGAGAATAAATGCGAAATTAAGAGAATGGTTTCCAGATAATGACAGAACATGGTTTGGCCTGCCAGACCAAGTTCGAACTGGACAACACACGGAAGACTGCGTATACAATGGGCGTGCCCAGCGTGTGTGGGACATAATGGGTTAAACAATAACTTCAAATCTTGTTTCCCAATTAACCATCACGAATACCACAAATTAACGATTTTGACGAAGTTTAATGGTGTTTAGCTTGTAAATAAACATCGACGACATTCATAAAAAACGCTGTAGAATATAAGTATCTACATCAAAATTGGAAGAAAAGTCAAATTCGCTAAAAAATGTTTATTTTGATATTCAAAATCATAGAAAATTAGTAAGGGATTGTTAAAAATGTGTAAGAGATGGTAAATCATGTGAATACAAAAAAAAAAAAAAAAAAAAAAAAAAAATAAAATAAAATAAAAATAATTGTACTTTAATTTTGATTACTTTTAAATTTAGCTAATACTGTAATGAATCTAGAAATTTCTGTTATGTTTATTTTTTGTGATTCATGAACTGAACCCCGGCTGATAGCATAGCTAATGCCGTAAAGTGTTTTGGTATACGAATATTATTTCTGTCATTTGTAAATAAACACTTCATTCAATAAACATCGACGCCACAAATTTCATGAATGATTTGACGTCGTACCCAGTTCCCCGTGGAAGGATCAGGAATACATCCCTCACACCTTCCAGATTACGTGAAATTCATTAGTAATGTTGTGATATATAGATATGGTCAGTTGGCCCCTTCCCGATTTTAGAATCTGTCGCCTTGGGAGAGGAATCAGACGTTTTCATGCGTCTGGGTCATCCTCTGAGCGTTGTGGAGCATTATCAATGCATCCAGCTCATTGGAAGGGGTAACTGTACCATTCCATCACCTTCGTATTACCATTCGTCAATAATATCGTACAATAATTGAACTGAAAATGTAGTCATTTACAGCAGCATACACAATTCATGGTTTTTTGCACTTGTACAGCTGATGGAATAGAGGGGCAGGGATGTCACCAATCATGAAAACCACACTGTTGTACATTTTTTTCGTATTGGATATTGTTGGGGTGTTTTTCACTCCAGTTTAGCAATATCTCCAATTCTTCAAGTAACGCCCATTGGACAAGTTTTGACCAAGCTTAAGTATTGTCACCAAGTGCTCAAACTGTTTTTCTAAACAAGAAACGAAACCTCCATCAACACTGAAAGGTCATTCACTCGTTTTTCTGATTCTTGATAAAAATTGTAGAAGCTTCATTATGTCAGAGTGCAAAATGGGCTGCGATTTGTAATGTCATCATGATAAGCGATCCGAAGCAGACCGACGACCGTAATCGGTGGTTCGCTTCAACTAATAGGAACATTTGTTGCGTGGATAAAGAATATCTTCCCAAAGCGTTGGCTCCCCTTAGAAGAAACACCGCAGGGACGTAATAATGATTTAAGGGAGGTCGTATATCTAACAGACTGGGCCGGGAGGGAAGAGGTTGCGACTGCGACTTAAAATCTCGAGGCCCCCGCGGAGGTGCAGGCCGGGTGATTCATGGACAGGGCCGCTCTTCTCTTCACCGCAAGCCTGAACTGTTCAGCGGTTATTATGGTTCGTTCGTGGGTTAGTAAACACTTCAAACATTGTTTGAATTCATTAATTCTTTCAAGTTTCCTAGGAAGTTTAAGTCTTCATCGAGGGTAACATGACAAACGAAGCTACAAATCATTACAACGGTGTTCTTGCTTTCAGTGAGTTGTAATGAATATCTGCTGTACCTCTGTGTATTTACTTTCCTTCTCGATCTTTTAAAATACTGGTAAGTAATGCATTACAGGTGCGTCTCCAAGTCAGCTTATCTTAGGATCCCTCTTATTTATGTCCCGTTCTTAAGTCTGTTATAATCCTTCATAACAAATAAATTAAATACCGGAATTAAGGTAACGGAATTAAGTATCCCATTTAAATCATTTCATAATGAAATCTGAAACTTAAATGGTTTCCACGACTAGACTAAGTTGAAATGAAATGAAATTAATGTTAGTTGTGTAACCCTTAGGAGTTGCATAAAGACAGAATAATACCTCACATCTAAGTAAAATTAAGAAACACTGTTGATGTACACAAAATGGACGAATCTATTCAACAGTTTCGCTACCGTACACTTCTTAGAATGTTTACTTATTAACTACATAAATGTTTATATCCAAATTAAACTGAATTAAGTAAGGAAACCCCCATTAACAATCATTTGGCGCTGCCTGTCAGAGGTCTTAATGAAATCATTTACCCTCCAGAAATCACGGGTCTCCGTAAAGTTAAGTATTCTAACCATATGCTCCTCGTCCAGGAAATCCCCCCAGATACCTTCTCCTTTCACCCTTAGAAATGGAGCAACTTCATAAGATATGAGTTTTGGTATCTTTCACCCCGGTATTGCATATCGGGCGAACAATACCGATCAAATGTAGTATTCATACCAGTGAGGTTAAAACGAACCATACTATGTCCAGCCAATCTTAACTGTACCACTAGTCGTTTGGCATACAATGAAAACCCCAATTGGACTAAGTTATTTATTGAATGAAATCGGTATATCCAAAATCGGCTGTAATGTGAACACCAACGACTTACCCATTAATTTCAAAACCAGGCCGAAATTCTTAATCGAACAAGAAAGGAGCAAGAAAATTTGCAACGCAGCGCTTGAATGGATTCTCTATTACCCCCCCCCCCCCTACCATTCCCTCTTCCGATAGGAAATTAAACAAATTCGAGGTTTATTGCACATCTGGATTAAAATTGGGATCGAATAAAAAAACACAGAATTAATAAAAACAGATGCAAATAGTAAAGTTATAACGATCTATCACTATTACACATATCGGATATTTAAACTAGCCATATAGCCGTCTACTATAATGTTTTTTTCATAACTTTTCTATATACATACGGACAGGTAAAGCGTAGATAGGTGTTTCGATTCATGTAGTCAAATTTCAGTTGTTCTATTCGGGGGATTTCTTCCCCGGTATACAATAATCGCACTACTGTAGGGATTTGGATGTCATCTTCTAATTCATACAAAACGATTATTAAAGTACAGTGTTCCATAAGTTATATTTGTAACCATCGGTCTAAATTGCTTACATATGAATTGGGCTCTTTTTATGCCATCTAGAATACAATTGCGATTCAGATAAAGTACCACAGACTACATTTAATAAACGCAAACTAGTGATTTACGTAAAAAGGTTATCAAGGACAGAAATTATGAACTTTTTTGCAAGATTTTTATTGTTTTTTAAGTGAAGAAAATGTGAGTTAATGAAAATGTCTTGTCAGATTTGATGGTTACTTCATGATCAGTAACAAATAATAACTTATTATAATGTGACGAGATTATGTTCTACATGTCTTGGTTCGTTTCTTGCTTATGATGGTGGGGGGGGGGAGCTATGACGCAGACTGCGTCATTGAAATTCTTGGGGGGGGGGGGCTCCAAAAAATGTGTGGGGGGGGGAATGAAATTGATTGACACAGTATCTAATGTGACGTTTATTC
This sequence comes from Creontiades dilutus, assembly GCA_031894815.1. Taxonomy (NCBI): domain Eukaryota; kingdom Metazoa; phylum Arthropoda; class Insecta; order Hemiptera; family Miridae; genus Creontiades; species Creontiades dilutus. Next base: position 569,968 of record JAVIWC010000637.1, read on the forward strand.
AAAAATGAATTACATCACTAGACAGAAAAATAATAATAAATATAATGATAAATAATAATGAACCTAGTAATTCATTTCAAACTGGTTTGGTTTTCTATTTGAAAATGTATAAATGACAATGAAGTGCTCGAATATTGTCCGTGATTAGTTTTAGATAATATAAGGGGTGCTTACGAGTATTTTTTACATTTTTGTTTGGAGAGGGGGTACTAACAAACTTGGGGGGGCTGTTTGTATGAAGCTTGGGGGGGGGACACCCCTGGAGCAACTATATTTCCTTCAAGTTATCTTTGTTTATGAAACCTGCTTCTTCACAATAATCGGGCATAATGATCCCGAAAAGCTCTGCTCAATTACATGGAACGAATATGAAACCCCGTTCACGTAGTGAAGCAAATCTAATTACAAACTCGGCGCTCACTTCGTCATCGCAGAACAATGACTGCTTCCTACCCATTCTCAACTATATAGACCTAAATCCGTATTCCACTGAACACAATTGAAATGGAACTACTAAATTCTCTGCGTTGTAATTTACAACCTCTCTTCCCAGTCTCGTTTTCCCCTCAGCAACAACGAATTTATCCATCTCAACGAGAGATTTCTCTCTGTTGTTTGGAAGCCGAGGGTTTTGGAAGGGGTTTTGCTCAAACGGCGGCAAACGCCCGGAACGGATGTCTTAATACCTACCTAGACGTATAATTTTCGCATCGAGGAAGTGATTAGAACCCCGCAAACTTGCTCTTCGCAGCTGATCCCTGAATATAAATGTTCGTAAAACCATCATTAAGGTGCAGCTATCGGCGTTCGTGAAGGCGAAATGTAGGCGTTCGGATATAGAAGCATTTCGGGCAGAAAGGGAGGCATAGATAAAAGTTACCGGTTGTCACAATATATACATATATCCGAACGTCCACATTTTGCCTATATTCAAAGATATGCAAAAGATCACCAAATTGCCGGACGCCAATGTGTGTGTACGAGTTGCTTTGTAAAGAATGCCCTGCTTAGAGTGCCCTGCACCTAACTCAGCTACAGGGTGAACAACTATTCTGACGAACAGACGTGCGGCTTTCCATAATGCTACTTTTGATTATTGTTTCGGTATCAAAATTCTTCGTGAAATGAAACCCCACGAAAATAAAAGGATGCTACACCAATCCGAAATAACTCATTGCATTCGATTCACAAGGGTTTAATATTAAAAAATAACAAGAAATCCCATGGTAACATGAGCTTCTCTTTTGATGTCGTTAAAAACTCCTGAAAAATCATTCTCTTTCGTGGTTTTCACAAAGACAGTAGCTGAAATGTAAAAAATAGTTTTTGTGGTGTTGATTTCAGTGTTTAATTTTATTTTTCATTGTGTGTTTGTACGTATGTAAAAGTCTAGGAAATGTGGTCATTTCTTCACTGAAACCCAAGCTCCAATTCAGTTGAATAGGTCAAGGGCAAAACACAGAAGCATTCATTTTTGCCGGTGTAAATTCACTATTTTAAACTAGTAGGTAATCGACCATCAACGGCAAATGTTTAATGTCCTCAACGTTGTTGGTTTACTTTTCAAGATTCGTAGATTCCAACAATCGAATTAAAAAAATCCGTTCGCCATTTGAAGCAAAGTTTACGAAGATTTGGCTCAAAACCACCAATATCGATCCGGTATGTGGCTCTAATCTTGGTATGATAATCAATAAACTCTAAGCGATTATCGTTAACTCCCGAACGTTTATAGACACATTTTCAAGAAGCCCCTGCTTTTTTCATTAATAGACAAACCCTTCTGTGTCTTGGTGTCAGCCGAGGATTAATCAACCGAAAAATATAAATTTCAAAACTGTCGATGTTTTTATTTGGTTCAGATAGAAATCAGTTCCGTAGAAAATTGAATGCGATAGATGGATAGATGGTTTATTTACATAATTTTACATGTTACATTCTTCATTTGAATAATAACTGATGACCGAACTGAATAGTGTAATAATGTGGCCCAGCCCAAAGCTGGTTCTCACTTCAATTTTTTTTAGGTCTAATTAGGCCACGTTGGTGGTACAATCATAATTTAGCTCGTAAATTGCAGGTCTTTATTTATCTTTATCTTTATATACCTTTATTACCTTTATATCTTTATCACCCTCTCCGATCGAGTTTTTTATAACTCATTTATATATTTTTTGGAAGAGTGAAGCGTAGAATGGTGGTTCATTTTATCTCGTTAAATTTCATTTGTTCTATTCGTGGATTTCTCATTCGTGCCATTGTAGGTATTCCAGTGAAGTTCGGGTTCACGGAGTTATTTTTAAGATGAAGTCTTTCTAGATTGAGGTTTAAGGTAACACACACTGTTCAGCTGACAGCTACTGAGGCTAATTTCTTCCCTAATCGATCTATCTCATTGAAATATGTGGCTCTTTCCTTGTAGTCCAGGATATAATTACTATTAATGAAAGGGCAAAGCTTTAATAATGTACCACTGGCCAATTTTATTAGGTTTGTTAAATTTCTGTTGGATTTCTACCTGTGTTTCCAAATTGGAATAGGAAGCAGTATCTTTAGATGTACAGTTAAGTCCGGAGGAAAATTAAATACAGAAATAATGTACATTTTCGTGAATATTTTCAGTGTTTTTGTTTCCCAACAACAGATTCCAATTGTTCTGTACTTTACAAATTTCGTTGTTGTTCAGACAAGAGCATTACACCTGAGGTGAAAAATAATTAATTATTCCATTAGGAACGTCTGCGCTGCGGCGCACAAAGTGAAATGTATCACTTCTTTTTACATGAAGGAGCGATTTGACTGCTTCTCCGAAAATCAACAGCGAAGTTGGAAAAAGGGTGAGGGGATTTTGTTGTTGACAGAGCAAGAACAAATAATGAGAATAACCAGAATGACGCCGAGGTGATGGAAGAGCTTCTCAACATGTTTCTCCAAAGCTCACGGCGACACCTTTAGCGTCGCATCAGAAAGCCGGTGAATAGGCCTCCTAACAAAGCGCTCCCCAAGCACTTAAAAATGGAACATTCAGCCCGGCGACTTTATAGACTGAGTTGCCCGCCCTAGACATTGAAAAGGAGTTCTCTCCTTCACCTCAAAGGCTATTACGACAACGGAGAGTTATCCTACGGCAAGTGGAAAGGAGGTCATCCCAAACTTCAAAAGCTCGCGGAGGCAAACAGTACTCTCCCAACATTACGGTGGGATGGTAATGATTTTGCTATTTTCAAACCTTCGCTAGAAAAACGATGCAAATTATTACACAATTTTTTTTTTTTTTTTTTTTTAGCATTTGAGAGAAAAACATTTATTGATCATTACATGGGGTGAAATGTTGGAATAGTTGGGGTTGTGAAAAGTATAAATTGATATGCCAAAAGCTCGACTTGGTATGACGAAAGTTGAAATTGAGTCGCCAAATGTTGAAATTAAGATGCCGAAAATATTAAAATTTATTTGTTATTTATGTATTCTCTTCGATGTAAGACAGTGACCGCATTAATTAAAAGTCGGCTGTGGTGCATTATGTTAACCTGTCAATTGCATACAAGGCGCCTTGAATGAGCTTCATTTACAAATCACTTTTGTAGGTAGATAAGGTCACAAATTAACCACAAGGGGGTCTTCAGTAAATCAGTGTGTATCCTCACGTTATAATTGACTTATGAATATACCCAAAGGTGATAAGAAGACTTCATATATTATATTTATATTCCCTTCCTGGGAGTGAGCGGGCAGGTCTAAAACATTGTAGGGAGAGAGAATGAAACCTTGTGAAAGATGCAAAACGTGGCACAAGCCCACAGAAATCGTTGAATTTCCGTTCATTTTCAATTTTTCCATGAAGGGAAGAGCAAAATGGGCTAATAACATTTGTTATTTTAATTGAAACATGAGTAGAGAGAGAACCAAAAATTTTTGATTTTGTGACAGGTGTAAGGAGCGAGAATCGGGCTCCTTAATGACTTTGAATGGTACTGGATGATTTTTAATATGTGCAAAGGCGTTCAAATTCACATTCATGTTACTGTTCTTTCTTTACGCCGAAGTTCTAGCCCTTAAGGAGTGTGACCTCAACTCAAACTGGTCCGAATGGGTACATTCGATTCATTCAAGAGAAGTTTATAATCAGAAGTTAAAAAAATGGTAAGGGTTATGCCAAAAGCTGTAGATATTCTCCATATGGCGGACCAACGAATTTTTCATGTACTGATTTATTTATTTTTAATTCAATTCCCGAATAGAAAGCATCGTTGTCGGTAAAACAACACATTTCGAAGGGAATACATTTATTTTTCATTATCGAAAATGATAAACAAAAATAAATGTTCTCCCATGTTGAAAATCACTCTTTGATTGTACATTATAAATATTTATAGAGCAAATATTAAACCTTTGTAAAAAATTTTGCAGCATGATTCTTTTTTTATTAAAGATAAGCTTCTTCTAAAGTAGTTATGCAAGCAAGTGAGAGGTGATTTTCTGATTTTTGGATACCGGCCTTCTCTGTATACCAAGTATACTGCATCGAAGATGGTTTTAGATTCAACGATGTTTATAGTCGAGAGTAGTGGCTCGAATTAACCAACACATATAAATAAAGTTCTTCAATACCATCAACAATCATTTGCTGGAATCGTGCCAAATCGTAATTTTTGTCAAATGCAATGACGCCCAAGCACTGACGTCCTGGGATATAGGACGTTCTTGGGAGTGTTGGAGTAATTATTTCTTAATAATAGTACCACTTGATTCCAAGCGGAGAGTACTGAACTAACGTATTTGGTACTAATCATAGCCGAATTAAACATTACCAGTCTAAACTCTTACTTCATAATAGATTTACCACGAAACACTGAGAACAATTTTCAATAGTTTTCCTCAATTTTTGAGGTGCGCATTAGCAGACTGAATAAACGAGAAACCCGAATATAAATGAGTTTTTCGACTTTTAATTATTTAAAAAAACATTCTTGAAAAAAAAAAACATAGGTAGACAAATTGAAAACTGTGCCCGGAGTATAATATACTCTATATTATCTAAAACGCTACGATATTGACTGAAAACTTAAGCACAATCGTTTTCTTCGAAAACACAAAGCTAAGTGCAGAAGAGCAGTGGAACTTTATAACGTATTTTTGTTTGGACAACTTAAATGGTTGAACTACATGGTCTTGTAGTTCTTTAGTATGTAGTAATGAATTTTCAAGTAGGTTTTCGTAATCTTTGCATCCATATTGTTGTGGGCAATTGCAGAGGTTTAATTGTCGGAAATAATGATCCAAAAAGCCAGCAATGGCTCGGCTTGCACTCGCAACTAATGCTGTTTCCTGTTGCTAAAGAAAAACTGGAAAGTGTTGGTGAACCTCCTCGGAGGGGATTCGGTTTTGTACCACAACACTACCTGTTGTGCGTTGGAAAGGTGTTACAGATTAATGATCAGGTCCTGTCCATTTTCTCAAAATCAGTGGGAAGGATACGACGATAAAAACATGGAAGCAAAACCGTGGGCTTAATAGTCGGAGTTGAGAGATACAGGGGACGAGTAAAAACTTTCTGGTAGCGAGGCTCTCCCATCCTTTATATTTATCATAGGGAGGGCGGGGTTTTTTGCCGAGAGAAGAACTGAGGGCACTGACGAGTTTTGGGCCGGCAACCCCGATTGGTCTCCTTCCGGTCTCCCTTCGCCCAATCTCGAATAGGTACCCAATTCGTTCATGTTTTTTCTCCCCCCTAAGCTTTCACGAACTTCTTGTGCTAGTCCATCGGAATGGCTCGGCACACACTGTTCACAAATGGCTCATTTGTTTTTTTTATTTTCATTTTTCAACTTTGATATGAAACCACTTAACCGCTTATGTAGTATAACGAAGAATTTGGTATAATTTCATTCATTGCTGCGGCATTAATCCAACACTTATTTAAAAGTGACGCACCACATGCTCAAAAATGTGCCTATACAATGCAAAGAATCGAATTTCTATCAGAAGAACTGAAGATCAATATTTATCAGGCGCTGATTGAGTCAATTTTACAGTGTGCCATTGTAATATGGGGGAGCAGTTTCAAGTACCAAAGATTCAAAAAACGTCATTAAAGTGGGCATTGTTCAATAAGCCGAGGCACCATTCCAGCGGGACATAATTTCATTATTTGAATGTGTTAACTGTCCACCAACTGTATTCATTGAATATGCTCAAACTAATTCGTGGACACAAAAATATATCTTTTGCTGATGTGAGACGGCGGCAACCAAAATTATACAGACTCAAGTTGACGAGAGTAAAGAGTACACTTGCTTAAATTACGACAAAATACAGAGGCATGCAAATGGTCAATGAAGAAATCTAATGAAGATAAATAGTGAACAGCTATTCACAAACGAAACTTGTTAAATAATTGGCGATAACCCATATGAGTACTTTATGGATTAAAATTAATGATTATATAAAATTAGCAGCTATATAAATGGCGTATCTACTAAGTACATCGTTCCATGGAAGTGAAATGTAAATTTTGATAATTAATGTAGTGTAAGTATAGTGTTATAGGTAGGACTTTATTTAAATTAAATAAGAACCAGCTCCGGGCTGGGCCACAGTGTTAGGTACACTATCTAGTTCGGTCATAAGTCATTATTTAATTGAACAGTATAGCATCTAAAATTATGTAAATAAACTATATCGTATAGTTTATTCTATATATATCTAACTATAGATATTATCTATCTATCTAACACACATTTATGAACGGTGAATCAAGTCTAAGGGTGCAGGATCGTTCAAGAAACAAAATTGGTTAACCTCCTCTCAAAATGTGTTGATTATACTTTACATGATTAGTTAGTGTTAATGCGTAGAAGATTATTTCACAGTGGGTCATTATTTCCTTATTCCGTTTCAAGTAAATCACATATATAGGTAGGTATATTAGACGTAGTTAGTGATACTCTATCTAAACTCAGCGCCTCGAGCCTCCACGTCTTGTCTTGTCAACCAAAAATGGCACGAAGATAGCCCATTTTTAAACGCTGAAGCGTATGTAATTATTAACAATTATCTAAATTTAACTTGATGGGTACCAGTCTACAAAAGAACAGGTACAAGTGTTAGACGTGCCAACAACTAATGAAAAACGTAGCCAATGGTATATTATCTAAACTCACCGAGACGTCTGCCGTTTGCCTACTTCAGAAGCCATAAATGTATTTTAGCATTAAGAACATAATTAATCACAAGGTTGATCACTGATCTTAATATTTTGTGACTGACTTCTGGATGTCTAAACACAGTTGTATGACTTAGTCTAAAATGAACATCAACTCAGTGAACAACTGTTAGTAGTTTCTTTGTTCCAAAAAAAGCTGAAATCAAAGCTCACGAAGCCCTGCAAGCGACACCGTGCGTCATTCCTTTCTACGTTGGTTAGGACAGAAAATAGCTATCACAGTTTTTCATGACGAGCTTAAGCTGCAGTATACTGTATATAGTCGCGACTTGGAAATCAACTAATTGAACAACCGAAATTAAAAGATGTAAAATGAGACGCTCCATATATCCACAGTTATATTACAAATGACTTGAAAAGATTTTAAAAGGAACTCGAAACAAAATCGTCCTGCAATTATATCGATGGGACCGGGCGATCCTCACATGTTACTAGGCGATTTTACTATGATCAAGCACGTTCACATTCACATCCATGTTGCTTTTCTTTTGCCCGTCAAAGTTCTAGCTCTCGGGAAAATCGAACGGATGAACGTCAAGCGGTGCGGGTCCGCTCATTCAATTTTTTGAAGGCAAATTTTTGAAATTTGAGTCTTTGAATTCACCATTAGAGTTTGACTGAGACCGTTGCTTTAAATTCTATCCAAACAATATTTTAAAAAAGGGATTTTTGACTCAAGTTTAATCAACTATCGTTCTGTACTTTGGGAAAAAAGCCTTGGACGACGGTTTTTTCAAACTAGTTTTTTGGATTCTCAAATCTTGAAACGTAATGGTAACTACAAATTTTGAGGGGAGGTTGAAGTTCTTCCTTGGTCGTTTGCAAAGGTTCATTATTGAGATTATTAATCCAAGATCGAATGTTTACGCTGTCTGAAGTCATTCCCTGAAACTACTGAGAAACTTAATTCAAAAGTTATTCAGGGTGTCCCAGGAGTTATGCACAATCCGATTCCTACGTGTTCTACAACTCATTTCCGACCAAAAATGTCTTCTAGCAATTTTTTGCCAGAGGCCTCGTTTCCGAGTTATTCGCGATTTCGGATTTTTTTCATGTTTTCGATCTCATGTCATTAAAACTTTCGTAACTCCCTCAGTTTTAGAGATAGCTCAAATTTGATGACACCGTTGGAAAGAGCGTTGAATTTTCTACCTGTTTGGTGTCATAAACATTTTTTTTTGGCATTGAAGATGTGCAATTGCTGCGCAAAATGGCAGTTTTGTCAAAATCTTAAATTGCAACTCATTGCAACCAATCGTTAATGAACACAAACAATAGCCGTCTCCCGGTTCTTCAATTATCTTGACTTTGGCTGGACAGCTTAGGGATGCCGTAGACGCTGTTCACAAACGAACGTTTTCATTCATTAAATTCATTTTCATTTTTCATTTTTAAATATTCATTTTTTGGTTTATATCTTAGCAATCTTGTTTAAACTCTAACTCCTTATATGAACTTGATTTAAACCCCAATATCTTACCATTGTCCTACAACTGGATAACATGTTTGAGTCAACAAACATTTTACTAAAACTGAATTTCGTCAGAAACAACAAATTATCGACATAGCAACAGCCAGTGGTACGGCCAAATCAGACTGGGGTTAACGATACACGGCGCACAAAGCAACCCCTCCTTCAAGACCGAGCGGTCGTGCGGGTCATTGCATATCTCGCTCCTGACCAAGACAATGCCTCCTCCGTATCTTTCCCCATTTTCAAATATGAGGCCTTTTTTACTTATACCGAGTGTTCCAGGAGTTATGTACAATCCGACTCCTACGTGTTCTATAACTCATTTTCGAACAAAGATGCCTCGTATCATTTTTTTGCCAGAGGCCTCGTTTCCGAGTTATTCGCGATTTAGGATTTTTTTCATGTTTTCGATCTCATGTCATTAAAACTGTCATAACTCTCTCAATTTTGGAGATAGCTCAAATTTTATAACACCGTTGGAAAGAACGTTAAATTTTCTATCTATTTCATGTCAGAAAACATTTTTTTAATTGCATTGAAGATGTGCGGTTGCCGCGCGAAATGGCAGTTTTGTCAAAATCTTGAAAACCCCTGTTTTTCATCTCGCCTAGAAACCCCATTAATGTTTGACGCAGAACTGTGCAGGCCTGGTAAAACGTTCGCCAAATGTCAGCTTTCCAACGGTGTAGTCGTTTTGGTTTTAAAAATATTTTTAGTTAAGGAAATAGTGTTTAACTGCAGAAAAACGTGTGTTTTCTGTTATAATTGAGGTTTTTTCAAAAGTCTTGACGAAAAAAGGTTGGAGGCGGGTTATACGTAACTTTTCTCGCTGAATCGAATGGTGACAACTTCAGACCTCTCAAGTGGCGATTTATGTTAGTTTTGTCGGATGCATAAACCCGTTAGTTTGTGAACTGCGTCTACGGCATTCCCAAGCTGTCCATCCAAAGTCAAGATAATCTAAGAGCCGAGAGACGGCTATTGTTTATGTTCATTTACGATTGGTTGCGATTTAAGATTTTGACAAAACTGTCATTTCGCGCTGCAATCGCACATCTTTAATGCAAAAGAAAATGGTTTCTGACATCAAACAGATAGGAAATTCAACGCTCTTCCCAACGGTGTCATCAAATTAGAGCTATCCCCAAAATTGAGGGAGTTGTGACAGTTTTAATGACATAAGATCGAAAACACGAAAAAAATCTTGAATCGCTAATAACTCGGAAACGAGGCCCCTGGCAAAAAATTGCTATGAGGCATTTTTGTTCGAAAATGAGTTGTACAACACGTAGGAGTTTGGTTGTGCGTAACTCCCGAGACACCCTGTATGTTAGAAATCTCCTTCTTAGCTTACAATCATCTTTAATCAAGTCTGAGGGGTGAAACTTAAGGGTTAATATGAATAGATAATCATTTATTTCGTTAAATATTTACCTTTGGTGCGTTTCTTATCGATGAAGATCACTTTAATCCACCGAATAAACTTCGGAGAAAGTGCGTTCATTATTTAGGTTGAATTTCGCTCCGAGAGACCACCTGTATAAGACGAAACCTTTTCGTTGTATTAATATCATTTGTTTTCCTTCCCCAGGAAGCTACATGCTGATAGTTATTTCGATTATGCAGCATCAACTATTAGTCTGTCAATCAGGGATCTGCGTAGAAAAGCTTTACGATTAAGAAATAATAAAACTAGATATAATGTTCATACCTTTACAAAATTATTGCATTAGTCGCAGCACATGCGTTCAGATTGCTGATGGTATTTCAATATCAAATTTTCGATTAAAACTGCCGAATCAGAACGGTTAAAAGTTAACCCCTGTGATTCCATTTTTAGGCAATGTCGTCTCTTTTTAGACCCTCACCAGACAATAATGATAACATTTTACTAACCTACTAACCATTAAACAGCTAGCTTACGGCTACAAATATTAAAATTGTCATACAATCTATTTGGGCACGACTTGCAACTTTATTTTTCAACATAAGATAACATCAAACCATTAAAGAAATGGAAATATTTGACTAGCTCGCGGTTATTCATGTTATCCCTTGTAGATATGATATGAATGTTCATCAACTAAGATAGAATGATTAATAACTTTGCTGGATAGATAATACCCAAATACATTTAAAATCAGAGAGTAATTGGATGGCTTATTTATTCATTCAAAGAATCAACCGATCGGCCAATGATTTTGGTTTATTATTTTCAATAACAAACATTTGTCTTAAAACAAAAAACAATAAAGGAAGGTGTCTTATTTTACCTCGTTAAATTTCAGTGGTCCTGTTCGTGGGTTTCTACATCGCGTTCATATACAGCATGTATATGCTCCATTGTAGGAATTGAAATTCCACGCCCTTACTGTATTCGGAACGGGATCTTCTGTGGGGTGTCTGGAATCCAAGTAATCTAAGGGATATTTTCTGTCTTAATCAACCTAGAAAGTTGAAATCTGAATGGCCAATAGTTGCGATTATATTTTGAACAGCGAATGCCTGCAGTCCAGTCCAGCTTCCATGTTCGATGAAACCGGCTACACCCAGTATTTCCCTGGACTTCCCATAGGAAGGAGGAACAGTTCAAATCCTAACGAGGTAACCATAATTTTTTGGGCCGTTACACACACACAAACACGCCTCCTTGTAATCCCAATTGGCTTTTAATTGTAGTTCCAATGGCTCAGAACGCTGTTATTCCATCCGCATTCAATAACGAACTCGTATATAATTTACTGCGGAGTTCAGGCGGTCTACCCGTCCATGAAATACGTATAATTCCCTGCAGAAGGTCAGAGACCGCGGATTGACAGCTCTCCTGTCTTGACCCTTTCTGAAGAACCTTGATGGATTCATGATAACATTAAAGACACCCTACCCTCCTTTTAGTATTTAATGGCTTTGTGGAGCCACCCCGGGAGAGGCGGACTTACGGTAAATTGATCCCTCCCCTAACGTCCATCGCTACCGTTTCCCGCCTTTTCCATAAATGGCTAATACCCTTCAAAGATTCAATAATGGACGAGAGTAATGGTCCTTCTCTCTCTTTTTTTCCGCCTCCTTTGAGAAAGGAAAAAGTACCTAACTATATACCAACTCCATGAGCGGTCCGTTGGCTGTCAATATGAAGAGAAATGATCTAATCTTCCTCAACTAGTCGCTCCCACTTTATCAACCTTGTTACTGCTTGCACCACCGATTAAACAAGCATTAAATAAATTGTAAAGAAAAAAAGATACTGAAAATAGTTCTGCGAAGTGGTTTATTCCCGTCCTTGCTCATCTAATTTTTCTCTCAAAACCAGTATCCACTACCCATAAGAACTTTCCTAACCAGAACATATCCATCAACTACCAATCTATCTTAACATTATATAGCTTTCAAACCCTTTTTTTAGTATAACGATATCATTCCATACATGTGTGACTTATTCCAGGTTCCTTTCTGAGTCAGATGACGAAATAGGTACATCACACACATCCCAAATACGAGAAAAGATTTATATCATTGCGTGTAGATGTAGATGTTGACAAAAACTCTCAGGGTGGGGGTTACGGGGCCCCAGCACGGAAGCCTGTTGGCTTATTGTACTTTCCTGATAGTTTTGCATTTAATCAAGGAGATTCAGCCCCTTGGTAAGGGCTTTGAATGGACCTTATTGGGATTTGTTCCCCTAGGAGCTCAAATCTGTGGTAGGTGAGTGCTGAGCACTCAAATATTACGTGGGATGCCGTTTCGTCAGTCTCCTCAAATAACCTGCTTAGGGTTAAACTTCATGTGACTCCAATGCGGTTTTTAGGTGAAACCATAGGGGTGCAAGGCCAGTTATGAGGCCAACCATTGTTTTTAGTTCCCGACGGTTTTTGCCAAGTAGCCAATCAGTAATTTTGGCGTTGGATACCGCTACCATGAGTTTACTATGGACATGTCCTTTAATATTGAGCCACCTACTTCTGGTTTGTTGGTTGACCCACATGTTGATGGTCCTTCTGGAGGCGTTCCAAGGAATTTGGGACCCCTTCTTGCAGGCTCGTCAGCCTTCTCGTTACCAGAGATTCTTTTATGCCACGGTACCCGTTCCAGGCGAACACGGTTATGTTTGGCTAGGTTGTTAAGGGTTCGCATGCAGCACCAAACCACTCGTCATGAGATAGTTGGTGCCATTAATGCCTTTATCGACGCTTGGCTGTCCGAGAGGATGCGGACATGGGCCTTTTTGTGCCCACTCTTAATGCTCTCAGCAGCTGCTGCCTCGATTGCCACGATTTTTGCTTGAACCGAAACATTCCACCTGGGTTTACCCCCACGTACTCCTGCACCAGCTCCTACTTCCATTTTAGACCCATCTGTGAACCAGATGACGACATTGGAGCAGCATCTGTTCTCCCATTGCCTTGTCATGGTTGACGTGTAGAGATGGGATTGGGAGAAGGTTTTCGGCCTGGTATCGGCCACCATATCAAGCAGTGGTTCTTGTACCAACTCTAAAATATTGGTGTTGCCTCAGTGGGAAGTCTTCCGCCAGGAGCCAAATCATTGCATACAACATTATTGCTTTTCTGAGTGAGATGAACCAGGTTGGATAAATAGTGTATTGGTTAATTTATAGAAAGCCAATCAATTAATCAAATAATTAGACTACCCTTTTACATAAAACTATTGAGATTTCGATTTTTTGAAAATTCAATTCTCAAATATATTGGCTTATCTCGAGGACTTTGGTCCAGTAGTTTCGGAGAAAAGCTTTGGACGGGGGATGGATGGATTTACATTATTCGGTTTCCGAATTCTACATAAGGATAAATCTAATAATGATTGAAATCTATATAATACAGGAAATTATATTGAAACCTAAACCAAGAAGTTTTGAGGTGGATATGGAAATTGTTTTTTCTTTATCGATTATAATGGTTTATTATAAAAAATAATAAACCAAAATCCGTGAACTAATGATAATGTCAACAGTCTATAACTCCGATAAAGTTAGAGTGGTTGTGGGTAGTGTCCCCCATTATCTGTTGCTGCTGGAATAGTCGGAGATGTAAAATTCGATTCCCTTCGTATAACAGGCCTGCATCTAATAAGCAGATGCATATCTAGCAATGTTTCCTCAATAACGTTGAGATAGTTGTATGAAATCGTATAGTCTAAACAAACAGGCAGTAACGATGTCGGCGAGATAGAACTCTCGCATCAGTTGTCCCGTTCAACACGGTTTCGTAAAGTATAGAAACCTTGTAGGAAACCACGAGGCACGCTAACCAAGCCTGCTTGACCCCAGCCTTGCTCTGCCGATATAGCGTGATAGATACCTTTCCCTTTCTTGAATTATTTTGCTCTTGCGACCACTTATCCAATCCCACTTAATGTCGGCCTCGCTCCGAAATTACCTCCGTAAAATCTCCCGCGGTTCGGTAGCTATACACCTACCACGTTTCTCCCACCCTCTGTCTTTAACAATATCAATTAATACCCTGACAACCTTTTCCTGTGCGTGGTCTCAGAATTATGAACTCCAAGTCTATCCGGGAACGATTTATCATGAAGTCGGTGAAAGCTTGGAGGAATTAGATTTTCTCGGAAATTAATAGGTAGGTGCAACGCATTTTGTCCGAACGAAATGGTCTGTCACTTTGTCGTTGATGAAGGTGAATGAAAGTATAACACTCTGTAATTTATATATGTACTTGCTTATTTCATTCTCTTCATTTATTTATGTTCGTGTCAAACTATATACTGACTTCATAAAAAAGTGGTGGGGTTAATTACAGATAAGTCTAACAGTTCAAAAATCCCATTACTACTATAAGAAAGTGCGATCATTAAAAGGGAAGTTATTGAAATTCTCGTGAAGGACGCCGAAGAATTGTCAGGGTGTACGAAAAATCGTCCAATTCAATTCTTCATTCCTGAATCACCCGGCTTTTGTTGACGACATCGCTTTTTTGGTCTACTCTGAAAATAACGTGAGGACAGTATGAGGAATCTGGGACGTTAGTTAATTTCGATCCTCTTTCTTGATGAGAACATTCTCTTCTAAAAATAATATTCTTATTGCACTATGCCGAATGGAAGGGCAGTTGGAAAAACTGGATACGAAATGTGTTCCTCAGATCAAAACATTAGTGATACCCCGAGGACCCATGGCCCTTTATATCTGCGAGGGTCTACGAGATGAATGTGAACATGGATGGAGGGTCTACACAAAAATAGAAACTGCAAAGATACTGGTCGCAAGCATCATGAAATTGTAGGTTTCTAGGCTAGTGAGAAGTTTCCCAGAAAATGAAATTAGCATCTAAAACCCCACATAATAGTTCGTACTAGCCCACACATAGTAGAAACTTATTGCTAAGTAATGTATGCATTATAGGGACGATCCTATGGCGTGTTTGTGTACAATCACATTTATAAATATTTTGTAAACACTTGTAAGTTTTTCAAAAACTAGACCAAATTCTTGATCGAACAAAAAAGGGCGAATAACTGCTGAGAATCCTAATGGATACAAGTAGCGCTTGAATGGATCGGTCACTACAACCTCCATATTCCTTCCCAACTACAAACTCAAAATTTCTGTGGTTTGCTGCAAAACTGGATTTTAGTAGACAGAAACGTAAAACAGATGATAGTAGGTAGTGAACTAAGAGGATTGATCACTATTACCCTCTCCATCCACTCACCCCGTTTATAATGAAAATTGAATTATGTTTTTACACTAAATCACAATCTTAACTCATCAAAAATAGAATGACAGAAATCGGTCGAGAGTTCTCGCTTCAGCAGCGCTTTAAAGGATATACTATTACCTTTTCCATTTCCTCCTGTCCGTAAAATTAGGATTTAAGAGGTTTTTTACACATTTAGACTAAAATTCTGATCGAGCGAAAGAAGAATCATGAAAAACGGTTGAGAATTAGAGTTTGAGTAGATTCGACAGAATTCATTAAGAAAATACCGGTTGTGTATCCGTTTCTTATCGGATAACCCATTCAATCCCTCTCTTCCGTCGCAAAATTGAGAATTTCGAACATTTCTCTTTTAAACGACCAAAGTGAAAAAATTCGGATTGTATAAAAAAAGAATCATGATAATCGGTTCAGAATACAAAAATTATCAAACCCCGAAATACACTGGTCTTTTTTCACGGATTCAGTCTTGGAATGGCTTGAAACAGATTTGCGTTGGGTTTTTCCGCATGTTAAGGTTGTTCTACACCTCCCCGGATCAACTCTAATAGGCAGCAAGTGTTGACGAAGCTATGCTCCATAGAGGGCTAATAAAAATATGGGTCCGCCCATTCTGAAGCTACGTTAGAAGATTTTACCTACGTAGTCGAGGAAAGTAGTAGCTTACTACATAAAATATTGAGTGAAGCATCAAATTGTATGAGTCGCTCGACATTTCATACTGTTATCTTTCTAAAATGTTCAGCTCTCCTGGTTTGGTCAGACCAGAGGATGGAGTGATGGATCCTGAAAAGAGCATAACGAGGTCTGTAGGTCGCACGAACTGGGACGAAAACCTGATAATACCGCTGAGGAACGAAGGATTCTCGAACTCGCCTCGGAACAAATCGAAATGGATGGATTCTTTGTATTGCTTGGCAATCTACACCAAAATGTATACCAGTTGGAAGACGTATCAATATTTTAATGACATCTGAGATACATTGTTCCTCTCGTGTACTCCTTGCGTCTCGGCTTCTCTTGACGATAGAATAATCCCATGATGTTCGTGCCCCTTGCAAATATCTTAACAAACAGTCTGTATAAATTATCGAGTGTATTTAATATGAGTGAGAAACGAAGTTTGTATTGTCTCAGATCAATGATGTACAAATAGGATAATCAGAACAAATAAGTTGTTTTCACAAGCCTACTAAAAATGTAGGTAACTGAGGCGAATTGTAATAATCCATAGCAAACGATTTTCTTCGTTGTTCAGGTAGATTTCATATGATAGAAGATCATAATACATACCAAACTTTTTGTATTTTCTCTAACGTTAAAAATGTCCCACACCCTTCCTGGATAGATTAGGTATAACTCGCGTCTTCTCTGATGAACCCTTGCTTCATAGGACCGTATATAAAACGAACAAAGTGCCGAATGTTTTGGTTTTTCGCCATTTTCTAAGTCCAAATTCAGTAGACAAGAAAATTTTCGGACTCTGCAGTCTAAAAAAAACACATCGATAGATTGATTGAATGAAATCAATTTATTAAAAATTCTTTCGGTATTTTCTCCACTCCTCACTAAATGATGACTGGACTGTGCTGCAATCAATCCAAACGCAAACTGTCTTCTGGTTCATTATTTTCAATTATGACACTTTGTAATCGACGAAAAAAAAGTAACCTCCAACAAAATTGTGTTGTTGGAACTTCGAAACTGCCGAACACAGTCAACGGAACCTAGATCAAAAATTACTATTATTATTGGGGTTCAGTTAGGAGGGTTAACCAGGCATCGACCTCAGTCAATCCTTGAGGGTTAAGTAGAAGGACTGAAAATTTAAAAATCTGAACATCGCCAACTATCAAGATAACATTGATTTTAAGCATCTTATTGTACTTTTGTTGTATCATTTTTATTTATTTATTTTTATTTTCATTATTTTTGTACATCTAACACTTTTATCCGTTCCCCGAAAGATCGGTGCTTATTGTTATAAATAATGATCAAATATACACTCCGTTTATTAATCATCAACTATCACGGTCTTGTGATCTGCGTAGTAGAGCTGTCTGAAAATAATGATAAATAAATCTGGACCCACCTGTTAAAATTAGCTGCGTTTTTTGTATTAGAAGTCATACAATATAGTTAATGCTTTTAATAAATCATTGACGTCATAGGACGATTGACATCGTCTGCTAACTTTCCTACTGACACTGTTGGTGGCTGTGCAAATATTCTTCAGTGAAGTATATATTTTAGTGTTTAGTCATTTGCACAAATGACGACGAAATACTAAGGCATGAAAATAATAAATAAATATTTCGAAAAAATAGAAATCTAATGAAGAAGAATAGCGAACAGTCATTCAAAAAAGAGATGTGTTAACTAATAACAGATTATCCGTTTGAGTACTTTATTGATGCAAGTTAATAATTTTGTAATAATAATAACGATATCAATTTCGTATGTACTAAGTTCATCGTTCCACGGAAGAGGAATCTAAATTTTACTAATTATTGTGAATTTCATCAGTGTTACACTACCCAGCTCGGTCATCGGTTACAATTCAATTGAAGAATGTAAAATGTAAAGAAAATGTTGTAAATAAACTATCTATTGCCTATATTATTTCATTCCTGTAGTAAGTAACTGGAGAATCTTGAATCTGTAATAAAGAGATTCTGTTTTGTTCTATTAATCATAAGCA
The DNA here is from genome assembly GCA_031894815.1 of Creontiades dilutus. NCBI lineage: Eukaryota > Metazoa > Arthropoda > Insecta > Hemiptera > Miridae > Creontiades > Creontiades dilutus. Next base: position 588,063 of record JAVIWC010000637.1, read on the forward strand.
AATGGAAAACGCATTGTTAGGTATTTCCTACTTTTACTGGACATCAACCTGAAATAAAACTATCTCAACATTCTCAAGTTTTCTTCTACTACAGTGCAATATTCACTTGGACAAGAAGGAAAATTACAACTTCTGTTATAGGTAAAGTCTCTTACTGTTCTTTTTCCCATGAATTTACTCGAAATGCCGTCAAGTTCATTTTTCCGAGTGGGCCCTCGAAAATGTGGGACACCCTATCTGAAGGATCGGAAATCCCCCTTTCTTCTCTTTCCGACGTCCTGCCAATCAATCCATCAACTCCCACTCCGACATTTCAAAGTCCTGACGAAGGTGATAGGGTCGGGATGCGAGAGCCGTCCGGCTGGAAATGGATCGAAGCACTCACTGACAGCAGCGGCTGCGGGTTTGCCAATAACCAAGTTACAGTCGAAGGCACCACACTCACCGTCGGTTACATCTCAAAGTAGCGGTGGTTTAACAGCTCAACTTGCGTAGTTACTTCCTAAAGAGCCGACTCCGCATCTTTTATACGGTTCTCACATTCCCTTCAGACGTTTTTATTTCTTGCCCCACTCTTCACTTTACCCCGAACTTTTAAATTCATACTGCTGGTCAATAAACTTTTTACAAATCCAACTCTCACACCGTAATGAAATTGTGGTTTCTACAGCCATAACTTGAACAAAAAACTTGATGATTTTATAATTACCATCTATACTATCCCTGAAATTACACCATATTATTTTATACAGTTGAAAGCATCGTGGGGTGTACATAACCCCAAAATGTTTATGTAGTCTATTTGTAATAAAGAACGGACATTTTGGAAAAGGGGGGTCACAAGACTAAGGAAGCAGACCTATATATAATTGATCTTCCGGAAAACGGCCAGGTAGGTTTTGATTCCAGAGAAGCTTTTCAATGCATGCAGGATAATTTACATTCGATTCCTCCGCTGTCTAGATTTAAAAAAGAACTAGAGAAATATTATAACGAGCAATAAGAGAACCTGAGAAGAAGAGAACTTTTTGTTTTTGATTATTTTTTAGTATATTTTTGTCTTGTGAATATGAACCAGAATAGTATTTTTATAGTAATTATTACTATTATAGCTATTATAGCTATCACGCGTTACCTATTTGTGGCAGTGTTACAATGCAACTCCTCCTCACAGCAAATGTCCTTGACTTACCGTGAGGATTAGAATCTTTCATCTATATTATTGTTGATGGCAGATCATTGCCTTCGTTCAAATAAATGCATTAGAAAAAAAATGCAAATAATTCCCAAAAATTAAAAATGGGTAGTTTTTTAATGTTTTCTATCGTCAATTATTCAGAAAAACTACAAGAAAATGTTACGTAAAATAATGAACAGTTAAACATAACTTATTCTGTATTGCCAAATAACTGAGAAAAATGAAATATTTTATAGTATACAAATTGTATTGTGGTAAATCCCTCTCTAAAACCAGAAAAACACCTCAACTTCAAGGAGCTGTCAGTTTCTAAAATGAAATGGCCAAGAATTGTAAATATTTGTTTGAATTATTTGTTATTTTCATCTCAGCCAGTCAAAACTTGGATATTAAAAAAACATTGACTCTTTCTTCAAAGAACAGTGCATTGTCTCTTAAAGAAACATTGAGACTAAATTTTCGTTTTACATAATATGTATTACACAATGATTACATATATATCACAAGATGTTATTATTTTTTTTAAATCAAAAACCCTCTTCCAAGGAATGTTTTCTCTAAAAAAATTATACCTACTTTCGAAGTCAGATATTTACATCGTATTAGATATCACAGGGTCTATTATACAGAAGCTACTAGCGCTCTCACCACAAATGAAAATCATTTTAGAAATATTCCCCAGCGGGAACAAAGCTTTGTGATGGATATTTTTAGTTGGCCCCTTCCCGATTTTAGAATCTGTCGCCTTGGGAGATGAATCAGACGCCTGCAAGCGTCTGGATCATCCTCTGGCGTGGCGGATCATTAACAATGCATCCAGCTCATTGGAAGGGGCAACTATACCATTCCATCACCCTCACAGGTTGCAATTTTTTTATTGATTTGCTTTTCTTTGATTCGCCCTTAATTTTTCTTCCCATAAACCGAAAAATTGGATTAATGACGCAATTAGTCAACCGAATCGAAAATTGTTGGCCAAATGATTACGCAATGTCAGTTCTGAATCATACTCTCTACATGTATTATGTATGTGTATGACACACCAGGCTCATGCTGATGTACTATAGCATACCATCTTATGTTTCAGGGTACTTCTGGCACATCACGGACATCCATTATGACGTCAACTATTCGGTGAAAGGAGACCCGAGAAAAAGTAAGCGGATTCAGCATGTGTTCTGTCCACTGTTTCTCCTTTTTTCCGTTCTTTCTCGTTTGTATTCCAAATTAAATGTTAATAAGTTAGAAATAACCAGAGTGGAGTTATAAAAAGGGAGAAAATGCGAGAATGGCCAAAGATTACTCACACGACTCAACGGAAGTGCGATAACATTTCTTAAGGCATACAGACAACAACCTCGCATGACGAGTGGTCAGTTTTATATGCTGGCATCAAATTTTACTGCGAGTGGTAAGGGCATAAAATTACCTTCGTGGAGAAAATTGAACGTAACGAGATTTGGTTCTTTTTACGGTAATCTTCGTTTGGTATTAACGGTCGGTCTGACCTGATTTGCCAAGCTTTCGTGTTCGTCAAGCCGCGTGTGTGCATTTCTTTCCTGGGTTGAAGGCTTCAGAAGCTAATGATTGCGCTCACCGAGGGTTACGAGTATTATGTTATGCATTGAGTCATACGTTCGTTACATATGAAGTTTTCCAGGTTAAAGATCGAAAAAGCCTCTGGGAATGAGGCTGTTTTAGGTCTCTCTAATGACTGTTGTAAGTCTTATCGTGACCTAACCTTACTGAAAAGCGTCTCCTGTATTTTTATGGACATCCCTTAGCGCGAGAAAAAGAAATACCACCCATGCTATGGAAAATCATGACAATCAAACTTTTTTTTTTTTTTTTTCGTGATTTAATAATTGCAACTGAAAAATCAAATACACTTCATCTAGCAATTTTACATATCAATAAAGGTACACTCCAAGAGGGTAGGTTTACAGCAAAACCTAGCCCTTTATTATATAGCTCAATTAATTAGCACTGAGTTCGATTGCACTTCTATTCACGCAGCACAACTAAATCCAGTGGTTTGTTTCGCTTGAGACGTCGGATTTCACCTTCGTTGTCCAAAACGTAGAGCATCTCCGGGTTCTCGTGTTTGTGGAGGCGATGTTCATGCTTCCTTGCGTATTTTGCAATAATTTCATAGACTATCTCCATCTTCAAATCTCGATGAATATCATTGTTTCGCATGTACCAAGGGGCTCCAACTATACTTGTCAGCATTTTATTCTGAAAGGTTTGGATTTTCTTAATATTTGATTTCTTGGCACAGCCCCAGATCTGTATCCCATAGGTCCAAATAGGGCGAAGGATCTGCTTATATATAACAGTTTGTTGTGAAGAGAGAGATGGGAATTCCTTCCCATTAGCCAATACATCCTTCTGTACTTGATTTTAAGTTCTTCTTCCTTCTTTTCTCTGTGTTTATTCCAGTTTAATTTGGAGTCAAGTGTCAAACCCAAGTATTTAACTGCTTCAGTAGGTATGCGGTATTTTATTCGAATTGATCTCAACATCCAAGATTGGGACTTTTCGGTTAGTAATCAAACTATGAAGGAAGAATTCATGTATACTACGGAAGTTCAATATTAAGTACAGCCCCTTCATTAACTGAACGGATTGTTGATTTACAAGTAATTCCACCCTGATGCGCTTTCGATAGAAATGTTTATTTGGTAAACACGAAACTATCTATTAGTGAAATCATCTGCCAGTTAAAACGGTTGAACACAAATTTACTACACATTTGGACATTTTGATGGAAATCTCGGACATGATTAAAAATTTAATGTGGTGGACTCATTGAACCATGAATGTGTTTCCGCGTAAATAATCTAATAATTCATTATTTGAAGCGTTTCGTTTCTCTGCTATAACGTTAGTGAAGCTGAAACGCCCTTTTTCATGTACCTACTAAATTGGTCAAAAAACAGAAAACCACAATTTCTAATTTTATTGAAAATCACAATTCAATAAAAATCAATCAATAATTTCCAATATTTTCTGATCCGACTACCGATGATAAAATGAGCGTAGAATTTTGGAAAATTAATCAAAAGGGTGATTCTCCTCAACCGTAAACAGACACCTTGTCCACTTGGGGATGAAGAAGAATTGGAAAAGTGTCAACCGTATTTAGATTAAAGCTGAAGATCAGTGTAAAGTCTCAGCAGTTCGAATGTAATACCCGATGTTACCCACCGTGTTTTTGAGTTTAATAAGCTCAATTACAAGGAAACACGTAAATCAATATCGCAAGAAATATTGATTTTTTGTCAAAACCAAAGATAAATGTTCTAATTTCGAAAATGATCAATGAATTAAAAATAATCGACCAAGCACGGACCCCGTTACTATCCGTAGTAATTGAACAGGCAGGTTTAGTACCAACTCATTATTACTACTTAGCTGATGGATTATGAAGCCCCTAAAGCAGAGAAAAAATCATTTCATTCGACCTCTCTGACAGTTGGTGAGGAAGTGATTTATTAGAAGGGAGTGTAAGGTGGTTGGAATGCTTGACAGAGAATAATGATGCTTCCCGTTTCTGTTGGATCCCCGTCCATTTGAATTAAAACTTTCGTATAGGCTTGCAACGTCGGAAAGGAAGTTTTCTCTGTTTGAACTCTCTAAATGAAAACTGGGGTTTCCATTGTGGCGCACGGCTTAGCAAAACTGGGCGTATCGCTGCGATGAACTGCAACAAGAATGATAAATTGTGGTAATTGATGTGCTAAATTGAATACAGCATTTTAACGGTCGGCAGAACTGAGTTGAGCTGGAAGCGAGATTCCTCACCTACCTTACGTAGGTGAAGAATTTGTTGAAAAACAAGGTTCTGGTTCAAATTATTGAATTCGAAATATAATAGTAAATACGGCGATAGTTATTGTTTGCTCAGGCGGAATAAATGACATCAACCCAACGGCCTCCAATATGGAAAGGCCTGTTTGTACTGTGTGCAGTGTTCAAGAACAGAAATTGTGAACATTCATAAACATGGTGCACTCGCTGTGCAAATACCCACCAGTAACGAGCAATGTTTGAGAATAGCGTTCGTCCGTGCGGGAAGAGGCTCTATCCACTTCCGTCTCTCTGTGTTCGGTATGTTTCCACAGCCTGGCTTGAGAATCCTGAAAAAGAGACCCTTCTCAACTGCTCACGGAGGACCTGAAAGAAACCGGTGGATTCATGTCAAATGCGCAAGAACTACTGTTTTTCGGCGGTCCGCTGACATTATAAATGCAGTCCTATTTTTGGTTTCCAAACTTTCGCAAACAGGTGTCAGTATAAATGAACCTCAGGGTACCACAATAAGGTGCCCGGTAGTGACCATTTCATCCAAATCCGTTCTCTATTCCCGGAGATTCGTATATTAACACCTGCACTAACTTAGGAATAAAATGTGCAAGTAAGCGTGACAGTAAATACTTATTTATTAACTCGCATTCATATTAACTGAAGTACCTAGGTAACGGCCAATTATTCCCTAGCCCAACTGCCTGTTTGGCCTTCATATGCGCAATAGTTAGGAACTGCTGCCAATCAACGATACCTCTCCTTCACTTGAAATACCATACAATGATTTGAATGGAAATACATTATGTGCAATATAGGTAGAAAAAACAGCCGAGATGATAACCGCGAAAAACTAATATGTAATAAATGAACCTCTCCTAACCATCCTACGGTGACACAATAGGCCTCCAAACATGAAAAGCTCGACGTTGAGCGCAGTACGTTTTCGTAAATAGTGATCTAACTTTTTTCTCGTCTTGTGTCACCTAATAACCCCCATCACTTAAGATTACAGCAACCAAATACAAAAAAAGTACACCATGATGAACTGAACCATAATTATTAAATAAACGCTTAATTTAGTGACGGAACTAATAATAAACAAACTGGTTCCAGTAGATTCGTTGATTTTGAGTTCTGAGGTCCTTAATTTTGTTGTACAAGAAGAAGAAAGTGGTTGTTCATGTTTAGTGAGAACCTATCTACAGTTCTTTGTTAATTTTTCCGTTGTTGTTGTTTGTATGTGTATCTTTATTATTAATTATTAATATGTCAATAATACAGTTTTATTTATTAATGTTATTGGTGGTAAGAGGAAAGACTTTTAAGCTGAAAAGGGGCAACCCAACTGACGAGTGCGAAATCACGTCAATCATTTCAGGGCACTGCCCCCCTAGCGCTCCTGGCGGTAGATAGGTAGGTGTCGGGTATGAGCCACATTGATGAAAGATGTCTGATTTCAAATAGTAAAAACATTGAAATTTGACCAAAGCAGCCTATTAGTCTCGGACCATCGCATGGGTCTACCAATCTTGGTTTTCAGATGTGCGATAATAATTATTGTTGCTTAATCAATCGCGAAAAAATTATACTTAAGTCATCAGTTTTGATACCATAAACAACTACTTCCCATGTTTGATAGGATTTACACAGATGGTAGCTTATATGAAACCATGTTACTGGATATTCATGACAAGGTATGCCCACAGGAAACTTCTATTGGTTCAAAGATAACTCACTTTGAAATTTCCCCAGGAGCTAACCCGCTTAATCAACGATGAACATTATTAATATCGCATTAAAAAACTGGATTTTCACTGTCACCACACATAAACAATGATCAGAACTTGAAAGTTGAAATTTCAATGGTGTAATCTCAAATCTTTAGAAGGCGTTTCCATATTTTCCCTAATCAAAATAGACAAAAAAGCTGACATTTGAATGAAAGCAGGGTGATTTAAGGTGAATCCCGGCTCTCTCACGTAACCTGTTGAAAGATATGGAATGACCTATGGCCTCGCGTGCAGAGTTTTTTGAGCTACAAGTTTCGATATCAGTTTCTGATTCGTACAAAGGGACTAGTAAAGGCTGTTGTTTGGACATATAGAATTGAATTACAACGTATTTTGGGTCGTCTCCTTCCTAATCGATCCAACGTACTAAACTACAAATGGGGGTCTTTTGTAATACCAACCGCGTCCAACATACGTAGATGATTGATTTATTGGGGTGACTACGGGCAAGTGCGTTCCTCATTATGCAAAGTTCAACTTTGACAGCTAATTCTGAGTGAATCAACTCACGTACCTTTTCAATTCTGCTACATCTAGCAGTTGATTATGAATCGAGTGGTTTGTAAAATATATTCTTTCAGAGGGTTTCTAAGGGGCAACAATTCGATTTTTCCCGAAGCACGTACATGGAGCGCACTTGCCCACTAACTACGGGCAATATTATTACTGAGGTTAATTATTCAATATTATTTGGGGTAAATAAGTATTCATTCACTATATTATTCAATTGAGTTGCAAAGATATTTACAATGTGTGACAGGTGATAGAGCGATTATTGAACATAGAGATATGCACAGGAACAATGTTTCAACCAAAATACCTATTTGGATTGATATTATTTGTCTACATTGTCACCTTTGGCTACATCGTTTAAATTTGGATTTGGGTTTTAACGCAATACCTTCGCTAAAAGACTTGATAAATTATAGATGTTTTTAATGAACCCGTCGACGTCTCCAAATTCATCGTCGAACATTCTTTCAGTGGGGTTTATTATTCAATTGGATTTTTTTTTCTACTAAGCTTTGGAGTGTGCGTGTTTCGCAGGATAGAGCGATTATTGAATTTCAGGAGGCACACAAATTTCAAATCGAATAGGTATCTTGGTTGAGAAAATCGTGCTTCATGCATACTGAAATTCAATAATCGCTCTAGAAACTTGAGATAAAATTCAGGAGATCGAACACTTGTGGAATCTTTTCACATTTTTTTATTTCATTTCTATGCCTAAATCGAGGTGCCCGCACTTGCCTGCATTCTCGAGAACGCACTTGCCGTTACTTACCACAGGGCAAGTGCGCTTTCGCTGTAAAAACCTAATTGTGACTTTTATTTCACCATGATGAACGAATCGAATAAAGAAACCGTAGAAGAATTGACTGGAAACGAAACAATTAGGAATAATGTGGGGAATATAATCCATAAAACTAATTTTACGTGACCAACCTTGAACTGTGAAACTAAGACGTATGAGCGAGGTTTGGTAAATCAGCCATTATACCTTTTATACACGGCTGCAAAACAGCTCAAAATATGATCAGGTGGCAATGAACACCTGGTCTAATTGAATAAATGGTTAGGAAAATATTGGAGTAGGCTGGCCTAACTTTTAACAGTTATTCTTACACAGAAATAACAAACCTCTGTGCGTTTGTCATGGCCGGCCCATCAGGAGGGTAGTTAGGCGGACCAATCAGCAACCGCCTCCGCTGTTTGGTCCACCAATCACATTAGACCCGGTCGGTATAAATAGGCCGCACCCGACCGGGCTAATTCATTCCGTCTTCAGCCTTCGACTCAAAACAACATACAACAATATACTTCACGATCTACCCCCGTTCACCAAGGAAGCGCAAGACTACCTTCCACCGCAACGGCGGCGATCATTACAGCGTTTTTTTTTTTTTTTACTCCTTGCAGTAACATTTTCATTTGAATATTAGTACAAACATTACAAAGATAGTTTTGCAATAAAAATGATGAACATTGCCACGAGATCCGACCTCGAACGTTATGGGAGGAGACAACCTTATTTGTGTCATTTGGTGAAATCAAACCTCTGATATAATTCCTTAGCTTTTCTGCAAAAATCAGTAATTTCAAGAGCTTTTAAAATGAGATTTCATCGAGAGAATCAAAAAGTAGTATTTTTCCAGAGTACTTGTCCAGTTTGTTGCAACTTTCCTGTTTTATTCAACGATTTTTTCCTTCGTTGAAACTCCATGAGATGATCTCTAGTGATGTGTTAGGGCAACTCGGAGAGAGATGAAATATTGCAACTGCCCTAGGAAAAAGGTCGCCGGAAAACTCATATCTATCAAAATCCATTAGCCCCCGTTCGGAGAAAGTTGGGCGGCCACTCGTGCCGGAGTGAAAATTAATAAGTGTGGATGGGAAGTCACCGTCGATACGTTCATCAGTCATCCGACCGAACGAGAATTTAATACATGGGAAGTTTCACCGCACGGAAAATGTTAGCCGACTTCACCATAATCTCTTGAATATCTGCTAAAATATGACACATCCATGTAGGTATATTATTTGAATACTACGAACCAAGCCAGGTCGCTACTCACCTGTATTCCATACCGTGTCACTATTGCAAATGTGTTAACATTGTTCTACCTGTAGGGTCATTCGATGATCCAGTAGCTGCTTTTTTGTACGAATAAGTTTAATTTATATTTAGAATATTGGATTATGTTAAACATTCAGCATTTCTGACCCAAAAAAAAAAAACGCTCTCATTCTAACAAAAAATCAAACAACGTTTTTATTTAATAAAGGCCTTAATTTCCGTTGGATATAAAATTAATGGTTTCTGTTACAAGGATAATAACGTTTAAGGGCTGCCAATTATTACAAAAAGGTCTATGTCCGCGCCTTGTCGGTGGGGTTGCGGTAAGAAACACCACCTACGAAAACACACAATTAATAATATTTTATTTGAATTATCTCTCTATCTGAATATATTTACATTTTACATAGATTAACTTAACTTGAGGAATTGAACCTAGGAATATAAAAAGGTTTGATTTAAGAAGGCTAGTTTATAGGGAGAGCTAGAAAGTAAGTCCCTTGAACTAGGTGATTCAGACAAATTATCACTTTCCTATTGGTAACGCCTCCAAAAATGTACTGGAGAAGGGGCAGTTGATGGTGAAATAGGGAGCCGATAAAAACTCGTAATGTACAGGTGAAAGATGTAGCTAATTTGCACAGGGAAAAACCCGGAGTTCATAAGACTTTTGGTTTCCCAAGGAATGAATGAGAAAGGAGTGGCTTTGACTTAATGCAAGGAATTTTCAATTGTATTTTTATGTGCTAGTGTAGGATAAGAAGTTGCTACAAGTGATAAAATGATAAAAACAAAGTTGACCGGGTAATCGGGGAGAGAAATGAGAAATGGCCGGTGACAGTCCTCACACCACTTAGTATTGGAAACCTAATAAAGAGCGAAAATGAGGAGTTTTACCTGTGTTCAAAGCCCTGGTTTGAACAATCCACAATCAACGTTTTCATAACATATTGTTCTTGAATTAGCTTATTCTAAAAGGAAATTCAATCTGCAATAACTGCCAAATTGTTTTGATAGTCGAAAAATGTTTGTAGTTAGTCACACTGCCAAAAACATGAAACAAGGATTATCTAGGAAATTTTATGAACACTTGGAAAAAAAATCTACGTTCTGTAGTCTCAATGTGAGTTGTATAGAAAAATTTGACCGAGAAAAGAGTTTATCTATTCGAAAAATGCTGTTAACGCAGATCGATGCAGCGTTTCTATATTAAGATGGAGCGTTAAAAGTATAAACCGATGAATTATTCATTGACAAAATGAAGATCCAAGGATGTTTTATTGCACATGTGAAAACGCTGTGGGGCTCGAGAGGGAGGAAATTTATTGGGGAACATCCAAGCTTGAACCATGCGAAATAGGGAAATTTCCTTTGATTTATTGAGCGGCATTGATGGTACATCTCGTTGTTTTCACTAGTAAAAGTTGAAAACGAATTTGTTAATAATACATGATTGATAACCGTTTTTTTTCTCATCAGTGCGTAATTGGGCATGTCCTATAAATAAATAAGGCTTGTCGATATGAATTACTGTCACGAATGGAATAAAATATACAAATATGGATCTTTCAGAAGAGAATATCTGGTGCGAATATATAACGAACTTGTTTGCATGTGAAAGTGTAAATTGAATGACGAAATTACGAGTTAGATGGAAGTATAAAGTAGGGTACACGGGCGAGAAAGATGTGCGTTCAAGAAACGCAAGATTTGATCTGCAGCTGACGTTACCATCTCTTGGAAAACTGACTTACTCCTTTCACTGATGTTGCGAGGATCACAAATACCAATTTTCGAACCACATCAGTAGAGGCGGCCTGAGGATGCGATCCGCGATGCATAAATATAATATTTCTCCCGAGCCCTTCATATTTTTTCTAACCCGCTTTTCGAGGCGCTGTCTCGCCTATATCGTGATTCACAGGTATACTCTTTCCCCATAAGATGAGGCTGGTGGGTACTATCGCACAACTAGTAGCGCCTCACCCCTTGCGGATGCTCACCTTCCGGAAGCCTCGAATTTATTTCAGGTTGATACCATCTCCCATTTAGCGAGAAAGGTTCGCCTATACGTACGACCTCTTGGTGGAAGGTGGGACAAGGGAATTTTCCACCCTCTGGACCTTTATTGAAACAAATTTCTCAAGTATTTTGAACTATGGATACGACTTCCCCAATACTGAAATATGTGACCAAACTTCTCCCTACACTTTGAATATCGGGTACCCTGCCATAACTTATCAACCTGGATGGTGCGCAGTGTGCCCTCTGTGCGCAGTTTGAATCCTCCAAAATGATGTTTGAGTTGTTTTACAATCAGAATAACGACAGTCGAATAGCAATATCACGAATAAGGTTAATTTTACTGGTCTGTGATGCATGAAATACTGGGACGACTCTATCTCCTATTTGTGTATGATCACACTATAAGCACCTATGGATATTTTCAAAACTAAGTAGACAGGTTATGAAGCTTATTAATTGCAAAACATTGAAGGGAAAATCGAGCTGCTTCTTGTGTAAAATTCTTGTTTACCACCTGATGGCCATTTCTAAAACATTCACCTTTTTCTGTTTTAGTAGTGGCCAGGTAACTTCTCATCAACAGAAGCCGCTATTTCAAGCTAACAACCATCTAAACATGATTACCCACTTCATAACATGGACACACTACAAAAAATACCTAACTTGAACATAATTATATTCAAAATATAACAAAATGTTTACACTTACTCCGTTAACGAGAAGCTGTACGATACAGCCGAACACACGAGGAAATTGGAGACGGCCATATTGAGAAGTTGACCACAATTTCCAATGATGTTCTGCGCACTCCTAGTTCAACCTCTGACTACAAGATGGCAAGAGCTGTACCTCCTGCAACTTTGAAGCCACTAGGAGACCAGGAATCCTTATATCTCAAATATAAACTTTAAAATGACCACTACTGGAGCAGTGACCACTACCGGTGCCGTTACCTTAGATCGAGTTTTTATCATGACAATAAAGCGAGGAGCGCTCGAAACGATCGACTAATTTTTTACTCAGCGTTTCATTTTCTACAAAATCTGGGAGTGCGGCAGTAAATGTTAAAGCCACACTGCATTTATTTAGTTGAAATTGTACATTTTGTACGACTAAAATAACAGAGGTTCCCTCAGTTCCATTCAATATGTGGAAAGTTTAATTCAGTTTGAGATTGCTCCTATTATTGTATTTGATAGCCCCAAGAACAGTTAACCAAAATGTCAGGTAACTGTTATTATTGAAATTTCGTTTTGAATTGTTATTGCAATCTTTCTTCAGCAGCAAATACTAAATTCCCAAAAATGCCATTACTTCAGCGGGGTCCGATTTTCTAACATTTTGCTTCCTAGATGAAGAACCTAGGTGAAGAACGAGATTACCTCCACTGTTCAATTTTGAATTTGTGTACATGGTGATCATATCAATCATGTCTGGGTTTATTCGGAAAGGCTGAATTTTGTACATCAGAACAATTTGTGGCGTAATTTTTTTCTCAAATATTCTTTTTGGGGCGTTTAGCGAATTTACTTTGAAGGGGAGTTTTCTTAACGCTCTTGTGTTGCAACGACTTCCTTGATTTTTTCTTTTTGGAAATTTTACTTTCATAACTATACGTGAGAAAATATTCATTCAGATCTGATATTTCATCTGATGGATCATGATCGTGCTCGCTTCCAATCGTAGGTTGCTGATGATGAGATAATGACGGATGACGATCAAAACACGTGGTTTTGGTATCACAAAAGTCTTCCACTATCTCAGGAATGTATTGAATGTCACTGGAATCAATTTCAGGCGAGGAAGCATAATCAAATTCATCAATACGAGTATGTTCCTTTGGATAATTATCGGAAGCATCATCGTTATCCTCCTCGCATTCATCTTCTGAAAGTTCGTCCAGGGGGAAATTATTTCACGGTGCGACATATCAACACGGGTGGCGCATAGACTCTGCCAGCTAACGATTTTGGACAAAAATAAGGCTAGAGCAAGCGACAAAAGTAACTCAGATCGAGGTCACCATCATAAACCAATCTTAAGAAGTGGTAGGGAGGTCGGTAGGAGGGGAGCCAAACAACTGGCCCGTTTTCAATGATTCACAATAATTTTCCTGTCTCTGGCGTGAAATACTCGTACAACCTCATTGCAGTAGTCCAACGTTATCATTACTTCAACAGCTACTTCGATCATTGTTCGATCTTCTTCATATATCCGTCTAGACTGGGTGACAGGCCCAAAGTATATAATTTAAACGGCTGAGAGAAACTCCTAATCGTTGCAAATTTAAGTGCAATTAAGGCTTTAACGCAGCTATTACACTCCTCAGGCGGTTTATTTACGGCTGCGTGTTTATGGAGGCGTTAATACTAAGTACGCTCTTTCAAATTAGATACAGTTTTCCACTCATAAAAGCTTGAAGTGCAGCCTCATTAGGAAATATTCCTTCACGTAAAATGATCATTCCTATTTAGTGGCAGGACTAAGTTTAATCTTGAACCTCAACTGGGGTTAATAAGAGTTATGTAACTCAATAGGTCCGAAAATGGGGGAAAAAGACTCGTAACCAAGGTTTTTGCAAACTTGTGGGTCTTTTGGCAGACTGCTGTCCGTTAATATAACACCGTAAGAAAAGAGGTAAAGCGGAACAGCATAACACGTCCTCTCCTACTGTTCTGCTACCGAGTCAACTAGATTCTGGCATTGTGGAAAGGCATTCCAGCTTGAATATCTCCTTCACTTTGTGAATGAATAGGTTATTAAAAAGGTCCTGAACCGAAATGGGGAAAGTATCACAAGTAGATATTAGTCTTTTCACTTACCAGGGGTTCCTCAGTGAGGAATCCTCAAGTTAGAGGAGACGCTGTAACTCCAGATCATAGGTATCCCAAGAATGATAGCACTACGCTATCATCGTCCAACAGTTCGGTACCCAAAGTTCTTTGGGCCTTACATCATTCTACTTTTCTTACTTCGATTGAAAAGGAGGTGTTCCACCGAAAACGTGTACGAGGACGTATTCGCCTGGATAGATGTGAGGACGTATTGAGCTTTGAGATGATATCTCAAAAAAGATGTTTGCCAAAATACTTCAAAGAAGAGTTGCCGTGATTTGGTGGTTTGGGTTTCCTCAGCCACTATCCAAAGTTTGCTGAGAGCGGATAATGATAATGAAGGGATTTTATCACAATATGTGAAGTGATGGATAATTAAGAAACTTTTTTTTTTCAAATTCAACTTATTGAGCCTACTTATTGGGTAGATGGCAATACAATTAATTGCTTAAAATATTAACAATGTACAACACAGAAATACAAAAAAAGTTGGTAATCGATTTGACAATATCGATTTTTGACAGTCTACTTTCAGTATAATGGCCTTTCAGAGCTGTACTGGAAACATTATTATTGTCAGGACATACGTTTCACTCCTATTCAACAGAGAAATCAAACCGGTATCTGCTACAAAGAGTTGGCTGGGAGTCCGTTTGATATTTGGTTCACAATAGCCGCGCCGATTCCATGGACGAGCCAGCCACTCACGCTCTGGCATTGTTCCATATCGGGAGTCGTGGAAGAGTTTTTAACTTGATATTTCATTCCGATATGAACACAACAGCGGCGGGAGTTTAACGTTTCAGACAGTTTTTACCTCGAGTACCTACCCAAACTATTTGTCCTCCGCCGCTGTCATTCCTAACCGCCGCACGTTTCCAATCTTCATGATTCGCGAGCTGGACCCCGTTTCATTCCACTGGCGACCAAAGGGCCTAAGGGGATAGATATTTTCATTTGAATTGGACCCTTTGAAAAGATGATTGTAATTCCTTTCTGGCTAGATACTTCTATCATACCATAGATACTGCTATGCTATGGAGACCTCTTTCAAGTACCTAGGTAATTAGTAAAATGTTCAAGATTCAAAAAATGACATTAAGGGCATTGTTCAATAAGCCCAGACGCCATCCCAGCAGTACATTATTTTACTATGGTAACTCTCCACCAATTGTACACATTAAAAAAGCTCAAACTAATCCGTAAACACAAAAGTATAAATTTTGCTGATGTGAGCGGTAATCAAAATCATACAGACTCAAGTTGCCGAGAGTAAAAAATGCATTTGCTCAAATGACGACAAAATAAAGACGCATGCAGATGGCCAATAAAGATTTTGAAAAAATTAGAAATCTTATAAAGATTCAAAAAAAAGCTTGTAAAATAACTAGAGATAACCCATATGAGTACTTTAAGGAGTAAAATTAATGATTATATAAAATAAGCCGCTATACAAATGGCGTATCTAAAAAGTACATCATTCCATGGAAGTTGAATCTAAATTTTAGGTAGGTAATTTATAAAAATTAGAAGTAAGAACAACTCCGGGCTGGGCCACAGTGTTCGGTACACTATCCAGTTCGGTCACAAGTCATTAATTAATTGAACAGTGTAGTAGAAAATTATGTAAATGAACGATCTGTCTATCTATCTATCTATCTATGGTTCTCCATGCAGCAAATATTAACTAAAACTACCACTCCCGCAGTTATACCGGGTTTGCATCTTTAAAAAAAAGAAGAAAATTGAAAGTTGCGTGTGGCTCTTGGTATCTGCATATCGATAACATGGATGTTGTGATGGATATGGTTAGTTGATGGAATTAAGTTAGTATTCTTGAATCCGTCACCTTGGGGGATGAATAGGACGCCTTCAAAGGCACGGGTCATCAACTGAGCGTGGCTGGTATTACCGCATTCAGCTCAATGGAAGGGGCACCTTTACCATTCCACCACCTCACAGTGCATAGATCTTTAAAATGTCATTAATAATTTTAAAATATCCTAAATCTTAAAAGACGTAACAGCTTGTTACGATGATTCAAGAGACAAAAATGGTAAGGGACACATTCCCGTAGAGATCAACATATTCAAATGGTTATAAACCACGGAAATTATCTTATAGGATCATGCCAGCAGTTTAAGTGACGTTCTATGAATTGGGGCCACATATAGATATAATTATATGTCAAACGGAACCTATATTGACATTTTTTTTCTCATTGATACCCTTCATTACCATTGAATGTATTTATTAAAATTCTATAACCCCCCAAAGAATTGGAAAAACCTAATTCTTTCGCATGCAAATCAAGCAATTCAAATGTAACTTTCATCAACTAACTATTTCGCCAAGTAAGGATAAGTGCGGTGGTCAATAGTTAAAATAACTTAATACTCTAAGTGCTCCCGTTTTCCGGGGTTCCGTGCCCTACTGACGTTATTTTTCTAGGTTCGATTTACCGCCGTTCGGTTAGTTTTTGACGTAACATGAAACCCTTTCATACTGGTGTTATGCAATACAGTAATACCTAACCAGTAAATCTAGAGTAGTTCCGGAACCGCACCAGTACGTGGAGGAAGCCGAGATAGGCAAACCCACTACGAACTATTAAAACACCATGCGACGCTACTGGTGGATCAGAACTACATTCTTCTCATCGGTTTTTCCATACATAATAACCCTTAGGAGGGTTATTACACAAGGTGTCCAGCATATGACCCAAGACACGTGTTCTACAATTTCCAACAAAAAGTGCCTCCTATAGTTTTTTCTTTTTAGAGGCCTCGTTTTCAAGTTCTTTCACTTTTAAGATTTTTTTCGTGTTTTCGACCTTACGTCACTAAAACAGCCGTATCTCCCGGGTTTTTAGAATTATTTGCAAATTTAAGGACACCGTTGGAAAGAGCATTAAATTCAAATCATCGTCTCAGTCTTTAACGGTGATTCTTTAAAGGGAATTAAAGGATGAAAAATGAGCCTGAAAAGTAAATTTTGTTATATTTTGAAGAAAAATCACTTTTTTTATGGCTCATAACTCCCCTTTAATTTGAATGATACGTTTAAGCCTGTAAACCAAACAAATGCGCAAAAGTCTGAGCTTTCCAATGGCATAATGATTCGTATTCATTATTAAGGGAACTTTTTTGAGAAAAATTGATATTGTATACAAAATAGCGAGTGTTTTCGATCACATTTGAGTTTTTTTTTTTTTTTTTTTTTTTTTTTCACAAATTTTCAAAATATCCTTGCGGATGTTCAGGATCACTCGTCTGCGAATGGAGTCGACCGCATAACGAAGGTCACGATGGTTCTGGCGGATCAGATCCCCACAATCCAGATTTCGGTCCACAAATGACAAATCGAATCAATTCTGACCTCATGTACCTCGAATTTCAAGTTGCATTGCATTTAGAGATTTTGGTAACTACTTTAAATTACAAAAATAAGCTCATATGATTTCATCTTATCAACATGAACTTATTCAACGTTTCAATAATTACTTATATTGTATACGTTCATAAGTTACAGATACTAGGAAGGGCCACGCCCACTTGGCGGCCTTTTTCTGTATAGGTTTGTGTTTACTCGACCCTAAACATTCTCCCCCCCCCCCCCCCCCTCTTATGATAATGCTGCTGGGGGGGAATCAGCGGGATTGAATCTAAAAAAATCAGGGCCTCCCCTTTCGCCCAGAAATTCGTTTGGAAGTAAATAACATCGGATCCCGAATACATCGGAACGGACGACGGCGGCCCTGGGGGGAAGGGGGAGTATATTTATGTGAGTATGTACTCGTGTGTAAGTTAGGACATGCACGTACATCGTTGTGGGCGGAGCGAATTTCCTGCTCCCCTCACAACACACATTTCCGCCGATGTTTCGCCGGGCTGGCCGTTGGATAACTAAATAATATGCAAAATAAAATGAGTTTTACATGGGCGGACAGGCTTTGTATTCGAGTAGTTATCCGTATTGAACGTTCTGGTACGAAATACGAAAAAAAAATCCTTTTCAGAGAGTAATTCATTTGGTTCCGTTTCAAAACGGTCAGGGAACCATCCTGTAGAACTACAATAGAGCTTTATTCAGAAGGACTCCTTGCATGAGCAAGTTGTCCCAAACTTCAAAACACAGAGAATTACTGCACAGAGGTTTGTTATTCCTGCATTAGAACAACCCTCCAATGTAAATCACTGATCTATGTATACCATTTCCAAGTCAAATCCAAGCTTTTCCAAAACAAATTCAAACTTTTCTTCATCGAAAGGGAAACGATGAAAAATGAGCACAAGCCCTAAATTTAGTACCAGAATCTGGTACTTGCTTTAGATGAATCTGATGCTTCACAGTGATTGCGGACTTGGCTGAAAACAATACTCCAAACGCATTGGGTTATACCGGGTTTGTATCTCTAAAAAAAGGAATAAAATAGAAAGATGTGGCTCATGGCATTTGCATATCGATAACATGGATGTTGTGATGGATATGGTCAGTTGGTCCTTCCCGATTCTTGAATCCTTCGCCTTGGGAGATGAATCAGACGCCTTCAAGCGTCTGGGTGATCCTCTGAGCGTGGCGGGCATCACCGCATTCAGTTTAATGGAAGGGGTAACTATACCATGCCATCATAACCACCTCATAGCACGTACCTACACATAAAACAAAACCATGTTCTGTTAAAAAAAAAATCAACATTAACATGGCTATTCTTGCTATGTATGATACTCATTTAAGGCTTGTTCATATTTTTCGTCATTTCCCTAACAATGGTTGGAAACGCGATATATTCGTGCGATAGGTACCTAAGCTCCCGGGTCTCCTTACCAGGAGAGTCTGGAGAGAACCCGGTAGAGCCGAACATTGCCGATCCGACGATTGCCGAACGTTCCTTTTTATTTATCGCAGTAACCTAGTGATGCCTAGTGACCTAGTAGCCGATACACGGGTTGAAGCATTCTGATATTCATGAAACTAACAAGAACTTCACAGGTGATGTTTCACAAACCGAGACGTGGTCTGTTTTTCGATTTCAGCTTTCCATGCAAAGAAGGCAGGTTCATTCTCAAAAGTAGGGCTCTTGGTAGAAGACGAGAATAGGTGACCCCTTCCTGATAATACCGTCGTCATGTTGAAAAACCCGACGTCTCTTATCGATATACGTCCACGTTTTCGATGTGTGTTCTGTCTAGTTTGCTGGTCTGGATGCTCGCTTCGCTCGCATTTCAAAAACAGAAAAATTTCCTACATCAATCCTTCTAGTAATCAGCTGGACAAATAGATCAGAATGTGTTAAGACGTGTGCCTCTGCGTATTAAAAATACTTTTATCGATATAGTGGTTGTGAAAATCATTCCATAATACTGATTCCACTCGCTGATATATACTGTATATCGATGAAAGTACACATCGATACATGTTCAAAAGAGGTAGAGCGTCACCTATTCTCTACTTCAGTCCAGGAAACAGACTAGGAATAGATGTGGAATACATATTCTCGCTGAAAACGTATGGAATCAAAATAATGCCTTCACGACCAGCTTAGGCTCCTGATAAATTCTGCCGTCCAAAGGAGAAAGCAGTTTCACCGGAAAACCAATTTTGGAAAAATCGAGATTTTGCGTTTTATTCCTTAAAAAACCTCAATTTGGATTGAAAACAGACCACGTCTCGGTTTGTGAAACATAAAGCACCTGTGAAGTTCTTGTTAGTTTCATGAATAACAGAATGCTTCAACCCGTGTATCGGCTATAAACCCTTTTAGGAGTTCACTCCAATATCCACGTTCACTGCATCACTAGGTTACTGCGATCGAAACAAAAAAAAATTGAATGTTCGGCAATAGTCGGATCGGCAATGCTCGGCTCCACAGGATCCTCTCCAGACTCTCCTCTCCTTACCTCGTCCAGTCCCAAAAAAGGACCCCATTTACATTGTAGCACGTTACATCTATTGGGAAAGAAATTAGACACACGGTCCTTCAGCTGATTATTGATCCCCATACCTTGTAATTAAATACTACTCGTTCAAAGGCAGTTGGATGACTTCGTCTTAAATATCACTTCATGAACACCAACATTTACCATTCCCCTTGTGCGACACAGAAGCTGATATCAAAACTTCAGGTTTCAAGGGTTCGATATCCTTTGACAGAATTGAAAAGTCCTGGATTCACCACTAATCACGATGTTACCATTCAAATGTCAGATTTCTATGTTGATTAGGGCTGAAGCCAGTTTTTACGTTCACTCAGTTGTTCAGCCCTCTTCAAATTTCACATAGAACCATTCATTTTAGCAAAAAAATACAATTGCGTACTATTGGGAATCGTGCCTGGTGCTTCAGAGCCAGCTTCTTGATGACAGGTTCCATGTGGGTAAGGTTCTGGGGCAGTCTCCTTCATTCACGATTGAATGCGGTATGTAACCACCCTGAATCCTCGCTCGTCATGGCATAGATGTAGGTATACGTTTAGAATAGGAAGAAAATAAGAGGTCTTTTGGTTTCGCTCCATACTCCAGGGTAGATGTTTATTTATTTATTTATTACACGGCAATCGCCAATTACAAAAAGAAGGTGTACTACTACATAATAATGTAAATCGAAATTAAATAGTTCTACAGACAGGTATTAAAGAAAAACAAATTCAATATGTGTAATTCGATAGCTACTAAAGAAAGTTTATAAAAAGTTTAGTTTAGTGAAGAAAGTTTACTTGGAACAAAAATTCAATGATCCTATCAGCAACCTGGAAGCTCTGTTTCGACTATCCTTTCTTCATTTTCCAACCAAATCATCAGCAGGGAAAGCAATTTAAGTGAGAGGATAAAGTAAAACGTTGGTCTTAGCAAACTATTGGAGATTTTCCTTTGAAAATGAATGCGGAATGAGAAGATTAACAGTGCAGCAAGGGCCTCTACCAACTCAACAGCAGTCTGAATTGATGCATGGATGGTGTGAGCAAGTTCCCACTCACCCGTGCTCTGCAGAACCGTAGGTAAACACATGTTCTGTGAACTCTGACATTCCTAAGGGAAGAAAACTTCGAGGAATTGTGCAGATGTGAGGGGAGTGCAAAGTTTCATGAACATGTGTTAACTTACGGCTCTGCAAAGGACGGTTCAATGAGATTCATTGTATTATCCTCTCACACACCGCCCTTCCTCTGTAATATCTGTCCCTAGTTGTTTAATCGCCTCGTTCCTGTCAAAGCGCGTAGCTCTACCACCACCCGTGCGCACCATCTGTACCTCTCGCAGGTGGGGCCTTGCGAACTTACTCTTTTCATAACAGGGTATTTTTCGTCTAGAACGTTCTGACTTACTCGCCTGGGCAAGCTTACAGAAAACACATACGAGGTGGTGATGAATTCTTGACTCATACAAATGAAACCGTTTAGTTGGTAGATTCTTCCGTCTCACGGAGGTTCAATAACCGTTCAAAAAAAAAAAAAAAAAAACTCTCATCATCTACCTACAGGGTGGTCGTTTGATGGGTTCGTACATTTTTTCTCGAGAATCTAAAGTCACGTTCGAAAAGAATTATTCGTACTGAAAAAAATTGGTAAGCCTCAGAAAATAATGTGCCGAGGTAATGTTGCAGAAAAACATTTTTAACACACAGAGTACTACGAAGGAAAAGTTGGCTAAGACTTTCTAAATTAGTTTTGTCTTATTCTAGACCAAAGACTGACATTCAGAGACCACATCAGCGCAATTCTACAGAGATGCCGACACCGACTAAGATCGCTCAAGCCACTCCTTGGCAAGCAGTCTCCGCTCACACTCGACACCAAGCGTCTCATTTATTTGCTACTTATTCGACCGATTTGGGAGTACGGCTGCCAGATTTGGGGTGGAGCTTCCGACTCTCAGGTGCAAAGAATTCTGACCTTTGAAAATAGAGCCCTGAGAGTGATTACTAATGCACAATGGTATATCCGTAATGGCAACCTACATAAAGACACTGAAATCCCTCGGATAAAAGATGTATTGGAAGCCTCATACTCCCGATTTCACCAAATTTTACTCACTCACCCCAATCCTCTCGCGGCTGGAATCGTACACATGATTCCCCCGGATCGTACGAATAGACGCCTAAAACGAAAGCGCCACACAAACCTCCTAACGGCAGCCGACTAGAAGAAAAGAAAAGCAACCTGCTCACTACAGTCCCTATCAAATAAGAAAGAGCAATATTATATATAAAATAATACTACCTCATGTTCTGTTTATATAGGTATCCTCTTAAATGGGAGAAAGATAATAAATCATTATTATCTAAACTGTAATGCTTGTTTATGGCAACAAAGTTCTATTTAGTCTGAGAAAAAAAAACGTCTGCCAAGTGGGTGTGGCACATAGCTTCCTCGTATCCATAACATGACTGTATAGATCATTGAAAATTATTATTGACTAAAGAACTTCGTTCAATTAGGCGAAGTAAATATTGAATTAGGTAATATTTATTGTTATGCAGAAGCATAACTTGAGAGATAGGCATGTTCAACTATTGACCAACTGTAAAATATACCTAATAATAAAAATTGACATTGACGCTGAATGGATAGATGACTGAAGTGATAAATAATTATTTTGACATTTCTAAAGAAATCGGCCAAGAACTCCCGTAGTTATGCTTGTGGCAAGGATTTCACATTTGCGCTATTATTGATCCGGGGCTCATGAAACTCATAGGGAACCATCTACACATCAAACCGAACAATCCCTGAAAATTTCATCGAAATTGGTCAACAACTCCCGGAGTTATGCGCGTAACAAGGATTTCGTTTGCGCATGCGCAGAGGCTGATATTGATCCGGGGGTCATGAAACCTATAGGGGACCATCTACACCCCAACCCGCACAATCCCTGAGAATTTCATCAAAATCGGACTATAACTTTGTGTAGTTTTGCCCGTAACAAAGATTTGCTGACACACAGACAGACACGGAACCAAAATTGTTCAGAAAGGTCTAAAACGGAAAATGCGAGTGGAATTTTTGATTTTGGAGACAAAAAAATTGTCACATTCCGGAAGTGAAAACAATGCTTCCGCTACCTTGGTAGACTCGGAAGCAAAATAGTTCCCAAATACACTAACTAGAACCAGGGGTGGTGGCCACAGGGAGGGGGGGGGGAGCTATGACGTAAACTGCGTCATTGAAGTTCTAGGAGGGGTTCCATAAAAACTTTTGGGGCGGTAAAGTTGACTGGAACAGTGTTTAACGTGACAACATCCACGTTACATCACTAGATAGAACGTAAATAATAATGAACCTATTAATTAATTTAAATACGGTTTGTTTTTCTATCTGAGAATGTATAAATGACAATGACAGTGCTCAAATGTTGTCAAAAAATGTTTGTTTGGGGGAGGGGGTACCAACTTACATGGGGTAAGCTGGTTCTAAGTTGGTGGAGGGGGGCGTCATGAAGCTTAGAGCGGGTGGGCATTCCTGATGGAACCATTGTCGTTTTTGAAGGATTTAAAAATGTTCTGGAGGTGGATTTACCTGTAGACTGTAATGTTCCCGTTCCTATAATATGAAACTCCGAATTGTGACTTCTAGGTCCTAAGGAATAATCTACATCGATTCAGCGAGTCACAGAAATAGGAATGACATTCATTCTGAAGTGTTCCGATGGAACACTGCGTTCCTGCACTTTTCCCTGCTTTTGTACCTTTTTTGAGCATTGTGCTCCATTTCCACTGGTGCTGCTGAGAGCGCAGACCTCAATTAGTATTTAAATGATAGATTAAAATTGCGATTCATATGCAACAATCACAAAGGGAAAACTGTATGCGATGTCATATTCTGTAAGTGCAGTGTATGTTGATTTTTTGCTCACAATATTTTAAGCTGCAAAAGGTGACAATGGAGAATGACCTTATTTTCGAATGACCTGCAGTTGTGAAATAATCCGTCGGCATGTGTCATTTGTCACCAAGTTGAACGAACGGTGCGTTGAATGAGAGCGGATATAAAAAAAAAGTTGGCGGTGTTTCGAAATGGATTATGCAGAAGGGGGAGTTAAAAAATAAAAGAAGCCCCGGAAAAATGGAGAGCAGAACTAAAAAAAAAGGGTATAATTGAACCACGTAACGTTGAAGAGCGGATTTATCTGGTGGGAGAGAGAGTGGAAAATGTGTGTGAAAAGGGGGGGTTGGGTCGGCCTATCTGGGACATAGGGGTTGCAAATCGAAACGAGTGCCTGCGAGGTATATTTCACAATGGGGCTGGGGACACTCGAGCAAAGGCGTCATCGCTGGGGTGAACCGTCGCATTTCGTTTGGCTTCCCTCCCGCATGGACTGAAGGGAGGGACTAATGAATTTATGGCCGAATTTCACAAGAGGTAAAAAGCTATCGTTGTTCAAACTAGAGCTGGGTGACAGTTGTTGGAGAGATTTACAGCAGGTAGCATTCGGGGGAGGAGGAAGTTTCCGCAAGTAAATCCCACAATTCGTTTTCGTAGCGGGACGACGACGGTTTCATAAAATAAATAATCCATGACACTAATAGATACGAGAGCCCCTATAGGTGGAAACTTGAGAGCCACGACTCCTATGCGCACTGGGGTATGTGTGCACATTGTAAAGTACAAAGACAGTAACTTCTTTTGGAAAGCTTAATTTTTTGGCAAAATAATAAAGTTTTAATCACATTGGTAATGAGTGATATCTTCTGGAATAATATAAATTCTTGTGAAAGCGTAAACATGTACATCATTTCTAGAAAGGTTTAGGTGGAATAAAAAGTTAAGCTTTGACCTGCATTAAGCTCTTCAGACAACTGATCCGTTCGTGGGGAAATCAGCCTATTTCAGTTTTGGTAGACGAAAACGGTCCTGCAGTTGTTGAAATAATAATTATTGTACAAATTACTGAAATTTGTTCGTATAGTATGTGCTGCTTAGTCGCTTATGAGGCAAAGCCATTTCGGTTACCCCATTAAGTTATTAGTGATATAACGGGATATCATAAATGAACCTGTTGGTAGTCATTACTGATTGCCGCACTACATACTCTATAATCCATGTTATATTGCTAATATGTGACAACTGGGATGTTGGGGATGAACTAATTGCCCCTTCCGAGGCCGATATGCCAGTCACCCCTAGAGAATACCCACGAAGGTAAAAAGAATCAGATTTGTGTTTAGGTGCAGTAGTTTCATGAAACAGGAAGAAGGAGCTATCCATGCCCACTACATTTTTGGGGGTTTCAAAAATCAGAGGGGGGGTTGGGGGTGGCTAGGGGCTTTTGGATTCTGGAACGTGGTCTGAATAAACGTTTAATTTGCAAGAGAGTAATATCTAAAAGGAATTACCCAACAGGCTTATCGGCCCTTTTGAGCAAATGAGACGTCAGACCAGATTGAATGTTTACAGTAAGTGGTATTTGGCTTTACAACCAAATAACAAGGAAGTGCTGGAATGGACTAGTTGCTCCTTCCGAGTGATAAGGCGGTACGCCTGCCACAACCAGAAGATACTCCCGTAGCTAGAGAGCGTTTACGCCCTGGGAATGCGGTTTCAAAAAATGTATTTGGCAATCATCTATCACTCTGTATACTTCGGGAATTTTTATCACAATTCAAATTTGTTCCACAGATTGCTGGCGGACGCACAACAGCGAGGGTCTGCCCCACAGAAGGCCAGGAAGATTTGGTGACTACAACTGCGATTCTCCGTGGGCCCTCGTCGAATCAGCGGCGAGGGCGATGCGAGCCAAACACGGCGAAAATATCGAGTTCGTCTTATGGACAGGGTGAGTACTTTATAAAAATCATTTTTCAATGATACAGTCATATTCCAACCGTCCTACGATTCAGAAAAATGAACGACAGGTTATTCGCAGCCATCTGCGTATGATTTTTTTTTCTTTTTACAGTCACTTTATAGCTGCAGCCTGAAGCCAGGGTTTTAATCCATCACTAGAGGTCTCTGTTTTTCATAAATATTTGACAGTATAGTTCTACAACTAGTACCTACTAGAGTGAGCTGGTGACGTCATTCCACAACTTAGCCCGCTAAACTGTAAGGTTCCTAGAAACCACATCCCGAGAGATCATTCGTCCATATGGCTAGTTCCTGCGCCAGAAATCTGCTATTTCGCAAGTGCCGTACAAAAGACTATGACACCCACTGGGAGCTACGAGCACAACCATCTACTACTCAATCCTCAATACTGTGCAGTCCAGTCTTACAGGTGCTACTGGAGAGAGCTCGTGTCTTCATAACGCTATTCATCCCAATTTACTGTTCGGATCCTACAGCTACTGCATCTCACGATCCACCACTAACTATTTACTGCCATGGTAGAGAACTTACTCTCCATTGTTTCTCAACTATCTTATCGATTTGATGATCGGGTGTAAGAGTGGGACCAAGGGATGCACAAACAGTACATGGATATTCCAATTTCCATAGTTTGACAAGGAAACTCACTGGTGTAACGAGCAATTACAGTAAATGTAAAGTGAGTGAACCATCACACTAGATACACACATTCTTTGTAGCATATTCCATTCCGTTATTCAAATTAAACTCCGTAAATAGCTATTGTGAGCGGTAAAGGGTTGAAAAGAGAATGGCATTGTGGTAAATCTACATTAAGAATCCACCAAGGGATTCCTTTCCCGGGGTTGCCGAGAGTGACTTGCGAGGGAGCAATTAACGTTCCGAAAGGAAGAATAAAAAACGGAAACGACTAAGCTTTTAGCCATACATTTAAAATTGTGCGTTGGAGATTTATTTGAGGCTACAACCCCTCACCCCGTCACTTCTATCCATTAAAAAAAGGCATCTCTCTCTCTCACTTTCTCTTTTCTCGAATAAAAAAAAACTGCTATGGTCCCGTTTGGGGTATTTTATTCATCAACATTTTTCATTCTCTTTTAATTGTGAAGAAAAGGGGGCAGGGGAGACTTTCGAGGACAGGCTCTCTGAGAGTAACTCGTCCAAACTCTGGGGACGCATATATCACTAATTAATTGACGGAAAGAGAGAGCTCCCCAAAAGTCGTGCGGTCTGTGAAATGTTATTCCATATTCTTCTGAGGTTCGTATACGGAGTATTTCATTTATTGTTGTGGGAGAATAGAGCACAGAACGATGGAAAATGGCACAGAAGAGTCATTTTACGGGAGGTTTTTATTCTCTTTATTGTTGTCAATGATGAACTTTCGAAATGGACCAATTAAAACAATTTTAGGCACTCATCCCAACTTCCATATGCACACCCATGTTTCCTATCATACCTTTCATTTCCTGAATACTAAAAGCGGGAGTTGCCATCAAACTACCCGGCAGACAAATGACCGAACTATCTATCAACAGACGATTCACTGCCTAACACAAAATGAAGTCAGAAGACCCCACTTTATTTTATTCTCGGGCAGATTGGTCATGCCAGATACTTTTACGTGTAATCGTTGATACAGTAGCTTGAACTGATGTGGTTGCAACAACCATACTCTCAGCAACAGCACTGCGAATCTCTATGGTGCTACAAATGTCAATTTCTTGAACTGTAAGAGGGTGCCTCTTAGAGGGTTTTCCTACCAAACTTCACATTTCCTGAGAATATCATCAAATTTGATGAAACAGTTGACATCAAGTTGTTACGACGTTGTTAGGACTTCAATCACGCGCAGAAGTAAGCTTGAAGTATTTTGTAAGGATTGAAACTCATAGAGGTCCATGTTCTGCCAAATCCGTGCATTCGTGATGATTAAACCGTTGCTCACCATCTTCTCACTATATCCGGGCAGCATCGGATGATTAGAATGTGATCAAAAGATGTTTGATAGATTTGGAAGAATGCACGCAGATGCGGGGATTCGCCAGCATAGCACAAATACCTAATGTGGTATTAAGACTGGGAGTGGGATTTTACATGAAAAAAGTCATACTGAACGAGATCGAGGGCCAGGTTGGGGGAAAACAGGTGAACCGTTCAAGTAACAAGGCAGATTTAGTGCGTCGAAAACTCCTTGTCCATATGAATTACAGGAATAGTAAACAAACAGAATTCACACAATCGTGAATGTTCGGTGATGACAAACACAGCCTTTGGCTACAGTTGGCGTTTTTCTGAGATTTGCAGAACGTACCGATACGGAAGACGGAAAGGTAGGGAGTTCCTTCTTAAAAATTTAGCAGGAATCGTGTCGTTAAGGGTAACCTTGTTGGGTGGGGTACCAAACAAACAAAAAAACCAGATTTAAAAAAAAAATGCTTTATTAAAGTAGAATTTTCAACGAACATTTAAAACCTCTCC
The DNA here is from genome assembly GCA_031894815.1 of Creontiades dilutus. NCBI lineage: Eukaryota > Metazoa > Arthropoda > Insecta > Hemiptera > Miridae > Creontiades > Creontiades dilutus. Next base: position 616,582 of record JAVIWC010000637.1, read on the forward strand.
CATGTCTGTACGTCAATTACTTTGGTCAATATAAATTTATGAACCTGAATCTATCTGGTATCCGCCAGGATCGTAGGTTTTGTTGTTATGGTTTTGATAACCTTCCCCTGTTCTTCCTCTTTTTCTTTGAATTAGATAACATGGAGGAAAGAAAAAATGTGTAAACGAGTGATTACCTAACTCATGGATCGAGAGAGTTGAAAGAATTAATACCAAAGCGAGCAGAAATGTTTCCACACCGAGCCGGACGGACGAGTGAAAAACTTCAAGCGCTTCTTCTGACGGTCATGAAAATGAAGTTAAAAAAAAATCTTGGTTGAATATTTTGGAAAATATTACGGACCAAGTCACTCGCGACGAAGTTTTGGAAAGCCATTTCAGTAAAATCGGAGTAAAATAGAACGTTGTCTATATTTCCACAAAAATAAAGAGTACACAGTCAAATCGATTTCGACGGTCAGGTCATCATTAGTAACAAACATGAGCAGTTCATTTCATTCTGTTCAATGGCTTGATGCGCCCAGCCTTGATAAATCGGACTATGTCTTCACGCTTAAACAATACATCAATTTCTGCATTTCGTCTAGTTCTCCGACCTCAATCCTCTCTGACTGCACCATAGATTCTTCTTACAATCCTTCTCTCAAATACCCGCAGTCTTTTTTCATCCTCAACCCTCATGGTCCAATCCTCAGACCCGTAACAGAAGAATGGCCGCACCAGGGATCAGTTCAGCCCCATATTTGTTGCCCTGGAGAACACACGGCATGTAGGCATAAAATTCTTGCCAGCCCTTATTCGAAAGCATATTCCTGTTTGTCACCAAGCTAGTCACCATCCTAGGTTGGACTAAGACTTAATTTCAAAATTGCTCGTTTCTAGAGCTGTAAAAAATTTGTAGTTGAATCGAGTCCTATGCCTGTTTTGTGAATACCCTATTTAATTGATAAATACTTGATACAAAAGTGATATATTAAAAATATGATAGAAGTGTGTTATATTTTTCCGTTAGAAAGAATAATAGAGCTTTCCTGTTCACCGTGATTGGTAGTAATTTTCCCTGTTAATTGTAAAGCCGACACCAAGAGATGAGCTTTGCGTTCTACAGTGAGCTATATCCATCCCACGGTATGTCGAAAAAATGTGGGCCATCTCTCTATGTGAGGTATTCAGAAGTTAATTTGAAGTTTGTCATTGATTTGTGTTTGTTATTGATCGGAACGGATTTCCAATGACAAAACCTATGTTTACCGGTGTTTTACGTACCAGCTCTTTACGTTTTCGATGACCCGGATCCAATTACGTTCTTCGACCCCCAGAACTGTCCTTTTCCATCATTTATCGAATGGGCGAGCGATAATTACGCGTGTGCCCGGGCGGATTAAGCTGTTTCGGTATGCTAGAAATTCTGTAGCGGCATTTGATTAATTAACTCCCCGTATTGGTATAGTGGACGTTAGTCCCATTGACGACCTGCCAGTTGGATTATCGCGATGACGTCCTCGAGTTTATCGGATGAGGCGGAGCTCTCCAGGGCCGGCGTTCCGAAGGACTTTCCGATCGAGCTCTCAGGTGAGGTCAGGCTCCTTCCGTTATCCCTCCCCGCTTCACCATTGATTGATAGCATTAGCCTCGGCGCCGTGGTGATTTGTGGTCGGGCCCGCCCAGCTATGGGATGGGGGATGAATTGTGGAGCTAATGAGCTGCTATGTGTTGGCGATATGACATTGTTTCCACCACAAACCTCGTTCGTGTCACCGAGTTTCTGACAGGGGCCCCCACTAATCACGGCTCTCCTGCCGCAGATTGAATTCAACACTACACAATTTTCCATCAAATCAATTCGAACCCCTATGAACAGTATCATGACACTTTCGGTTTACGGATATGGATAGGTCTAGGCTCTACTAGTCTAGGAGGGGAAGCTGGAAGTTAGTAGTTTCTGAAGAATGTTTGGAATGGGATATTGACAATAAAATCCATTAAGAGTCTCGAAATTCTTAGTCTGTCATCCAAAATAATTGATAGACCACATTATGGCGCTCTCACAATTATGATTTAAATGGACTGTTTTATAGCTCTTCTGCAACTAGGTTGGGATAGCGGCCACTAAGAATGAGATTTATGTAGATGTTAACAAAGCATGTGCAATTTGAATCAAAGACTCAAAACCTTCCTTCCTTCAAACAAAAACCTATGTTTTCTGGAAAAATCAAAGTTGATGTTGGTTTGAATTACTTAAACTTTCACAAAAATTGTCAAGTGTAAAACCTACGTAAGTATTTGTTTTTCTGGTATTATGATGTATTTTTTCCCCTGAATTTACGTTTGTGAACGTTTTTTTAGTCTGTGTTTTTTTCCAGTTGAGTCAGAAGGAGAAACTGCAAGATAGGTTCCTTCACCATTCGGCAGCAAAATTTGCTAGCGAAAATTCTCAATTCTTCAATCCCAAATATTGCTTGCGGGCCTTTAAACGAAGTTAGCACTCTGAAAGTCAAGAGATTATATCCCCAGAAGATAACAAAAACAGATTTGCTGCCATCAACTTGGATGAAGTAGATGAAAAATCCGATTTTTAAGCACTTTTAACTATTCTGTACCATTGTGCGCCAGCAGAAAATTAGTTGTTAACGTTTCAAGATACATGAAATAAAAAAAAAATTGAATACAAATTGACGAATAAATACATTGAAAACTCAGTCGTCAATGCGAGTGTCCTGACCAAAATTTTGGAGTACCTCCAGATCCGAGACTAACAGACCTAATCCAATAGTGCCCCTAATCACAGCTTGATCGGATAAATGGAGATTGAAGGGCACTATTGGATTGTTGACACTCATATTACGTTTTAGCTGAGGGGTCATTCCTAAATTTTCGTCAGAACACCAACAATATTACAGGTTAAGTGGATACGGACAGATATATTAGTATGAGAAGGAGAATAATCTTTATCCAACAAAGCTATGATTAGAGCCACTATTGGGTTAGTGACATGTCTGTTAGTTTCGTTAGGATCTGGAGGAACTCCAAAATTTTGGTTAGGACAAACGCATTGACGACTGAGTTTTCAATGTATTTATTCCTCAATTTGCATTCAATTTTTTTATTTCATGTATCTTGAAACGTTAACAACTATTTTTGTGCCGGCGCACAATGGTAAAGAATGGTAAAACGCTGCAAATTCTTTCACTGGGGTTTATTATTCAATTGACTTGCGTTCATAATTTGAATTTCTACTAAGCTTTTGAGTGTGCGCGTTTCACAGGTGATACGTGTTTTGTCGGTGTTTTTTCGAGCATTCGAGCGCACTTTTTCAAGTGCTTTTTTTTCGTTATTGAATTTCAGGAGGCACACAAATATGATCAACTGATCAATCAAAATAGGTATTTTGGTTGAGACAGATTCACGTGCTCTATGCATGTCCCCTGAAATCAGAATGCTTCAACCCGTGTAAAGAGCTACAAAGCCTCTTAGGAGTTCACTCCAGTATCCACATTACCATGGTAGCCAATTAAATTATTGGTTTACAACTCAAACTACCTAATTTAGTTGAAGGAAAATCATTGAACCTTCAAATAACAACAGCAAGTGCAGCTGGTGGCTGACCAACTAATTCAGTTAACCAATGGTTTCACACATCTCTGCTACCAGAGAATACTGTTTTTGTAGGGTATTTTACTTTACCCGGCTGTTATTCTGGATATACATTTTATTACTTCATTAAATAAGTGAAAGCAAGCTGAGATAGTTGAATGGAAAAGGTGTTGGAAACAGAAACTATGAAAGGAAAAAAATTGAGTGGAATATCACAAGTGGTGATATTCACAATGGTGATGTCACAAGTGGAATATCCAAGTGGAGCGAGGACGAACCACTGAGCATAAATGGGTTAATGATGTTATTTTAGTAACGAAAATACAGAGAAAAAAATAGTATAAGTTTTACAGAAAATCTGATCATTGCTTGCCAGATTTCACAGGGAGTATGAACCTACGTCCAAAACATACGTTTAACCAATTCTTGTTTCTTTGATAAATCATTTGTATGTCCTTAGTCCAGGATCCTTGTTGTCTTGGAAGGGAACTTTGCTGTAAAATATGAGTCAGGATCGTAGGCTTATTCGAATATATGCACGGTGCGTATTCTCCAACGGTTAAGTTAGGCAGAAGTGTAGAGGTTTACGTGCTTTCTTTGCGGCTTGAAAATGCGATGACAGCTTAGGTAGCTTGACGTTAACGAGGGTGGGCTTAGCTCAACTTTAAAACCCATATCAAAACAGGGATATGATTAATAAGCCTGCCCCGTTTTAACGAAAAATGAAATCTTTTGCATATGGTACCGCTACAAAGTGTTTTTTATAAGTTTAAAAACTCTGCTAACGATTAAAGAAAGGTTGATAATTTCTGCTCTTACTAGTCTAAGCTCGATAAACTCTCACATACTAGATGACTTAAAGCGAGTTCCATTTATATTTCATCACCGCAGATCCATTAGGAATTAAAGTAGCCACAAGGGTTCTTCAGCTGATTATTGTGCCTCCATGGCTTGTAATTGCTTTGTACTCTCCTCAAAGAAGCTCCATATCACATTTCCCACATCTAGACGACGAGGAAAGGTTTATAGTTTCCGAAAAGAATGGTTTGCACCTACCAACTGACTATTGATGAAATAAAATAGAAACTAGTGTGTTACTGGTAGCTGAGTTATTTTACATTTTGAGTTTTTAATTTTTCCCACCAAACAACCACGTTTCCCAATAAAAAAACTCATTGTCTCTCGTCGTCTTTCAACACTTTCCCCAGTTCGTCCAAATTTCTGGAATCCTCCGTAAATATCCAGTAACAATATCGGATCATCTCGCTTTGTAACTGACATAACTTGAAAACTAAACGAAACGAAAAAAATTGTATCGAATACCCACAGGCGCGTAACAAAAGTTGTTCGGAAAGGTCTAACGAGCAGAATTTTAGTGGAAATGTTGATTTTGAGGAAAATCAAGTTGATTACTCCAAAGTGGAAACACTGCTCTTTCCACGTACCAATTTAAATGTTTGAGGGTAGCTACTGGTCAACAAGGGGCAAAAACCCACCCCACCATCAAGACCTGAAGGTCTTACGGGTCAGGTATAACCGTAGCGCCGTCTTGTATTGAGATGATCACTGTCGTGGATGGAATACTGTTGGAAGCGGAAGGACTCCTGTAGCTCTCTAGTGATGACCTCACCTTTTCTTAAAATACAAATTTTCAATATGATTCAGGGTTTCGGACTTTAGTGAACAATTTTCGTTGATGGCCAAAACTCACCACTGGAACGCAGAGACTTATGAGCTATTGGAAGAAGGGGACTTCCAAGATGTCGATACTTAACAACACCAAGTTCATCGTTCGCCCGTTGAGCTTATTCAGAACCGTCAGTTTTCCGTAGGGAAAATAAGAAAGGTAATGGTGTTGTTAAATTTTCAGCTACTCTTTCAAGAAGGTCATGATCATTATAGTGAGACAGGTTCGTAAATACGAAAAAGTCTAGTAACTGACACAACTTGAAAACTAAATGAGATACAAAACACCTTCTGTTGAGAGTCAGTATAAAATTGACAGAGACGACTAAGATGTTCCTTGGTAGAGCAAAAACTATTAGGTAGGCATCATGTCGGTGAAGTGAATTTTAACGTATCGTTATTACCGTTAGAAAGTAACCCGCTACATTTTATTTCACTAATGAACGAGGAACAAGGAATCACAAGCGGACAGCCCTTGATGGTCGTTGTTTCGCGGTCTCTCTCTCTCTCTCTTTCTCTCTCTCTCTCTCTCTCTCTCTCTCTCTCTCTCTCTCTCTCTCTCTCTCTCTCTCTCTCTCTCTCTCTCTCTCTCTCTCTCTCTCTCTCTCTCTCTCTCTCTCGGGTAGATCTCTCTGGGTATTACACACAGGCGCGTAACTAAAGTTGTTCAGAAAGTTCTAACACGCAAAATTTTAGTAGAAATGTTGATTTTCGGGAAAATTAAGTTAAGTACTCCAAAATTTAAGTACTAGGTACTTTTTCCATGTACGCATATACCATGTTTGGAGGTACTGGCCAACAAGGGGCAGGGCCAACCCCACCATCAAGACCTGACGGTCTTGCGGGTCAGGTATAACCGTTGCGCCGTCTTGTATTGAGATACATAATCACTTTTCTGGATGGAACACTGTTGGAAGCGGAAGGACTCTTATCGCTCTGTGGTGATGAACTCTCCTTTCCTTGAAATCCAAATTTCCGAAAAGATTCAGGTTTGTGACCAATTTTTGTTTACTATTGTTCTGTCTGTCTGTCCGTCTGTCTCTGCTGGTGAATGTGTACGTGTGCGTGAGAACTGAAAAAATATTTGCTCCTTCTTTATTAGATAGCTCTCCTACATCCAATCTGATGGAATAAACTTGATCACATTCGCTTCAAAAGCCCGTTTGTAGATGTAAAAAGCTAATACGTACTGAACTACGTACAATACAATATTTCAACGATACAGGGTATTGAAGATCGCAAAGGTGAAACATGAAGAATTGATTCTGCACTTCAGTTTGTAACAAAATTGGCTTCTTATTTACTACCAGGATACTTGTAAATTCTCTAGTGTTCCGCGTAAGGAAACCCAACATACGCAAGGGCCTACTCGCACCGCCGCTCATCATACCAGAGACGAAAGTCCTCCATCTGAGCCACAGAGGTTATTCTAGAAGATAGTGGGTTCAGTCACCATATGGAATGTCACCACAGAGCATATGCAAGGATTCAGATAAAGGTGGTTGGCGACATACCAGGACTTCTGCTTGCAAACTCCTACCTGCAGAACCTCGTAGCCCTTTTTTCACCAGCATACTTTTTTTCTTTGCCCAATTACTCCGGTATCGTCCAAATACGGAGAGCAGCTAAGGAAGCATGGTTAAAGCATGTCTTATCAGATTCAACGCGAACTTTTTTTTCTTTTTTTTTCCTTCATTTGGCATTAGCAAGCAGCCATAGCCATGGAGCTTTTATTGCAAAATAACAACTGTATAAAATAACAACTTTATAAATTGTTACCTATTAATTTTTTGTTGTTTTAAATGTTTGTATTGAGTGTTTTAATGAAATTGCATAGTTCTTTGTACACGGATAACAGTTTGCAATGGATAATTAGTTCAAAATTTAGTGGATTTTCCAAATAACGGCCAACTGAAGTCAGCATGTGTTGTCTTGCCAGCCATTTCCTTGGACAATCCGTGAAGATGTGCTTCAAAGTTTCCTCTTCCCTGCCACAAACGTCACAACTCGAAGAATCCCTGACCCCAATGCGATGCAGGTACCCCAACGCGAACTTATTATTAGTAGCTGCTGCACTTGCGTGAATATGAAGTCCTAACTAGCCTAATTTTCGTAGTTCTAGTACGATTTTTATGGCTTTTTGAGGAAAAGAGAACGTTGCGCTGTAAGTGGTCGATTATCAATGTCACAAGAATAAAACAATAGATTTTATTTTATTGTACTGTTTTTGTCACACGACTGAAATATTAGTTACGCACAGCAACTGCATTTTCCTCTCATCTATAGCCGTATACAGACATAATCAGGGACAACATAGAGGGGTGAGTGTGTGGCTTACGCCTGTGAATATGAGACCGCATTAAGCGAGAGGGGGACGAAAAATAAGCCATCCGCTTCTCTCGTTCCATTTATAACCCCCGCCCGTCCGCTCGCCGCCTACATAACATTTGTCGGTAAAAATCCTATCCATTAGTCCGCCCCTGTGATGTACTGTGAGGGATAAAGCTCTAACGGATCCGCATCGATCAACCGAATCTATCCGAAGCTCTATCATTTTCCTCGGATGACTTCAATTTATCCGGAGCGTCAACCGCGGTCGGTTCGGAGGAAACGTTTTCTTTAATGTTCCGTCCGGTTCAGTCGGCCGTTTTAAGCCTCAAGACGGGAAAAAAATGGGCTGTCGTTCGTGATTCTCCGGGGTTTTTTAATTGAATCGAGACGTTCAACGGAAGAGGGGTGAAGGGGAAAACGAGGTTTTTCCTTCATTATTTGTCATCGCAACGACCTACTCATTTCAAACGATTTAACATTCGCTTGAGATCAACAACAAACATTTTTATAATCTCCGTTCCGCCTCCGAAGAGAAAGCGAGAGATTAGTAAATATAAACATAACAATAAATATGTATAAAAATAAAATGTAGCTGAGGCAAACACACTTTACACACTTGAACAAATTACATCTAAAATAACCGAATTCACAACTCAGTTCATACCCAGTGCTCCCAACCAGAATCACTACTCATCTCGCAGACAACGGAGCCTCGCCCTGAACGCCGTGGGCGTCAACACCAACAGATCCGATGAGTCAGAATCAAGGAGTTGGTTAAATGACTCCTGGATCCGAATGACAGGATCGTTCCGCAGGTAATTGGTAGGGGAATGCCGCATATAAAATGTCTGCATCTGTCTCGTGGCGTACGGAGGAGCTATTGTAGAAGATTGATTAAATTTCATTTTAATAGATGATCAACAGGTGGATCATTGCCAAGCTAGGTGCACATTGATTTTGGAATTTTATCACTGGAGTAACTTTGATTCGCACTCGGCACAGTTCAAAAACAGGAGCAAACAACTCTTGGTAGGTAGATCTTAAAATTAATTAATCTCATCACATGTTTACGATGAATCGTTAAAGTAATTCAGAGATACATTTTTAATTTGTTAACGTCAAACTTTGTTAGATAATCCTCGTAAATATGAAAATAGCATATGTACCGTAAAGATATATCGAATAACCGATGATCAATATAATAATATTCTTACTTCTGTGATGCCTAAAGACGGCAATACAGATAAAAGAACGAATTAAAGAATGCTGGAAGATGTTCCAACAATATCGATCCAAAACTTATTTGGTTCTGTCCATCAAAAGGTACTTTATATTACGCCGTCTTTAAAATTTTTATAAAATCACTGAACTTGTATGAGTGTTAATTATTACAAAATAGTCAGAAAATCATTTAACATGTATAAATGATTATTTAACTTGAATATCGATTGATTTAAATCAAAATGCATTGCCACCAATGGGAACGAAGCTGTACTCCACACCGCGGCTGAGCCAACGTAGAGAGTTAGCTGAAAATATGAAGTTTATGTCCATACCACCCAATGTTAATCCTAGACTAAACCCCTAAACAAATTTTTGAAACCCATAGGCACGTGTTACGTGGTCTCTATCAGTCATAATCCTTCCCTGGCTAGACAAATTGATTTGAATTTGTCTAATTATTCCAATCATCTAACGTATTTCTCATTTTTATCCTGCTCACTGAAAATATGTCCCGAATATGCAGTGAAAAATGAAAATGGATGAACGTTTTGGCCCACAGTAACAGGTGATCGAGAACTGCCACTATCCACTACTGTTAACATAGCGCCCACTTGACGTTATCACATCGTGCTGAACTAGCCCAACCGTTAAGTTAACAATGGGGCAGGTTATAATCGACTATCAATTTTCGAGGTGATGGAATGGTATAGTTGCCCCTTCCATTGAGCTAAATGCGGTAATGCCCGTTTGAAGGCGTCTGATTCATCTACCAAGACGAGGGATGCAAGAATCGGGAAGGGCCAACTAACCATATCCATTACAACTTACAATGATGGCCTTTGAAACGGAGGCAATGAGTTGTGAGATCACTTTTATGGTCGCCATGCGCTGTGAAATCGGGATGGGGGCTTTTTGAGACGGAATGCCCGTTGCAATTGTAATAGAGTGGTGAACCAACCCAACCAGGTGAGTGACCCGTGGACATTGTTTCTATCCTATGCAACCTACGATTAAGGTATTTTTATCACCATTTCATATGTGTTGTCACGCTCCTAAACACACTGTTTAAAATATCAACCCTCATTTCAAATCAAAATTGTATCGCGATGTTTTACGTTGAATAAAGCTTCTCTAAAAATTATTCCATTACTTCTGTAACAGGTGCTCTTAGCTCATGACATATGTAACGGAGGCTCTTAGGGCAGGCAAAATATAATTTAGATGTGCGAAACCACCCAGATGAACTAATTTAGGTTCTTTGGCAAATACTCCTGGCGTTCCTAAGATTCTAAAATTCTATAATTTTTAGAGCACTTACAATATAATTACGACTCGTTGAACAACTCTTATCACCAAATGAGTTGGGAGGTCCATTTCTGTTCTGACTAGAATCTAAGATGTTGAATTTGAAATTAAACCTTCATAAAATGTTACAGCGTGCGAAAGGCCTGATTGGTCCGGTAATCTCTGAAGGTGATGGAATTTGAAACGGAGCCTATTATGTGATCGGGGGCTAAAATAGAATTTGAATGTGCGGAACCACTTTGGTCAGCTGATATAAGTTAAGAGATCGATTTTTATTTTGGGATTCTCCTGCGATGATGAAATTTGAAAGAGATCCTGTGGAAAACAAGTAGGTTAAAATAATTATTACAGCGTGAAAGGGGCTGGATTTCCCCCTAATCACGATGATGAAATTTAAAACGAATGATCTTAGGGGCACGTAAAATAGGACGGACCACAATTAATTTCCACCTTCCTAATACAGGGACCAAATGGAAAAGAGTTGGTATAGAGAGACCCTACAGTCACTTGATCATCTGTGTCATGACCCTATTTGAAAAAGCCGTCATGTCTTATTCGGATGTCGAACAATACGCTGCATTCGATTGGAGAGGTCTTAAACCCCTTTTTGTTCCGAAGAGCTCACACAAGAGCAATCGAGTCGACATTGTTCACATAAGGCTCCGGCTGGCAGGAGAGCCACAATGGGGCACAAACCCAGACCTCTCCTGGACCCCGTCGTCCGTGTTATTCGTGTCAATTTCTCTGGACGCCGCTACCCCGAGACAATGAAAACCACAATAGGTGAACTAGTGAGGCATTCTTGGAGTAGATAGCAAATAAGGAAAAGTGGAGGGTGACCGATTCGGTCCAGTTCACCGATTCCTATGGCATTCGCTTTCTAAAATGTATATTGTTGTCATCACCTGATACAATCATACTAATGACATAGGTACTTTCAATATCATTAATCAGCCAACCATTTTTGCTCATATCTTCAGCTCTTTCTGTTCCAAAAACGAAAAACTAATTGCGAATGTTAACTTTTGCTTTCTAGTCTACCTGTGGGGTAGCATTGTTTTTACTTTTGGGAATAAAAAAATTTGTTGTCACTGAAATTAATATTTCCTCATGCATTTCATTGCATTTAAAATTGCATTTAAGCAATTTACATTTCGTGACTGTCTGTTTGCCTACATGTGAGTGTCTTAAATTCTTGTAACAACCCAGATTCCTACAGTTCCATTCGAACTTTATTATTTTTTCATTAATTTTCTTCTAGTTCCACAGTCGAAAAATGTTTTTTTTTATTAATTATTTATTACTACTTTTTTTACTTAAGGGAGGCAGTAGTTGCTTTGTACACCAACTCGAAACGCCTCCATCTCCAAAGTCTTGTAAATCAAATGATTCTCATCTTTTGCGTGTATTTCTCAACTTGAAGCTCGAATCACTGCAATAGCCATGCGTGCCTTTTTGACATTTCATGTCTTTGCTATGGCACACAACCAAATTGTCGTTATGTCACGTTACGTTACGTAACGAAATATGCTCAATGATTATTATGATTCGTAGAAGTGAGGTAGGTAGGTACCTATATGATTATAGCTGAAATTTGGCTATATGATTATTATGATTTGGCTGGTAGCCTCCTTAGGACGTGAACAATAAGGTGCAGAGGGTTTTGATCAACTGAGTGACTCCTGAAGCTAACTTCTTTCCTATCAACTGTGGAAAGCTGAAATTTGGCTGGTAGCCTCCTTAGGACATGAACAATAAGGTGTACAGGGTCTTGATCAGCAGAGTGGCTACTGAAGCTAAAAATATGAGTTTAATTTTTGTTTTCTTTATATTGAAAGCAATGTAATTCACATAGGAAGACAAGATTGCTAGAAGATGGAAGGGAAGAAGGAGGGAGGGGAAAGACATGAAATGTCCTAATGCGTTGCAGACTTGTATGCAAGAATTTTCTGTAAGCGAATGGGGAAGAGTCTGGTCAAGAATTTGGTCTATGCAGACTCTAAAAATTGAGAATAAGCTTTGGCAGATCCCAATCGGAATCATCGACATTTTTTTTTTAACTTTTTAAAGCACTTCGACTAGGCTACCAGTTTTCTTTCAGCCAACACTCTCACAAATCCAGCCATCTGGGGGACACAAATCGTCTACGGATCAAGCCAAAGAAGTGAATGACGAGTGTTCCATATTTTTTACTCTATTGAGGTCAGTATTTGACTAAAAGGAGTGGCGCCTAACAATATCAAGGTTATGACTGCAACTGTGTCATGGCGCGGAGTGTGGTGCGGGAAAAGTGCCACGGTGTTAATTGAGCTGGGCATCTCGTCAGGAGTACTTCGTGGTAACACCACCCGCGTCATACGGGGCTCGTACTTAAATTGGTGATCATTTTATAGAGGCTCTTCCTTCCATCCCTCTCTCCCTCCTCCATCATCCTTGACTTACCAAATCCCAAGGGCGTCGGGTAAACCTGGGCGTCCTCCCCACTTTTATTTTGTTTAGTTTTCCCGTTTTTATTTAATGCTGTGCCCTCTCCGCCTTTGAGAGAAGACTAAAAAAACGCGGGACAGTAGACCTCTATGGTTCTACAGCCAGATCATTTAAATGATTAATTTTACACATTTAAGTACCGAAGATGAAAAATTGCCTACACAACCTACAAATATGGGATTCTAGCTCAGAGAAGGGGAGCTAGTAAACAGAGATGAAAGCTGCTGGGGGGGGGGGGGGGGGGGGGGGCTAACAAGGGTTTACGTGAGCATTGTGTGCGTTCGTGGAAAAATCTGAGATTCAACCAGAGCACCAGAAGCTAGTGCTTACCAAGGTGGCAGATACACGAATGACCCCCTCGGGCGGACGGAAAAGTGGTGATGCCGGGATAACAAAGGGCGGAAGGAGCCCACCCTCCACCCGAACTTAGTTGAAGGATTGTTGATCGGTGGGAGGGGGGGGGGGGACTGTAGGGTCGGTCGCTAAGAACTGGATTGTACACCTGTTAATCATTTAAATGATAAAATACTTACCACTTAAACAAAAAATTATGATGAAATTATTTCGATGAATATATGTTTAGTGATGAATACTAACTGTATTTCGAATGAAAGATGTATCCTGAATAAAAGTTTGTAGGTCGAAAATAACTGATGGCTGATGCCCCTGATTTATCTGTTTCAGGGATGGTTTGTCCAACACAGCCAGCGGAAAGTCCTCGGACATGCAAGTGCACGCTCTGCAAAACCTCACGCACCTCCTGTCTCACACGTTCCCTTCGGCCTTCGTGTTTCCCGTTCTTGGACGGAACGACCCGGGGTCAACTCCCGGGGAACGCCTGGGCTACAAAGACGTTGCACACTTTTGGAGGCAATGGCTTCCGACGGAGGCTATTTTAACCTTCAATAAAGGTAAGTGTTGAGAAAATGTTTATTACTACTGGACACTTACGGTAGAAACGCTATTGTTTTTTCGTCCACTCACAAATATAACGGTTAGTTCGTCCATATCAGAACAGAATCACGATTTATCCCACAATATTACGTAGGACGTCATTTTTTATTATAAGAAGCATAAATTGTGAATATACCGTAGGAAAATTTTCTAAAAAATGAACCTAACTGACTCGAATGATCCTGGAGTGAGATACGAGAAAATCAAACGGATGGTTGATAGAATCAAAAAGTTTAAAACGTACTAGTTTTGGGGTAATTAAACCACAGCAGTTTTATGGCGCCATAACATTAAATGGAAGAAAAATAAGTGCATCTACACGAAGTCAAGAATTAGGAAGTTTGAGGCGGACTTCCACGTAATTTTACTAAAAGCGTCCAATAGTAACATTCAATTTACTCTCCTTATAAGGCCAAGTCTTGAGAACAAATAGAGCTTTTTCCGGTAAAATTCATAGTTTTTCCAACAAATTTAGTTATTATTTCAACCAATTTAATTTGAATTGAAATATTAGTGTTTTAAAAGTAACCATTGCAATACGGAAGGTGTGAAACAATTAAGTACAAAAGGTAACATTGAAATTGAAATTTGAAATGTCAAATTGTAAAATTTAAATTATATTATATATATATATAGGTAGTAGATAATAGATATATTATATCTAGTATAATAAGGCTGCGCCGGGGCACTTCTTTGAAAAGCGGATGCCTGTTTTTGGTATTTCCTTACTAAGCTTTGGAGTGTGCATGTTTCACAGATGATAGAGAGACACAGGAGATAGAATTTTAGGAGGCACACAAATATTTCATCCATGATTTTTTTTAAACAATACCTCATTAAATGAAATTTATAAAATTTTCTGAAAAAAAAAAAAAAAAAGAAATTGTTGACAAAATTATGAAATTGGTTGAGAAAATATGAATTTTGTTGGAAAAATGGATTTCATCAAGCTTCTTGTTCATATATTTGTTACCTTCATCTTCGAGTGTAAGACTTACTATATTCGTGTATATTCACTATCTTCATTTTTCTTTCTTACATCGTAACTACGATATTCAATATATTGGAAGAAGTTGCTGACAAACCCGCGGTCGTAAGCTTCCATTGAAATCAGGAACGGAAAATGCCTCCGCTTTTCGCGAAGAATTGCAACGTGATTATGTTTTCTAACAAACTCTTAAAAGAAAAATTCGTGATGATATAATGTGTTTCTCCATGAAAACGGAAGTAAATGTGATGTAACCCTTCTGATGGTTGACAAAATCATAGCAACGAAACACAATATGTTACTAAGGAGTTGAAACAGTCAACACACTTCTTAGGGGCTAAGCATCAAACTTAAGAAACGAATGTTTTGTTTATCAATTTCGTAACGCATTCTCGTGGTACACCATTTTTTGACTTTCGAATGAGTGTGCCAATGCGTTTGAAAATTCAAAAGTTGCTTTTTAACTAGATAAATTCGTTTATTACGGAATGGAGGTGATTTTGAAGTGTTCTAGTTCCGTAAGAAAGCAAGTCAAGTAGTATAATGGGAGCGTCATTCATCACAAAAAGATTACCGTTCCCACATCCACATTTTCCAACTTGTTAACTCAAATTTTCCATGGTATCACAGAAATAAAAAATAATTTGACCAACCAATTCGAAGTCTAAATCCAAGGAGTTGTTTAACCTAAAAACGGGAAGAAATATGTTGATTACATTAGGCTCAGAAATGTAGTAAAAATTATGGATTTCCCAATTGCAATTTTCCTGACCGATTTGTCGTTTCACTTCACTTGACCTTCATGTTCACTGACTGGGAAAACGTCGGTCCTTCACAAGAAAAAATTTCAAACTCTTTAATCCATCTTTGAATAAGAAGAATACAGTAAGAATTATTCTTATTTCACCTAGTACAGAGAGGCGTTATGGAAAGCACTAAGAATCTCGAACGTGATCAAAATGTAGACGGTACATTTAAGCAAATCTCTCTTTTAGAAAATTATTTATCAGAAAATTAGCAGTGGGCTTGTTCCTTAGCCGGTGGTTCGACCATAACCCTGAAACCTTGTCTTGTACTAGTGCCCTCTTTCCAACTTTTCCAGTAGTGCTCTGCTGATTACAGGTCGATACATTCAAAGACTACGATAAGAAAAGTGGAACGGAAAAGTGGATTTTCAATTGCACATTCCTGGAGAATTGATGCCAGACATGGTATTGAAAACGGGGTAATGGCCTGGATATAACGGAAAAACCGAAAACCGTGACGAAAATAAATACAATTGGACTAGATTGATCCCTGGCCCCTAGACACCAGGAACTTTACCCTGGGTAAACTGCACGGTAGCGTGCAAGAATAGCATTTCACCCTTGAAGTTGGAACCTCGATGAGACGGCCAGATCGATATTGACGCTTGGGATCGGTAGATAGTGGAATGTATTAATACACCTACATATACATAGCTTGGGGGTCTAGTTGGTACTAAATTCTCGTCATTGATCCTAAAGGGTGAAACCAAAGCGATGAAACTTCAATAACCTGAATATCGAAAAATGTTTTTATGTTCGGCATCAAATGATTGAATTAGCCCAGCTGGATCAATTCATGTTCATCCGTTTGCCCTCCTTGAGGGCTCGAATTTTGTCAGAAAAAAGAAGGAAACGTGAATGGGAATTTCAACGTTCTGGGAAATACATGACTGAATGGATCACATGACTGCGTAAATTCGGCTAGTATCGTCTGAAGATCGCACACGCCGAAATATAGCGTTTCCAAGTCATATGAAACTTTTTCCAAACCAAATGAAACGTTTCCTAAATCAAATGGGAGCTATTGCGAAAATAAGTAAAATGAGGTACACAGAGAAAACCCTCACTCGCATTAACAGTTAGAAATTTCTCAAACTTACCTACTTGTTTCCTATTCTAATAAGGTAAGATCTACTTCGATAATCCTATACCTAGAATTCATAGAATTTTCATTTTTTCAACTTATTTCTACGGGCGTAGCTGAATTCGGCACCGGTAATCCCCGGCCTCCAGATGAGTAAACAAGGTGATTCAAGGACTCGTCTTCAAGCCTGGAAAAGGTCACCGGGCAGATTATTGAACTCGGCACTCCACTTGTCAGTTGTTGTCCATCGCTGTTCCTCGTTTGTGCGGACCCGTTCCAATAAATAACATGAATATCCTGAAAAAAGTGACAAGTGAGCGTGGTCGAGAAATGGTTGTAGTCGACGGGGTGAAATTTCGGTTTGCCAAGGAGTTGCAGTCGGGTGAGAAGTTCTGGCGATGCTACGTAGACCGTTGTTCTGCCAAAGTATGGACCATGGGTAAGTTACGCTTCTGTAGTACATTCAAAAATTTGTACAAGAAATTTCTCGTTCTTCAATATCTCCAAATTCCATTAGTAGCCGTTTTAGGAACGGTTCCTAGAAATAACAGTGCGGAATTAAATAATGCAGGAGTAGCACTTGCAGTAGCACGGTGCCAAATTCATACATCCTGTATCTGGCCGAATTCAAAAATCTCCACGGGATTAAGTGCCGAGTTCAAGACCGACCCTTTCTACGATAGGTACAATTGCATCTACCTGCAATTTGCAGGGTACCAACCTGTCTAGGTACATAATTTCACTCATTTTCTCAATAGGTTTCATTCGATTCGGAAAAAAATTTATTTGGCCTGGAAGGTATAATTGAAGTGGAATTTTCTCCTTTTTTTCAAGAATTCCTTATTGCAATACAGTTTTTCAAATCTTAGGTACATAATATGATTGTAAAAGGTAGGTGTTCTATTTTACCTCGTTAAATTTCAGTTGTCCTATTCGTGCATTTCTCCAACGTATTTTCCGCCTAGAAAGCTGAACTTTGAGTTTTACCTTCGTGGGACCTGTGTTATATATAACATATATGGGAAGGTGACGAAATTGTCCAGTTGCCCCTTGCAAGGGCTTTGAGGCGGTTAACGCCCGCAACACTCAAATGATGATAGTGACATTGAAAAGCGTCACGCTGTCCCCGGGGGCGGTGATTTCAAGAGTCGGGAACTAACTATATCCATCATACGTGTGAAATCTGATGGAGGAGCTGCTGATCAGCTGAGAGATCAACATAAAAGGATTATCCTAACACTGACATATTAGTGATAATGATAATTTGCAGAGGTTTTTTGTTGGAAATAAGTTCTACAATCGACCCTAGATGTTCGTGAACTTGTTCCGGGACTTTTTAATGCATCTAGAGTACAAATACGTGGTACGGAGGCACAAGGCCAAAATTTAGATTATGTACCAGTGATTACGTGTTTTTTTAACTCTTTTATTGAGCCGAGTAAACTCATTACCAATATTATTTTGACTTATTTTACTGATATATATATTTCACGGTTGAGGTAGGTACACAACTTAGTCCCATGTCTCTTTAACCTTCACAATCACCTCCTACACAAGTTCATGTGGTTTTACGCGCTTTATGCGACGAGTTATATCTTGTACATTCAGACAGCTTCTTCATTTACATGATATTTGAGCCTGTTACAGTGAGCAGTAGCTCGCTTTTTAATCACTTCATTCACGGTGTCAACTCGAAGTTCACGGTGGAGGGCATTGTTTCGGAAATGCCACGGTGCATCCGTGATACATCGTAAAACGGTGTTCTGGAAACGTTGGATTATCTGTCTATTGGTTGGAGCTGTGCGACCCCGCAACTGCGCTCCATACTCCCAAACTGGCTTTGGTACTTGATTGTACAATAGCTGCTTGTTACCAATGGTCATGGTGGATGTTCGGCCGACTAGCCAGTACATTCTCCTAAGTTTCAAAACGTGTTCAAATTTCTTTTTTTGGCTTGTTCTTCCACCTGAGCTTAGCATCAAGCGCCATGCCCAGGTATTTGGCTTCATTCGCGTGGGGAATTACCACGTTGTTGAGGAAAATAGGGATGTAGTTGATTTTCCGATGCACTGACTTGGCCTCATTCAATCTGATCCTCCATTTTGATGTCCAGATATTTACTTTAGAGAGGGATTTATCAAGTTCGGAAATTGATCATTGTTGCATTCACCCACTGTCAGTGTCATCTGCAAATGTTGCTGTTGAGCGTTGATCTACTTCTGGTAAGTCACTGGTGTACAGGAGGTACAGTAGTGGGCCTAATACACTTTCTTGGGGTACACCAGCGTTCATTACCATTGGCACTGAATATGCATCGTCCTGTTTAATGCGATAATACTGATTTTAATGTTAATGCGAAAACACCGATCTGATGAATATGATTCGAGCAACTCGACGTACTGACAGGGCAGCATCCTCTTAAGCTTATATTTAAAACCTTTGTGCCAAACTTTGTCGAATGCTTGAGACACGTCTAGAAATATGGCTGAACATACATTCTTCTGTTCTAGCGCTTCTTCTATGATAGTCACAATTCGGTGTATCTAATCAATGCTGTTTCCGAAGCCCAAACTGGTGTACTGGGATCAGTTTGTGCTCCTCAATTATGATATGTAATCGATTGATGATGAGTTTCTCAAATAGCTTTGACATTACAGGCAGCGATGAAATAGGTCTGTACGATGTTAGCTGTTCTGATGGTTTAGTAATTACGTATAATAAACATTGGTATGCGAATTAGGTGGGCAGTGCGGTTCTCTGATACAGAAATTAAAAACTATTATGTAATGATTTAAAGCGTTTCAACCATGAGTTTAATTTTTAAGCAGGTAAACATTTGATCTTATATTGTGTTTTCGTTCATAACGCTTCTTTTCGCTCAAGATGAACTTGTTCCGGCACCTGATCCCTGTCAATGTTGACTTCCTTTCACCTTCGGGGTGTTTGCACCTGTGAACCGCCACGGTCGGTTGGCAGTAGACTGGTAGAGAAAACCCACGTCAATTTACAATCACTTTAGTTAGTTGCTACGCAAGAAAGCCAAAACATACCACATCCTATAACATCTAAAACTCAAGGTTTGTGTGGACGTAAGTACGGATGTGTACAGTAGACGGCTTAACTGCCGACTTTGACGAGAGCTCCCGATCACAGCAGCTACGTCAGAACTTCCAAAACATCCAATTACTTCAAAAACGGGGCTACCTTTCACCACCGATCTGTTTGGTTAACAAATTTTCTTTATTATTGTTGCTAACAGCTAGTTTATTAATGGCGGAAAATTTTGGGAACTCGAGAAGCCTTCTACAGGAATTTTACACAGGAATAAAGGGTTCCTTGCGAATTAGCAATACAACAACAATCACTAGATTCAACTATTGAACGTTTAGGTTGAGTGTGAAATTAGTGTTTGAAGTTGTGTGACGAACCACGGCCGTTATTCTAGTCGTTTGAATGTCCGCCAATGTGAATGAATATGGACAGTTTTGTTAGAGCACTTATATTGGTATGAATTTATCAAAAACATCATCGACGTTGAAAACTCAACTTTCCAAAAACAAATTGATGTGGAGACGGCGAAGATAAGCTAATTGAGAACAATTTGCAGTGTCGTCGTTGCCACGCGGCGCAGGGCGAATCACGTCGCTGATGAGATGGATCACGTGAGATGGATTGGCGAATTTTTCGACACCTGATCCATGCCAAACATTATATTGGTTTATTATTCAATAATAAACCATTGTAATCGCTCTTGAAAAAAAAATACTAAAACCCCCTGAAAATTTCATGGTTTACGTTTCAAAGGGTGTAGAATCCAAATCTGCAATACAAATTTTTCCGTCCGTCCGCCGACGTACGCACGATTTCTCCCAAACGGCTGGAGCAAACAATTTTCAGGAAAAATCAATATTGGTCTGACAACGCCCCAATTCTTGAGCCAGCACTCTCACTTAATCTAAAGTGCCCTTTAAGGGTTGTCAAGGTTTTGTAAAATCCCTAAAAACCTCAAAAAGAGTCAAGGAAGCTTAAATTTGAACTTTTTTTTAAGAACATTCCATGAGGAATCGAATGAGCCCATCCCCAGGTCTGTAGCTCAAACCATTCCCGATGTATGGCCCGATTTATGCTGCCAACATTTGCGTTTTTTCGGTTTATTATTGTTTTTGTTTTGATCGCAGTAACCTAGTGACGTAGTGATGTAGTGAATGTGGATACTGGAGTGAACTCCTAAAAGGATTTGTAGCCGATACACGGGTTGAAGCATTCTGATATGCATGAAACGCTGCATATTCTTTCACTGGGGTTTATTATTCAATTTCATTTATTTGGCTTGCGTTCATGATTTGAATTTCTACTAAGCTTTGGAGTGTGGGTGTTTCACAGGTGATGAGCGATTATTGAATTTCAGGAGATGCATAGAGCACTTAAATCGGTTCTCAACCAAAATATCTATTTGTATTGATCAGTTGATCATATTTGTGTGCCTCTTGAAATTCAATAATCGCTCTATCACCTGTGAAACACGCACTCTCGAAAGCTTATTTTTCAAACCATGAACGCAAGCCAAATGAATAAAATTGAATAATACCCCATTGAAAGAATTTGCAGTGTTTTTTTCTATTAATTTATTATTTTGAAAACATTATGAGTCTGTAGCTCATAGATCAATTATTGTTAATTTTGAACATCATTAACTTTTTTAAAAGTGAATAAAAATAAAGAAGAAGAAAAAATGTATTCAGTTATAATCTCGAAGTTTGATTGTCGTCGTCGACTGTATTTCAAGATTGTGCAGGCTGCAGAAAAGCATATTGTCTCGTTAATGCGCACCATTCGTCCCGTCTCGAGAAATTTCTCTTAATACAATGTCGTCTCGAAAAATGTATCTTTATATAGTTTTACCATTTTGGATTTTCCGAAGATTTCTTTCATTTTTTTTTAAATATTCGAATCATCAAGAACTTCTGGAATTCGTCTGAGGAAGATTCGCCGAATTTCTCCTGGTAAACTCTCGTCAGCGAGCTGGATTTTTCGTACTGGTATGTCTCAACCTCCGTCGCTTCTCTTCGAAGAATTTCATTTGAATTTTCGTCGTTCAGTACTGACGAAGGTATGAAATCCTTCAGTTTTAGGTACCGAGGTATTTTCGCAAGAATTAGAATTTGGAAAGGATTTTCTCCCCCGAAGATTGGTTGTCACCCGTCGCCGAGGTTCCACAGGTGCCGTGCACTCATGTCCCTTCTTAGACCATTTCCCCCTACCAGAGAAGTCCCTTTATACCAGAAACATTTGCGTCATCATACCGGGTACTGTAAGGTCAACTAAACACCTTAAAAGGGGTATAGGTGTTGCAAAATAATTCATTTGCGAGAAACACTTCATTTTTTTGCTTAGTTGACGAGTTAGAGTACTCTCGAGAGTAGTAATAATTTATTAATTGTATTATTTCAATATTTCGTACAGTTTTACATCATTATTACTGTGCCAGAGGCCCTGAAAATATATTTATTTAATTTCCCTTGTATTTTGGAGTTTTCCATAACCCCAATTTTTTTTTTCTTATTTTTTTGGTTAGGTGGGTTCATTCCCACACTTCATGGTCATCTTATTTCATTTAATGACGGAGAACATAAGTTTTCAGTATCAACATAATCTCTTTAAACGAATTATTTAAATCGTATAAATCGGAGCTCTACTGTAAAATCATACTTTTCATTTTTAAAAAACCTACCTTTTTTACAATAGAAACTTTAATATGACAGCCGACTAGTTTTTAGTCTTTTCGTAAAGAAGATGGAGAATTTCAGTTTTTTGGACCAAATCATTCTATTTGAGAAAAAGGCTATGCAAAATCCGTCTAGTTGTAAACCATTTCTGTGTTGTGTAGGACCATCGTAAGAAGACGAATTATAATTAATCTAAATATCATTGCAGCGTACTTAATTTCAATAAAAACGGAGTCAAATAGAACGTTGTCTATATTTCCATGAAAATAATGAGTTACACAGTTGAATCGATTTCGACATTTAGGTCACAATCAGGAACAAACATGAACTGTTCATGAAACAAGAAATATGAAATGGGTTTCCACAGCTTCGTCGCTAGTGACTTGGCCCGTATACTGATTTAATTTTAATTCATAGTAACTTATAGAGGTTTTATTGGTTAGTTATAGTTTTGTATAATGTTTCTTTTCAGATGTTGACAAAGAAACTGGATGTATTGTATTTCCCGACAAACCATCTTATATATCAACATAGTTCTAGTGTACTATCGATCTGCATGATCCTCACCGAAAATACCAGAGAAAATAATATTTATTGGAACAAGAAGTTTCTAAATGCTTGCTAATGGCTCACCAACTGGGTTTAACTACAGTTGAGGAAAAATAAATAAAATTCAACTGAAATTTTCTTTTTATGAAAGTTTTTTTTTCTTTTTCCGTGATGAAAGTGAAACAAATTTCTGAATAGTACTATGTTGTGTTGGAAGTACTCCATCTATTCTAACATGTCTCTCTATAAGGGATCTTGAGGAAATTCTCGCAACAAGCACTTATTTCGTGTTGGACTGTGTTTTTAATGGTTTACTTGTGCCTCCGACGAAACAGCTTCTCAATATTAAATCAAAAAGGCAAATCATGCTCAGTGTTTTTGTCAAATGGTTATGTCGAAAAAAAAGTCTGTGTCTTTCCAACGTTTTTTAACAAAAAAGAAGTACGAAGAGCTGCGACATAGGTTGGGGGGTTCCTAGAACCCAACAAAATATTACCAATAATAAACGAATTCAGGCTATGAATGGTTGGGACATAACAGAATAATCGATTCGCAATAAATAGGGTGATAGTGGTGTAGCATCGATTTACCCAAGCTTGAACAGGACAATTTGAGAGTACAAGGGGGACCTTTCTAAGCTTGAAAGGGATTGATTCTCTGTGATCGGTTCACATGTGAAATGTTTTCTCTCTTCAACTTTTATTAATTTAACATTTATGCCAATTTAGTCTGCATATTCTCAATAAAATTACGCGTTGGGTATTTGACTCGCAACGACTATCAATCTTGACAGCCATTGCAGCTTCCCAGACCAAACCATCCCCTGTTTGATCCCTGAGTAAACAGATTCTTGTTTTGGTGCATTTAACACTTGTACTTGTTTAAGGACGAGGTTGACGCCTTTCTTTATTATTATCTATGATCCACTGATCTGAGCAGATGGACTACAAAATATGGGAATTGTTTTGAATAAAGAGTTGTCTACATAATTAGTGGACATCAAAATGCTTACATAATATGACATAAATTTGTATATTACTATCTTAGCACATGCATACGTTTTACCACCTAACATTTTGACAATATTTGTCATGGTTCTAATAAAGTCAATTACATTTGAGCCGGGATGTGCCATGTTGATGAATATTGAAATAATAGCTACAGGTATTCATTGAGTTTCGGAGGTCCATACATTCTTTTATGATAATATTATAGTACTGTATTTGATGATTATAACTGGTCTTGTTGAGTTACTGACGTTTGTTATGAAGAAAGAAAATTGTGTGATTCTTCCATTGTGGCAACAATTACTCGACGAGATTCCTCGTATAAAACCTATCTCTTTGTTTAAGAATCGTCCTGAAAGACATTTTTCCACCGAAACTCGACGTGAGGGCAGAATAGGGTTTTGGGATTCGAAAATAAGGAGCAAAGGATGTTGACAAAGGGTTGAAGTTACACCAGAAGGAAGGATTTGAACCGAATCTCACAGCAATATCGAGTTGTATGCATAATTCATAAACAAGACAATCTTATAATGGGCATAGATTTGAATAGCATTACCATGCGAGGAAAGGGGCTTAGATCCGTTGGCCCACTCGGTTGAAAGAGGGATCGAAAATACCCCCGCCACCTCCATTACTCACCTAAACCCACTCACTCCAAGGTTCGCTTTGCAAGTTGAATCCTTCAGGCGGTTTTTGTCTGTTTCCTCTCGAGCTGTAGTCGCTAAAAACCTCAACCGCCGTCTCTAATTTTCATAATCGGCGGGATCTTTCGGGAACAACCCAAAACACGCGTTTGCTCATTCATTATTCATAGCAGGGGATAAATTTACGAAACAATATTCGCATTCACGGGTAGTCGTCGTAGTTTTACCAGACTTCTGTCGCCTGTAGTTGGTTGTTATTCTTCGAGTAAAACCCTTCTTACGTTCCCGACAAAACATTCGGGAATCTCGGGTTGAATTAAGTGAATTTCTGAGGAGAAAATTATTCGATAGCGATGGTTCCAACAGTCTATAGATTCAAATTTTATGTCATTTCAACTTCAACATTTCAGAAAACATTAAAAGCCATTAAAATACATTTTGAATAGTATACTAATCTAGTAGTGATGTTTGGGAAACATGAATATGAAGATCACAAAATGTTGTTGAGCAATTAACATTCCCTGATTTAATAATTGGATCATAATAGTTTAGTTGGTACGATATATCGCTTTTCTCTGTGTACTCTTTTATGTATGACACCAACCTTTTATAGGCCACTTAAGCTGGCTCGAGATTTGGATATGATGACGCCAATTCACTCCGGTGACAGATATTGGAATCAAATACTTGAGTTGGTAGAGAAGATCACTGTTTATATGTGCATTGCTACTTCATCATTTAAAAACATGTAGAAATTGAGATTGTTACAAGGGTTTACGGTACAACAACTTCATGGACACGTTCCCTCAGACACAAACGCCTTCAAGTGGACAACTCTACCTATAGTTAGACAGATAGCTGATTGCTGATGGCTGATTAAACCATCATTTTCCCACCCAAATTTGAACTGGATCAGAAGATGAGGAAGTGAGAAAATTATGCTTTATGGATGCATAACATGTACAGTGATATTGATTATTGAGCCATAAAACGCATAAAAGGTCGTTACCTAAAGTATCAATACGGGTTGAAAACTAGAAATTTAATTTTTCATGAGCACTACTAACAACGATACGATCGTATTAACATCAAATTAGATTGATAACAATCCCTCCCCAACCCCGATTTTCAACGGGATTTTGAATTTGGAAAAATTATGCTTTCTGAAGCAGTGATTCTTCAATTCAATGAAACCCAAATGTATAACTCGAACAGTCAAACAGATACAAAACAAAAATTACCCAAAATAGGTTTTTTAATTTTTGTAACATTATTACTTTGTTGTAGTTGTGCTGAGTAATAAATAATATTAAACTTGTAAGATGGTGTGGGGTTCCCATCCAGCGATAGTCCTATAAAGTTGACAACTGTGTTATGATGTAGTCGCACGCACCCCCGTACAAACACCATCGTTGTCAGAATTTTTGTGTTTGTGCTTTAATTTTCGTTACTTGCTATTATCCAGCAGGTATCTATTAGCAGTTAGTTATTATTAGTAATGAAATAATGATGAAATCATCATTTTTGGCATGTGCCTTCTTAAGAAGACATCCGTACGTGGTGATAGTTTCAGTTATGCAAACCTGCAATGCCCATTTTTTCCTCTGATTGAATTTACGTTCCCACTGAATTTGCAATGGACCTGTGCGATATTTATGGAGCTTTTGGAATAGGAATAAGCAAGTAGAAAGTGTAAAAACCATATAATCAACGTTTTGTTAGGTATTAGGTACCTATATGAGGAATATGTTGGCGAATAAATATCTCGAGTACCTTCTGACGGAAATTTGTCAACAATATAATTTTCTTCAGAATGGCAACAATACAAAAATTACTAGTGTGTTGTAAGAGTAATAATTCGTGTGAATTAGTAGGTGTATACGGCGAAATCTGTTTTGTCTGTGGAAGACTAGCAGAAAGTAGTCAAGGCTCTTCTGGGTCAGACGCAAAATTATTCGGATGAAGACATGAATATCATGATTCAACCACATTTCAATTACAAAATGAATCGAAAATTATGAAAAACTCCCCTGAAAAGAGGTTTAGTATACGAAAATACCCCCATCGGCGAACTCTGACTTCAAACTGTTTATGTGGCTCACAGAAATGAGATAGGTGTGAACGGCGAGCTCTATTATGACTGTGGAAAACTACTGAAGGAGAGCATAGCCATACAAAACCGCATCATATCACCATCCGAAATGAGGCCCAGAAGCGCCGGGCGAACTGAGAGGGGCCGTGTCTTTTTAAGAAGACGCCCGTACCGGCAAGAGGGGCGCGTATCTTCTTAAAAACTTCCGCGTTGAGAGTGTTAATAATTAAGTTATGATCACACACAAATTCAGCAATTAACAAGAGTGTGAAACAGTGCATAATGCCAAGTCACTGTGCCGCTTTCTTTTGAGCCTTCATGTGGAGGGAGGTGGAAAAGTTTCCAGGACGATCGGGAAGAGGATGGGATTCGGGTGCTCGTTGATTCCATCGAAGAACCGATCAGCTGCTGTCTATAGAACTTACTCCATAGTGGGTGTCCCCAGGTTCTTGTAAATATTGTGATCGCTCACATACCACAGTTTACATTGGTAATCAAACGAAGGGCACGGTTTTGGACGGTTGCCCTCTCTTGAATTGTGTCTCATTAGCAGAAGCCTGTATTTCGAATCCATACACCAATATGGGATCCCACTGATAGGAAAATTCTTCGTTTGAGGTATAGAGGGTGGGAAACGTAGCATTTGAACTAGGAGCGATATGTGTGGTTTCCATAAAAGTTATTTTTATCGATTTTTACTCCTAGGTATTTAGCAGTGTCTTCTTCGGGTATACTTGTACTGCTTAACATTAATAGTGGTCTTTTATAAGTCCTCTTGTATGTGAAGAAGCACATCCTAGACTTGGATTCACCGACACTCTCCATTTCTTGAACCCAGAATAGTCTTAAATATAAAATGAGTGGGGACATTTATATTTCAGTGGGGAAAGGAACTTTTGATCTCCCAAAATTGAGATGAATGCTTCTGTTACTTATTGGTAGACTTGAAAGCAATATTTATATGGAAAGCGCTCAAATTCGTTTCAGATCCTCAAATGGGATTCCCAAATAGACAATGTTGGAAAAGTTTAATTTTCATTTATCAGGCAATATTGCAATAACTTAATTCACTGAATGTAACGTGTTTATTGAAAAGTAGAAATAAAGGACATCCTTTATTGCTTACGTAGATGCAGATTTGCTTTGAAATTTAAATATTTTTTTATTTTTTTTTTCAAAGTGATTACGTTTTAATTAACGTCAACTTTTTGCACGAAAAAACCTGACTACGTTTCAACTTTCACCTATTACAATGTTACACACTTTGTTATTGAGTCAGAAAAATGAAATTAGAAGAATGACCATAATATCCCACATAACGTATCTGAAATACAGTGGATAGCTTTCTACCGTTTATTTAACATAATGGTCTTGTTTTTATTCTATGTGTTGATACCCTCACCCATTCTCACGTGCACGGTACTTGTTTCTCTTGATAATGAACATCAAATATCACATTTAGTATTTATGCTGCTTTCCTCAGCAGTGTCACAGCAGAACGGTGAATTGATAGGAAACACTGCCGCCGGCTTCCGAGACTGATGAGTAAACACAAAATTGCTATCCTCGCAATGACTCGCTAGCAAATGTTTGAATAACATCGCCCGCCCACTGTACGGTTGACAACCTTAGTTCCTTTTTTACCCTTCACGCAGATTGGAAAATGATTTGATTCGTTCTCTTCATTTTATTTAACTGCGTTGAAAATAGAATATCCTCGCTTTTCATGGCCACTGTTCTTTCAGCGACTTTTTTTCTTATTTATTTTGAGTGAGTCGACATACAAAGTAATTTCTTGTTCGATAAACGTTCTATAATTCAATTTTATCAACTACAAGCATTTAATTTCGGTATGAATACAGAAAGATGAAAGAAAGGGTATTCAAAGGCTTGCATCGATGAGGTAGCAGACAAATATGATTCATACACCAACCACACAATAAATACATTTCGGAATTATACTATTGGGCCGTTGTAGGTTTTATATTCTTGGATTTATCGGGATGGAGTAACGGGATGTTACACACGTCGAGTAAAAACACCCACTTCATGCATTTTTTCCTCACTTTTCTTCAATTCGTTCCACCTAATTCATGACTACTCTGTTTAACCATCCATGTACTTGCAATTCTTTATTTCCCCGCTAGTGGTTTAATAGTTTCGGAAAAGGTCTAATTCTTTTGCAAAAAGGTTTAATTCAACTGGAACTCTCGCTTTCTTGAGCTCTCACGGAATTGACTAAATCCTATAAACTAGTGAGAAGTAGGTCTAGAAATTTCGTATTTAACTCATTATTTATCTTACCTTACCTATTATGAATGATGGGTTACAACGTCTGTATCAATGTAAAGATTGCATACAGTTTTACGTAGACACCATCAGATTACAGAGGGGTAGCCAAAGAGCAGAGATCAAGTTTAACTTCATTGATTTCTAGTCGGCCGTTACATTTTGACAATGTTGACAAGGTTTGGTGATTTTGGATCAATGAATAGCATGGAAGGGCTGTTTAATAAAGAAGAAAGAAAATTTCTGTCATATTTTTGTACGTTTTTTGTGTGTAGTACTGGAAAGAATCCGTGTATGGTGGTTAATCAAAAAAGTGAAAAGAAACATTATTCATACTTGTATTTCGCTCTCAGTTCGATACGTATCGCGAACTTTAATGCTGATGTATTAGAATGCAAATATCCCAGAGAAACGTGATAGCTGAGAGGTAGCGAAGCAAATGGCTGTTATTGTAGGCCAGGGCTGTCAAACACGGCGATAGTGAATACTAATCTCGACTATAGTCATCAGTAATCACCGGTAAACTGGGTGGCGTTCCCATTCGCGTTCATTTTCCTAGATTCGTAATTACAGGTAAATATTGGACCGGGCGATGCGAACAGTGGCAAACTGATTAATATTCCAAAGAAGATAGTTATGAGAACCGTCCGATGGGAGTTATTCAATCGGTGGGAAACGTATTACCTCTGAATCGCAGTGCTAATGGAAAACCCTAAATGAGTGATTCAACAGAACATGTAGATTCTAGTAGCAGCGGTCGTAGTAGCAATTACTCTTTCTCCAAAATCATAATTTCCATTCACGTTTTACGTTTTAGATCATTCTTAACGGCTTTCGTTTAGGATAAGAATATAATCCATGGAAGCTGTACCATAGACCAAGTCTAATAAACATAGATAAGTGGTTTACGTATAAAGGTTGTCAAAATACAGAATTAATGAACCTTAGTGCGATAACTCTCAGGTTTTTTGTTGTATTAAACTAAAAAAAAAAAAACAGTTTTCATATATATTTTTAAATGCAATCATGTGGTGTAATTGAACTGTTGTTTTTTCGTAGCCTATGAATGGGATCCACTCTATTCCCGTTCTTTCCTTTTTTATAGGCTAACAAATTATTACCTAACTCTGGCTTTATTCCATGCAAAACAGAGAAGATTTTGCATTAAACGAATACAAACAAAAATATGGTAGGTAACTAAGAAAATATGCGAAGACACCTCAAACTGGACGAAACACTAGTTTCTAATATTTGCTCATATTATGAATGGAAAACAGGCGATTTCTAGAATCCAACTTATTGTCTAGGCCGAGCAAAGAGTGGCCAACGTCATAGCATCTTTAATTATGGACTGTGTTTTTTGAAGAGAAAGAGTCGAGTTATGAACCTGGGCATAATGTGATGCCATCGGACCGTTGGAAATTCTGTCTTGATGTCACCAGGTTGAATGCTATAAAACTTTCACCTGATCCGTTGAGAAGCTCCTACACTGATCTATTGCTGCTTAATTTACACTTCCAAGTTGCATTACATTACAACCACACACTGGTCCATTATATTTCTAGGACAGTGATCAAGCTATTGTATGTTGTAAAGAATCGATTCCTTGAGTTACTATTCCGCGGAAGTTCAGTATACATCACTATAAAGTAAGCTCAATCAGCGGAAAGTTTAAGAGAACGAAGGTGCCTTATTCCTATGGGGTCGCCGCTGAAAGGGAATTAACTACTCACTCGAGGCAGTAGCTTAGGATTCTTTATTGTTGAACCAGAATGGCTTTGCCAGAAACGCAATCATAACCGCTACCCACCTGATGACCAGAGACGGGAAAAAGTCATTAACGTCATAAGTCATAGTTTTTCGTCATAAAATGGCCTTTTTACGCTGAAACGTCATAAATTGCAACTTTTTGGAATATAAGTCATATTTTGTCCTTTTTCGCTAGACGAAGGAATTTTAACCTTCCTTCTATGCAGGTCACTGGTTCATTGGTATTGGGAATAAACATTCCATCAAAGTGAAGGGGAACGTCCCATAGTGTGCCTGTGCCGGGGCATTGTTATGCTCTGGACTAATTGGGTGGGTGAACGCTCAGGAGTCGGACTCTATAGGATGATTTTTTCTAATCCGCATTAGTTCACACCAGGCTGCTTACTGATTGGCCGTTTAACAACCAAACAAACATAGATCGCAGGTATATATTCGTGGAGCAGGAGGGAATAGTTTCGTTTTTCTTGTGTGCTTTTGGTACTGACACCATGCCTAAAACAGTGAGCAAGTCGATACTACAGCAGAAGTGGTTGGTGGAGGAGAAGAACTTCTCTCTAGAAGACGGTTCCATCTTTTGCAAGACAGGTAATGTTGAAAATATGAACTTTTTCCTCTCTTTTTCCGAACTCACGTATTTAGTCAGTTGGAAGTACCTAGGTAACTAAATAGAATATTGTTTCTTTCCCCACGTTTTTGTGAAACGTATTTCTACGTTGCACGCTAAGGGCAAAAATTCTTATGCATGATATTCATTTCAAGTACTTACAAAAGAAAGTTCCAATCATGCAGCATGAGTTAATGAGCGAATTTTCAAAGACATTTTTAGCCGTTGTGGCGCTACGATTTTTTTACTTTTTCGTGCCGTATTCCTACAGGAAATTTCAAGCTGATTCCGTGTATACCACATACCTGTGTATTAATACAGTAATCTGTGTTTAAGACAGTAATCTTGAGTTAAATCCATTTTGGTGCATCCTAGCTCAAGTTATCGTATGGAATTCAATGTGTCTGAATTTATGCCACCCTTTCTATTTCCGTTATTTCGAGGGGTAAAAAAAACTTCAAATAGTAACCCCCCTTGATGTTTGGATTGTTGTGCATATTGGATTGTTTCATTTCACCAATTTTTAGTCATATTCAAAATGGTAAAAATTATTCTTTGAACGTCATACTTTCACCCGAAACGTCATAAAACATCAACATTTCTGGAAAACACGTCATAAAATGGGGGGGGGGAGTCATAAAAGTCATAGAAAAAAGGTCATGAAATTGAAAATTAAAAGTCATAAACGTCCCGTCTCTGCTGATGACCTTTAGCATGGTTTAAATTCATTCGTTGACTTTCAATCATCAACGAATTTTTTCGTCAACTCAAAAAAAAGCCCCAATAAAAAAGATATCGCGTAAGCCTGACAGGGGTTTCTGAAGCGGCTCTGACGTGAAAGCAAACCTACTAATATGAAGAGGGGACACATTCACCGGATCTGGCGTGCCGACTTGTTTCCAAGGGGACTCTGTATGCAGATGAGGGGTTCGAGGACCGGAGTGGGTGACCTAATCCCTCATAATGCCTCATCAACCTCTAATTAGCTCCTGCGTGAAGAAGAGTTATTCATGTCCAACCCACGGACTCAGAAGGGGTTCCCTCTCCTCAGTGACTAAGAGAAAATAAAGTTGCTTATTACGTCTCTTTGCAGACGAGGAACACGAGGCTCCGAGAATCCGCTTATTCACGTACCTACCCTCTAATTAAGAAAGACTCTACGAGTTGCGTGTGTATATCCCAAGAACACGAGTTTTGCCGACTTCAAAATTTTAATTTGGATTTGAATAAAATCGTTAATTGAAAAACATTTTTTTTTTTCGTGATTTTATTTATTGCAACTGATTGTAGTATACATCATCTAGCAATATTTTATCTCATAAATGAACACGATGTACAGGGTGAGATTTCAACAAACCAACCCTTCAGAGTAACACACTGTTTACTGGAACACACTTCACTATAACTTGCACCGCACAATCAGGTCCAGTGGCTTGTTACGGTTGAGGCGCCGCAGTTCTCCTTCGTTATCCAGAACGTTGAGCATCTCCGGGTTCTTGTGCTGATGGAGGCGTTTTTCGTGCTTCTGGGCGTATTTCATGATGATTTCGTTGACTGTTTCCAGTCTTAGGTCACGATGAATGTCATCATTTCGCATATAATTGAAAAACATGAAATAATTATCAACTCTGCTTGGATACATCTGTCAGCGACAAAGATACTGCCAAGAATTATAGCTTTTCCAAGTCAGATTCGGAAATTTCCAAACCAATTTCAGAAATTTCCAAACCAATTTCAGAATTTTCCATCTCAATTTCAGACTTTTCCATTTCAATTTCAGAATTTTCCATTTCAATTTCAGAATTTGATCAATATCCGAGTGGGAGCGTAAAAAAGTGGGATAAAGAGAAGGAAATAAGTAGGTAGCACACAAAATGTATCAATAAAATTAACAAATTATCACAAGAGGTGAGAAGGAATTAGTTCATCGAAATTGATAACGTGGAACGTGCTAACGTGAAATTCTTGAAACAGCCAAAAAGTTATACCTGTTTCAAAAATTTCACGTTAGCGCATGCGCAGAGCGTACCGCTGATTATATTGAGATGAAATTCGTATGGGACCTCAAGAGACCTTATTTGCATAATCCCTCAAAATATGAGCTAAATTCATTCAAAATTGTGGACGTTATGGCTGTAACAAGGAAATGCGGACTGACAGACAGGGAACCAAATTTCTTTAGTAGGCTATGAAACGCAAAATGCGAGTGGAAATTCTGAATTCGGACAACAAAAATTGTTTGGCTTCCGAAAGTGAACACAAGGCTTCCGCTACTTCGCAGACTCGGAAGCAAAACAAGCGCATATTTTATCAATTTCGATTAACCAGTTCCTTCTCACCTCTCGTGATAATTTTTTAATTTTATTAATACATTTTGTGTGCTACTAACTTATTTCCTTCTCTTTATCCCACTATTTTACGCTCCCACCCGGATATTGATCAAATTCTGAAATTGAAATTGAAAAGTCTGAAATTGAAATGGAAATTTCTGAAATTGATTTGAAAATTTCCGAATTTGACTTGGAAAAGCTATATACGTATCCCGATCAAATGTGAGAAATATGGGAATTCCAAATAAGATATTGTGTTTCGCTCAAGGAGGCTTTGGAATCAGAGGTGACGTGAAAGCAAACTACGCATCAGCTCTTTAATCGCTTAATATTTCTGCGCTTAGTAGCATCCGTGGAAAATCTGTATTTATGTTAGGCTTAGCTATGTTATCTTTTCGTGAATGGAATGTATGAAACGTAGCAAATAAATTTAGACTCTGAAGGCAATGAAATTCCACAATTTTGTAAGAAGATCCTGCAAGAACCCAAGTAGGTCTATAACTCATGCCAACGTCTCGACTCCTGTCAATGGAATCAATCAATTGATAAAGTCTTTGTGCATTAATTGTGATCTGTTGTATCAACGGATGAAGCCCGGCCATTAGATTTCTTCCTCTTGTACAACGCTGGGAAAGGTATACAATTGTTAACGCTACCTGGAACAACCGGTAACTCCAAGCCAGTTTACAGTAATGCACCATATCCGATCAATCAGTGATTGACCAATATGGTCCAATGACAGGTCGGGGAGCTGTCAAAGTACCATGAAAGAAAGAATCCGGAAAGAATCGGACAAACGCAAAGAAGAATGTGCTCCACAAGAACATGCACTTAACACGTAGAACAAAGATCATAATGACCTGAAGGAAGTTTTAAATTACTGAAGAAGAAGAAGAAAAGATTTGATTGACATAATGACAAAGTTTTTTTAAAAGACCAAATAAACAATACCAACATGGTTTTTCAAACCTTCTATCGGGGTGTCAGTAGGTTTAACTAAAAACTACAATGAAAAACAAAATGCTATCAGATAGAAAGAAATAAAAAACTTTGGACTTTCGCGAGGACTTACAGCCTCATTCCGAAGAAGCACGGGTTTATTAAAAACTTCAACTCCAAACTCTGAAAGTACTGGGCAATTACTGAGAAAGTGGTGCACGTTTTCCTTTTCATGAACATTGCACAGTGCACACTCCTCATTACGGTCGATGTCATACGGCTTTGCATTGAGATGCAACAATTTCCCTGCAACTTGAAAATCCATCTTGCTGAGAAAATATCCAGTGCTGGCTGGCCCAACCAGGCTCGCGGCCTTGAAGCGAGCGTCAAGGTCCTTATATCGCTTGAAACTCTGAATTCATAGCCCTCTATCAGAACCACTGCTTTTTTGCACCATAAACTTCTCAAGGATGTCAGCTACTTGAAGCCGGATGGATTCGAAACACGCGGGATCCAACCCATCTATGACACCCAATCAAGGGTCGAGGCGTTCAAGATGCCCAGCACATGATACTCTGCTTCTCACCGCTTCCATCGCAATTATTTTACTGAGACCTGTGTCCGGGAGATGAGCTACTTTCCTCTATTACTATAGATGGGCCTCAAGAGTAAAACCTGAAATGGTGTCCATCTCTGTCCACAGATGTAAAATTTAATTCGAACAATACGCCGGTAAATGGAACAGCTTTCTTATATACATCAGATGCACTCCCTCCGCCTTTCCGTACTCCAGAAATCCCCAGCATGGTGAAGCATAGCACAGGACAGCCCCGATGTTTAATATTATTGTCTTCATACTCACACTAACCTCCTATCTTGCCGAGAGGAGCGGAATACCAGTACCCAATGTTTGTCTCAGTTGCTGTTTGGATCCAGAACCCTGGATAATGTCGAATTCTCTGAAGCAGTACTCCGTTCTTCAAAACATTATTCGTCATCATCAATGAACACTCGCACAATAATGTTAGCCATCATTTCAATAGGTTCATATGCAAAATTATCACCGACTATTGTGAACAATTTTCGTAATCCTCACCTTTCAATGTGAAATTTCTCATCAATAAGTGGTTTTCTGTGGTAACTCTGTGCAGATTTTTGCCTTAATATCGTAGACCTTCTAATCAATGACAATCGCCACTGACTATTCAAACTCCCAAAATGCTACACTTGGCAAAGTCAAGCTTTAGTTAACATTGCGTAGCCTAGTTCGAGCTCTCGCTCTCTCCCTGGGAATAAATATATTGCAGTTGTCAGAGATACGGTGTCTCTCCCTTCGCAGGGTGTTTGGTTAAACAATGACAAAGGCAGTACATTACGGTAATTGGGCAAATGCGAAGATAGTGGCGGTTCCGGCTCGGCCGTTGTGTTTGGTGGGCGAGAGGGAGATTCACTATTTATGCGAAGCTTGCGCTTGGGTGTGCCCGGGGTTGGCACAATGATTGCCTACTTCGTTAGATATGTAGGGAGGTGCGATCAAACAACTACTAGTCCCAAACCCAAAAAAGACCGAATAAACCATAAAGAGCGTTTCAATTCTAACAGTTCGATAACCGAAATACTTTTGAACAAAAAAAAATTATCGTCTTCATCTTCCAAATACTGATAACTTCATAACCGTACAATCCAATGAAAATTAACTTATGATTGAACATCCTATGACAACTTCTTCCGTCATTCTCCGATCAAATTATGAATCAATTGATTAACTCCTTTAACCCTCACACCACAAGTTGAGGTGTACACTCATCCTACAGCGACTAATTTTTTAATGGATGGGAGGTACGGCAATGGAGCGGGCCCAGGTCACCGCTAACCTCCTTATCAGCTGTTCTCTAGCCGACGCGTCGCGACGTCTCAAGGAGAGGTCGCTAACCTATTCATTTCACTTCATTATCATAGAAAACCCTAGCTGGAGTACACCAGCACCGATCGAAATTTTTTTTATGTACACAATGAACTTTTTTACGGAATTAAGTTGTCATTCTTGTTGATTTGGGCTAATAATCAATACTTTTTGTAATTTTTTACAAAATTTTGTAAGATTTTAATCCTTCCTTAATTTTTACCAAAAAACAAAAGATATAACCGGTGCTAGTTTTGTTACCAAAAAAAGGATAAGAAAACGACCAGCTGTTGTTCCGAGCGCTACGAACCAATTCGTCGAGAGCATGAGAGGGTTGTGAAGTTTGGCAAACATTGTTTTGAAAGTGAAAATTTGCCTCCGTTTTCTCTTGTCAAAGTTCGAGGTTACTTTAGAATTTTTGATTTTTTTCTATTCATTCCACAATGTTACATTTTTGTGATATTCGCCGAAATATAAAGCATAAAGATGAAGGGGATAGAGAAATAATGAACATATTTTAAAATATATATTTCTCATTAAAAGTTTCGTTCACTAGTCTGTTGCCTTATTTCTGAGAAAAAAACTATTGAAATGATAAAATTTATGTTAATTTTGGAGCGAAAGTACTTACGAGCATTCATTTGAGAGTCCCCAATGAGGAAGAATATAATAGAAGCGATAATTGGGCGTTAATCAACTGAAATGTGCTGTAAAATATCTGGGGTGTCGGACCACCACACCTCGTCTTATATGTGATTCCGATTTATCTTGTAGTGTTAGGGTTAAACTCGTTTGTGCATTTCAATTTTCTCAATGAAGATCGATCCCAAGACATTAAAATTCAACGGTTA
Organism: Creontiades dilutus; assembly: GCA_031894815.1. Classification (NCBI taxonomy): domain Eukaryota; kingdom Metazoa; phylum Arthropoda; class Insecta; order Hemiptera; family Miridae; genus Creontiades; species Creontiades dilutus. The sequence continues at coordinate 653,745 of JAVIWC010000637.1, forward strand.
TCAATAGTGGGGTCATCAGTATTGCAGAGAAAGATCCAAGAAAGGGTCGTATATCGCTGATTCTTGTAGTAACGCGGTGGTCCTTGAGAATTTCCATCTCAAATTTGAGCAATTTACAATATACTTATATAGAAAAATTGAAATGAGTTAGATAAAGGGAAAACATTAGTAAACCACAAAGGAGGGGCGGAACCCACATCACCATGCTGTCACAGTTGAATAGGTATGCAAATAGTGAGAGAGACTTTTATCGTGGGACGTGAATAATTCTTAATTAAAAACGGGAGGAAAACTAACAAAATATCAGCATCAAATGCAAAAACAAGTAATCACGATGAGAGGTACACTGAACTTTGTATTGTTGATCGTTTGACGTCCGTACGGACCAAAAACTTGGACAGCGCTCATTTTCAAAAGGCAAAGAAACTAGATTTTAATGTAGAAAATGTAATTAATTACGTACCAAATGACTTATAATTTGCTATAGAAACGAGCAATTAAAAATGAAATGAGATTTCACTTTAATTATCCCTTTGAAGGGATCAACGTATTTCCATGCGACACGTGAAAATGAATTGCCAGGAAAGTCAAGTTTGACGTAGTTTTACTACAAAAGTGTACCTCTAAAAGTGGAAATCGCAAGTAAATCAGCTCAAGTTTGAATAAATTATTGTGAATGCGCGATAGTGTCAAAAATAACTAATCGAAACATTTGCAATAATTCAAGTGCCCACTTGAACAGTGGTAATAATTTGAGGATTGATGAATCCTCAAAAAAAGTAACTACTTTTCGTACTAGTACGAACCGAGAGAAATGATTTTTACAGAGTTAAAAACTTTTAAAAAGTTTGATTTCTTTTGAGACTCTGTGAAATTTAATAACAATTTACTTGCTGAAGATACTGGCAAATACTCAGAAAATAGAGTCTACTTTAAAAATAATTTTCAAATTATTTGAAAATAAGGTTTTCCCTTTAAAAGTGAATTTAACGATGAGAGCAAGGCGCCTTGACTCTATTTCATAAATGGCTGAAAATTGGAAGAAGGAAAAGTTTAATATCAAGCAGCCTTAATTGTCTTATGCAAATATTTATATTTTAAGAGAATATTGAAGGTTCGTTCAGAAAACATCGAGCGTTTTGTTCCTTCTGAGCTCGTTGCCGAGAAAAAATTTGATTCCATTTCCCAAAACTGTATTCTGTAATGTTACTTTAATCTTCGGATATCTACTAAGTAGATTGAAGGAAATACGGTAGATTCGTCATCAGGATGTATACATTACGTTTTGCAACTTAATTAATACTTTTTAATGGCAATCACAAGTTACATTATCATACTTCAACTGTCCATCCATTTTTCAAATGTATCTGGAATACCATTTGACCTTCGTTTGATAGGGTCACTGACAGAACCTACCCCAATACATCAGAAATTATACCCGGCTGTTGAAACTGTGTCCCTGTATCACATTAAATGTGAAACAGGGACACAGTTTCAAATTTCAAAATTCAAAATTCAAAATTGAAATTTTCATGTCGAAGCAGCATCGGTTTGAGATCAGGAAAAAACCTTGTCTCACACAAACAGCTAACGCCTTACAATTTACTTTTACCTCCCAAGCAAAGGGTAGAAAAAATCCATTTTTCTTCCAAATCGGTAGCGTCATTTGTAAATCGCAGACAAATGCGCATGCTTTGCAAAGACTTATTACCGAATCAAATTTGATTCAAATATGATAGGAGATAGGTTCTGTCTAAAGGAGGTTCCTACCAATTTGCACGTAAACGACAATTTACTACATGAGGACGACACTGCATCCTAATTAGGGTGCAGCCCATGATTAGCAATCGGTGAACTCAAGATTTGAATCATATGCTACACTACTGAGAATATCCACCTTATGGTTGGTCAAATGGACTAATTAGCCATTTTTATTAGCAGATTTATAGAAATTTATCAATTATACAATCATCATGGCATATGACTAGAAGTCCGCACTTGACTAGAAGTCGAGTTAGAAACTACTCAAGTCCCCTGGTTATTGAGTTCGTGGTTTAAACTGCCTACACGTACCATTATTAAAATTTCAAAAACCCAAGGTTAATGTTATTATTTAAAAAATCCTTTATTTTTCACCCAGTAAATCTTCTTTACTTATATTACCTCAGTCGAAGCCTGGAATTTTGACTACGATCAGGAAAGTCATCGCAATGACAACGCCGCACAGTTGGGCAAAGGCGGAAGTAAATAGTAAAACTCAATATTTTTAAACAACTTCCAAACTTGCATTCTTTCATTCTATGTTTACCTATAAAAGTAGAATCTAACTGATTTCGAGTTTTGAAAAACTGATAGTATATGTAACACGCAGCTGAATATGATATTTAGGTTGATTGTAACTAAAAACGCATATTTTCAGTGGTTTTGAGCCATTTTTTTCGGCATTAATCACGGCTTGGAATTTTTTCTGATACTCTTCACATTTCAAGCACAAGTGAAGGTCATTAGATGAATTTTTAATTTTTTTTTTTCTCAAAATATTTTTTTCAGGAATCAGTAGGTAAGCAAAAGTACAGTAATGAAAATCATTTTTCCTACATTGTACATAGGATCGGCAAAAAAAAGCTTTACGGAGCTTTGGTCCATGGACAGTTTTATGTTGTTTTATACAAAAAGAAGAACTTGCAGTTCAATTTTCAGCTTCCTATATCTACCAATTAAGCGGTTTTGATCACTTGAGTAGGAATAAGGAAACAGGTTAATCTCTTCGCCAGATACTTTTATTATACTAATAATTAACCTTGTACATTAATCTGAAATTTTCTTAGTTGTTATCCCGTTCTTTCAACTCCAATGAGTGCATAATATTCATAAAAAATTCAATTTTCGATTGTCTCGTTCAATACATAACCCCTGAAAACGTTTTGAACGATTTTTTTCGGATTTTTGACTTTTTGACCTTCAGTTTTGATTTTTCTAATAGTCTGATTGCGCTGATTTTACTCTCATTCGATTCAACACTTCAAAGAACCTAGTAAGAGATACCGAACACAATTTTTCTCTCAAAATTCTTAAAATTTCGACTTTTGACATCAAATTTTGACTTTTTTGGTCGTCTGATTGCGCTGATTTCAATGTCATTCAAATAAGCACTTTGAATACCAGAAGTGAGTGAAATTTGATGTCTCTAACACAATTATTGTTGTCAGTAGTGATTTTTTGTCGTTTTTACCTTTTTTGCCACACTGTGCGCCGCCGCTTGGGGCATTACCACGGATTTGTACTCGGTTTTTTCAATACTCCTGTGGTTGTATGTTCTCATGTTGTATCCATTGAACTCTCCTCATCTATTCTGCTTCGAAATACTACGTGCTACAAACTCCAGCATTTGAAGCCATCCGCTACACCTAAATTTTAGCTTCAAGACTGTTACCGACGATTTACTGACAGCATATCATACTTCCACAGGATCCTTAACATTTCGCACCTAGTCATTCTATGTTGGTTTCATTTCTCTCGAACCAATATGTTATTGGTTTTTTATTGTTCCTTCCTATAAATAGCTTAACACCATTGCTTTGAAATTAGCTCAACACGTTTTGATTAAATCAAGAAACAGATGGTTGTTTTCATCAGGATATTGCTGCTTAAAATAAGACATATTATCCTAATAACAAATATTTTTAAAGAACTTCGATGCCCCTTACTCCCACAGTGGTTCAGGTAAGCTATCTCTATTTGGCCTGAGCCTATCAAGCGTTCTCCGTAAACGTTTTGTCCATTCGTTGTCTTTCCTTATTCTTTATTACACAGTTGATATATTACTTATTAATAATACGAGAGCACACAAGGCTTTTGGCTGAAGTTCTAACCAAAAGTATTCTATGCCATGGTGTTAACTGAATAAAAATCATAATTACTCAAAATCAGTTGAGCCCTTCAACATTCTGTTCAGAAAGAGAGGTAGCCTTTCAGACAAAGATATTTATATATTGCATTACTCTAGATAGAAGGGTTTCCATATAGTTTACTCCACTAAAGCCTAAACTTCAGGCTAAAAAAGTTCATATAACGAGTGAACTTAATCATATAAATAGGATAGGATCAAATAAGGCTGAATAATACATCATAGAGGCACCGTGAAATTAACTTGACCGCTAGAGATATGCATTCACCATCAAGACCGATGCCAATTGAATAGAATGTTCCCATTGAAATGCATAACATTGACTGGTCGGTAGGTTGAATTTGCCTGTATGATGCGAGATCATGGTATCCGCTCAGATGGAAACAGGTTGGTCAGATTGTATTGTACTGTTGCAATCCTGTAGGGTGCAATGGGTGATTGCCTTTGAAGTAGGAGAACATCTCGTGGACGGTTTTGAGTTGTGGTGGACTCGTAGGTGTAAGCGACCATGTCTATAGGTTAGTTGAGAACCGAACGTCTAAACGCGATTAATTGCGCTCACAACAGTCTCTTATGGGCCTAACTTACGGAATCTATAAATCTTGGAATTCTTTTACACGCTTGAGTTCCTTTGATTCACGCCACCCTCTCTTTACAACATTCGGCTCACCCAAAGGGGCGAAAGTTTTGGAAAGCGCGTGATGAACGGAAGGGAGGCGAAATTTCTGAATTCCTTCAAGCTGGTCTGACCTCAGCAGCTATGTATTGGTTGGAATCAATCACCTTTACTAGAATTTTTGGTTTATTATTCAATAATAAACCATTGTAATCCCTATTGAAAAAAAATTCTAACCCCCCCCCCCCTGAAAATTTCATGGTTTACGTTTCAAAGGGTGTAGAATCCGAATCTGCAATAAAAAGTTTTCCGTCCGTCCGCCGTACGCATGATTTCTCCCAAACGGCTGGAGCAAAAAATTTGAAATTTTCAGGCAAAATCCATGTTGGTCCGACGACGCCCCAATTCTTGAGCCAGCTCTCTCAGTTAATTTAAAGTGCCCTTTAAGGGTTGTCAAAGTTTTGTAAAATCCCTAAAAACTTCAAAAAAAGTCAAGGCGGCCTAAATTTGGACTTTTTTGAAGAACTTTCCATGAGGAATCGAATGAGCCCTTCCCCAGGTCCGTAGCTCAAACCATTCCCGATGTATGGCCCGATTTATGGTGCCAACATTTGCGTTATTTTGGTGTATTATTGTTTTTGTTTTGATATCAGTAACCCAGTGATGTAGTAAATGTGGATACTGGAGTGAACTCCTAAAAGGATTTGTAGCCGATACACGGGTTGAAGCATTCTGACATGCATGAAACGCTGCAAATTCTTTTACTTTGGTTTATTATTCAATTTTATTCATTTGGCTTGCATTCATGATTTGAATTTCTACTAAGCTTTGGAGTGTGCGTGTTTCACAGGTGATAAAGCGATTATTGAATTTCAGGATACACATGGAGATATGCACACAATTATTGAATCAGGAGGCACACAAATATGATTCTCAATCCAAATAGGTATTTTGGTTGATCAGATTTATCGTGCTGTGTGCATATCCTGAAATTCAATAATCGCTCTATCACCTATGAAACACGCACACTCCAAAGCTTAGTATAAATTCAAATCATGAACGCAACCCAATTGAATAATAAACCCTAGTGAAAGAATTTGCAGCGTTTTTTCCTTCTGGAACACATTTTTTTCGGCCATGACAATGACTCCAAACTAAAGTGATCTGAATAAAGTGCAGTGTTAAGGCATTAAAAACTTGAAGTAGGGGTTGACAAACCATTTAAAGCTGCTCTTCCGATGTAACTAAAGGCGAGAAAATTTTCATGTAATTTCAAAACTCGTATAGAATATTCGAAAAACCCGCTCAAAATAGGGAACCTCGATAAAGTTGAAGGTCATGGCTATGGCAAACCAGGGTTTCGCAACCATAAAAACCATGAAAAATAAATTAGCTCCTAAGGATTTTCTATTGGTCAGTGTAATACTCAATAAATGTATCCTAATCAGCATGAGTGCCGACTTCTGACTAAACTTAACTTAAGCTAATTACAAAAAATTAATGTTTTGTTTAGAAAGAACTAAATTTAGGCCTAATTAGGATGAAGGCACATACAAAACATTCTAGCAGCCTAACACAATATTTTATGAAAGGAAAAAACCGTAATTAACAAAGAATCTTATATTTTAGAAATAAATTTAAATGAATGAATCACGTAATAACGTTCTAAGGGTTCTAAGGTCCTACATTGACGTTGAATATTTCTGAAATATGAAAAAAATACTAAAAGAAACTAAAAAAAGCAGAAAGTCCAGTTAAATTGTCGTATGACAAATGGGAGTTAAAAGGTTGAACGGTTTTGATTAAACTTCGGATTTTTTTAGCTAATTACCGTACATTAAAATTTAAATTAAATATTTCTGACATATGAAAAAAATACATGAAGAAACTATAACAAAAGCTAGTTAAATTGTTGCCAAAACAAAGCAATACTTGCTTTTCTAATATTATTTTTATTAACAAACTCGTTAACTAGGGGCCTCATGTCCAAGCTATCTAGGACTTTTCGATGGCAGTTGAGAATGGCAATATAGTTTAGTCTCTCCTGTCCCATTGTCGCCTGCAAGTAATTCTTGAGACGTCGAAGACAGCTAAAAGACCTCTCTGCCGTTGCAGCGGTTACTGGGACAGTTCTCAGAAGCTTAATGCGTTATACCATTGAAATTTTAAGATTTTCAGTAAGAAAAATATTGACCCGGGCCCCACCATCTCTTATGAAGTCAGCGCCCATGCAAATAAGGGAGAAAAGATGAAAGTCAGACGATTTTGAACGGCATAGCGCGCCATTTAAACAAATTTGCCCGTAGTTTGAGAATCACCAATTTGTATAACTCCATTCTCTTATAGACTCGAACTGCTGAATTGAAAAAGTTACATGTAAATGTATTTTATGTTTTGAGAATTAACGTTCAGAATTTCTCCTTCTTTGTAATATGAAGATAAAGAGAGGCACTTAGAAAACCCAGATTCGAAACAAAACTGGGTAATAAATCTCTGTTACTAAGCAACACAATCGTTTTTATACTCAAACTAAGCCTATTATCCCCTCGACGGCACTAAATAACCATATTTACAGGAAAATTCCAGGTGGGCCAAACTTGAAACATGTAAATCACGGACGGAACCGCAAGGACAACTGAATTAAAGCATCCCTACATATGGCACTCCCTCCTTTATGTCATTAGTTTACAAGAAGGCCGCGAGGCACACGTTTAGTGTTGTTTGAGAACTGAAATAAATTGAATATTTATATTACTTTAGGTAGGCAAGTAGTGGCCAATCATCATTCCATCACATATATAATCATCCAATCATCATTCCATCACGTATATAAATATATATGCACAAAAACTGTCTCTATTCGTCTTTTTCTCAATCTGACAGTCGATATCTAAATGGCTTCCAACATCCAACATCAGTCGAAGCTATTTTGTGCTTTGGTTTCGAAGTTGTTTTCGGGACGAAGAGACGATCGGGGTAGTGGCGAGGAGAGGAGGGAGCTTAAAAGGGAAAGTTTGTTTAGAATACTTGGCCGCCAACCCTCCACTACCCTTGCCCTGTTTCTCCACCCCTCGCTCCGCCCGCTGATGGTACAAGGGTCTTTTCAACCCCTCCATTGAAGCTATAGCCCCCACCTCGCTCGCCCCTTCACCCTCTATCTCCTAATGTAATGTCCACGTAGACTTGTTCCCAACCTCCGGAGGTTTTTGAAAAAAAAAAAAAAAAAAGTTTCTTTTCTTCCCTGGACGAAGTTTGGCGTCTCCCTAATGAGGCCTCCAATCTATCAGAGTTCACCTTTAATGCTCCTCCCCCCTTTCCGATTTTTTTTTCTTTTCATCTTTTTCGGAAGGTATTGAGAAGAGGCGCGACGCTTCGAAAAGGAAAATAAAATGGGGGGAAAGTTAATTTCGAATATCCCGACATCAAAAGCTCAGGTAATTTCAATAAGAAGGGGAAATATCACTTGACAGAAAGAACAGAGCAACACTTTATATTCTCACAAAGAACTCAACAAAATTTGATTATTAATACTAGTGACAAGTCAATCTGCGACACAACCGTGAATCAAAGATTTACTTCAACAACTTGATTTACTTCAAATCATTTTCAGTGATTCATCCTTATTTAGTGTATATCTTGACCTCATTAAGCTGTCCGTAAACTTTGGTGTATTACGTGGTAATGATTCGGATGAATAAACTCGAATTAATTACGTGATTCTAAGCTAGTGATGATGAGTAAGGTTGTGTACGTTCGAACTATGAGAAACCAAACTAACTTATTAGTTGCAAGATATCAGGTCCACTCTTTGTTATGAGATAGATATAGATATAAATTATACATATTATGTAAAAGTCAATGTGAGGAATGACAATTCAGTATGTTCTATAGAATCATTTGAGTAGGTAATCATTTCATGGAACATGTGTGATGTGTTTCACGCATCTCATGCATTTTATATACCGATTTCGCCTCTGGCAACATTCAGCACTTTTCAGTTCTTATGCGATCGAGTTTGTAGATGTTCACTTCTGCTCTGTATTGCTGGTCTTTATACGACCCCAACGATTACACAGGTCTGCAAAAAAAATTCTTTGATCAGCTGCATGGAATATTTTAGCTAAATTTTATGTTTTTTGGTGTGCTAAATACAAAAATGACCGTTATTTTCCTCCATCACGTACAGTTTTCTTGGAAATTAGGGGAGAGAGGGACATACAAACGAAAACGTAGAAAAAACACCATAATTTGTATTGTCTATGAACTCAAAATAAAAGAAAGTATTTGTTTACTATTCAGTACAAAATGCTCAAACACACTCAGCACACGTTTTCGTGCTCCAGCATTGTCCGTATCCCTCTTAAGCATCCAACAATAGTCAGCTAGCATATTGACGTTCCATCGTCCTTGGTAGCGTTTTTCCATATCCCGAATGTCTTGGTGAAATCTTTCTCCTTTCTCTTCACTAAACGCTCCCAGGTTTTCTGGAAATTATTCGACATGGGAGTGTAGGAAATGAACTTTTAGGCTCTTGTTGCATCCTTGAGCTTTGTAGGCAGCCAACATGCGATTCACAATTGTTTTGTAGTTAGGGTCTTTCGTATTCCCTAGAAACTTTTGCACTACATACAGCAAGGCATCCTGAATTTTCAGAAAATCAAATAAACGACGTGTTATGACATGATTTTTTGATTCCTCACGCTTCTCCTACTACAAAAATATCCCACTTCCTTCTCCCCTACCCCTCTCTTTCATTTCGTATCAATCCGGATACTTTCGAGAGTTTCATGACTAAATATGAGAGTGAAAAAATTCATGCAATTCATAAAATTGACAACTTGGAAGCAACTACCAAATTGAGGTTTAACGCTGAATAACACCGTATGTGGTATTCGAAAAACCAGTTTTGCGAGAAAACTAGACGTGATGGAATTGTGTGATTACTTTTTTCGTTTTAAGCATGCAAAAATCCATGGGAAACAGTAAAAAAATCGTTTTTCAGTTGCAGACCTGTGTTATTTGCATTCAGAACGCCGCAAGTACGTGATCCTTCCGACCCCTATTTCTGTGTCGAGAGAAAGCAATTTAAAACGATGTCAGTTCGTACACAAAGGTTCACTATTTTCATTTAATATGACCCTCCAAAGCAGATCACAGGGTTATCAAAACTGGACTGCATAACCAGAGACTATTTTTCCTAGCACACTCAAGAAATACACCCATAAATAGAACAGCTAGAAATTAACTAGATAAAACAAAAACCCATTCGAAAAGCAAATATTTTTGGTTTTTATCCTCGACCTGTTACTTGATTGAAGCTTGGGAAACAGCGCTAAGGCCTGGAACATTCGTGTAGTATATTCCATGCTATGGGGATGTAGCCAGCCACTTTGTAATATACATTGTTGAATCCGCCAATTTTTTCTGGTCTTTACTCATCAATGGGAAATAAATCAATGGAAATTGTGGTAGGACCGTATGCGGTACAATATTTTGTGGACAGAAGTCAAAGACTGACTTCAGGTTAGTCAAACACTAATCGTGCAATTATGATACAGGTAGCGGGCAGAGTTGTTGATCGTTGAAAAACACTGCGATAATCGACGGTGATGATTTATGTAGGAGCAAACTAAAGAAATTAGAGCCTTTTGAATGGAGTTATTGCATGTCCCGAAGCTGAAAGGTTGTTACGCCTTATCGATGGTCTTACTTGGGCGGGTCATATTTCTTTAGGGAATAGTTATAAACAAGGTTGTCAAGTTGGACGGGAGGTCCGCTTCTCCTACTGCACTAATTGACAGTGAATTATACGCACTGATAATTATGAATACGGTAATGAACTGCATAAACCAATATCGCCTGCGGTAAACAAAGAACAGTGGCGTAGGGAACAGTTCGATAAGGGTTGACCGACTTTGCAGCCATAAACATGTCAACCATATCCTCTTGACTTTATATTACTCCTGTGTTGTTGAACTGCGTTACACAGTCCTTATAATATTGCACTCATGTACTGTATATGAGTAACTTATGAGTGATTATAAAATATCTCCCAACGGCCTAATTTGAAATGCTCAGAAGTAGTTGAAATATTTTGAAGCTTACAAGACAACTGGTTATATCATGCGTGTTTCAAATTTTCAGGGGAGCCAAAAAACTGGTGCCACATCATTCCTGAGAATGAAGCGATCCAGCTCAAAATATTCTGCTTTAAAATGGTCGAAAAATTGGGTTTGCACAAAAACAATACGAAGTGTTGGCTCATAATCTCTGATTCATTTCCGTACTACGGACTTGCAGAAGTCGATTTAATTAACTGCATTGATGAACATTTAAAAGCGCTCTTTAGTGATAATAAGGTCTACTTTTGCTGTTCGGTATAAACTTGAATATTTTGGTAACCTGACTAGTGTACGTTTGATATCAACTTACTGTAAAGCTGAAAAAAACCAAGTGTGTACTGTATCATTTGGGGTGCATTGAAAGCCAAAATCCGTTCCTAATCCTTTGAAGTAAGGAGGTGATGGGATGGATTATTTACCCCTTCCAGGGGCGATGGCAACACACAGAGGATACCCCTGTAGGTAACCCTTATGGTTTACCCTTAAGGGTAGCAGTTCAATAAAATGGGAAGGGACTACACGATGTATTTTCAGAAAAAGGGAAAGGGGGGCCTTTTCCTCATGAAAGATACATGATCTGAAAACCAGTGATATCCGGTGACTTCGATCCAAACTCGACGACATTTCTCATATGACGCGTGAGGACGAAACGTCTATTGGTGTTCAAGTGAACATGTTTTTGAAAATAACAAGGAATTACATTACATTCACCTTTTATAAGTCCATTTTTATCAAGGAAACCCAATAGCAGAATAGGATCTGCTTTCTTTGTTCATGAAAACTATAGCAGTATTGATACTACTGGAAATGATGCCGCGAGTTTTGAAGTTGAAGAATCTTGGTCGCCTATTTATACACTTCTAACCTAACTGTTGATTAACTACAGAATCGACATGCATTTTTGAATTTCATTGAATGCTTGATGTGTCCTTGTTGATGATCGGCTCGCTAATCAATAACATCAGATCAGAACTGGGAGTAATTATAAATCAGAATTCTGTAAACCATTTGTCAGTGAAGAGAAATTCAGTGACCTTTGAAGAGTCGAGTTTAACCTTTACAAGAAGATTATTCACTGATCCTTTAAGCTCTCGCTTTAGGCTCACCAATTCTGAGAATTTAGCCAGCTTGTGAAATGGCAATTCCATGGCTGATGGAGGTTTCAACCTCCGAGGGCATTTAGTCGTATTTCAATACTTGATGCTTCATACCCCTGGTCTAATCGTAAAACTCGTGGTTCCCTCAAGAAGCAGGAGTTCAAAGTCAAACAAAACATCATTCTGTGAAAGATACCTGATCGGTAATTGTTAAGTTGGGTGCATTTTCTCAAATTGAGTTGTAATAAATATAAAAAATCCTCGAAAAATATTTCGTATTCTACCGCTATTGATATGCTCCCTCTGAATCTGGGAGTCCAGATAGTGGTTAGCAACAGATTTTTGACATTTAAATATTCGTTACGTACATAACTAAGTCTCTAATGGACTTTTGTCATTTGTTGCACTTGAGATTCACTGAATTTCTTTTTTCACTGTGCGGATTTTGTTATCGAACACCTTAATTCACGTACACAGATCATGAGGCTTATTTCTCTTGAGTGTCTGGATAGCTCGTTAACGTCGAGGAGCTCCAAAGCTTCTTCATTGACGTGTAGTTGTAGCCGCTTGTGATGGGCTATAGCGTGCATTCTGATTACTTCATTCACTGTTGGTATACAAAGTTCTTTGTGAATCGAAATTTTTACCGGTACGCATCAACAACACACCTAAGTACATTGTTTTGAAACCGCTGTATGATATCGCGATTACTTTGAGCAGTACAACTGCACTCCATAAGTCCAGACTGGTTTGAGGACTTGTTTGTACAACGTTAATTTGTTCTGGATTGACATCTTTGAGTGCCGACCCATTAACCAGTACATTTTTCTGAACTTGAGAACCAGTTCTGCTTTTTTATTTTTGACATGCGAGGAGTCCAGTAGTGGTTGTGACAATACATTACGTAGTGTTGTCCTGACCTTTAGGTGGTCGCCGTGGTGGGTTGGGGCTGCCTGATGGTGGCGCTAGAGTGGATTACGTTGCTGGTGGCTTCCGCTTGCGCAGCTATAAAATATGAAATATTTTGCCTTTTTACTTTTGAAAACACGCACGATATATTAGGTTCTCTAACGGTATGCTCAACTTGGCAAAACTATTTCAATACTGCAGACGTTCCACTCAAACATCCGTTATCTATTAAAATTTGCATTGTCATACATACCACCTTTTCTGTCATAAACAGGAATTCCATTGGAATTTCTAATCTATAAAAGACCACGTTATCATTGCATCACAGATGTCTAATTTTCTTTCCAAATAGATTAATAGTCAAAGATGTTCACAAGTTGTTGTTCTTAGGGAAGATTAATTAGAAACAATAGGAAGATTTTTTCAGTACGAAAGGGGTTATATTTTTCACTTTTGTTCTCCTTAAAAAAAGGTTTGGGCTGTAAACTGAAACATAGAGTCGTTCTTCCGTTTCTATCTCTATCTGACATTCAGAATTGTCGAGTTTCCCCTTTTATTGTTAGGACCTTTCAAAGATTCGGGTATTGTCTCCAAAAATAAAGCCAAGAGTTTGGAAACGGCGGTGAAAGAGAACCGCGTGTAGAGTCAAAGAGAAAGCTCTCTAGCATTTTGGGGGAGACCTATTAGCCGAATGAGAGCCCAACAGTTATGGCCTTTCAACGGCGAGCCATAACATTCCCGGCCAAACGGCCAAGCGGGACCACTATCGGTGGAATCCCGAACCGGGAACCCCCGCGCCAACAAAGAGACTTTCGGGCTTTTTACTCAAATTGCTCCCGAAAGGACTGAGAAGCGTTTTCCATCCTCAAAAATTACCCAAGAAACAAAACAAAGGAAGAGGCGGTTTGGTCGCTAAGTATGCAGGTGGCAGGGCGAAGGAACGTTATTAGACTTGAGGGAGGCTTTAAAGGGAAAGGCCGACGTCTCCGCCGCCATTACCTTCCCAAAGTCCCGGGGAGGGTCCCAAGGTACCCATTCAGGCCCCGCCATAAATTGTCCATCCTCCGTATTAACTTGGGAACGAGGGGGGAATGCCCGAGCTCTATTATATGATTCCGAGCTGTGGTTGAATGATCGTGTCACAACTTCTGGGAGCGACTCTCTCTCTGAAAGAGGTATTAGGTTACTTGTAAACCCCGTCCCTCGGGAACCCTTCCTCCCCGAGCTTACGCCATTATGAGACATCTGTACCGACGTATCAAATGCGTGCCACTCACATTTTTCGACGTTTCTCTCAGCCCTCCTTCTTTTCACTCTCGGAAGCCCTTTTTCCTTCGGGCCTTTCCAATATAACTTGAAACCAGATATCTTTATCGAGAAACCCTTTCAACTGTCTCAAGAAGTGGGGCGCTCGACACATAATGTAGTTCCGTTTTAGTGGAGAGTGTGGTTCGAAGGTACTTGACAACGTCAACAATATCATCAATCAGAAATATCCTAACTGAAGGACGTCACCGCATTCCGTTTTTGTAAAAGCATCTTTTGAAATGCCACATAAACTGGAATAAAATACTGCCATCTATTCCTCCAAGGTTTATATATTTTTTTATTGAACATTGTGCTATGAATGGAACATTTAACCCTGGAGCGGTACATGCTCCGCACCATGAAGAATGTGACCGTCCATACTTTATAAGCGCCTTAAAAAGATGTCGTTGTTTTCAATATGAGCCTGGTCGCTCTGCAGTCAACTTCAAGGGTAATTATGGATTTTTTTCTAAGTGGGATTCTGATTCGATGGGATACTACTTAATATAAACATTCCAGCGTCAGTCAGTAGTGTTCCATTTACAACTATTTCGGACTACGATTGCAATTATAACTGCGGTAATTCTCCATACAGTCTGGATGGAGATATGACTGGAAATGCCCCATTGGATTTAGGTACAGCCTTGGAATTTTAGACGTTCCTGCAGTGTATTCAGAAACACCATCATCCTTTTCCAAAACGCTGCAAGACTCTACACACAAAACAAACTACTTTCTTATTCTTGTAGAAAAATAATAAAAATAGAAATTGATCAATTTATTTTCATAATACTTTGCAACTAATGAATCCCTTTCAACTGAGTAACCTTTTCAAGGCTTGCGATACAAAAAAGGAGATTGTGATTTATCATGCAGAACTTCGTGAAAACTAGTCTTTCTTTTAGAAAATTCACGTTACTTTAATGAAGCTTGCTAGTCAATGTTCCTAGAAAGTAAACATAGTTCGAATCAATCACGATTTGAAATCATCACTTAATTCTGTGATACTCATATTATCAAGAGCCTACCCTATTTTATCGATAGTGCGTTTTTGATGGTACAAGGTAGTTAGGAACCTTCGCTTTCAGTCGATAACACAGATATTTTCATTTTGTAAGTTGGTACCCCTTCATTAGTCATTTTTAGTCCATCTTCAAAAAAGTTTTGTCCGAGTGTTAACAGATCTTTGCAACAAGCTTTATTCCTACAGGCTTCATCAATTTTGATTACCAGGGCTTGATTAACAGTGGATTGTCCTCTGCAAGTTGCATTCTTCACAAATCAATTAATTAGTCTGAGCATGAGCAAAAGTGACGTGCACCCAGCAAAATTTTCTCAGGTTTGGTTCTCCGATCTTGCTCAAACTTGGATGGTCCGGTGCCGTATCAAATTGAACCGTAGAGTATCATTAGTAGCTTCTGCGCTTGCGTAATTACGTGAAATCCTCTTTAAGGGGCTTAAATGCTACAGTTTTTAGGCGATTTTTAGTTATTTTCAGTGAATGCTTTGGTCAGAATGTGAATGGTTCCTTAAGATTTTGATTTCTCTAAAATCAATTCCTCTGCCAATGCGCTTTTGTTAAGTCTGTTAAGTATAATTTCATCATTTTCGAATCTTCCAATCATAGTCAGCTTTGAGTAGTTGAAGATAGTTGAGGGAAGTATCATACGATCTAAAATGCATTTAAACTTTATCTTAAGATTGTTTTATCCGCTTTAGAATTAGCGCTGTAGACTGCAAAACATGCCGACTCACGTTTTGAAGGCGTCGATGTTTACGGGGACGTGTTTTGATAATGAGGAAGACACCTATCTAGGCGTTCACCCATTCAACGCATCCATATATTGAATAGGCCATCGGCTCATTACCTTTGAATATGGAAAAAAGTATTTTTATTTTGTACTCGTAGTGACAGCTAATACTTCCCTCATACACAATACAATGGCACGAACTAAATCACTTCCAACGGTATTGTGGAAACCGCCACTCGTCGATAGCTATAGCTGATACGATCACTATCAGCCGACCCCGATAATTCCGATTCGACGCTTCTCATGTTGTGTGTTTTTTCAATATCTAAGTCAATTTATCGTTTTGAAGGATACGAGGTTTAAGGAATTTGAAGATATACGATGGGCATTAGGAAAGGTCGAGGTGTCGATACTGCGGATAACTAAATGTACCAGCGGGCTTTTTAGGCTTCCCATATGTGCTTTTATGTACTGCAAACTAATACCGTCGAAACCAGGAGCGGATTTACCTTCCATACTTTTCAGCAAAGATACAAGGTCGGAATCCGTGATATGTCGAAAATGGAATCGAGGGCCCGGTCCCCTAAACGAGGACGACCCACTCCCGCGTCCATGTTTACCAAATTTAGGTAATCGCTGTGCAAGGTTTTTACCTACGTTCGAGAAAAAATCGTTAATGGCATCCGCAATATTTACCGTAGGGGTTTTGACGTCCACTTGCTGCTCGCTAGCATTGACGTTAGCTAACTGATTCAGGGGATTCTTTCGTGATTTATTTAAAAATGATTGGTTTATAATTCCCCAGAATTTTTTTGCACTGCCGCTCAAAACCCATTTTGTAATAACATGAAACGCTTCCTGGATTTTTGAACCTTTTAGCCAAAAATAATAAACGGCACAACAAAATTTGTACCTAAAGCTCAGTTTGTTTCTTCATTCAACTAAAAAAAAAAAAAAAAAAAAAAGTTAGTTAAGGAAAACTTTTGACTTTGGTGTGGTCTAATTTTTCGCTTGCCGTGAAGAAATTTTATTATCCAGGTAATGGAGCCAACACAGAGGGTCTCCTGAATGTAGCAACGTAATTTCGCTGGTTTATCATTTTCAAAAGTTGTTGTTTACGTTTCAAAAATCAAATAAAAATAACCTGTCAGCCCACAAGTCAAAGCTTTTTTTCTAAACAGCTGAGCCAAAGTTTACAAAATTTGGCCAACAATCCTACATTGATCTAGAATTTGCCCATAATCTCGGCAACTTGATCGATGATTAATCCTCAAGGATGATGTTCAAGGGTTAAACTACTAAAGATCGAAATCTCAAATACTTTTTATGGAAAAGAGTAGTTCAGATATATTTCATTGAATCGAATGTGACCACCGATTGCTGTCCAAAAGGACGTGTAAATTTTGGAGTTCACAGAGCTATATTTTAGAAGAAGTCATTGTAGAAGACAAGAAGAAGGTGTGGAGACACACTGATCAGCTTAAGTACCCGTGAGGATAATTTTTTCCCTAATTGATCTTCCCTGCTGGAAATGCTACCTTCGCTCCTACCGCTGATGTCTTCTGGTGGTAGACTTACGTTCACTGTCTTAGCTTTCCCAACGTAAAATACTGAACTTTTACATAAAACGATCCTTTGTATTTAATCATCAGCTTAGTTGCGGTTATTTGCTGATGTGAACAGCTCGTTTTAAACAACTATTGGGCAAACATTACAACATGCTCTCAACACAAAGATAAGGACTTCTTGCGAAAGGCGCTGTACAATCTGGCCGTCTATGAAGCAAAATGTCTCCAATCGACGATGCCCTGTCGATAGAACATTGTCGACAACTGTGGAAAAAACTCTTTCGGTAGTCGAGCTAGCTGAGAGGAGTGGTTTTAAGCTGGAGATGGGAACTGGGATCGCTCGGAATCGTAATTATATTCTCCTAGCTGAGTTTACATGGTTGTCTTTGAGAGCTAGATCAAGCTATTTTGTCGTCAAGATGATAAATAACTACTTTTATAACCACAGAGTACCTAATTTTCAACTCAACGCAACTTAGATGTATTGCAATAATGTAGGGATATTATCTTAAAGTATAATTCTGCATAGTTAGACGTTTCCTTAGTTGTGCTGACCTTTTGATTTGAAACGATGTAACATTGATCCTCTTTTTTCCTTATTTGATGTAAATTGACAACCGTTAATAGGAAGATCGTTAATGGGTACAGAAACCTGAGAAGCGTCGAATCCGAAATAAGAAGATTCAGCCGTTGATAGCAACCGTTCAGCTTAGCTTGAAAATATGTAGAGACCAACAGTTCGACCTCAGACCCGAGCAGCGGGAGAAAAAGACTATAAAACGAAACGATGAGAGCCGTGGAGTTGGCCTTAGGTTTCCATTTCCTTCAAAAGCAATGGACCTTGAATCTTCACCGGCTGCATTTTACTCCCAACTTCTTGCCCCGTTGCGAAAGCCCTTCTCTTTAATTTTCTTCCCGCGGATTCTCAAGTGCGTTCTACCGTATAGCCGCAACCCTATAGCCGTTCACTGTCCATAGTTTGATACCTTTTTTTCTTGTTTTCATTCCCGGGTCATAACAACTTGTTGGTTATTTATCGCTTGCCTTATTCAGTTGCGGCTGGAGAAGGGAATGGTGAGGCAATATGCCAAATGCTGCTTCGACAACCTCCCAATCTCAAAAACTGTTTCCTCTATCTAGACCAAAATAGCAGTGAATTACTTTTCGGGATGGTTAGGAAAATGAACTAACAAGCAGACTTTCATAACCGCGTGTGTATATTTATTTGAGAGCGATTAACAATGTGGCAGATTATGCCACAATATAATATTGGGGATAGGATGAATAGAATGAGTGCATTCTCCCTTCTTGTTCTTCTTCTTCCCAGACACTAAAACCCGCAGGGGATCAGGGCCTCCTGGAGCGATGTTTGCCAGCCATCTCTATTGTTTATTGCTGCTCTCCAGTTCTGAATTCGCAGGATGGACCGCGCATCTCCCGCCACACTATTGACCCGGCACAGCTTTGGCCTACTTAGTCTTCCCTTTCTATAAATGGTTTCATCCAGGAGCTTCCTAGGGATCTCCTCTGGACTCATTCTAGCTACGTGTCCGGACCAACGGAGTCTTCCAACCTTTATCATCCTGACGACATCCCAGTCACCTTAAAGGCCTATAATTTCGTAATTTGTTCATCTTCTCCAGGCGAGTTCCTCTGGATCGAACACTGCTCCAAGAATCGTAAGGAGAACCTTTCTTTCACATTGCCACAGTTCTTCTTTACTTGCTTTTGTCAGCAGGTTTCAGAGCCATAAAGAGCATTCTCTCTTGGATACGAACAAAGACAATGTTGTGTTTCTCTGCAAGATCAAATGTTTTTTTTTTTTTTTTTTTAACCCATAGCGCGACAGGTGAAATTGCGATAAGTCTGTGACAAAATTGCTTGCCTTATATGCTGCCATAGTGCTTGAAATATGAATTTAGAGTTTTTTAGTGACTTGCTCGATGACTGGGACTTCTCTGTTTCGTTTATGGGAAATAGTAATATCAAATACAATAACCGTGAACGAAAAACATAATTTTCAATTCAAGGAACACCATAATAAATTGCACGAATTGGTGTAGTTCAATCAGTTCCAGCCCAAGCTTCTCAATGAAGTTGAATCTCGGTTCCATGGCACTCTTTTCGAAGCATTTATGTATTATGAACGAATTCACCATCGCAATGTTTAGCATCCCGCTGATCACACAGAGTGGTCAGCGTGGATCTCTCCTTTGAGTGGAGTAGAGGCTGCAGTTGAAGTCGACTGAGTCATTTTCGTTTTATTGTGTGGGTAGTGGCACACCTTCAATGCCCTGGTGGTCATCGTCACATTCTGAAAAACTTGAACCATCACCTTTTTGAACCAGCAGCAGTCCCCTGATAATTAATCCCTTAATAATTATTATTTCAGCAAAAGAGGCGCCTTCCCTACGAAAAAATTTCTCTGCTGAAGCCATCTTCCCAAAAAACAAGAACAAAAAACTTTGCTCACCACCGTGACTGGTGGGCCTCTCAAGCCTAGGTTTAGTGCAATGAATAGAAAAAGGGATCACTGACCCTTTATACCTGCAGGAATCCTCCAACCGCTCAGTCTTCGGACACTTTAGGTACTAAGGTGAATTTAGAAGGGCACTTCCGCCTCTCAAGGTTCCAGGGGTACCAGCAAAAAAAGTCCAAAATTCCCTCTGGGCCTCTCAGGCCCACCTGTCGCGTTATGGGTTAAAGTAATATGTTTCATAAGAAATTCGGAAATTGAACTATTAAGTGTATAGAAGGGTACAAGTACGTTATAGCCCCGCCTATATCGATTGTATCGATCATCTCAAATACATCGATCCTTGTGGTATCGATGACGGCTCAATATGGCGTCCCGATGCCTACATTTCAGGAGCCGAAATCAACTTTCAAAATGAATACTGGAAGACGGTTGTAAGGACACCAAAAAAATTAGAGTGAAAGATGAATAATTATTGAAAAATAAGGCAATAGTCTACAGTGCAACCAACGAAAGTAAGCAGAAGGAGCGCTACACTACAGGAATATGTGACCACCATCAGAAGAACTCATACACTACTGGGTATGTTACCATCAGAAGAACTCACTACAATATTATTGGTGATAAATTGCAAAGGCATTCGGTTCTCACGGATGACGGAGTCATAGAAATCTTTGAGATCGTGCATAATACATGCAAATACGTCTTTACCTTTGTTGTTATGGCGCCAAATAAATATTGTTAGATACCACAAGGATCGATGTATTGGAGATAATCGATTCAATCGATATTGGCGTGGCTGTAACATACTTTCACCCCATGTCTACAATCCGAGAATTTCTCACAATATAATCTCACCGTTTTACCTGTTGCCCGTCGCAATGACTCCTTGTCACAGGTTTTTAAATTGTAGCAGCTTTCTCATCGGATAAACAATTTCCTGAGTGACGCAGACGAGTATTTTCTTTCCTTAAAAAAATTATGATTTCATCTCGCAGAAAATAAACTGTTGCAGTTATATTGAGATAAATTTTGAGCTCTGACGACAATAACATAATAATAATAAATGTTACTGCTTCAAACGCTCTTCAGTTGAAGCATCACCACATGCATTTCATTCTTCCTCAGTTCAGAAGTAAATTGGTACCTCACAAAACAGGAACAATGGAATAAGCAAAACATCTTAAAAACCACTAGCTCGCTCTTAGATGCTTGAGTTCTTTATACGGATTCCAGTTGAATCTGTCAAAATTTCTAAAAGTAACAAAAAAAAAAGGTTTCAAAAGGAAAAATCACTAAGAGAAAAAAAAAACTCAAAACAATTCTTTTAGCTGAACACAGTTTCACAAAGTTAATCAAACATGAACTTGGACACTTTATAAATTTAGGCACACAATTGTACGTAAAAATATACCGACTTGAATATCAACAAAATAATTGATAAGAACACACTCAATCTAGAAAAGAATTCCCAATTATTTGCCATAAAATTCATAGTTAACGTTATCATTCAAAATTCTCTAATTTTATTTTGATCGATTTGATATACCTATTGTTAAAATTTAACATAAATGGGATATTCGATATGCTAAAATTTTTGAAAATTCTGTTATACGATCATGATCAATAGTTCTGCTAGCATCTATCTACGTATTATATTTTGCAATATCTCTTCGATATACAAGGTGTCCCAGGAGTTATGCACAATCCGACTCCTACGTGTTCTACAACTCATTTCCGACTGATAATGCTTCGTAGCAATTTTTTGCCAGATGTCTCGTTTCCGAGCTATTTGCGATTTAAGATTGTTTTCGTGTTTTTGACCTTGAGTCATTAAAACTGTCATAACTCCCCCAATTTTGGAGATAGCTCAAATTTGATGACACCGTTGGAAAGAACGTTAAATTTTCTATCTATTTAATGTCAGAAAACTTTTTTTAAATTGCATTGAAGATGTGCGATCGCTGCGCGAAATGTCAGTTTTGTCAAAATCTTGAAATCGCCTGTTTTTCTACTCGCCTAGAAACCCCATGAATGCTTGACGCAGAACTGTGTAGGCCTTGTAAAACGTGCGCTGAAATATCAGCTTTCCAATGGTGTAGTCGTTTTGGTTTTTAAAAATATTTTTAGTTAAGGAAATGGTGTTTAACTGCAGCAAAACAAGTGTTTTCTGTTAAAATTGAGATTTTTCCAAAAGTCTCGAAGATCAATGCAACTCATCGCAGTCGGAAATGAGTTGCAGAACACGTAGGAGTCGGATTGTGCATAAGTCCTGGGACACCTGTATCCCTAAAAAAGACCTCATGTTTGAAAATTGGGAAAGCTACGGAGGAGGCACACTGTCTTGCACGGGGTCGAGGATATGCAATGACCCGCACGACCGCTCGGTCTTGAAGGAGGGGTTGCTTTGTGCGCCGTGCATTATCAACCCCAATCTGATTTGGCCGTAGCGTTGGGTGTTGCAATGTGATAATTTGTTGTTTCTGACCAAATTCAGTTTTAGTAAAATGTTTATTGACTCTGAGCTGTTGGACAATGGTAAGATATTTGGGTTTAAATCAGTTCATACAAAGAGTTAGAGTTTAAACAAGATTGTAAAGATTTAAATTAAAAAATAAATATTTAGAAATTAAATATGAAAATGGGTTTAATGAATGAAAACGTTCGTTTGTGATCAGCGTCTACGGCATTTCCAAGCTGTCCAGCCAAAGTCAGGATAATCGAAGATCCGACAGACAGCTATTGTTTGTGTTCATTTACGATTGATTGCGATGATTTGCCTGCAGTTAAGTAGCTATACCACAAGTGAGTTTGTTGACATGATTTTTGTGTACGGTTTTGCAAATTCTAATGCTTCTGAAGCAGCAAGGGAGTCACACTCCTCCTGTGTACAACTCACACCCTAGCAAACACGTCGGATAGTATGAGGAAAAAATATTGGTAGATAATATTGTTTATGTCACTGATCCTTCTTAATCTAGTAAACTATCTGTTTTTTATCTACTAATTGTTTTTGTCGAGAAAAATTACGTATCCCACCACCAACTTTTTTTTCGTCGAGACTTTTGGAAAAACCTCAATTTTAACTGAAAACACTTGTTTTGCTGCAGTTAAACACCATTTCCTTAACTAAAAATATTTTTAAAAACCAAAACGACTACACCATTGGAAAGCTGAAATTTTGGCGCACGTTTTACCAGGCCTGCACAGTTCTGCGTCAAGCATTCATGGGGTTTCTAGGCGAGATGAAAAACAGGCGATTTCAAGATTTTGACAAAACTGACATTTCGCGCAGCGATCGCACATCTTCAATGCAATTTAAAAAAAGTTTTCTGACATCAAATAGATAGAAAATTCAACGCTCTTTCCAACGGTGTCATCAAATTTGAGCTATCTCCAAAATTGAGGGAGTTATGACAGTTTTAATGACTTAAGATCGAAAACACGAAAAAAAAATCTTAAATCGCGAATAGCTCGGAAACGAGACATCTGGCAAAAAATTGCTACGAAGCATTATCAGTCGGAAATGAGTTGTAGAACACGTAGGAGTCGGATTGTGCATAACTCCTTGGACACCCTGTATACATGACGATATGAGAGCCAGAAGTTAATAGTTCAACTTCTAACTTAATTCAGTCTCGGTTGCCAAGCTATTAGGAGGATTACAGGCTCCGCAAATAAGTGACGCTCCTCGATTCTGACAGAGAGAAGTGGGTAATTGATCGGGAGGACCAGATTAACTCTGGTGTGATGGGTATCTGTCGATCATTGTCCGGTGTGATCAAGATTTCCCTTAAATGCACGTCTTTTGTGGCATTGATGAGCCGCTGGATGGCGGTGACGGGGAATTTTCGTCTAACCGTTCCTCAATTGATTCAACTGTTGGCACTGATCTTTTCTACACCACATTGGAGATCCTGCGGAACGTCCTAAGGAGATGAGGTTTTCCCGTTGGAATCCATGATACCTGCAAATCAAAAGATTTGTCAAACTGTGTAGTTAAAACCAACGAAGTACTAGTATTTCACTCCTGGAGACAATGCCAACGGATTTACACTTGTTCATGCTTGAATAATTTTCTCATGGGAAATTTGTGAGTAATATACAAACAAATGATTTGAATTTACAAATTTTTTTTTTCAAACGAAATAATCTAATATTTTTAATGGTAAAACATACACTGAACACCAACTTGTTAAGACTTGAAAACCGATTTCAACTATAAAGATTAATATAGTAAACAAATTAGTAAAAAGTAAATTTAACATTTTCATAGTAAAATTCAACAGTTCTCGAGTTGAACATAATTCTCCAGTCAAATTGAAATTCCTACGTCAAAATCAAGATTTACCGAATCAAATTCAACATTTCCTAAGTTAAGCTCAACATTTTTCAAGACTTGGAGCTATGTTTTGAAACCACCATTCCGGCCAACCTAAGATAAGGTACCATTGAGGATTGCGCTGATTTTGTACAGATCGATATTGCTGGTATACGCGATATTTATGAATAATTAGTGACTCCTCTCCACAGCTCAAACTGCTTATGGAGGCAAGCAGCATTTTTGTAAGTTTAATTGCTTTCAATGCAATTAAAACAAAAAATGACAAAAAGTAAAAATTTGCCATTGAAAAAAAAAAAAAAAAAAAAAAAAACGCTGCAAATTCTTTCACAGGGGTTTTTATTATTCAATTGGCTTGCGTTCATGATTTGAATTTCTATTAAGCTTTGGAGTGTGCGTGTTTCACAGGTGATAGAGCGATTATTGAATTTCAGGAGGCAAACAAATATGATCAACTGAACAATCCAAATAGGTATTATGGTTGAGAACAGATTTACGTGCTCGATGCATATCTACTGAACTTGAATAATCGCTCTATCGTGTGAAAAACGCACACTCCAAAGCTTAGTAGAAATTCAAATCATGAACGACACCCAATTGAATAATAAACCCCAGTGAAAGAATTTGCAGCGTTTTTTAAAACCTAGTTGCCAATAGAGAATTTTTACAATCAGCGTTTAATCTCAAAATACGAGTAGTTACCACGATATAAAAATCTACGAGTGACTGAGATATTTTGTTTCGGTAGCATACATTTCTGTGATACAAATTGAAAGTTGGAGTTCACGCCATGTCGTTATTTTGTGTTTTTACACATATTCAATATCAGAAGTCGGAAGCAGTGGGACTAGTCGTATTTTGCATTCCATATGAATTTTGCATCATTTATGTTCCCGAGGTTCACCCGAAAAGTTTCAGAGTTGACCTAGACAATCGGATGTCATTTTCCCCTTCGCGTATGCGTCCACCCTCGTTAGACTTGATTGATGGATCGTGTTCTAACTTGGTAGCCGACCTCGCTAAAAATAACGCCTTTTAGTTTCTACATATTTATTGCGGCTCTGTTCGGGAGAATCAATAACAACTCGCTCAACTCCAGGCACCTTTAAATGAATCCGCCGTCAACACTAGGGTTAATATATAATATATGGGTTTCCCATACTAGATAAAAACATTTTTTTCGGTGAAACTTGTGATATGTATGGATAGTTGCCTCTTCCCGATTCTTGATTCCGTCGCCTTGGGAGATGAATCAGACCTTTCAAACGTCTGGTTCATTCTCTGAGCTTGGCGGGCATTACCGCATTCAGCTCATTGGAAGGGGCAAATATACCATTCCATCAACTCACATAGTAGCAGAGCGTGGTTACGACCAATGGCCCTTTTATGATTAACTGTCCTGTCACCCCCCAATCACTCGCTTTTCCCCTCAG
The DNA here is from genome assembly GCA_031894815.1 of Creontiades dilutus. NCBI lineage: Eukaryota > Metazoa > Arthropoda > Insecta > Hemiptera > Miridae > Creontiades > Creontiades dilutus. Next base: position 679,274 of record JAVIWC010000637.1, read on the forward strand.
GCTAAATGCCTTTAATTATGACAGCTTTCATAAATGGCAAACCCCCGCCCTACTTACAGTGCAACTGAACCATTCCATCATCTCACAAACTAGGCTAAAATAGGGATGAGAATTGATAATCGATATTTCAAAAATATCGGTATTATGTTAAGCAGAACCGATTATTTTAAATCGATGTTGGGTAGTCGATTGGTCTAAACCAATATTTTTAAAGAAAAATCGCGGGTTTTTCACATTTTCCTTTCATTTAGTACCATTCATATACACTTGAAAAAATTGGACAACTGGAAGAAGAGAACAACAACCAAGGAACCTTCCCCAAGGTGACCAGCGTCTGTTTATCTTTGTGTTCAGCCTTCGCTTGCACACACTTCCGTGTACATTATTTTTTCGGAGTTATTCAATTTTACGAAGTTTTATATCTATCTGATATCTACACCTACATTGCAAACTGGTTATAATATAAAATTTAAACAATTAATTGTAGGTACCACGAAAATGTGGCTGTTGCTTCCGGCTAATGGCAATTAAATGAGAAAAAACATGAAAATGTGTTGGTTTTGGATGGTTGAAAGAAGCATCAATAACAAAATCGATATCCAGCCAATATATCGATAAAAATCAATATATCATAAGCACCGATATTGGATTTGATGCCATAATCGATCTTTGGGGACTGGTACCCCATCTCTGGGCTAAAAACGCTGGAATTGATATTTTATCGCGATTTTTTCAGGCTTTCGTTCTAAAAATCAACGTTTGTATCATAAAACACACATTCCCCCCAAAATACCCCGATTGAGCGTTAACTTTCTTACATGAATCGTGCATTTTCATAACCTAATGGCCTTAATAGTTATTGCGGTTCAATGTTCAACATAAAAAAAAAAGCTGCAAACTATTAAGCAGAGGTCAATCAAAGAAAAACACATATTTTTACAAAAATTAAAAGAGTTACAACATTAAATCGACTTTGACGGTTAGGTCATCATTAGCAACAAAACAATATCAGAATGTACATTCGAGAAAAGATTTGTTATATATTCACTAGTCTAAGGGAACTTTAATCCCATTGGTCAAGAGGTATCAGAAACATCCAATCGTGTGGTTTCTGTGAAAGTAAAAGGATATACAATCATCCTATTGGTCGGGAAGTTGAAATGGGGAGTCGAAAAATAGAAACAGTTTTTCTTGACGTGGGCTTCCAAAATTTGGAAGCGATTGATTCAGTGCGTGTCGTGCTCAAACCATCTAAAATTCTTAACAGTACCTATTTGGGTTTTTTTCGGTTAAGAATTTTGTCTAGTTTAGAAAGATATTTTTTCGTATTTATTAATCTGTAATTGTTACTTACCTCTAATTATCTAATTATCATTACATACCGACAAATTAGTGAAATCCCTAAATGGCAATTCGATCTTGACGTTTACACCCTACTTAACGTGGACATGATAAACCTTCCTGCAACAACAAGGTGCGTTTAGTTCTTGGTGGATTAAAAAAGTTCGTTTTTGAAAACAATGAAGTGGAATTGATATTTTATCCGAAACATATACCATCAAGCTCAAACCTTCCAACACATTTTGTTTACTGCGATTATAAGATGAGCGAGTTGCGTGAAACTTTAATACCAGAACTAATAAAATGCGGCGAAAGGAGGGGTTTTTTACTTTCCAAATCAACAGGTAAAACTTGGAAGAAGATTGGAGTTGGGTCCAAAGAGAGAAGTTTCTCCCTTGAAAAAAAGGAGGGGATTTTCTCGGTGAAACTTGAGCGGTTTTTTTTTGCGAGGCCACCGACGGGAAAAAGGTCTTCTGATATATGAAATTAGGAAACGCCTTTACCAGGGCGGATAGCGAAAGCTCTCATGAAATGTCAATAATTAGGTTTGGCGAAGAAGAGGCGGGAGGTCACCTTTTAAAAACTTTCATCAGCGTGAGATACTGAACGGGAGAGAGTGGGGAGTACTCCGCCTTGATTAAACCAGAAAAGTATTTATTATTCAGTATGGGGCATGAGGCGGGTACTGCTGACTTATGCAAGTTTGAAGCTTTCTTCGTATTAACGTTTTCCTCGAAAACTTCGGAGGTTAACAACGTTGTACAAATAAAAGTTGGCGGATTTCCGAATTATTTTGAATAACTGCATAATCTCGGGTTTCCCCGTTTTCGAGAGTTCGTCGCTCTTTCGCGTTGTGTATAGTGAATGTCGTTGCGGTAGGGGTTATAGCGTTTCGCTATTGTTACCGCCACTACGAATACTTCAGATAGATTCATAATGAACGAAGTTGCAAAAACCCATTTCAATGGAAAAACATGAATCTAACGTAAAAGGCTTTATATTTCTACGAAATCAAGTTACTAGGTTAAATCGATTTCAATAACTACCGCTTCAGGATTCAGTATATTATTTATTAAGTATTTATTTATATACTAGGATAGTAGATTAGCCCTCGACACCTATAGGATTCCCAAAAAGCGAAAAATCTTGGAGTACTTTAAAGAAACTTGAACTGTACTATCCATTTCCATCAACGTAACGATCCGTTACAAGTTTATCATAACCATTGTGAAATAACTCGCTACGTTTAATTCTACGAATAAACTACGAGTCGGATTCGAATAACTCCATAACGGACAAGTTGATTGACATAAAGAAAACCCACTCTCCCTCTTTCCGTGGATTAAAATATATATGTATGAATATCAGTCATGACATTCGCTTCCCTGATGTTTCGTTGTGTATATCTGGCACTTGGTTCGGCTAGTATATCAGATCCATCATTTCGACAAGGTTTAATATCAATTTGTGCGTCAAAACTAGGAAATCCTGAAGAGCTCACGAAATACTCGACGGTGGGTATACACAATGATCGCAAGCGCAATAGCTCAATTTCCATTTTGCATTGGGTATTAGGCTGCGACGTATTAGATGTTGACATAGGTATAGGCCACTAGTTTTTCACCGCGAAAGTTTTATCACTGGTTTCGATCTATTTGTTCAACTGATGTGTATGTTACTAAAACTATTCATTCATTATATTTGTTCCTTCTGAAAATTTATGGTTTTTTAGGGATTTAAGCTGAGTGGACCCACCGTCGACGTCCGAAATAAATTTTGAAAACCTCTGTGGAGGACTCCCCAGGGACTCCGTCCTAGGAAATGGACCTCCGTGTAACACCTGGAATCAGTGCCGATCACTGTTTTTTAAAATTTTGCCAATTGTGTGGACTCATTTTTGAATTTGACATTGTTTGGATTTACGAAATTTTAATAAAAATCAAAATTAAAAATAAGAAAAATAACATTGAAACACCTAGGGAGCTCCGGTACAAATATAGAGATTAATTAGAACTTAAAAATCAATAAAATATAAATCGGCAAATTCTGTACTTGGTTGTGGAGTCCGGTGTAAGATAGAACGGGTTGAGGCAACTCAAAGGCTCCAAAATGGACCGAGTCCAAAAAGTTAAAATACGCCTAAATTTTTTTTCGGAAGTAAACACAAGTTTCGGATGATCGATTGGAATATGAGTTTCTCCTCGTTTTTTTTAATTCACTCCCGTTTTTTTTAAATGATTGTTAATAAGTTTTTGGCTCATTTTTGAATTGGAAATTACTCATTCTTCCGTGACGAAGAATCGCGTCACTGATCATCTTGAAACCTTCGTCGTCTTCTCTTTGGCGATAGAAGTTGGAAAGTGAATTTAGTTCCACTAGTTCCTCTCTGTACGTTCCAATGTGCTGGATAATCTCTTGCTGTTCACGCGAATCGACTTCCATCTCTTCCTTTACGGATTCTTCTTCCATTTCCTGGATGGAATGAAGAATGTGTACGACATCAGTTGATTTGCATTCAGTTGATAGTTCCTCATCGATCGCCATGAAATCCACACCAGGGCTAGCATTGATTAAATCGTCAGTTCTATGTCTGAAGACTGGTTATCATCCACGAGAATGACTTTGGTCTTCGGGAAACCAGCCTTGGAGAAACAGTACTGTTTGGTGGTTGACGTGACTTCTGCCCACTCCTTTTCGGCCCATGTTATGGCTTTGAGAACATCGATTTGTTTGACAATGTTCTGCAAACCATGAGTTATGGGTTTTCACATTGGCAATGAGAAAACGGAGGACCAACTTTTGATATTTCACCTTAAAGATGTGGATTACATCATGATCCCAAGATTGAAAAGTTGAGGTGATATTGATTGGAAAAAACACAAGTTTAATGTTCTCCAATTCCACCTTAACTCCATAATACAACCAATAAATCAAATTACTGAATATTCATCACCTTAAGATACCAATGATGAACTAACCATCTAATAAAATATTATACATTGTAACTTTTTCATTTCGCAGAACTGTACAGTGCTTGTTCATAAACTCTCTTTCATTCGGAACAAAGTCAAAGGCGTCTCAAGGTGATTTTGTTATATTTGCTTTGAATTTTCCTCCTCTTTAAATGGAGTTTGCCATCTAATGGTTTTATCAAACAATAGTATATAATAGCGAGCCCGTTTAGAGATATTTGATTAGTGTATTCATGGAATGTAAGTGCACTCGATTCAGTCTCAAATACGGATAATGAGTATGCGATTATCACAAGCATATTGAAAAGCTATTTTTCTTCACAGCAACTTATAGAATGCCTCTTAGAAATAAGCAGGAATATGGCAGGTGAAAAAGTGTCTGTTAATGGTTTGATAAATTGTTCCGCTTCCTGAGAAACACACTAAACCCGTGTACTTCATTGCCACTATTGCAATAAAGTAGTGATTCATTCATTTCATTCGATTGTTTACGATGAAATATCTTGAAAGGAAAGCCAACCACATTTAAACGGGGAGGGAGGATAAGAAATTGTATTTCTGAGTCGATCTTGAAAGCTTAATATTGGAAACAATAGAATGAAAGTACCGTTTACTAAGGATTTGGAGAATAAGAAGATTTTCAGCTGTATTCAAGGGCTGTATTGGAAGCTCAAAGAAGTTCGATGCTCTAGGAAGTGTTTAAAATACCTTCCTTGGCAAAGACGTATATCTTTAAACGACCGGAACGTGAGATACGGGCTTAAAGGAAGTGACGAGTGAAGAGGTTGTGCGTATGTGTGGGCCACGTGTGTAGCACGGATGTAGGTGAAGACGTACGTACCTACCTGAGTGTCCCAGTGTGTCTGTTCGCGGGACGGGCGGAAAAGATTGACGGGGTTTCGACTCAACAAACAACTGCAATAACTGTAACTCAAATAAAGGGGAGCAATGGAATCGTTGGTTGTGCGAGAGAAGGCGTTTTCTGAAACTTTGGGGGCCTCTGAGAATTATTTACCGGGAAGGCGGCTTCATTTTCTCTCAGTTACCTTTATCCCTAGCGCCGTTTCAGTTTCAGGATCAAGAGAATTCAGCCTTGCCTCACGCGTCTACCATAATTTCGTGATGTCCATGGTTCGGCGACCATTGAACGAAATATAAGTTACACGATATTCACCTTTCATTTTCAATCTTCTCGTATATCAATTGACTTCCCTAACTTCATTAGCTCTAGATAAATTTTGGTGTGATAAAAAATTGGCGGACCATTAATTGAGTCCCACCCCGCTGGACAGGACCTACCTATAGGATGTACCTCCATAACTACTCCTGCACCAAGTACATTCCAGCGGGTGGTTGTTGGGCTAATGATGATATCGATTTCATCTGAGCCATCTGGGAAAGCTCTCATGTGTGGGGGGTCCTAAGTTCGATTCCTGTTGAAATTTCGTCAATTAGTTTGTTATGGCTCATTTCAATACTCGCGTCTGTACCTTCCCGATTCGTTCGAGTTAGGGATCCCTAAAACCACCGCTTTGAGTGATCGAGTATGAAGCCTTCGACACGGTAAGGAGGTTGATGTGGGTTTTCCCCTATCCAATCGACTGGAACGATTGTGGCCGCAATCGATTGATTTAATTGGAGAATATTTACTGTTTAGGAATCTGAGTCAAGTTGCTCTGATTCAAGTACCCGCTTCCAGAATCGTGAGGCCAACAAATCGATAACCGATGATGGGGAGCAGACAGGAGGGCCTGGTGTCATCAAGAAAAAGTGAGGAATTTGTCACGAGATTAAATAATGATTAATCGTCTCACACTGACCATTACTTTAAAATGAACAAATACCTGTTCTATAAAACCTTTTATTGGTTATAAAAATGTTTGGTTGACACACTCTACTCCCAGGTATTATTAAAGCTGAATTATTAAATTATTATATCAAAAGGATTGAATTTTGCTGGGGAAAAGGTGATCGAGTTGAGTGCGATAAAAATGTAGGACAGTGCCCAATTACAATATGCAAGAAAGAAGATTCATTGTTGGAAGGTGAAACCGAAAAGAGAATGATAGGTTCCGTCTAGCTCGCGTGTATTTTTTTGGACATTTTTTTATTGTACTGAGTGACCAACGGTGTCAAACTAAGCCCACTGTATAGCAGTCATAGGATGAGGTTCCGGTGCAGCCCAGGTTGTTCTGGACTTGAATATACACAATCCAGCGGAGAGGTGGTGAAATGAACTAATTAGTATCCGAAAGCTGAGGATGGTTACCAACAACATCCTGATGATAAGAGGTAGAGGGGAAGGGATATCGATAGGCTGGGCAGGGATGAATAACTAGTTACCCCTACCGAGGGTTTAGGCAATATGCCTGCAACACTCAGAGGGAAGATAAATATCTTCAGATTGACGCTCATGTGCTGCCGCTCCACGAAAACAGAAGCTGGAACTGTTCCTGTCCAACGCAATGCAAAACCTACATCTATGTCAATGATGAAATGTAGTTCTTATACAGCTTGGACTGGCGAAGATGGAGCTGGGTGACAGTCTCGCAACGTTTGACACGGCTACCTTGGGGAAGGATGCTCACGTCATGCTAGAGGGCTGCAATTGCGAGAGGAAGAGTCATTTTTGGATGGCAGACTTCTGAGACTTTCGCTCTGTACAGAGAGCTGGACCAGAGCGTCAAGTGTGCTGGCCTCACGCCCGATACCGCGAATTTGTCACTGTATACGCGAAGGTTGATATTCAATATACGGACTGAGCTTTTGCCTCTAAATGCCAAACCATTTAGCACTGGGTCCAGGGAAGAATTTTCGATGTGCAACCGCCGAGAGAACGAAGACACATTCCACTTTCTCTGAAGATGCCCGACATTATCGGAGTTTCGCGTTACTGCCTTCGGTCAGCCCTATTTGAGCAATGATGTGGCGATTGGCTATTTCAACGGACCAGATTGGGGTGCCCTGGGTGATTTCTGTAAGAGTGCATGGCACTATAAAAAATTCCTTGTTAAAAATTTTAATTTTTGAAGCGGGGATTTGATTTTTTTTTTTTCATGTCCTTAAACCATTGTCTTCTGTCTCTTATTCGAATTTATTCAGACTGGCTAATTTTTTTGGTGCTTTAATATAAAATTTATCTTTCTATTATTTTTGGAATTGAATTTATCTACTGTTAATGTTTTGCAACGATTCAAGATTATTTTCATGTTTATAGCTTTTGACATAACATGTTGCTAATGACTTTAATTTCAATTTACCCCTAACCTCCGGCTGACGGTTATTACAATCATGCCATATTGTTTATTTCGTATAAAAATTGTAAAATTGTTCAGTGTCTTAACTAATAAACCATTTATCTATCTATCTATCTACAGCTTGGACTGTTATGGGGTTAAAAGACCACAGTTACAATCAGCCGACTATAATACATTAGAGTAGACGCACTAGGTTATGACAGGGCTTGCCACTAAATACAAACTCGTGCATTAGTGGCTACCTTTTAACTCTCTCCTTCAGAAAAATTTTCAAAACGAGTAAAAACTTCGAAAAATTGGATTCAGATAGCTCAGATCCTTAATACAAGATCGTTCGCCTGAACCTAAACAGAGATGTTTTGCGGAGAAATTTCATTCCAATTCGTCCTTTCCGGATCAGTAAATAATTCAATTTTCTCATCTTTTTAGTGTTTACCGACATTTTTAACGCACATTCCAAATAGACAATAATAGGTTCTAATATTAGAAGTAAAAGCGGTGTGAGTGTTCCTTCCTCCTAAATCGGGTCACATGGGAACCATCACAAAGTACAAACTTGCAAAACTAGGTACTAACTTCATCTTTAAGACATGATTTCAAAAATCTCACGAATTTTGAAAAGTCTGTCATACTTGGCAGATTACTTTGATGTCATCCTTTTTAGCAGAGATTAGCAGAAAAATTCGGCCTTACCAGATTAGTAAATAATTAGAATTAGTATGTTGTTTTAGCGGAAGCTTTACGGCCATTTTAGATAAACATTAACTGTGGAAGCAAAAGCGGTCCTTTTCAAAAACAGTTGAGACCAGAACCGTTACAATACACAAACTCGTGCACCACTGCTAACTTCATCTTTCAGGCATGTTTTCGAAATACTTAGGAATATTGAAAAATTGGTCACACTTAGCTGATTATTTTAAACTCTTACTCACCTCTTTATCCTTAACAGAAATGAAGGGGGAAATTTCATTCCGTTTCGGCTTACCGAATTAGTGAATAATTGGAGTTTTTCTCACCTGTTAAGTGTTTAGTGCAAGTTTGAACGCGCATTCTAAATAAATATTAACCGCAGAAGTAAAAGCGGCGTGAGTGTTCCCCCTTCAAAATCTTTCGTGAATTATTAAAGTTGAGACGCTCCTACGTTACAGCTTACCACGAACCGGTTGGTTCATTAATAGATTATGTTATGCCGGCAATACACTCCCTCGCGGGCGGAGTTAATAACGTTTTCCAGTTAATCCGAATTTTATAGGTTCCAAAATAGTCTTCCCGCACTTCCCACGACTGTAAAGAGAGCTTTAAACTGCGTGGAGCTTTGAAATGGGCAGTTGATTTTTTCGTTGGTTGCCCCAACGCTCGAGTCTGGTCTGAGAGTTTCATACGGTAGTTTGAAACAGTTCCGGAGTAACTATGTGCAAAGATTCATGCGTATGTGAACGTACTGCTGTCTGAAAGAAATATAGTTCATGATTCATTTATTTATTTAAGCACCTTGATCGATGGAACATGTACTTCTTTTATGGTAGAGTTAGTCCGAACTAGCCAGCCACATGTGAGCTTCACTCACATGGAAGCGATCGGGCAAAAACTTGTAGAAAAGGTGCTAAAAAGTGGTTTTTAGAGGTTTGTTACTGACATAGACTAGGGATTGTCATTTTTTAGTAAGTTTTGACGCAAAATCCATCATCGATCCGAGATATGCCACCAATATCGGCATTGTGATAAATCACCCCATAAGGGTTACATTTAATTATGAAATTGTTGTAGAGTACGGCCGTGTCCGAAGTTGCTCCTCAGTAAATGAGGATTTTACAGCCAACAAGACGTGAATATCGCAGCTAAAAAATTATACTTTTCACTTGAAGAGGCAGTGAGTTCTCTAGTGCCTATTGAAATCAACAGTGATAAGAAAATGATCCTGAAACCATGGATTACGCCAAATATCCTGAAATCAATACGCAATAGAGTCAGTATGGCTATACAATCTCCCAAACAACCACTCAACAATGTCCTCCAAGCAAATTATAGGACGTACAAAAACATTTTGATCAATTTAATCAAAGATGAGAAAGAAGTACATCAATATGCTATTGGAATTGTTCCGTAAACTAATTAATAACTTTTGGTTCATTATTCAATAATAAACCATTGTAATCGCTCTGGAAAAAAATTCTAACCCCCCTGAAAATTTCATGGTTTACGTTTCAAAGGGTGTAGAATCCGAATCTGCAATAAAAATTTTCCGTCCGTCCGCCGTACACCGTACGCACGATTTCTCCCAAACGGCTGGAGCAAAAGATCTGGAATTTTCAGGAAAAATCCATCTTGGTCCGACGACGCCCCAATTCTTGAGCCAGCTCTCTCACTCAATTTAAAGTGCCTTTAAGGGCTGTCAAAGTTTTGTAAAATACCTAAAAACCTCAAAACAAGTCGAATCGGCCTAAATTTGTACTCTTTTTGAAGAACATGCCTTGAGGAATCGAATGAGACCCTTCCCACGTCCATTGGTCAAACCATTCCCGAAGTATGGCCCGATTTATGGTGCCAACATTTGCGTTTTGTGGTTTATTATTGTTTGTTTGTAACCTAGTGATGTCCGGCCGATAGCGTCGAGTTGTAGTGAATGCGGATACTGGAGTGATAGTCGATGTGGATACTTGTAGTTTAAAGCCGATACACGGGTTGAAGCATACTGATAATATATAGGTAAATATCATTCAATATTATTACTGGGGTTTATTATTCAATATTATTACTTGGGTAAATAAGTATTCTTTCACTGCGGTTTATTATTCAATTGGCTTGCGTTCATGATTTGAATTTCTACTAAGCTTCGGAGTGTGCGTGTTTCACAGGTGATAGAGAGATTATTGAATTTCAGGAGATATTCATAGAGCACGTAAATCTGTTCTCAACCAAAATAACTATTTGGATTGATCAGTTAATCATATTTGTATGCCTCCTCTACATCAGTCTACCTTTGGTTACATCGTTTAAATTTGGATTTGGGGAAGTTTTAACGCAATACGAGTACTAAAGGACTTGATAAATTATAGATGTTTTTATTGTGGGGGGGTATTGAGGTTCGATAAAAGAACGCTGCAAATTCTTTCACTGGGGTTTATTAGGTATTCAATAGGCTTGCGTTCATGATTTGAATTTCTCCTAAGCTTTGGAGTGTGCGTGTTTCACAGGATAGTGCGATTATTGAATTTCAGGAGGCACACAAATATGATCAACTGATCAATCCAAATAGGTATTTTGGTTGAGAATAGATTTACGTGCTCCATGCATATCTCCTGAAATTCAATAATCGCTCTATCCTGTGAAACACGCACACTCCAAAACTTAGTAGAAATTGAAATGATGAACGCAAGCCAATTGATTAATAAACCCCAGTGAAAGAATTTGCAGCGTTTTTAGGTTTGTATTTTAAGCCTCATCTTAATTTTCTGGTTTCATCATTAATAGGAAACTACTATGAATCTTAGGGGATTAGTTCAGACATTTCAGTAACCTGATACCTTCATGTAGAGACTCCAGGAAGCTACGTGCGACAACCCCTTCTAGGCAGACTTCACACATAATGATTAATTAACGAAGTATTCATTGATCAAGGAGTGAACGGCACTATAGAGTGGGGAACGCATGAAGTATCTCATATATACGACTCCGTTGTATAACGACTTTGAACCTACTAACGACCGACCTCATTTAAACTTTCTGGCCGGCATGAGAGTGTCAGTCGTATGGTTGATTCAACAGCTCGGAGAGGCCCCCACTTGCTAACAATGCAGGTCGCTTGTTCATACTAATCGTGCTATGTAATATCAGTGATACGAGGAATTCCCCGAAATCCCTGTACGGGCTAACGCTTCGATCGACATCAAACCGTGCTATTGAAATTCAAGAGGGTCGCTCTTAATATTTCAAACGCATGTTCGGATTTCGCCAAAATAACTTCAAATGGCAGCCGTCACTGAACGAATGTAAATATTTCAAGGGGCCATATCTGGAATCTTTTGATGTAAATCGACCTAACTATTATAATGTCAACTGTTAAAATTAGAACTAAAAATACACTTTTGGTTTATTTTCAATAATAAACCATTGTAATCGCTCTGGGAAAAAAAATTCTAACCCCCCCCCCTGAAAATTTCATCGTTTACGTTTCAAAGGGTGTAGAATCCGAATCTGCAATAAAAAATTTTCCGTCCGTCCGCCGTACGCAAAAAATCTGAAATTTTCAGGAAAAATTCATCTTGGTCCGACGACGTCCCAATTCTTGAGCCAGCTCCCTCGCTCAATTTAAAGTGCCCTTTAAGGGTTGTCAAAGTTTTGTAAAATCCCTGAAAACCTCAAAACTAGTCGAATCGGCCTAAATATTTTCCTATTTGAAGAACATACCATGAGGAATCGAATGAGCCCTTCCCCACGTCCGTAGGTCAAACCATTCCCGATGTATGGCCCGATTTATGGTGCCCACATTTGCGTTTTTTCGTTTATTATTGTTTGTTTGTAACCTAGTGATGTCCGGCCGATAGCGTCGAGTTGTAGTGAATGTGGACACTGGAGTGATAGCCGATGTGAATACTTGTAGTGTAGTTAGTAGCCGATACACGGGTTGAAGCATTCTGATATGCATGAAACGCTAATAATATATAGGTAAATATTATTCAATATACCGGGGTATACTGGGGTTTATTATTCAATATTATTACCGGGGTAAATAAGTATTCTTTTACTGGGGTTTATTATTCAACTGGCTTGCGTTCATGATTTGAATTTCTACTAAGCTTCGGAGTGTGCGTGTTTCACAGGTGATAGAGCGATTATTGTATTTCAGGAGATATGCATAGACCACGTAAATCGGTTCTCATCCAAAACACCTATTTGGATTGATCAGTTGATGATATTTGTGTGCCCCCTCTACATCTGTCTACCTTTGGCTACATCGTTTTAACGCAATACGAGTGCCAAAGGACTTGATAAATTATAGATGTTTTTATTGTGGGGGGGTATTGAGGTTCAATAAAAAAACGCTGCAAATTCTTTCACTGGGGTTTATTATTCAATTGGCTTGCATTCATGATTTGAATTTTTACTAAGCTTTGGAGTCTGCATGTTTCACAGGATAGGGCGATTATTGAATTCCAGGAGGCACACAAATATGATCAACTGATCAATCCAAATAAGTATTTTGGTCGAGAACAGATTCACGTGCTCCATGTATATCTCCTGAAATTCAATAATCGTCCTATCCTGTGAAACATGCACACTCCAAAGCTTAGTAGAAATTCAAATAATGAACGCAAGCCAATTGAATAATAAACCCAGTGAAAGAATTTGCAGCGTTTTTTACTAAAATAAACGTTTTTATATAATTGCTTAAACTTTCTAAAATATCAGCTAATGTGAAGCGCACTGCTGCTTCGTGCAGCCACGCATTTGGTCTGATTCAATTCATAACATTAGCAGCAAATAAAATCCCTCATAATTACCAATTTAATATAAAAGTTTTTGATTTCTTGATTTTACTTCTGAGGGGGAACAGAGAGGTTTTGTAAATTGAACAAATAATTAACCGTTTTCGCTATAATTAAAAGTTTGACTCGACTTTGGCATTTTAGACCATTTTGAATCATTTTTGTGTCTTGAGTGTGCTTTTCCAAGATTCTAGTGGAACTAAACGAACGTGGACTAAAATAAATATGATTTGCCAAGGCAATTAGATGTAGAACACACTTCATCTGATGAAGCGATCCAGCGCTCTTTGCGTCAAAGACACCGGCTCCACTACCGAGACATAGACTACAGAACATCAAGTTAAAGTCAGATTTTCCTTCTGGGAAAACTTTAGTAAACTCCTTATACACATAGAAGCAGAATAGATCATTCAATTTTATATTAAAAAGTTAACAAACTCGAACTTGTGAATATCGCTTGGGTTCCAAACAAGACCTCATGCATCGGCGGCGTCACATTATAGTCCAGTCATATTAGACAATTTTTTTGCCAAACATTGCAAAAAATACTGTAAACTTTCTTTTTGAATATGTTGTTAGGGTTCACCCAGATAGTACGAATCTAGATTTGCAGGCCTGAAAACCGCAAGCGACGGGAGTTACAGCCGAAAAACCACGAAATTTTCGCACTGTTTTCAGTTTTTCGCAAAAAAGTCACCAAAGGAGCCTTTTGATGAGAAAAAACTCCTTCCTGACAAGTTTACTGTAGAATGACTATTTACACCAATATATCGGTCAAAAATAGACCAAAAGTTAAAATTTTCACTTTTTGGAAAAATTTGTCAATATTTGCGGAGCTGTATCTCTGGAACTAATGGAGCTACAGAGTCCAATTACGTCTCAAATTGTAGCAAATGATGAGATTTCTCATCAAAAGGCTCCTTATGACTTTTTTGCGAAAAACTGAAAACAGTGCGTGGTTTTTCGGCTGTAACTCCCGTCGCTCGCGGTCTTCAGTCCTGCAAATCTAGAGTCGTACTATCTGGGTTAACAACATATTCAAAAAGGAAGTTTACAGTACTTTTTGCAATGTTGGATGTTTTAAATGACTGGCCTATTAACCAACCAAAAAAATCTTCTTTATTAAAGTCTACTGCTAGTTTACACATTCCGCTGCGAAAAGCGCTAATGATGAACAATTGGGTTTGTCTCCCGAACGATTCAGCGTAGCTCAATTCAAATTTAATATGGATTGGATGGTGTATTAATATTTTATTTAATATATATATTTAATTTGAATTGAGCTACGCTGACCCGTTCGGGGATTGAATGGATATATCCACCATTCAATCGTCAGTGCATCAACATATACATATAAAATCTTAAGTTTAACTGAATCGTTTCGGATAGCATTAAAACGGATTTTCATTAATCAAATTGGCATCTCACATTTCTTTTCAGCCATTGTAATGAATTCATCTTCCTTTAAAATTTGCAAATAGGAGATATGATTGCCAATAAAAAAAGGACTGTCGAACTTTTGATAGTACTTGAAAGGAAGAAGAAAAGTTTCATATTGTCAACGAAATAAGGAATGGTTGAAAGAATACGGATAAGGTTCCTGGAACAAGTCTTGCTTCAACGCTCCCCGGAATTTATCTGACTTCAAAAGGAGGTCAATAAGTCTGGTTTAATTATTTTGGTTCTCGAGCTCTGCCTATCGCATTAAAACTGTCTCTGTTATAATCCCAGAAAGTCAAATCGCTCATTGAAATGAGTTACCACTCAGTGATACGTAGATAGGCCCAGAGAAGAACTTTTCTAATCAAAGTTGAATGCCTCAAGATTATAATACAGTCCAACGAGCTCCCCTCGACTTGGGAGGGTGGAAAACAGACTAGTTATTTGCAATGAGGTTGATAAACTAATGAAACTTCGCTAATTGTGCAGATTTTATCGGTTAATTGGAAAATTATGCAACGCACAGCGGATTTTAAGGATGGAAGAAAGGTTAAACAGGGAGTTTGCGGTGGAGGTGGTAGGACGAAATAAAGTGAGATTGCTCCCGCTTCTGGTAATGCAGTTGTACCCGCAGGTGTGGGCTCGGGCTAATACCCTTATAAGTAAAACTGGGGCACTTCCCTTCCTCTCCATCCCCACTCCACCACCCCGATACCCACCCCTCCGTTTCCACCCCTTCCGACTCTATCCACCCCACAGGTAGTCATCCAATAAATATGACTCAGGTCGGGGAGGCCCCATGTGGCCTCCCATAACATAAACTATTTAATGCTTCCAACAACCCCTCATCTTCGGAATTTATGTAAGTACGCAAAGTGGGCTTCATGAGATTTTAGTTCAAATAGTTAGGAGAAGGACTTTGATTCACTCGCGTGGGACTACAGCAATGTTGTTCTATTAGATATGGTGTGAACCAATTATACTTAAATACAATCGTTATTTCCATAATCTCGTGGCCCCTAACTAGGAATCAATCATGGAATGAATAGTAGAAATCTCGATTCTTTTTACAATCTATGGAATTCTCCTTGTAACGGCTTTTTAAACCATTTATTTCGTGAGGGTTCCGAATGTGAGTGGGCTACTTTTCCCTGAACAATCGAGTTCAGGATTTGGATATATATTTTTAGAATGGCGACAGTAGTGAGACGCCAATTAGAATCGATCGAGGGACTTATGGGGCAACACAAATAAGAGAAATAAAAACTGAAAACGAATCCGCTTCAGACCATAGTAAGACCGAATCCATGAAAAAACCGTAGATCTGTGTGTTTTTTAAAGGGATATGTATAATATTAATATCCTATATTGGCAATACTATTGTTTTCATCAACTATGACAGCAGATGGGAATATTGAAGGAAATACCAGAATTGACTGTTTCACTTGTTTATTGACTCAAATCCCTAAAGGCTCCAATTACGCGAAGTCTATCTAAAGAGAGTCCAACCAACGGAAAGGGAAATAGTAATAATATAAACATCAGGGGGGGGGGGGGGGAATGGTGCTTACATCAAGTAGCAGTAGGTGCTTGGACAAAGCTAAGATGGGGACTTGAACAAAGGCATTCAGCCTGTGGGGCATTGCAAGGGAATAGGGGCGACAGATCTGTCAAAAATAGAGGCCTGTGGTCGTAACCACGCTCAGGCTAACATGAGAGGTGATGGAATGGTGTAGTTGCCCCTTCCATTGAGCTGAATACGTTAATGCCCGCCACGCTCTCGAATCGGGAAGAGTCAACTAACCATATCCATCGCAGTATGTATGCGTGAGAGACCAAGTTTGTAGGCTCTGCCCATCCAACAATTCTCAACCGATTTTCATGACTTTTTTTATCTTAATTTACTGTAATTGTGAGAAAAAAAAATTGGGAATATAAAAATTTCACGACGGAAGACAAGATTTTCTTTTTGTTGACTCGAATTCTCAATCAATTTTTGACATCCTTATTTTAATTACTTTTGCTGACTGGAGAGGGAAGAGAAGGAGTAATTCCCAATCCTGTCAATCGCTGCTCAAACGAGAATCCTCGACGGATCCATGTTATTCTTTCTGGCGAAGTTTTACAAAAAATAACGCTACTGCAATGGCTGTAAAAACCTTTAAATACCTATTTCCAAAGATGTCTCCATTGAAATTCATTTTGAAGCATTCAGTAATAGTAAAGTAAAGTAAAAGTAAACTAGGAATTTCACCTTGGATTCTCGTCCGACTACCCGGAGGTGTCGCTGACGTCGCCAGATGTCCTCTAGAGAGGATCGCAACTAGGTCCGACGATTTCGCTCGTGGCTTCCCATTGCCTCACGCCCCTGGGTTTGGGAGAGGTTTGGATTCACGTGAAATCGAGATCAGAGGTGAACTGTCTGACGACAGAACAGGTATACAACATTTGATAGGATTTTGGCCCTAATCATTGGTTCCTGCTGGATTCGAAACGGGAAAATCAGTACTCCCACTGAAAGTAAACAGCTAAAGGACTGATGCCTTAGCTGGCTCGGATAACCTGTCCCCAGAAATAGTCCCACGATATTAACGCTTATAGAGAGGCTAAAAAAATTTACCTTCCCACTTTGAACACCATCCAACACCCCGACATACGAAGGAAAAAGTTCTTTTGAGAACCACAATCTGTTTCTGCATTGAGAGGGTGAACAAAATTCTAAAAGATCCGAACCCACTCCACTTGGTTAATTCAACTTGAAAAAAGGGTTTTCCAGAAGTGCCGTCATTTTCCTATCGATAGGCCTTGTCATATCGGAAACATTTTGTCTCATCGACGACTGGATAGGAGAGTACCACTTGCAAGAGTTTTATAATCTTGTGGTAATAGAAGAAGTAATGTTTGCACCATAGTTGTTGAGGACGAACTGTTCTCATCGGCCAACCACGCCAACTTGTACAAACGTAAAGAATCTGCTGAATGCTAAACATCAATATGTTTGTACAAGTTAATATGCAAAAGATATCCTTCATTCTACGTTAGCAAAGCTGAGGCAGCACTCCATTTGAGAGTCAACAACCACAGAGCATCAAATGTTGGAGGGAACGGTGATTTGCCAGTGAGCCGTCATATCACAACGCATGTAAAAACGTTTAATGGATGTTCTGGCATCGAAGTTCTGTAAAAATTAAACATCATTAAACATCAAGAAAACAAAATTGTGCAGCTTCATTCAAAGAAAGCGCATAGCAAAGTGTTGGGTGCTTACGATCTTTCAGGATTGAATATTGGACGATAACTGGGTAACTACATTTCACCACGGCAAGCAATCTCTCCTCGTCTATATCAAAATTTCTCCATTACAATTATTTTTCTCGTATATGTATTCCAGAATATAACCCCCGATAGGATTGAGACAGAAACTTCGTTTTTGCGCCAAACATTATTACTTTCAATTTTCATTAAGATAGGGGTTGAATGGAAGGGGTAAATGATAAATTAATTAAATCGTTATTACACCTCTGGTTTCATCTGATTTTATTGATTTATTTTTTGTTCGACCCCAATTTTAGTCTCTATTGGAGCTTTTCTATGGTTCTAATAATGCAGCAGATATTGCATTCCTAAACTCTATTACATTCCCCAATAACAATAATGGACCGAATACAGTGGATGAAATATGGAAAACTAAAAATACTCAACCAGTAACAACTTTATTCCGCGACATGAATATCCGAATATTAGGATTCCCTGAATTTAATCTGGAATATCGGAATTTCCCCCTCCGCAGATGGAAAAAAAAATCCTCATATATCCTCATCCTCCTGCCATGCGGATTTCCCGAGAGCGCACTAAGGATGGGGGGTGGGGGAGGAATTCGTCAGAAAAAGGGATGAAAGTATTCGATTGGTGGACGGGAGTCTGCTGGACATCTAATCAATTTTGACGCAAGCGATTTGTTCGTCAGAGCATCTGCGAAAATGAAGAGGGATCAGTTGGGAAACGTCGAATGTCATAACCCCACCGTAAAATTAACCCTTCATCTGCGAGGAATCCCCCATCAAAAATAACGGATTCGAACCCAACACGATGCTATAATTCTCGGTTACACTAATCTTCGAAGGATCGAAACTCGGTAGACATTTTCATCGCGGAAATGGTTATCCCAAAAGCTGCTCGTTTCTAACACGTACCATCGTTGTTCTCCAAAGCTTAGTAAGGACGTTTAACGAACTACCGTTCACTGGGTCTACACTTTTTCATCGACTCCAATTTCATTCTAGTTGTGCAACTAACCAGGGGAATCTTGAATTTTCTGTAATAATGGGGAAATGGAAGGGGTAATACCTATTAAGGACAGCTCGTACAACATATATAGATTTTCTTCAACTTTTCTTTATTCGATTAAGAACTTTCGCCTAGTTTTAACCTTCGACACACGGTTATACTTTTCAACGCAATTGCATGGTCACGTCCGTGGGACACCTTGGTCATTGTTTTCACCGCCTCTCTGTAATTTCAGTGAAATTGTGGTTCTAACCTCGTGTGACCTGTTCTAAGCATCAGCCTGCAAATAGGGGTTGTATTGCTTGTTTACAGTGGGGAGGGGATATTGAAAGTAGAAAATTTCAAATACCTAAACAAACTTTTATTTTCGAATACAACGTGGTCACAGCCCACATACTTAGATACCAAAATTCAGACTAGGTACTAATTTTTTTAGGAAAATAGAACTGACTAGTTGAAAAAATTGTTCTAGCCATTGTGAGAGCAGACTGAAAAAAAAAAAAAAAAAAAAAAAAAAAAGTTATCTATATTTGTTGGACCGGGTGGAGGGAGGTCACATAAATTTTGTTGTTAGGTAAAATAGGGATCACATAAATTTTGTTGGTAGGTAAAATAAGGTTTTTCTCACTTGGTACCTAAATGGATTCTTTGCATTATCTCTCACTGAAACCTTCAAAAACCAAAAAACGCTTACAAAACGAACTACAGCACGTACATCATTGTATGACATGAACCATAAAGAGAATAATACCAACCAAAATACAAACACAAACCGAAAAACACCAAATTCAGATGATTTTTTGGAGATCCTATTCATTTTACGGTTACGTCCCTGGGACGGGACAACCGAACCGCGCGGTTACGTCCATGGGACACCAACCATTTTCGGCCAAGATGAGATAACCACACAACAATAGAAATTGCGAAACGGCAATGACATTTACCGTTAATTCCTCGATGGGAGTCAGGAGGCTACTGAAAAAAGCGGACGCATCTGATCACCCTGCATCTCCCCACACCCCTCCAAAGGCGCGCTCCCCGTCCCTGGGACGTGACCGCGTGTTGAAAGTTAGAACACATTTCAGATTTTTCAAACTTAATAGCGATCAATCGTAATATCTTCACATTTTTCAAACCCGATTTTCGTCTAACAAACCTCTTGTGTCCAGTGAACCTCAGAAATGTTGAATTCAATGTCTGGAAGGGAGATGGGGGGGGGTAACGGCTTATTATTATCCATTCAAGATCTAGTCATATCTACTTTAAATATCAGCCGTTTTCCTCATCTTTTTGTCCATTCAGCTAAGAATTTGGTCTAGTTTTTGAAAATAATCACAATTGAGGCGTTTGAGATCAAAGCCGGAAAAATCCACAAAACCTTATTTTATTGGAAGAGCTGAAGCTGGAAGAGGTGTCAATTATAATTTTTTCATTCCCGTAATTATCGCATATTCTTACTAGGTGATCCCCAAATGTATTCCCCAAATTTCTGAACAATTCGACATGTTCTTACAGATATATATATTTTTTTAATTCTGTCCGGGTTCGGAACTGAAATTGGCGTAGGTATGTCCGTTTTTTGAAATTAACATTACCCTAATTATAATTTGTCACTTGCAAATTACTCTGAAAAGTTGTTTTATCCTTTCAATATCCGAAGTTTGAATACTCTTTGGCGTTCCACTTAGCTAATTACAGTTAATGGGTGGGGGAAATAAACAAACAACAGGACTAACATAAATGGATTTCAGTCTTTACTAGATCGTTTTTGGAACTTTCAATGTATGACAGCTTAATTTAAAGAGTCAGTCTTTATTGTTACCAAACATTCTCTCATGGTTACTGTATTTAAAACAATATGCAAGAATATATTTTTTTACCTTCCAGAAAATGAGTTCTCCTTTTAATTTCACAGGAGAGTGTTCAGAAAACAATCTCAATTACATTTTCGAAAAATGTTAGGCAACTCTAAAACTTTATTTTCTAAATTTACAGCAACTGGTAATACCAATGACTAGTCTCCAGTTTATTTATGGAACTAAAATTTCAGTATTAATTTTAAAGTTTTCAAAATTATAAATTTGCAAAACCTGAAACAGATGTGAGTCTGTCGACACTTTTTTCCTACCACAATAGGTAACAATGAATATAACAAATTTTTAAAATTGTGGAGAAAATGACTCTAACGTTTAATATCACAAGGGGGAAAGTTAAAAGATAGTAAACCAACATTTATAAACGCGAAATAATGATTGTGCAAAGTTAAATGTGCAGCGAAAATCCATCTGTGACGTTTTAACATCGACCTCCATTGTTGGTACCATTAGGTGCATAGATCCGGGAATAATACAATGGGGAACGTTGCGGTTTTAAGATGAACCTATAGTTATCCGCTTTTGAAACGAAACCGAAAGCTTGCTCATGGTTTTAGTCTAGTCGTGGACCCAATCTTTTCCAAGCATAAAAATGCCAGTGCAAACTTGCAAAAAATGTGAAAAAAAATCAGTTTTGGAGATTTTGGAGTTGTCCAGTTTTGATCCGGAACGCCTCAATTCTATATAACAGGAGTAACCAACTTGTAAGGCCTCAAGGGCCAAGATCAAAATATTTGAAGAGATTGCGAGCCATATAGTATTTTGGTTTATTATTCAATAATAAACCATTGTAATCGCTCTGGAAAAAAAAATTCTAACCCCCCCCCCCCCCATGAAAATTGCATGGTTTACGTTTCAAAGGGTGTAGAATACGAATCTGCAATAAAAATTTGTCCGTCCGTCCGCCGTACGCACGATTTCTCCCAAAAGGCTGGAGCAAAAGATCTGAAATTTTCAGGAAAAATCCATCTTGGTCCGACGACGTCCCCCAATTCTTGAGCCAGTTCTCTCACTCACAGGATAGAGCGATTATTGAATTTCAGGAGATATGCATCAAGCACGTAAATCTGTTCTCAACCAAAATACGTATTTGGATTGATCAGTTGATCATACTTGTGTGCCTCCTGAAATTCAATAATCGCTCTCTTCTGTGAAATATGCACACTCCTACGCTTAGTAGAAATTCAAATCATGAACGCAAGCCAATTGAATAATAAACCCCAGTGAAAGAATTTGCAGCGATTTTACGTAACAATAAGAAATGAGAGGTGTAGCAATGATTCAAACCAAGAGTAGGTACTTTAATGTAATTTATTGCTCAACAACCACAGGCTTTACGTATGAATAACTAGACACATCTATGCCCTAAAGATTTCAGCAAGAATTAAGACAATCATTACATGAATACTGAACAATCTTATCTAATGTGAGGACTGTGGTCGATTGGTTTCGTCCACCAGTGACTAAATGTCCACAGCCTGTAGTGAGTCTCATGAGATGACGCTAAGGATAATCTGTAGGGTTGCATCTGTTTTGGTTCTCCATGTTTCATGGAGGAAAAAGCGCTTTCACACATAGGTAGGTATATGTGTTCTTGAACATTGGCGTCACTTTCAGCCCAAAATCTCGCAGGTTTGGGTATTTCTCATTAGATAGAAATTTCAAAAGTGCAGGTCCCTTTTCTTGTTTAGTGATTAGGAACATGTCAGCTTGAAGATCACATTTCTCAAGTTCTAATTCTTCAGGTTGATCTTCAACGGATACTCCAAGAGGATTATTGTGAAAGTACACTTCTTTTCAGACTTTCAACACCTTCGAACTTACGGTTGAATTCATCAATAATTTGTTGGATCTGCGAACTACTAAGTGAAAACTCCACATTTTTTTCATCTTTAAACTCGTCTGCAAGTTGCAGGCAGGTAGAGAAGTGTGTTAGGTTGTTCTTCTCCAAAGAATGTTTAAACAGGTTGAAGTTCTTCTGGATTCAGTTCATTATTCCAATCAGATCTGAAACCGTATGATCTCTTGCTTGAAGACACAAGTTCAAACTGTTATGATGATTAGACAGATCTGTGATGAACGCTAACTATCTCAAGAATTCTGCCCAAAGAAAATGAACGATTTTGGTAAAACGTACGCGGGCCACATATAATAACATCGCGGGCCGCCAGTTGGACAACACTGGTCATGCTCATAAGCGTGATCGTATACTAAAAACCGTACATACAGACCACGTTTGATACGTACATTACTCACCAACATGTTCTCATTTCTGTTACAGGTGGATACTACACGATTGAGCAGAAAGAGCATAAGCTGAGAATAATCGCGTTGAACACGAATCTCTACGGAGGCCTCTACATGGGCGATGACCCTCTCGGCCAGTTCTCGTGGTTGGAAAATACGCTGGCCAAATCGCAAAAAAACAGAGAAACCGTGAGCAATGAATTTCCACTTTTACCTCAAATAAGAAAAAAAAAATTTGACAGAAAGATCATACATTTTCTTCCTGGTATTTTTGTGTCAAGTTTGTTCTGGGATCTTTACGTTTCAGCGTCGATGTCCAGAACTTAGTATCTATACGTATTTATGAAAATCGCTGGAAATTAGTACTACGTTCCATGTTGCTGGGGGGAGTCAAAAACCATCGGAATTTTATACAAAGTAAAAATTAACTTGATGCACCGCGGAAAATTGAATTTAAAATTGAACACTCTCACAAGAAATATAATATATCATGTTCTATGTAAGCCTGTATGTTGATCAATGTAGTATGATCAATATGATCAATATTATAACATATTATGTTAAACTGAATAACTTTAATATTTATAATTCTTTTGAACAATTGCTCTACATTACTTGAATAAGCCAGGTAAATATACATTTTTTTGTATTGACTTCGGGAATACTTGGTAGGAGACTGTAAATTTTGGTTTGCGTTCCTAATGGGAGAGGCTGAAATAAATGTGTTTCTGGCTGGTTATTAGATTTGAGACGATTCTAGGGGAGGGGGAAACAACTGACAGATGCAGGGCGTAATGTTGCAGGTGCTAGTAATTTGAAGTAATCGCTATGCTTGTTATAAAAGCATAGGGCAGCCTTTAGATATAATTGATTTAGAGAGAGCACCGGCAAATCGCAAAAAAAGCTGATCTGAAGGAAATCTGAGGGGTTTCCGGGGAAGTACCCTTAATATGGTTCGCTACATCACTTTCAGCGAACAAACAGCCTTCCGAAGTCCCCTTGGAAAATATAATCTTGTGCATCACGAAAAACTTAAATGACTATTTTCTTTCCTAATCAACCTAGAAAGCTGCAATTTTGAATCTTAGGAAGATGATGTGAGGTAAGGCTTCCCAGCGTAATATGTTAAAGGCTATGGAATGGCCGATGGTCTCGGGTGCATACGCGAGCCACACAGAACTTCGTCAGCTAAACGTTTTGATATCAGCTTTCATTTTGACCGAAGGGGCTAATAATGGTTGGTATTTACAGAGTTTTATTTCAGACAGTCATCCACTGTTTTCAACATCCAAAAGTCATTTACAGGGTATGGAGATCAACTGCGGCTAATTTCGTTACTAATCGATCTAACTTGCTTAAATATAAATAGTTCTATTTTTAAGGCAACAGAGTTAAAATTCTTGTACAAAAATTATGAACCTCTTGGGAATCATTGGCAGGGTTTTTTTAAAAATTGTATTTGTTATATGTAGTACTACTCAATTATTGGTCTGCAATTTTATCAAATGTGCAGTGAGTCAAAAGTTATATTCATTAATGAATGACTACGTACTTTTTACTGTTTAATTGGAATAACTAGTGCCCACTCACTGAAGCATGCGATCTTTTTTATTATTAGACCCACATAATGAGGACTGAGTGCCTTATAACCACTCAATCCTACCCCGTTAATTAGTTCAAGTTCCCCCGAAGTAGCAACAGAGAAGATATTAGGTCGAGCGGATGGCAAACGGATGCGACGGCTTTGCTTTTACTTAGGGGTGGATTTAACTCTTGGTCCGTCCTATAAATTATCAGAAGATGTAGTGAGGGAGAGATAGCGTGTTTGTGAATATTGTAAGTCCAAGAGAGACACAAAGGTTTTGTGTACGTGTGTTACTGTCTTACAGACGCACCATCTGGGAATGGAAAACCGAGGTGAATAGTTGGAATTTTAAACGATGACCGGAAATTGTTTTTGCATCATCACAAAACGAAAATCAAACGAAATCTATTGTTTTTCAATTGGAAAACTCTCTTAAACTTGAACCTTTACATTCCAAATAGTTGAGCAATGAATAATTAACCTAGTGATAGATAGATAGTTTATTTACATCACTTTTCATGTAACATTCTTCAATTGAATAATAACTAAAAATAATTATTATACTCGCACGTACATAGGGTGTCCTGCTAACTAGGTACCTCGCAATCAATTTCTTCCAATTTTTATCCAAGAGCATTCAAATATCTTAGTTTATATTTTGATTTCCAAAGAATTTGAAAGTAGCAAAGCACGAGCTCAATCCGCAATATGGAGGGAAATCAGAGCTAACGAATTTATTCACCTTTATTGAGCCTACTTGAAAAGTACTCATGATTGCCGCATGTAGCAATTGATTTTATGATATGGTCCAAAGCATGACCATGAAGACGGCGCCTGTTTTTTTAGAAATTATTTCCATTTCAATTTATTTAGCTGTACTCAGTGAAAAAAGATTCCAGCTATTCGGTCGAATTCGACTAAATATACCGCAGAGTTTGCAAGAGCTTACAAATGTCCCCCTGCGAGTTTCGTTGTTGTCGGACTTTCGTAGTTAAAAAGTAACATTTGATGGCAGTCGTGACTTGGGGATCTGTCAAAATTTTACAGAACTGATAGTGAATTATCACTGAACCTGAATAGAGCAAATTTGGTAGGAGGTGATCAAAAGGTGGCCTGTCCTTTGAGAAGGATGTTCGACCCAAATCTAGCGGAGAGCCATTATTTGAGTGGTTGGTGTGGAAGAAAAGAAAGGAGCATGCAGATTTGAAAACGCTGCAAATAATTACTCAAAGGTTTATTCTTTTCCTATTATTAGTTAACCTTCACCGGACCATCCACAGTTTTCGGTATTCCATTTGCTTTCCTAATCAACATAGAAAGCCAGAATTCGAATGGTAGATTCTGTGAAACCTCTGAAAACACGCATATTTCCTGAAAATGTGATCGAAATCACATGGAATCTGTAAAACTAAAGCTTATTACAATATTACGCAAAAGGTGTTCAGAATGGTTAAAAAAACCATTAAATGGTTAAAACCCCGATCGCGAGTCGAAATTTTGATTTTGCTAAAGAAAGTTTGTCTTCTGAACTTGAAAACGACTTCCCCTAAATACAGGTTCATAGGTACCACCCATGTACCGTGTTCGGGGATTGGGGTCAACAAGGGGCAAGGCCGACCCCACCTTCAAGACCTGGCGGTCTTGCGGGTACTGTATACCCACAACGCCGTCTCGTACCAATTGGGTCCTGTCTTGGTTGGACGGCGCTAGGACTGAAATTCAGATTATCAAGAACGATTGGTTTCAACCTTCATTGAACTACTTGGATCGTTCAATTGGTGAAACAGGAATTCATCCCATTGATTATTACCTGAAAGCATTCTGTCATTATTATTATTATTATTATTACCTGAAAGATGCTGCCTTTCAGGAGTGATCATGAATTAAAATCCATCCCGTGGGCAGTTAATTATTATGGCCGATTTTTATGATAGCCGGCTTCCAATGTTTTTTGCTCACAGTTACCTAATCTAACCACTTACAAACCCTACTAAAACTGAACGAGATGGAGTAAAAATACTAGCGAAAAGTCAGCTTCAGCTTGTTCTCCTCAACTAAATTAAAGCTTTGGAGATGGCATTAGGGAAAGCATCAATCTTAGATCATCGACCGTGTGTTTCGTGTGTCTAAAGCCGCTCGTCTTATCAGGCACCCGTTAAAAAAGTTTAAGGCCTCCCCAACCATTTACTCGAGCGATTCGGGCTCATCTTTTTCAATATTAAATCGACCAAAAAAAACTTTTTTTTTCTTTATTGACCTTGTATCACATAAGCCAGCACAATTATACAAAAAGATTATCCTAAAATTATGCAAAATAAAATTTTACAAAATTAAAATTTCTTCGGTTTACAAAATTGAAATAACTCTCATTTCCTAACTGAATGTATCATTGTCCTCATTGATTCACAAATGAATGCCCGCACTCTTCACAAAATTGAAAATATTTCATAGGGCGGGGTAGTAGGCATCCCGAGGTCCTACTGGTTACCAAATTTGCATTTTCTGTTGCATTTTCCTGCCTCTCCTTATGATAGAATGGGCATTCCATTACCCTATTAAGGACGCCATCTTCTGTGTCCGCACAATTGTCGCAATTTGGCGGTGTAGCCGCGACAGATAGCGTGTTGGCCCTATAATTAAAAAAAACGTAACCTCCCTCATATTTTGCTATTTTACATTTCGAGACGTGTAGAAACCGAAAGTATAATAGAATTAAATATAATTCGTCCGTCAGCCGTCCACCGTCCGGAGCTCTCCCCCGAAACTAGTGAATGAAAGTTGATGAAACTTGGGTCGAAAATCTAATTTGGGGTTTGGCTGGTAAATACTGATTTCTCGGCATCGATCTCAGTCAATTCTAAGTAGTAACAATCTCAAGGGTATCGACAATCTCAAATTCCAAAAATCAGAAAATCGAAACTTTTGAAATAACTCAATTGCCAATATTGTGTAGCCAAAATAGTGTTCGGGGGTTAAATAAAAACTTCTAAAAATTGATCAACTATTCCACTACCTACTTTCTCACAACCCCTATCCGTACAAATTCAACGTTCCCCACGGTTTCCACTCTTTGGTTCCTTCCCTCCCTCAAGGGTGAGCAAAAATCAATCCATGTATTGAAGAAGTTCCGCAAAAACTCGCCCGAGCTGGTGGAGCACCCAAAACTTTCCTTGGAACTTTCACATTTTTTGGGGAACGTAAAATTAATCTTGAGGCGTTGCCAGCAGCAGTAGTTCTTGATGATGTCTATAGAGTTTGCAATACGCAACAGGAGTGGAGCATGGGAAAACAAGAGAAGTGAAGTAAAGTGCTTCGAGAATATTAAAACTGGCAGAAACAGCAGGATGAATGAGAAGGGAGAAGAAAAAGTTGTTTGGGTAGATGTATAACTCTGGTCTAAGTATGTTAGTCCCCTCTCTGCATCTCCGCCCATTTATATCAGCTTCGTCCCGCCTCCTCGGGAGAATAGCATGAATATTAGATGCGCTTGCATGAGTCCACCGGTTGCCATTCGCCCTTTTTCTCGGTGCAGCGTCGCTCAGAAACCACGCAAAGTCTGAAGAACATCAATCCACGCTAGTGGAAATTGAGGTACATCAAACATTCAAGACCCGTTCTCTTTCCTTTTACTGCTGAATGCCGTCCGTCCGTTTTGTGCAGTTTAGAGAAGAACGAAATTGGTCACGAACCCAAAAATCAAAGTAGGTACTCCCAATCTTCTACCCAATCTACATGATTACTTTTCCAGTGTCATATTGGATCAGAAATGTTGGAATTTTATCTGGACTTTAAGCTTGCATCTCTTACTTGGATCTCTATGGTCAGCAAATGTAATTTGCACTCATTCTTGAGATGCTCTATATTCGAATCACTAAATTATTAACTGTGAGGCATTGCACACGCACAGGTGAGGATATAGGTGTCCACTCCTCAAGAGGCCCGAAAACCTAACATAACGTTTTTCATTTGAAATGGAAATGCAGATCTCCATGAGATCAAAGTCAATTCCAACATATTATTAGAAATGGTGGACCAAACGTAGTAGCCACTGGGTAGTAGGTGCTTGATTCTCCAAAACCTCCATCAGAATCAGTGAACCACCTATACCGTTTACGACAGAGCTAACAGTCTGCCAAGAGCTGCAAACCCCTTCACAATCCAATGGATACCATCGCGTATTGATATATCGGAGAATCGCAGAGCAGATAAGGCGACCAACATGTAAAACACCTTGCATTCTATATGGGTTCAGCGAATGCCAGTGCATCTATGAAGAAGTTACTTGTCAATAGAGAGCCAACCGTTTCCACGTCAAATCAGAATTACGGTGCTTCGAAGAATGGACAGATGCTGCACTTATATTTTATGAGTGTCCAATATTTGAACCAATCAATCAAATGCAAAGTGCTATATTCGTTCGTATCTTTCCAACTCTGTGGACATTTTTAGCCAAGCACATCTTTGGAAGGAGTTTGAGTCCATTCCGTCATGTTCTCGGTATATGTTACCAGAGCGTGTTTACGAAACAGTCACCCTCTTTCCTTCGCAATACCCAATTAAGCGAAATGGGTAATACAATTAATGTATTTCTCCATAAAAGTTTTTACTCGTATTACCACTGTCTTTTCTATTGCGAGCCTTTTTCCTCAATTTTTGATAACTAGGGAGTGTGATGGATAGGGAAAATTCCGCTTCCCGTTCCTTGACTACCAACCTGAGCTAAATGACCTGAATCTTTTACCTTGAAGAGTATCAACAAGGTGTTGCAAGCAAATTACCCCAGCCATGCTATCACCTCGTATTTTTTAACGTGGGTTTCAAATCCTAGCTTACTAAGTCATTAATACAAGACAATGCGTGCTCTCCTGAATCACGGCGGCAGCACAAAGATCATCAAGGGGTTATCCAAACGGAACGGATGAGGTGCTTTTTTAGGGAACACAAATGCCAACTTTTTCATGTCTCGGTGTCCGACTTCATTTAAACAGGCATAAAAACCAAAACGCAATAAACACAAAATAATAAAGACGCCAACACGTACCTGTCTCGAAAGTAGGTAGGTACAACCTTGCCATTCATTCTTTCACCGAAATGCCGTTTATACACAATAATGTAGTTAATGCACAATAAACGTCCAATCCGTTTGACAATTTTTAAATTTACCGCATTGAGTAATCCCTAGATGGTATATTAAATCAGTTGTAACAATAAATAAATTTAAAAAAAAAACTAAGTTATCAATACAAGACAATGCGTGCTCTTGTCACGGCGGCAACAATGATCAATAAATTTAGGGAACACAAATGCCAAATGTCTCGGTGTCTCAAAAACCTCACCGAAAGTTTATACACGATAATGTAGTTAATGCACAATAAACATCCAATCCGTTTGACAATTTTTTAATTTACCGCATTGAGTAATCCCCTAGACTTATCAAAAATTGGCGGAACGGTCTTGAACGTTCGAGAACGTTTGTGAACAGGGTTCGCCAACTCTGTTCGTCGCGGTTGACACAATGGCTCATGATCATGGAGCGGTGTCCACGAATAATGCTTGTTTATTGTGAACTGTCGTTAACACTCATAAATACTTCGGAAATACTGAAGGTGATAACAGTAGGGAATTCACTGGTAACGAATTCATAAGATCAAAATTCCAACTAAGGCTTGCACGAATCGAGAGCAATGAACCAATGCCACTCCTTCTTTGTTTTTGGAGCTCTCTGGTTGGTCAATCGTGTATGCCTGCCACAATTCAAACTTGCAGTCCTCTGAGATTCTGCCTCCTACTCTCTTTATTGTGTGATCCTGAAGCATGTGCTAATGTCCTTCTGATCGGTTAGGTGGCCCATATGAAATGATTACACCCAGAGCCCTGAAAGGTGTGTTTCGTGGCTTGGTTCAAATAGGGTAACCAATTTTCTTTCGCTAACTTCAATAGATGTAATTCGTTTGTTGGTAGAAGGTTCACAATGTGCTGCACATGCTGTATATACTCTTATCAGCAGCCGCCACTGATTGTAGGAGGTTATAGAGAAATGTTAACGACTGACAGCAAATTTAATTCTCACATCTGCATCAAGAATCGTCAACAAATTTTAAAACTGTAACTAACATAGTTTTGTAACTTCAATCACTTTATGGTTGTGCCTGTGCTTACTTGTTACCATTAGTTTACATGCTCATTCATGTTCTCGCATGATGATACATGTGGTTTGACAGAGTAAATTTCTAACAAGTAATAATAAATAGATTTTTATCCTAATCTGCGTATGGGATGGCAAGTATGTTTTGGAAAATGCTACATTTATTTACTATTATTACAGTTCAATAGGAAATACCTAGAATCACAAACCGAACAGTTTCTAAGAAAAATAATACAATCAGCCACCACTGAATTTTCTGAGCTAACTCCTTAGATCGTTTATGTGTAAAGACTATCTCATATTGGACGAGGCGTTTGATTAGCTACAAATCAAAAAGGTATTCCCATGAGTCAAATCATGAGTAGGAAATGAAGAGTGATTAAACAACTACCAATAAATTATTCTATATTAAAAGATAAACTGGAGTGTTTGTTCGTATGAGATCTTCAACTTAGTCCATTAGCTATATAAATTGAATTTATAGCAGTTTATCGTATAAAGAAATTCATTAAATAATTAAAACCAATAGAAATTTGTATAATATGTCATTTTCTCTAGTAGGTACCTAACTTCTTTGCAATACCTATTTTCGAAGCATCAACTTCTAAAGTTAGATAATTAAAATACCTCTTTTTCTTCTTACTTCAAAAATGAATAATTGTTCATTCTATCAATTATTTATTCCTTTTGCAAGTTTTTGCTTTTCCATTGAATATCTTATCGCGAATCTCTCACAATCTGTTATCCCCATTAAAACCTTGCTAAAATATTATATTCGTGTTCTCTTTGCTTTCTATTATCTTATTTCAATCTATGTGCTTTGAAACATCTAACAAAAAGTTTTGTCTACCCAAAATTATTCATGCCTGATTTCATCGTTATTGCGATTGGTATAGACAAAGCGTTTTTTCGAATATTTTATTTGACTCTTATACTTTCAACTACTCCGTTAACATTTTCCCTCTATAATCAGAATACCTAATAATCGAGGAATATTTCGTCAGATCTTATAATAAATTCCTCGCCCAATCTTTTTCGTCCAGCAAGGGTTTTTCCCGCGATCCTTCCAAGTATGCAAATGCTTTAATTTAGATTCATCAGAAGAATCCTGTTATCGCTTCCCGCGTTACGTCGTCCTCTTTAATGAGAAAGAACTTTCGAACGTGAATAATTTGATATTAATTTTTTAAATAATTATATATCTCAGGTAATCTGTTGATCCCGATTTCCATTGATGAGAAGCCTTAAGCAGGGAGGTAGAACTTGAAAAATTGTAATCTCAACTTTTATGTTCGGTTGAGAATTTTTACCAAATTAGAGGACCATGGATGTTTTAGACAAATAAAGTAAGGATACAAAGAAAGTACATATTAAAGATGTATCGGTGTATTATTTTCAATGTAGGTATCATCGTGTATCAAGGTGATTACATCCCAAATCTGCCATGTCCGTCAGCCGTAAGGGCCATAAAAGGCCTTAGGTAAAGTAAAAATTCTTCTCTGTCTAACATGGACACCACTAGTAGTATAATGGCTCCTAACTTATCCAGTTCGATCTCCTCATAAATACTTTAAGCGAAAAACTGGCCAAATTGAGGTTTTTGCTGACATAGGCAAGCGGGGTGCCATCCCCTGTAGTTCTTGACACCAAAGCAAAAGGAAAAGGTTCCAGATCCTTAGAAATTCACCAATAATATTTTATAGCAATTTCTGAACCTAAAACTGACTCCCAATGACAACAGCAATCACGCGTTATTCAAAAAATAATAAACTTTTGTGTTAGAATAATTTACAGATACGATTTAGGGTTCACATTGTAATGATATTTCTATGAGGTCTGTATCTTTTAACGTGAAGAAATCCTGTACTGCCCGCAAATTTTGAATTTCCCGCGAAATTCGAATCGCGCGGTTTCGGGTCATCCAATCAGGACGCCCGATGTTCTGAAAGCATTATTATTCATTTATTTATTTTGCATCATCATAATATATTCGTCATTCTCCACAGGCCCTGCACTGTTAATTTAAACCTTTTAAAATCTTCATCATAACCGTACAATAGAATTTTTATATCAACTACCGTATGGGAGAATCTCGTCGTCGAAAGCGGCCCATCGGAAAACGCCATTTTTCTCTTTTTGGTCCTTGTTCCATTCATGCTGTTTCGCCTCTCGAAAAATTTCATTACATTCTGGATGTCCAGGAATTATTTCCTAAACTTATTCGGTATCGCCTCCTTATTGAAGTTTTCTGCTTCTGGATTGCTCAGAGGAAGACGTCGAATCTCTCAGTTCATCGCTAAAAAGTCCTCTTTGGAAATCAAGCCGATTGAGCTGAGGACTCCCGTACCTTCTCTGTTGCTGATCGATCCTCCTCCGGAAAATCGGTCGTCTCCGAAGTTCCAGCTCTGCCAGACTTCTATCGAAATCAACATTCCGTACCGTTTTAGTTTGGAGCTGAAACCTTGGAGGATGGACTGTCTAACTTCCCACGTTGCCGTTCAGCCATTTCAAAATAAGTTTTTATAATAAAAATAGGTCCTACGGCCGTAGGGAGTTGTACGTACTTTTTTTTGGGTCAGTACTTACCGCAATTTTATATCTGTGACAACCCCCGAGAAAACTAAGAATTCCCCTTCATTTTTTTTATGGATTATTTAATTTTGTCGAGTAAATCTTGCTCTAGAGAAATACAAATTTGCCTATATTCTCGTTAATCTTTCTTGGTTCATCCCTGGCTTCTATTTAATTTTTCCCTTCACGTCACAATCTTTAATGCAAGAACAGTAAGTGGGGGCTCAGCTATTCATATTTAGAGTCCTATTGAACACTGCATACTATTTAATATCCCAGAGAGATTGTATGCTAGTACAGTAAGCTTTCAAATAAACATAAAAACTGCAACATAACTACCATTTGCCGACCACCATTGCATTTTTCAGGTGACAAGTTTGGGAACTTAATTTCATAATCGGTGTCGATTTCAATGGAATGAATACTTATTGGGGTTCACACAGCGTTATTCTTGGCAGGGAAAGAAATCCATAGTGATCTAGTGATTTTGATTAGCTTTGTTCCATCAGTTGGTTTTGTTGTCATCACTATAGTCGAGTAAGCCTGACTCATGTCGTTTTTGTTACGCATTAGGTTTGAATGAAGTAGATTATATGCTACTTTCCGAAGCGGATCCCGTTCTACTGACAATCGTAGGTCACGCCTAGTGGTGATTCCCGTAATGGATGTAATGACGATCGTGCGGATGTAGAAGAGGTTTGGTAATCAAGTCCTCTAGCATGCTTGGTTGTTTATATTGTGTTCCATTTCGTATGATCATTTGATGCACCAAGATGTATTTGCTGACGGATAGTTCCGGGAAAAGCTTATTGCAGGCAACGGCTTTCTTCCGCAAGCTTCCTTAATAACAATCGAATAATGAGCGTTCAACAAGGAATACCACAAGGATCAGAAGATTTGGAGATTAGAAACTCTAATCTATTACCAGCATAGTTGTGATTGTAAAACCAAATAGTTTTTGTAAGTTCGTAACGAAAACTTAGGTGGTGACATTCATTCCTGTAGATTACGTGATCCCACGGTAAAGTCACGTATCCTGAGGTTGATATAGGCACTGCAGTTCGTAATATTTTATTCGATAGAATAGTTTTAGCTCTTGATTCGGGCTTCAGTCAAGGGAGTTACTTTGTAAGAATTAGAAATAGAAGCTAATAATTACATGACAGAGCAGACATTGACATTCTCAAGGTAATAATTACACTCATACTCGAAGCTGTACACTCCTTTGTCTTGACTGATCCACGCACCTTGAGAATATCAATGTCTGCTCTCTCGTGTCTTCACCGCACTGGTGGAGAGACCGCCTCTAGCCTGAGAAATGAGCCTCTTCGCGAGCTCTTTCGTGCACAACTCACCGATTAAGCTTCAACCCCACATTATTTTAGAAGAATTACCTTTTCGTTTGTTATGTGTCCTCCGAATCCTCTGATCAATTGTTCGATTTCTTAATGCCACTGTTTTTTCCCCATTCATTTCTAACGGGTTTTCCTCTTTTAAACGGCTTTTCTTGGCTTCGTAGCCGTAGAATAAATGAACCCCTCTTGGTAGAGGCGACTTTCAAATCTCTCTATGAAACCACTCAAAACATGGGATGTTTGTGACAGCGCCCATCACAACCGAGAGTGCGTCTACCCTGCAAACTAACGTAGAGTTGAACGTTCATTTCCTTTCATCCGACGTTCGACCGTAGTTACCCATTTCTCGGACATAACCGGAAAGCATTCCCTGGTAGCTGCATATAATTCATATCGAACTCAATCATTTCAGTATAATATGCATCATGTTAAGCCATTGATTAACTGGTGTTATTTAGTCTGTAACGGTGTATTTTACGTTTACTGGATTATTTTCGTGGAATTTCCTCTTCATTGTCCTGAATTACCTGTTCGGTTTCATTGAATTCTCAATTGCCAATCGCCAATCCAATCTTTTATTCTTCCTCGTATACTTTTATGAAACTAGCACAGAGCCGTTGAACGTATAACTTTTAGTGGCCCTTCGATCTTTATTGATTGATTGTATTTTAAGAAAAGGCAGCTTTCATTTACTGAAGAGCATCGTATTCACTCTTTCTATTACGTACACAGATTCCTAGTGCCTCTACATCACCGATCCCACGTTCCAAACCAATATTCAACCATTTGAATTGCTGTATTCATATTGATCAGCTCGGCATAGTGAACACCATCACTCAGAAATCTTGTGGACTTTGTCGTTTAGATACCTATATAATTTCTAATAAAAGTACCCCGGTATAGATCCTTCTTTCTACTAAATATTACCATCGAACCGGTGGTTGAACAGGCTCCCCGCTGGTTTCACCGAGTATAAATTAGTTGGCTGGAGAGTTGCGAGCGATCAGTAAATACGAACGTCCCGGATCAGACAAATTGTTTCCTCAGAAAGATTCGTTCGACGAGCCAACGTTTGTAGTATGTCGACACGGTTTGCACTTCTCTCGCCTCATCGATTCCCGCTCGGTATAATCATAACGTCGCATCTAGTGAAACAGCATTTCAAATAACTATATGTATACACATGTCCAGTTTTGCATATCCCGTCGGTCGAGGCCTCAAATATACGTGTATGCATCATAGTTGGTTGGAACGGACTTATCTCCCCGACTAGCGCGATTCACCTACTACATTCAAATACTGGACTCGCGTTATGGATATCAATAACCGTTTTCTCTCGGATGGTTAACCAATCCAAGCTAACCTTGTGTGGCGATGAATTGGTATAGTTGCCCCTTCCATTGAGCTGAATACGGTAATGCCTGCCATGCTCAGAGGATGACCCAGACGCTTGAAGGCATCTGATTCATCTCCCAAGAAGAGAGATTCAAGAATCAGGAAGAACCAACTAACCATATCCATCACAACCGTCACCCCCTCATTTAAGAAACCACATTCATTACTACTTCAACACATTAGAAAGTCCGTCACTAATATGTATTACTCGCACACTGGTTGTTAACTTACAATTTTAAGGATTAAAAAAAAAGTTAAGTCCCACACCTAAAGAAATATTTCAATAAAACACTTCAAGGATACACACTAAACAGACAGTCAGTTCCACTTCGGTTTCCTGTTACATTTTCATGATGTGGAATATCGGTTTTATGATATTTTATGATTTCATCATGTCGTTCATCATTACATTTTTTATAAGAGAGGTAACCATTGAAACATTAAACTAAACAAAACATTGAAACAAAGTGAAAAGAAAATTCACTGTAAAATCAGGATTATGTATGCCGAATAGTTCACATATTTTAGATCACATCACCATTAGTTTTTCCGTCATCTTCCACATGCATTCGGCGCCCAGTAATTTTGTGTCAGGCAAGCACAGTAGTATACTGCATTCAACACACGAATATTTTGTTTTCCTATCCTTCGATCTGTCACCAAATGAGCACCTTTCCTTTGCTCCAGGATTGACGGCTGTAGAGGATCTTGTGACAGTTTCTTGCCGCCCTAAATCCGTGCTAAGTCAGTTCGAAGAAATATGGGTAGATTTGAAAGGAACATCCTCTGTTACATATGAGGTTCCACAAGCGAATAAGCCAGATATTTCTGGGAAACAGAACCAACAATCCAATAATATTTTTTATAACACTACTACTAACAAGAGCTAGAAAAATGACGAACACGTAAACCAACAATGGGTCTAAAATACCCCTTCCATGCTTCAAGGTACTCGAAAATAGCATCAACTGCTTACCTCAGAGGGGGGAGCTTCAGAAAAACTGGAAGGGGAGACACCTCGCTGTAATTTCTTAATACACAAACAAAATGACATACTCACACGGTCTCACAGTGTTATTGAAAGAGGGTTAAACTAAATACAGATACTAAAGAGCTGTTGACTTCAAATAAGTAATTAATTCCATTATTCTCTAAGGCATAAACAATGTATCGTCTCCCAGCAACGGAAACAACACATGATAATAAATATAGTCAAACAGCATCATTATTCTTCCAAACAAATTTAATGAAAGATAACAATTCAATCTGTAGAGAGTAAAACCAAATGTTTCCAATTTCTCCTCTCTTCCCAACCATAGTTTAGAATCACTATGTACGATTAGGAAACTAATAAATTTTCGAATTTAACAATCCTTTTTTTGGTCGCGTACCAACTATGCTTCCTCACCGTTCTCCATTTCAGGAAGTTTTGTCACCTTCGTCCGATCATCGTAGTTTCTATCGAACTCTTGACGTAATACGACTTTCTCTTTGTTGAAAGTTTTCTCTTCCGTTGTATTTTTATAGTTTTGAATTTATAGCAACGCGGACCGCCTTTTTCTACCATACAACAGTTCTTCGGGTGATAGACCGGACTTCAGAAGGCTGGCCCTACACGAGAATAACCTCGGATTCCCGTCGTTGTTCATCGTCGAGATTCTTTTAGCTGTTTTTACGTTCACCTACACCATTAGATTGCAAAATAAGAGCTGCAAGTTCTTATCTCAAATCTAAACTGTGTTGCGAAATCTTTGAATGTGAACTGGGAACCTCAATCAGTTCCCATTTTTTAAGGAATCCCATGTATTTCAAAGATGTTCTCGAGTCGTTGAATCACAGCATTAGCGTAAGCTAATAATAGCTAATAGATAATAATAATAGTAGCTCGGTCGTGAGGGTACTGGATACCCTTAGCGCCGTGTATGTTGACCTGATGTTGATAGTGAAGCACAAGGGGAAGAACTACCCCTCCTTCAAGACCGCTCGGTCGTGCGGGTACTGTATACCCTAAGCGCCGTGAATGTTGACCTGATGCTGATGGTACAGCACAAGGGGAAGAGCTACCCCTCCTTCAAGACCGCTCGGTCGTGAGGGTACTGTATACCCTTAGCGCCGTGAATGTTGGCATGATGCTGATGATACAGCACAACGGAAAGGCCTACCTGTCTTTTAACGCATTTTTTTGGTTAATTATTTTCCTTAATGATCTTTGTGAAACACTATGGAAAATAAATCTTTTTAACCTCCAACTTTCAAGTTGTTTGTTCAAGTTTAACAGTAAGTAGATTTCAAAAATCGGATTAACTGATACAATAGCGTGTGCTGATATTACCGGGTTAAATTTTATTTCCAAACTACCCCCCAAATTTGAACTAGATCGGACGATTAGGAAGTGAAATAATGACTGAGGAATGATTTCACGTATACGAATGCATAGAGTGAAGTCTTAATTTGTGGGCAATGCGATTCGTAGGGATCCATAAACAAACAAAACTGTGGGAATCATGTATGTTACAAAGATTTTATTTTCGCTCATTCGCTGTACGATCTTAGTGAAATTAAAGTGAAATCTTTAAAGCGTTTGTCCCCGACTAACCTCCAAATTAAACAACAACACAATTCTTCTGTTGTTCTTGCTATTCAGCTAATTATCAACGTTTTCAATAACCTGTTTTACAACAAATCGTGATGAAATTTAGATTTTACAACCTTCAACAATGCTTGGCGAATCGTTGGTTGTTCGTAGTTCTAGCTTTATGAAATCAGATCTATATAAAGAATATATATACGTATATAACATAAATGTATAGATTTTATCACATATAGTTTGATCTATTAAGCCTAAAAAATCACAAACATTTTAAGACCTCGGACGCCTAATTCTACTGAGCGACTCTAAGATTTGCGGGCGTGCTGCTTACTTGGACCTGCTTTCTGCAGGGTCCGTAGCGTTCTTTGCTTTATTACGAAGAAAATAAGACCGCGTACGCTTAATTTGATCGATTGGAACCGAAGATATAGTCAAATTGATTTACTTAATCTTGTTACGTTAACCCCTGGACATTCGGAACCTCAGTGACCACCCGATGGAACCATATTGTTTACTAACTGTGGCAGTCCTGTGAGTGGTGATGACAAAAATTATTATTTTTATTAACCACCCACAAAAAACAGCTTTCGTACAAGTACGCAACCACGAGGGACATTTTATGTCTTTGCGCCCCCTCCCGCCACACACCACGTACTTCGTACCACCCGTGGGTACTTTTTTGAATTCGCGATCGTGTTGACTCATTGTTCCGACACCCGTGGGTACTTTATTGAATTCGAGCCAGGCTACATTACATTTAGTTGCGATGTAATGGTTCCATCGTTTGGTCACTGAGGTTCCGAATGTCCAGGGGTTAACGTAACAAGATTACGTAAATCAACAGCTTTCAAATGATTGGTGAACGAGTTTTGTACGATCACAAATGTCGAAGATAATGATCCGCAGCATTGTCTGCAAGTTTTCAAGCGGAAACCTACCAACTTTTTTATACGAAGCAAATGTCTACGAAGAATCCAACCATGTTCGTACACTTTAAGTCTAATATTGCGAATGCAAAAGTAAAAAGGTAGGTAATTCTGAATATCTTAGACTGAAAACTTTTGCAGCTAACGGCGTTAGTTAGAACGAAGTTCGTCGCTCACGTAATCAATTACATTTAATTCAATAATGCAATCCACTTATTAATTGAAGGTTTTACTTTCCCCAACAAATTGCAGAAGTTGGAAAGTTGTTGCTGACGGCAAAATGAAAGGTTTAAACCGGTAAACTTGTGTTTGAGGTAGTTTTTGGTTATGCCACGCTGACTGTATGATGTCCGGGATCGGATCCCAGACCCGTGTTCAAATGGTTCTGGATGAACTAAGCAGCATAGTATTTAAACTGACTAGACAATCATTATAATCGTGCTATTAATATTATTGCAAAACCATGTTTTCCCGAAGCGAGCGTGGTTTTCCCGAGGCGTGGTTTTCGGGACACCCCAATGAAGCAAGACTTCGTCCAAAAGAAGGCGGCCTATTAGCATTGATCCAGGGGTATTATTTACCAATATGTTTCTTGGAAATCCAAACATAGGAAGCAAAAAAAGGAGCTGAATAGAAATCCTTTTCAGACAATTATAAGATCAAATTAGTGGAAAAATGTAGGTTTTTAGCTCTGTGTGTGTATGTGTGTGAAGGGTACATGTATCGGATTCTCGTGAATCTCGTTCGAACCCAATTTTAGCATAATTGTACTACGGAAATTTTGCTTTCGACAGCAAATGGGAGCTAATCCTTTCAATCGCGGATCAAGCGATAATCCTCGACCGATTCTTGTCATTCTTTTTTGGTTTTGGCTTGGGATTTATGAATAATTGAGAACTTCCAGTGTTCATTGGGTTAGCCTGTGGATGGAAGACATCTGATTTTAGTGATTTTTGAATTGTTTCTTGCTTTTTGCTAGTTGTGCACCCAACCTCGAAAATTTTGAATTCCCTGGGGGGAGGAGGGATAAAGGGAGTAATAGGCCATCCATCCAAGCGTTGCTCATGCAGCTTAAATTGCCTATTTTCTTTATACTTATTTTGTTCGATTGAGAATTTCGGTCTAGATTTAAAGCATATTTTAGGACTTTCAAATTTAATTATGAAATGTTTATGAATGGAGGTAATAGTAGTAATGAATCATTCTTTATTTCATGAAAATATCATTCTTTATTTTTTATTGGATTCCAATTTTTGATTAACAAATCTTTCGTCTGCAAAACACCTCGGAATTTTCGAACTTGCTTTCGGGAAGGAAGATAAAGACAATGGCCGACCCATTCAAGCACTGCACATAGCTACTAGAATTCCCAGTCAACTTTCGTGCTTTTTTGTTCAACGAAAAATTTGGTCTTGCTTTCAAAAATATTTATAATTATTTTATAAGTGTGGTCACATAAAAATCGGATATAGAGACATCCCTGTAATAGATGCACTACTTGTCAACATGTTTTCATTCAACACGGTAAGTGGGCATTTGCAAAGTTGGTATTTTGATATTTTACGAATACCCTTAAGCAAAAACAACTTAATACCGAATAAAATGTATCAGCGATTCGTGAATTTGTCAATTATACCATTCTTACGTCACGTATAGAGAGCTAATCTAACTACACGGCGTGAGATAAAATGACAAAAATTTCTTTAAATTCCTTCAGTAAGCTCGAAGATTTGTTTCTAAGAAACGAATCCAGGCATTTCTGTTGCTTGAAATCTCTCGAAAGGTTTCTCACATGTCGTTTCCATTTTATTTAAATCACGCAAACTGACGTGCCGTTTCTATCATTCTTCTGAATCAAGAGTGATTTTCTATTAACTTTGGTGTTGGGGCAAACGGTTACACGAATTCATTTATACTAAATTGAGTGCGTTTCGACCCTTAGAATAATTTTGCTCTGGATCACAACTACTTTTATGGCAACACAACTGCACCTACGGGAGAGTAATCATGATTCGTACGATCGTCCCTATGCCCTATCTCTGTATGACTTTGGAAAACCAACACTCTCACATTTGAGATTCCGATTTTTTTATTGGTAAATCCTTAAAATAATCAGTAATTGATTAAGATGACGAGATTAGACGCACATTCATGGTTCATGTTTGATTATTGAGAATAATTTTGTAAACTTTGGTCTTGTTTGTTCGGAGAAAAACTTCAAACGGCCTCTATCGAACTAACGAATTTCTTTTCAAGATAATTTTAAATAATTATTATTTATTTATATGGTTCATGCTTCTACGAATCTTGAAAACAACGTTTTTGTCGAACTACAAAGGCTTATCAAAAAATAATACAGAGAAAACAGTCCGTCCGATATCTGTAGCTCTTCTTCGGAACTGCTAGACCATGGCTAACGAAATTAGGCTGAAAATCCAACATCGATCCGGGATGATCCAGTACTCCTGGTATTTTGATCGATCATTCCTAAAGATTCAATTAAACACCAATATATCGGAAAATCGAAATCTCAAAAACTTTCGGGAAAGAGGGTACTTTGGTTGATTCGAAAGATATCAGTTTGTTGAATTGAATTAAACTATTCGGGTTAATATACATCATCAGGTCGCTCTGCATTTAAAAATAGGTTGGGTAGGCGGTCAGGCTGTAAAGTACAATCAATGTGATTGAAATCATGAACGCAAGCCGATTGAATAAAAAACCCCAGTGAAAGAATTTGCAGCGTTTTTTTTCTTTGTTGATTACAATGGTATATTATTGAAATTAAACCAAGAATGTGTTGTGCAGCTTATCTGTTAGGAAATCACAAATCCTCTTTTCAACTGTGTAATCAGATTTCAATTTTCATGGGAAATTCATTAAAAATTAAATACGTTGAGATCAATTTGTACTAAGTCTAGTTTCAAAGAGATAAACCACAGTATTCTTTGTAAATTGTTAAAAATGCATATCTAAATGATGAAATGAAATGAAATTGAACAAAGAATATTTCTGTATCATAGAGTAATTTTGAACAGATTGGAAATTTGTACGTTTCAAACAAGTTAAAAAATTTACGTTTACTATTTCTTATCTGTTAGGAAATCAAATCCTCTTTTCAACTGTGTAATCAGATTTCAATTTTCATGGAAAATTCATTAAAAATTAAATACGTTGGGATAAATTTGTACTAAGTCTAGTTTGGAAAGGAATAAATACAGTACACGGGTTGAAGCATTTCTTTTATTAAACTACTGGGGTAAATAAGTATTCTTTCACTGGATTTTATTATTCAATTGGCTTGCGTTCATGAAAATGCATATATACAGTTTTAACGAAATGAAATAGAAAGGTAGACATTTTTGAATAAGAAAGATTGATTATTTCTGTATATGATAGAGTAATTTTGCAGAACAGGATTGGAATGTCGTGGTTTTTCTTACTTACGTACGTGGTTAAACAGTGAGTGGTAAGCTAGAATTTACGTTTACTATTCAATCACATTGAGTGTGTATGTATAATGGACTGGAGTGGAAATAGTCTACTGTGATAACAATAGTTGAATAGACATTCGGGGAACACGTTCCGTGACGAGAGATGAAGGGGAAATCAACCGGTTTCAGGGCGCGGGGGCGGTGCACAATGAAAGTGTGCCAAGGTGGGACCCATCACCGTGGCACGGCACCTTTTTACAAATGGTTTTTTCCCTCCCGCCTTTTTCG
Source organism: Creontiades dilutus (assembly GCA_031894815.1). NCBI lineage: Eukaryota > Metazoa > Arthropoda > Insecta > Hemiptera > Miridae > Creontiades > Creontiades dilutus. The sequence goes on from JAVIWC010000637.1 coordinate 722,467, forward strand.
GGATGAAACGAGGGAAATGGAAAACGACTTATCATCGCCTGTTACGGAAAAAGTCGAAAAGGTTTCGTGCCGACTGTCGGAGGGGGGGTCTTATAATCGACGTGAGCGGAAGGGGCCCGGGAACATATTGAAATTGATCGTTCTCACCTGACTGGGCGATCCTACCTGAGTATATTGTATCCCCAACCTTTTAGTATATTCAACTAATTTCCAGGTTAGAGAGTGAGAATTCGTTTTTCCTTCCACATTTCCAAACGTTAGGAAACTGTGTGATCCCGCAAAAGGTAGAAACTTCATCCCCCCAAAAGTCGAACTTTTTCACTTGCTTATTACACAAATTTTAACATGAGGTGATTCCAAAATTTTGATTTATTGATTTCGACAACAAACTTTTGTAATGAACCAAGAAAAAAAATCTTAAACCTCCCGCAAAGTTCATAAACATGCCGCCTTCCATAGTATGATCAATAGGGCACTGTCTTATACCAATAAATGATCAATGCCTTACTATGGAAAAATTTAGGAAACTCGGTAAAATTCTGTCATCCAGAGGTTTCAATGTTTGGTTCAAGAATAAAAATAATTTCAAAGCTTCTTCGGGTTCGGTTAAGGATAAAATTAGCGTTCAGGATAAAAGTTAGGTTTATAAACTATAATGTTCATGTGGGTAAAAAATTTAGTGGAGGAAAAAAGAGCACGCAAAATTTCAGAGACAACGAATAAAGGTGATTCTGCCTTTGCAACTCATCTGAACGAGTCCATCCAAAGTTTTATGTTCGATCTGACAGGCAGGCAATATGTAGAATTCCCTCATTTTTGCCCAAAGGAAGGTATGCTGGATGTGCTAGAAAAATTCCAAATTGTTAAGAGTGATAGGTTGGAAAATATTTAAATGATGTTATTTCTCAAAATATTTCACCATTAATGGGTTCATTCTTGCAATAAGTTTACAGCCCCCTCTCCATAATGTTTCTGTTTGTGCCCCTTTCACTTTGTGAGCCTTGAGTGGCATTGGTTGGTCCTCCTCGCCCCTTTCACTTCCCTGAGCCAATAGGATTCAATCTCCTTTCACTTGATCCTATATGAGATGTGCTTTCTGTGATGTACCTTCAGTTCATGTGTGTTACTGATGATGGCCTAACCGTCGAAATCGATTCAACTGTGTAACTTACTATTTTCGTGGAAATATAGGTAACGCTCTATTTTACTCCGTTTTTATTGAAATGGGTTTCCACAACTTCGTCGCGAGTGACCTAGTCCGTACCCGCAAACCCGCTGGATTACGTTTCAAAGTACGTTCATTTCAAAAACTGTATAAAAAAACGCTGCAAATTCTTTCACTGGGGTTTATCATTCAATGATTCATAATTTGAATTTCTACTAAGCTTTGGAGTGTGCGTGTTTCGCAGGTAATAGAGCGATAATTGAATTTCAGGAGATATGCATAGAGCACTTGAATCGGTTCTCAACCAAAATACCTATTTGGATTGATCATTTGATCATATTTGTGTGCCTCCTGAAATTCAGTAATCGCTCTATCACCTGTGAAACACGCACATTCCAAAGCTTTGTAGAAATTCAAATCATGAATCATTGAATAATAAACCCAGTTAAAGAATTTGCAGCGTTTTTTCAAGAGCGATTACAATGGAAAAATATTCTATTTGAAAATTTTAAATTTCGTGACGGAGCATGCATATCAGAATGCTTCAACCCGTGTATCGGCTATAAACCCTTTTAGGAGTTCACTCCATTATCCACATTCACTACATCACTAGGTTACTGCGGTCAAAACAAAAAAAAAACGCTGTTGTTTTTGTTTTGATCGCAGTAACCTAGTGATGTAGTGAATGTGGATGCAAATGTTGGCACCATAAATCGGGCCACACATCGGGAATGGCTTGAGCTACGGACCTGGGGAGGGGCTCATTCGATTCCTCATGGAAAGTTCTTAAAAAAAAAAGTCCAAATTTTGGCCGCCCTGACTTTTTTCAGGTTTTTAGGGATTTTATAAAACTTTGACAACCCTTAAAGGTCGCTTTAAATTAAGTGAGAGAGCTGGCTAAAGAATGGGGGCGTTGTCGGACCAACATTGATTTTTCCTGAAAATTTCAAATTTTTTGCTCCAGCCGTTTTGGAGAAATCGTGCGTACGGCGGACGGACGGAAAAATTTTATTGCAGATTTGGATTCTACACCGTTTGAAACGTAAGCCATGTAATTTTCACGGGGGGTTAGAATTTTTTTCAAGAGCGATTACAACGGTTTATTATTGAATATATGAGTGACCCGTCTTTTCAATCCAAATTGATTCGTGGCTAGCTGGATTGCTCCTGCCTTCTTTCTACGATCGACTTCATAGTTTTAAAGGTTCGGACGAGGAATGCGGCTATTTTCTCAATTGACTTTTTACGTACTAATTACATGCAGTGCCAACTTATTACTTCAAACCAATCCCGATATGGACATTTTCTTCTCAACTTTGTTTTCAATGAAGCGGTGTTTTTACGATTAATTATTTTTTGTGCACTAGTGTCAATTTTCTTTCATTTCGATTTTGTTTTTGTTTTGCTCCCCCCCCCCCCCCTGCTTGGAAATTCGCCCATAAGAAGGCTGCTGGACTTTCTTCTTGATGCTCCATGACTGGAACGTTGAGCCTTAAAACTGCAAATCCATGATGGTCCATCTTGTGATTACTGTTGAGCATTCAGGTTCAACCTTCGATTATGAGCCCCCATCGCATTCTGGTTCTCCCGAATTTCCCCTCTCTGTCGGCCACCTTCCCCTGCGAATCGCCCACGTCTCCCCTCTCGCTCGCCCACACTACCCCTCACGCCCTCGTTTTCCCCTCTCGTCACCTCCCACACCTCACTACCACTTCATCATCAGCTCGCTCCCCGCCCCCGACGAGGAATAAACCTCCACCTGCCGCCCCCGTTTGCCGCCTCCCTCTCTCGTATTATTTGATGTTCATGCAAATGAAAACGCGCTCCAACGCCCTTTCCAACCCCCCGAGTCTCTCGCCGTTTCCCCAAAACATGGGCAGGAAAAAAAGGAAAAAAAAAAGTACCAACCAGTTCTCCCCTTTCTCCAACAGTTTTCCACAACATCCAACAGTTTTCCCATCTCTGCCCCCCAGCAGAGCTGCTCGCCCTACACCCGCCACAACAAATTACAGCGAAGCTCCGATGTTTTGTCAAAACTCAGGTCCGATCCAGCTCTCAGTCAGAGCAGCAACTACTTCTGTCAACCCTTCTGTAGCGCTCCATTTTTCAACTTCTGTCCCTCGTGATATGAGCAGTTTGAAACCACAAAATTACCAATACAGCAAGGACTAGGGAAAGCTCGAGATAAACACAGATTTTAACATAGTTTCAATTTAATGAGCCGTTGTAGTATTCCATTCCGTACATTCCATAAATTGAATAAAAACGCTACAAATGATTGCTCAAAGGTTTATTATTTCTGTATTAGATAGCCCTTCTACGTAAATCAATGTATACAGGGTGTCCCACAAGTTCCCCTTCTCATATCCCCCCCTCCTAAAATCGTCAAAATGGGAGTAAAAAAAAATATACATAGAATTGGAAATTCCGCTCCGTGGGTAGATTAGGAACGATTTGTGATGGATATGGTTGGTTGGCCCTACCCGATTTTAGATTCCGTCACCTTGGGATATGAGTCAGACGTTTTCAAGCGTCTGGGTCATCCTCCGAGCGTGGCGGAGCATTATTACCGCATTCACCTCAATGGAAGGGGCAACTATACCATTCCATCACCACGCATGGTAGCAGATCGTGGTTTCGACCATTGGCCCTTTCAATAATTGATTATCCTATGCCCCCCCCCAATTACTCGCATTTCCCCTAAGGCTGAATGCCTTTTATTATGACCCCTTTGATTTTAATTATCTATCGGCACCATAGGCGGCTAGACTGAAGGGGCTAACTATAGCGCCCGTTAAATATAGATATATTTACGTATCTAGATAAATGTTATATTTTAATATATAGGTACATAACATATATTTTTTGCCACACTACTGTGTAATTACCTGTTTTCTATACGTGTTTATAACCTGAGAAAATCCATCATTACATTGTTTACTACAGTTTGTTTTACAATGTTTTACATTGTTAACTAACCGTTGCGACAACTAGTTTCTGCTGCTATTTAGCATTCGCGGCGAAACTAGATGAGGCTATAGGCTATCTGGCGAACAAGCGTTCGGCAACAATTCGACCTGAGAATGGTTAGATTGGTAGCTAGGTTATGTAATTTAAACTAATAGTTAATTATACAATTATTGTTTAATCTTTGTTTAACTGACACTATGTTTAATCGGAATTACTTGGGTTAGGTAGGCTATATAAACTTTGTGTTGTCTGACAAATCTTTAGCCGCTATGATCTGCACTACTTATAGCGAGCTTTCCTCTGAGCCCTGGGAGTGTGATGGATAAGGTTAATTGGCCCTACTCGATTTTAGATTCCGTCACCTTGGGATATCAGTCAGACGTTTTCAAGCGTTTGGGTCATCCTGTGAACGTAGCGGAGCATTTTTTACCGCATTCAGCTCGATGGAAGGGCTGACACTGTCTTACCCCGCGGTTTTCTCATTTCGATAGGTAAATAGTAAGGAACGTACTTAACTTGGTCTTCAGCTGTCTGCTGTCCATATAGAAATGAAAGGTTAAACAAACGTTTTTCTCTCCGAGAATGAACTGTCGGTACAACCCTTTAGAAACCCTTTGTAAAAGTAAAAGTGGCAATAACCCACCCTTCTCCAACAGCTCGCTCCCTCTATCAAACTGTTCGTCTACATGTGTTTCACATTCGATTTCCCTCGTCCCCGACCCCTCACACCTCTTTCTCACGCCCCGACACATCGGTTAAACTTCTCCGTTTGGCGAAAACCAACGTCCCATCCAGCTGTTTACCATAGCTCACCAGCGGCGGTCTGTCAACCCCTTTTGTAGAAGCTCTTCACTTATCAACCCTCACCATCAGTCTCTTGTCCACCGAACTGAAACTCCACGTTCATCAACCGTAAGAAGAAGAATCAATTGGAATGCTATAGAGGGATTAAATTGAGTAAAATTGAAAATAAACATGCTGCAGTTCATTAAGTAAACAGCCGTTTATTATTTTTGCATTTTATATGACTGGGGAGAGGAATCAGTTATCTTTTCCTCATTTGTAGGTTTTCATTTCTCTTTATCAAGACTTTTGATAAAAAGCAATTATTGCACTGCAGATACCGTGGAATGACCTCCATTTACATTTTAGCACAGTAGATTGATTATGAACGACATTAGCCACAAGGGCTCTTAGGCTGGTCATTGAGTCTCTATACATTTCAGCTGACTCTCAAATGTCCCAAAGGCATTTTAATAATTTTGTCTAGATACAACTCCGTCAATAGTCACACTTCACGAAACAAAAGCTGAAATCATAATACCTGAAACAGTGCATGGACAGATATAACATTTGAAAATAATTTTGTCTTAAATTATTCAATTGGCTTGCGTTCATGATTTGAACTCCGTGCATATTTCACAGGATAGAGCGATTATTGAATTTCAGGAGGCACAATTTCAACTGATCAATCCAAAAGTACTTTGGTTGAGAAAATTTCGAGCTCCATTCATATCTCTCCTCAATTGTGACATAATAAAAACTATAATTTATAGCTGTGTATGGTCCCCAAAGATGTAGGCTGATGTAATCCAAATAGGTGTTTTGGTGAGAACCGATTTACGTGGTCTATGCACATCTCCTGAAATTCAATAATCGCTCTATCACCTGTAAAACACGCAAACTCCGAAGCTTAGTAAGATTCAAATCATGAACGCAAGCCAATTGATAATAAATCCCAGGAAAGAATACTTATTTACCCCAGTAATAATATTTACCTATAAATATTATCAGCGTTCTTGCATATCAGAAATTTTTATTGCAGATTCGGATTCTACACCCTTTGAAACGTAACCCATGAAATTTTCAGGGTGGGTTAGAATTTTTTTTCCAGAGCGATTACAATGGTTTATTATTGAATAATAAACCAAAATCAATGAACGGAACGATTGACATCTAACGAGGTGAAATAAACCATCTACCTTCACTTACTTGTTTGCAAATGAATAGCTGATTGCAGAGATAACATAAGTCATCAATTCATTTATATCATAAAAAAATGTATTTAAAAAACATCAGGTCGAAAAATCTAGCTGGTTACCCTAGCATTATATAAGAGAGCAGGAAAGAATCTTCTTTATGAAGAGAGTTAGTCTCTGACGCATCAGCTCTGGCACTAGTGCTCTTTCTTCCCAGAAGATCCCACCCGTTAGGATACCTATGCTACTAAACAATATTTCTTACTATTTTCTTTGCATATTGTGCCAACAACTCAGTCCCAGATGGACCTCTAATCGATTTTTGAATCAATTTTCATCAGGTGGGGTCCAGCTAGTTGAAGCTACGAACGGCGGACGGTATACGGTGGTCGAAATCGCGACGCAGGTTAAATGTTTTTTTCTTGGTAGATTACAATGGTTCATTATTGAAAATGGGAAACCAACAATTTATGATTTGAATGTTTCAATTTGAGCTAACTATTGATGCTTTTCCGGCACACCGTGAACCGAAACTCAATTTGTGCTGTGAAAATACGTGTTCAAAGTTCTCCCTTTTCCCCCAGAAGCCGGTGAAATGAAGCGAGATGGATGTTAGGCAAATACGCCATCAACCAGGCACGTGATTTCTCGGCCAGCTACGCGCTTTGGCTCTTTCGATTACACAAACCGCAACGTTGTAACATGTTGGTTACTGGGGAAGAGGACATAACCGAACCGGTTGCCGTGATCCGCGCGTTCACAAAATAAATATCGGAATACGAACGGAAATATTCTACAATTCATAATATGTACGTACCTGCCAGAATACATGATCACTGTAGCGTTCGAAGTATAACGCATCACTCATTCCAGTTTACCTTTAGACAAGTTCATTGTACAAAGTTACACCAAAAACTCCCCAAGGCACTATAAAACACCACTATTAATGGATACAACTGCTGATGAACCTAGCAGCATTTTCACACAAAAGTTCAGAAGATTTCTTGTTATTAATTTTCTTTCTTTTCCTCTGATATTTCCAAAATTGGAAATTTAATTTTGCATAGTGTACAAGGAAACAACAAAAATAAAATTCCGTCACCTACAGACACCGAATAAAATGGCAATAAGCCGGAAAGAAGTTAGCCACAGGGCTCACACAGAAGATCGAGGATACCGTCCGTAACTTATGATTATTCCCAATAATTCAGGTGAACAATCAATTTCATTAATCGATATATGTTAGCCGAAATACATTCATCAAGAATGGCCATACCGTTTTATTTAGATTTCCACTAAACTACCAAGGATTGAACATTTTACGTCATGCATGTAATATAAGCAATTTTTGTATACATATTATTGTATAATATTATGAAAAAAACGAACTTCTCCACGACGGTTCTACTGAACTATATGCAGATAGATATTTATGGAATTGACATATAAAGAAGACAGAAGAAAGAGTACAGTTGATATTTCGGCTATTGCCTTTTCCAAAACTTTTAGGAGAAATCGTATAATATTATTTATACGCACGCCAAACATTTTTTCCAAACTTGATTTTTAAATTTAAAAATTAAATGTAAATACAAAAATCAGTGTCTTGATAGACTAACTGTAAGACAGTGTTTCCAAACCGTGATATTATTCTTACATAGTGATATTATGCATACGTAGGCAATCTTAATTATCAAACCACTTAAATGAACAAGGATTAATATTGTGACACCAATGACTAGTATTCGATACCACTCTCATTCTGAGGTCTAATAATTTGACTAAAAACTGACATTGTGGCCTAATTTAATAATTTGACGTGCACCATAGCGGAATATTTTTTTGTGCCCAATCTTAAATAATATCAATATACCTACGAGTGTAGGACAGTATTTTATGTGTCGTCAACCTTTTTGCAGCCCACAAAATGATGCTTTTATAGGCCGAAGTTCCGATATCTTGTGTTACGTTGTTCTATTTAAGGTAAGGATCACTAATTTTGTTGATAGCTTATACTCTGTCTATCATATTTCCTGTTTTTGAACGGCTCGTTAACATATCGTTTAGTCGAAAATATAAAGAAATGTATGGAATTACCCACACTTCGCAGTGTTTCGTACGTTTTCTTCTTGCGAAGCGAAACATTCAGATTTACTTACCCGCTGACTGTGAATCGATAGCAGCTGACCCGTTGCTTGAAATCTCCCGGACGGCGTATCTTATGATTTCAGGCAGCTGAAAACTCACCTACTGGATACTTATGGCATACTTTATAAATATTAATCAAGTTTATACAGGGACGAAGCCCAACTACATACAAAAAGTTAGAAACCGTCAAACCGTGAATTCAATCCAAAATCACAAAGATAGCGGACAAAAGAAGAAAAAAAGGAAAATATAATACAATACAATAATTGTTATAATAATTATTATGAAAGGAAAAATGGCAAGTCAAGTGTGACATCATTTAAAAAATGTAACATTTTGATGAGTCTTTTTCTTTATTTTTTCACACCGAAGGGTCTAAACTTTCAAAATGATATTTTGTTAAATATAATAATAATAATAATTTAATGAGATATTATCAATAAATAACATTGTCCCGGCTTGAACACCCACTTCCAACCTCGGGTCCAGGGCATCGAGTCACGGCACCTCGGGATACCTCACCTTCACGACCGTTGGGTCGTGCGGGTTTAGTATACCCTCGAGCTCCTGATGGTTCAACAGTTACAATCTGATTGTTCGAATATTTTTATAATATGAATACTTTATATTAATTTTATGAAAACAGGTGATATATTTTGGTTTATTATTCAATAATAAACCATTGAATATTTGAAAAAAAAAATTAACCCCGCCTGAAAATTTCATGGTTTACGTTTCAAAGGGTGTAGAATCCAAATCTGCAAAACAAATTTTTCCGTCCGTCCACCGTACGTACGATTTCTCCCAAACGGCTGTAGCAAAAAATCTGAAATTTTCAGGAAAAATTCATGTTGTCCCCAACGCCCCAATTCTTTAGCCAGCTCTCTCACTTAATTTAAGTGTTGCCCCTTTAAGGGTTGTCAAGGTTTTGTAGAATCCCTAAAAACGGAAAAAAGTCGAGGCGCCTAAATTTGGAATGAGAACTTTCGAGGAATCGAATGAGCCTCCCCCAGGTCCGTAGCTCAAACCATTCCCGATGTATGACCCGATTTATGGCGCTAACAATTGCATCCACATTCACTACATCACTAGGTTACTGCAATGAAAACAAACACAACAGCGTTTTTTTTTTTTTTTTTTTCGCAGTAATTTAGTGATGTAGTGAATGTGGATACTGGTGAACTCCTAAAAGGGTTTATAGCCGATACACGGGTTAAAGCATTCTGATAAGCATGCTCCGTCTTACGAAATTCACTGATTTTCGAATAGAATATTTTTCCATTGTAATGCTCTTGAAAAAAACGCTGCAAATTCTTTCACTTCGGTTTATTATTCAATGACTCATGATTTGAATTTCTACTAAGCTTTGGAGTGCGCTTTGGAGTGTTTCACTGGTGATAGAACGATTATTGAATTTCAGGAGGCACAAAAATATGACAATCGGTCAATCCAAATAGGTATTTGGTTGAGAACCGATTTAAGTGCTCCATGCATATCTCCTGGAATTCAATAATCGATCTATCACCTGTGACACAGGATCATTCGGCGTATCTAAATCATAGCCATTATTCAGCGGATTTAAAAGCGTTTTTAAAAATATTTCATTATGCTTATTTGATGTTAGGTACTATATGCTACGTTAGTACCGAAATAAGTACTACATTTTGCAAACGTTGGAATCCTTTTCATTCACATTATTTTAGTTGATTTTTGAGTCAGTGTAGAATACTATAGAATTCAGAAATATAATAAATCTTTGAGTAATAATTTTACCTTGCACAAGGTATAATTTTTTTTACTCAAGGTTAAAACGTGATGGGGGTGAAGTGACCAATTGATCGAAATCATATTGGTCATTTCTGAGGTAATACTATAATATCATCGTCAGGTGCTTTTTTATCAAACACAGAACGTCACATGTCACGTCAGATTCTCGAAACGTATCGCAGTAAGAAATGAAAACGATATGATAAGCTTAGGGGATGTGGAATCGTGGTTTAGAACTGTCAACGGGAGAATATTACGTGAAGGCGAAAGGGCTACTCATGAAGTCGAGTATATTAGGGGCCCAAGCTTCGCCCTTGTCCGATATAAAAGGAAAAGCTGACTACGGAGGATGGCTGGAAGCTCAGTGATAAATAAGACTTACCTCGGGACTTATATATTTTCTGCTTTATAGAAAAGTTTCCACCCTCTTTTCTCGTCTATCTCTTTTTCTTGGGCCTCTCCCTCGTTTCACGCTACCCTCCCTGATGGTTTTGGGTTGTCATCAGCGGTTTTCGGCGAAATGATGAATCGAACTGCCGAACGCGCAAGGGCCTCGATGGGGAAAGGGTATGAGCTTGGAGGGGTTGCCGGCGAGAGGGGAGGCGGGTAGCGTAGACAAGACGCGCCCTTTGATGGATAGCGTAGCGAGGCTCCGCTCCTGCGTCTGACAGGTCTCTTACCCTTTCTGCCGTCCCGAACAACTGCTTTTTCCACTACAAAGAGTGGACAATATATCCACCTTGTGAAGGAGCACCGGAGAAGCTGGGGGAATAAAAGTATCGGAGAAAGTTAACGAAAAAATGACTTTTTTCCACCCAGCTCATCACTGCTTCGTGTTGTATAGGTAAACCTGTGAATCTTGGAGCAATTACATTGACACTTCTTCTGACACATATTCCACATAATTCAGAAAGGTTTTTCTGAAGGTCCTTATATTTCATCTCCCAACACTCAGTAGGTCAAAAGATTATTGAAGTGATAAATCCAATCTTTTCGTCACATACATGGGCTTCTGAAGTGGAGCATTCCTGGAATTTTGACAGCCCTATGAGTTCTTGGTCATAGTGCTCCTCAGCTGAGCTACTCCTGGCATAATAATAACCATCCTTCCTCTCGGACCAAGTAGCATACTGACATAATGACGACCTTGTGGCAAATGAGCCTCTCAGGTCTAGCAACACTTGGCTCAACGACGATCAGTGACACATGACTCTTTCGGACCAAGCAACACCTCCCATAATGACAGGAACACCAGTCATAATGGCAACCTTGTAGTACAGGCCGATCAGGCACTGTGAAACGTGGCGAACGTCTCACTTTTGGCACTCTTGGACCTCTCAGAACTGGGGGTTACCTAACATAACAGTGACTTTATAACTCATGATCCTATCAGACTCAATGCCACCTGGCGTAATGACGACCTTGTTATATCCCTTTGGTTGTTTTGTGTGGACACAGCTGCTGGGTCAATTTAGGGGTTGGGGGGGATGAACTTTTTGTGGCTTACAGATAACTTTCCCTGTCATCTGAATACTGGGTATTCAGCCTCACGAGGCCACAGGCAGGGATTTTGTCGCTTTCAGACCATCTAGGTGAGCGATCAAGCTAAATAGTTCGCATTAGGGCGCTGTAATTTGGAAATGAGGATTTCTTTAGCGATTTTATGGTGTTAATCCCTTTCTAACTCAAACGCGCTGTGGCTAACTTCCATCGTATTCATCGAAGTCCGCTGAAATTTGTTACAACTCCCTTTTAGACGATGGGTGAAAGATTATGAGGAAGTTGCTGCCCTTGAGAGCTCTTTTAGTGCTCAGGACATTTGTCCTTCAAGCACCTTATGGCTTGGAATAATAAACAGTGTATTAATTTGCAGTCTTTTGCTTCCGAGTCTACTAAGGAAGCGGAAGCATTGTTTTCACTTTCGGAATGTGAAAATTTTTTGTCTCCAAAATCAAAAATTCCACTCGCATTTTGCGTTTTAGACCTTTCTGAACAATTTTGGTATCGTGTGTTCTGTGTGTCTGTCTGTCAGCAAATCCTTGTTACGGGCAAAACTACACGAAGTTATAGTCCGATTTTGATGAAATTTTCAGGGATTGTGCGGGTTGGGGTGTAGCTGGTCCCCTATAGGTTTCATGACCCCCGAATCAATAGTAGTTGCTGCGCATGCGCAAACGTGAAATAATTGTTACGTGCATAACTCCGGGAGTTCTTGTCCAATTTCGATGAAATTTTCAGGGATTGTTCGGACTTATTAGGTATATTTTATAGTTTGTTCAATAGTTGGACATGCCTACCTTTATTTTCTCAAGTTATGCTCCTGCATAACAATAAATGTACCCTAATTCAATATTTACTTCGCCTAATTGAACGAAGTTCTTTAGTCAATAATAATTTTCAATGATCTCTACAGTCATTTTATGGATACGAGGAAGCTATGTGCCACACCCACTTGGCAGACGTTTTTTCAGCTATATCTAGTTATGTGTGTCTCACGTAATCAACAATCCTATAAACACATAAAAGTCCTCGGTAAAGAAATAAATCGTATGGTCGTAGAAGGTTCAAGTCTTTTTTTCTATCGTGTATATAAGATGGGAAAATGTACAGCAACGAGGGTAAAAGGTGTTGGAAGATGTAATCCCGCACTTTATCTGTTAGGTACACGGAATAATGACAGAAAGCGGGAAGAATGGCGGGGGGAGGGAGTTGGGACACTCTTTAAGTTTTTCGCTAGAAAACACCTCGTATATTTGTAAGGCAAGGCGTCTAAGTCGGCGGTTTATTCCGCCACGCAAGGGCTTCCACGCGAAAAGCAATAAATTCTCAATCAAGTTGGGGGGAAAAGGAGACGAGGAGGGCCCAAGTTGAGCCCCCAAGCTGCGGGCCTAAGAGCGGGGAAAAAAAGCGGGGGAGGGGACCCCCGCCACTCAACTGAGTCCTACAAGCTTGACTCGAATACAAATGAGTTTGTTCTCAGAGGCCCGCTGGGGCCGATTGGGGTTCGCGGCAATCAGCGTTCTTGTGGGCAGTCGGAACGCATTGTGAGCGGAACTTGAAACGTGAAGGAGATGGGAGATAAAAAGGTGCTACGCATGCATGGGGCCCTTCGCACTCGTAAATATGAGACTAGAACACAACGGACGATAACTTAAGTCCACTGTCAGTTCAAGGATGGCTACCGAAGATTCCAAGACTAATGAAGCTGATCATATTGACTCTGTCCACGGTTTGATGGCAGTTTGACGACACGTGGATATTCTAATGGTGGTGGATTAGTACATGAATAATTTACAAAAGCAGCTATCCTGGTCATACCTTGCATTCATTCAAACAAATGAATATCGTTAACCTACCCAACTTAATTAAACTTATTCAACTAAATAGATCCTGAAAGAATGCTATTTAAATTTCTCGCAGCACTTGATCCCTACTCATTTTCGACCGCTTACTCGAGGTTACTGCGATCAAAACAAAAAAAAAACGTTGTGTTTGTTTTGATTGCAGTAACCTCGTGATGTAGTGAATGTGGATGCAAATGTTGGCACCATAAATCCGCCATACATCGGGAATGGTTTGAGGTACGGACCTGTGGAGGGGCTCATTCGATTCCTCATGGAAAGTTCTTCAACAAAAGTCCACATTTAGGCCGCCTTGACTTTTTTTGAGGTTTTTAGGGATTTTACAAAACTTTGACAACCCTTAAAGGGACAACACTTGAATTAAGTGAGACAGCTGGCTAACGAATTGGAGCGTTGTCTGTCCAATATATATTGATTTTTTCCTGAATATTTCAGATTTTTTGCTCCAGCCGTTTAGGAGAAATCGTGCATTTTTTTATTGCAGATTTGGATTCTACACCCTTTGAAACGTAAACCATGAAATTTTCAGGCCGCCTTGACGTTTTTTGAGGGGGGGGGGGGTTTAAATTTTTTTTTTTTTTTTTTTTTTTTTTTCAAGAGCGATTACAACGGTTTATTATTGACTAATAAACCAAAAGGTAAATTTGTATTATTTATTCCTTGATTCGCGTGGCTCTTCTCCCTAACACTGGAATTCGCCCGCTTAGAGGAATAGTTTTGAAGTTGAAGTTTGAAGTTTGTTCATTTTGTGAATATTTTATACAATTAGATTTCGTTTCATGCAATTTTTTTTTTTTTTTTTTTTTCATTTAATTTCATTCAACATAATATTGTTTAGCACTTTTCCCCCTTGTACGGAGATATCCGACTTCAACTATGATATGCTGCCTGTGGGTGGATTTGTCAAGTTTGGTTAAACCATCGAATGGTGTAGATTTCATTCTAGTTGTGTATATCACCATATATTTCATTCAGGTCATGTGAGTTTTGCATTCGTTGAAATCCAAAACGCATTTCATCATTGATTTGGTCGTGTCTTCTATTCCACTGATTACTTCATCACGAATGTTTGTAACTGATGACGTCATTCTACGACCTAAGATACTCGTATTATGAAGCAGTGAGTCCACAAATACTAAAGAGAATTCGGACGTGATACCACCCTCATACTCACGTCGATGAATCCGACGATACTCCGGCAAAAGCGTCCTAGAACCGATTATTACCCCGATAAGCCCCGCAGGCGCCCCCGAACCATCGGCTCTAAAGATATCTCCGTTGTTATCAATATCGGCGGCCCGGAAGAGGAGAAAGGCCGCCCACGGAGAGGATAATGGACGGAAGGTGGAGGCCGTGGGAGGTGGCCCGCTGTGACGAAGGGGCTGGTGGACCATCATTTCGATGGACGGAGATGAGGGGGGGGGGGGGTAGATCAACGGACAATGCTGGATACGTCTCAGTCCGCCTGAATGTAGCGGAGCCATCAATCATCATTCGTTTCGTTTGAGGAGGCCCTTTAGAAATTCACGAACCTTAGAGATTACCCATGAATACCGACGCAAGTTGGGCGTCATTTCGTACAGTTTTACCGTAGTTCCTGCACACAACAAACCAATACAAACGCAAATACTCAAAAGCTCATTGTTATAGTTATTACTTCAGAGTTTACCTATGGCATTCGCATAAAAACGCCTTTCCGTACTCTTCCAGTGAAAACGCAGGATTCAATTTGACTCATAGCAAAATTGTGTACTTCTAACAGTTTTTTGCACCAGATTTTTACAAAACACCAACAAGACCATCTCTACGAACTTTCACTCTTCTCATAATTTACGTAACTAATGGAAAAAACGCAACAAATTCTTTCACTGGGGTTATTTTGGTTTATTATTGTTTTTGTTTTGATTGCAGCAACCTAGTGATGTAGTGAACGTGGATAGTGGAATGAACTCCTGAAAATTTCATCGATACAATCGGCTGATAACCATAAAAAAAACTCTTTCACTGGGGTTTATTATTCAATTGTGCGTTCATGATTTGAATTTTACTAAGCTTCGGAGTGTGCGTGTTTCACAGGTGATAGAGCGATTATTGAATTTCAGGAGATGTGAATGGAGCACGTAAATCTGTTCTCAACCGAAAATACCTATTTGGATTGATCAGTTGATCATATTTGAGTGCCTCCTGAAATTCAATAATCACTCTATCACCTGTGAAACACGCACACTCCAAACCTTAGTAGAAATTCAAATCATGAACGCAAGCCAATTGAATAAAAAACCCCAGTGAAAGAATTTGCAGCGTTTTTTTATGGTTATCAGAATACTTCAACCCGTGTATTCACTACACACACATTTACTACATCACTAGGGTACTGCAACCAAAACAAAAACAATAATAAACCAAAATAACGCAAATGTTGACACCATAAACCTGGCCGTACATCGGTAATGGTTTGAGCTACGGACCTGGGGAAGGGCTCATTCGATTCCTCATGGAAAGTTCTTCAAAAAAGTCCAAATTTAGGCAGCCTTGACTTTTAAACGTAAACCGTAAAATTTTCAGGGGGGGTTAACTTTTTTTTTCAAGAGCGATTACAATGGTTTATTATTGAATAATAAACCAAAACCACTATCTGGAGAACAAACGAAAATAATTAACTTTTTACATTAAAATAAATAAATTTACTTAGAATGATTTCTGTAATATTGACTCAAGTTATACCATTGCCCAAATGAAAAATATAAAACTACTTCATCAAATCATTTCAATTACTCCAGGGGGTTGTGTACCCACAGACGCCCCGCGCTTCTCAGAACGATATGGTTTTACATAACCCACAATTACGTCGGTCAATGAAGTCATAAAATAACTGTATTACATACCATTAGAACCGCCAGGAACTCTAGTTTTCAAAAAATGTCAAATTTTGTCAATTGGCTAAGTAACAAACCTCGTAGAGGTTGGATAACGTTAATCTTTTTTAATG
Source organism: Creontiades dilutus (assembly GCA_031894815.1). NCBI lineage: Eukaryota > Metazoa > Arthropoda > Insecta > Hemiptera > Miridae > Creontiades > Creontiades dilutus. The sequence goes on from JAVIWC010000637.1 coordinate 738,847, forward strand.
AAGAAAATTTAACTTTTTTCACATTTGTCCTATTTTCCCTTGTTGAACTGTCCCGCGTCTTCCTGGTTTTTCCTAACGAATCACAACTACATTTAGAGCAACTGAACTGATTGGATTTGATCTATGTGCAAAATCTGATTTATAGTAGTGGTAAGAATTGATACCCTAAAAGTATCCATGACAAATTGACTTTGTCGGTGTACTACTTGGATACGAAAAACAATCGCCCAAAACCACTCCGGCAATCGAAAGAGAAACTTAATACCAACATAACCCTACAAAAAAAGTTAGATTCCCTCTGACAGAATCAGCAATGAAATTTAAATGAATACAGAGGTGTGGAGAATGAATATCTAGCTTGAATACAAGAAGGTTCATCAAGCTCTGAACACCTCAGGGAAAACTTCTTGCATTCTATTGAAGGATAGAGACCTATTCTCATATGTCTCTCATTTTGGCAACTCTGTTCCCCTATTATGTAGTGATTATTTTTGCAAAATGGAAGTTTCACGAGTTCTTTTACCAGTTCTTGTACCTCAACCAAAAGTTCAGAATGAAACTTGACGCTCTCAAGCACCAGGAACAATCATTTCCTGTGGTAATGCAAGTTCGTTCGCATCGCGCCCCCACATGTCTGAAGCGACCTACTGGAGGTACTTAGAAAAACCATTCATACTAGATGTATACTGGAGATGGCTCGGGGAAATCTAATATAACTCGGCTGAGGTACTTTGGAACAGTTGAATAAAGTTGTGTACTCTTCAGTGGCGATAATAGTTCTGATCCTACATGGCACATCAGCATCATCTGTCACCTAGAGTCGTCTAGATGTAAGGATGAAATCTCTCTTGCTGTATTCATTACCCAGTCGATAACGACTTGGGTCACCATTCTCTCGTTGAAGAGGGTTTCGTTTCCCATTCTCAAAAACTATTTGAATCTTTTATTTGGAGCGTAAGTATTTAATTTCTTCATATTAGATTAGAAACGTTTCATCCTGCTGCGAGGACTTCTTCAGTCTATAACTTATTATGTCATAAGTACAGGCAGAATTTAGGCTTTGACGTAGTGGTGCCACCACACATCTCTTCAGTTTGTTTGTTTATTACTTGTAGCTTGGTAAGCGAAGTTGTTAAATTGCTCCCTCATCCTTTTCCATACGTACAAACTGGTCATGATTAAAACTTTGTTGGTCTCAACTGCGTTAATTATTAATAAATTTATCATGAATAACAAAAGGGAGAGAGGAGAGCTGCAAGCAAAATTTAAAACTTATTGAATGATGAAACGTGGAGAAATGAATGAAATGATATGAAGAAAATAAATACTTACGCTCCAAATAAAAGATTCAAAGTGAATGTGGTCACCCCGCTACCTACACCCGCTAAAAACTATTTATTTATTTATAAAATATACAGTAACGGTCAACAACTATTTGTTAATTAACGGTCAATGTTCTCAAAATAGCCTTGTTGTTTGTGCCATCACAATAGAACCGTGTGATTTAGTGATAACTATCGTTCAAATCTCCATCTCCCGATTCACCGATCTGAAAAAGAACAAAATTTGTTCTTTTCAAACATTTAATGTTTCATCAAAAATGATCGCGAACTAATTGTTCAGCGAGGCGATCCCTCGAAAGCAAGCTCAACTCCGAATAATACCAGTATATTCCAATCAGGGAAACTCAAGTTGTGTCAGAATACCATTCGTATCATCTTCCGCCAGTTATCCGGACAAGGACTGCTCATTAGCGGTAAAAATGGAAACAGATATGAAACAAAATCTACCAAACAGTATTAATGAGGTATCATTGTTGTGGAGGGAAAAACTTTCCAACCTCTTATTTTCTCTGGTATTGTCTGGGACACAATAATTTATACATCACTCGATCCTTCGTCGAAGGCACAATGAAAACCGATAGGATCAATGATGACACTAAACGCGAGAAGTGTTCAAAAACTGGGTTTCTAGCATTTTTAGAGAAAATAAAGTACGTACTAATGGTACAATCATAATAAAACTTTCAATAAATTAATTTTATATTGAGAGAACGCTTCAATAAATGATGAAATTTTTATTAGAATGTGTATTTACATGTTTACAGACGATTACCATTAGGTGGTACATACTATAAATACAAAAAGGATTATATTACTCGTGGAAATAATATTATAATCAACCATAAGTCATTCAAAGCTATCCTCAAAGTTGGAGAGTTCACATCATTAAATAAATAGTGGGAATTTCGTTCAGGTTTAGGCGATACCAACTGGGATCGAGGTAATTGAGGAGGGTGAAGGAGATGATGATTAACTTTGTTTATTGAAAACCCTCTGCATAAATAAGGGCTGGTAAGCTCTCACTTCCGAAATGTACAGAAATTATATACCTGAACAATTAAATTTAAATCGCGGTCAGGTTATTCTATATTTCTATCTATAAGGGCGTAAATGTAGAGTGAAAATGGGTTAAAATTATTATTGACATAGATATAGTGTCCTCGTAGATCTGCTTACATTTAATTTATTACAAAATTTCCTTATGTATTCATTTCTTATAATGTTCATGATGTACAATGTTTAGGTGATTGAATATAGAGCATTTCTTGTAATACGGTTGAAGATAGTCACTGCGTTGTCCCTACTGCTCAGCTAAATTAATATGGTTTTCCAAACTTTAAAAGCTTAAAGTCCTATTCAATTAATGCATATTGATTACACGTTGATTTCCTATATTTCCACGAGAATACGGGGTTATAGTTAAATGTGATTGTTACATATGCATCGCGGTATTTTGTACTCTTCGCATTGTTATTCTTCATAAACACAATGCCAATTCAGCATAGTATATTATTGGGAAAAGGAGTGATAGTACCAGCTGTGCTCTAACATGAATAGAAAATATTAACTATGGCTTTCGTCTGATTGAATCCATCTGATCCGATAAAATGTAAACTCTGGTTACCCCAACCTACTATATCATTCATTTAAATTCCAAGGCTTTTTAGCTACATTTTCAAAAGTACCTAATAGGTTGAAATTTAATAATTAACTTTTCGACATCAACAGAACTATTAAAATCTGATATACGTACTGTAGAACCCAAAACTAATGTTACACTTTTTTTATGATTGATGGCTAGACCATGTTGCGTTCTCTTCTCCATCAGAATATGAATTCTATTATTGATTGCCTAATATCTGCGTTCAGATATTCCCTAGAGGATTCTATAAAAAATTGTAAATCGTCCACGTATAAGTGAAAATTCTTCAGTGCACATGGTGAATTTTTAGTATTGTAAAAATGCTGCAAAATATTACATATAGGTTCATTATTTCTGAGTTGATCCCTGTTTCTACTGCTCAAGCCTTTGCCACAAGCAGGGGCCTGTTCGCGCTGAAGGCTTGCTCTTGCTCGACGTTGATCAAGTCAGTTTTCCAGTGATGTTCGTTGAATCGAATCTCGCTCCAGCCAAACTGTTGAAGGTGTCACACCTCTCCTATTTCACTTTTGCACTTTTTTTTAATTGATTTTATTTTGACTATTTCTCAATGGAGTGGGCAATGAAATGTGTTTGTTTGAGGGATATTCTAGTCTTTGAAACCCTGAAGAGATACATGCGGCTGCTCCAGGAGCCGCCAGTCGCTAAAAATCACAGCGTTATTGAAAACCGAACGCTCTCGCTGAAGTTGGTGTCGGTTTCGGAGGTGATTCCTTACACTTGGTGTAGGTGAAATCGTCTTGTCCCTTGCAACTCAAATTGTTCCTCCTTCAAATCCGTCAGCAATGAAGAATAATTTCTTCCCCACAGAAACGTCGACTCCCTCAAAAGCCGCCTGTTTCTTGTGCGCTTTTCCTTCTTTGATTGATGATCTAGAACCACAATTGAAAATAACGCGGGTGCCATCTGATCGCAGGAAATGCTTTCGAGCGGCTAATTGTCGAAAAAGCTCGGGCAGTGTCAACAGTAATGTTCGGTAAAATCGACAAAAGCTCGGTCGCGAATCCTCGATGCTGGAGGGTGAGCGAGCAATGTAAACAGGGCTTTAGAATAACGCAAATCAGTGGTCTATGTATTGTAGACGCAGTCTAATGTCTTCATATCTTGCCTTGTCCACTCTAGATGCCATAAAACACCACACCTAAGCTTGTTATTGACTTCTAGATGACCGAAAACAGTTTTATTTCTCAGTTTTTATTATAACTCCGTGAAGAACGAACATTTGCTTGACCCTTACCTAGTACAAAAAAAGAAGGTGGTATCAAAACTTGTACTTCAGGCAGCCCTGCACGCGAGATCATGGGTCATTCCATAGGCTTAAACACGTTACATTGGAAAGCCCTCGATTTACCTCAAAACATTATGCAATCATTCAAATTGATTGATTAGGCCATGAAAACGCCCTTGAGTTCTCACAGCTGATCGGGAGGGCCCTTGTCAGATTTGATACCCCATCGCAGCTACCATAAAAATTATAATAACTCTGTGGCACTTTTTCCGCACCACACTCTTCGCTGTTCCCGATCATGACCTTGATGTTATTTGCCACCACTACTTCGGATTTTGTTTACCCCTGGTTTTAACATATAATACATTCCTCCCTCCATCCCATTCTTACCACTTCATGACGGAGCAAATGATGTTGCTATCTGCATCATGAAGTCGAAAGTGTCACTATGAATCACTGCTGAAACACCGAATGCAGAGTATCATGTTTAAATCTACTGTCATGATAAAGGTGTAATTTTTCAATCATCATTGGTATCATTTTTTTAGACACTCCCGTAAGTACCATTCCGCACTGTGAGAGGAACGAAGAGATTCAGAGCATTGTAAGAGCTGTTTACTGTCTGATCACACGTGTAGCGCAGCAGCGTACTCCCCATTGCCAAAACATAAAATGGAAAAATTGGACAAACTGCAGCTTAATTAATTGGATTTCACAAGAAATCTTGTGTGATTACCAAAAACATTGCTCATAAGACATGAGCAAAAACTTTTGTTGAATCAAGATTTTCCTTGGAAAATGGTACATTAACGAAATTGCTTGAGAAATATCTCATTTATAATTAAAAGCAACTAAATATGTCTGAAAACCTTGGGAACGTCATTACTTCCCAATAAATAAAAAATATTACACCTATATTCTGAAGGGTTTCAAGTGTCACAAAACCATTGAAAATAGTAGCCCTTACTGTGAGGTCAACCATATGTTTGATTCGATGGAGAACTTTTAGCTGGAATGTGAAAGAATGTCGTCCGTGTTGAGGACTTGTTGAAGGGGGAGGGAGTAAGGATTTTGATCACGTTCACAATTAGCTCATGAACGTGGAGAGCTGCGACAACACAGATTCTATGGGCGTTAATGCACTCTGCTCACCGGGATGGTAGAGCGATCCATTACAAATACTTTACACGGAACGCACTCCCGCTTTTCAGAGTGGTGAACTCTGCCATGGCAAAACGCTGACTACTAGTAAATTAGGGGACTCCAACTTTTTCCCCACACACTATCAAAACCTATGTGAACGGATCGTTATATTTGCAGAGGTTGAAAACTTGAAAACGAATTTGAACATGAATAAATGACTAAACCGTTTAAAAGCTCAAAGGAAACTTGAGAAATTTTTTGAAAATGAAAATCAACATTTGGGAATCGATGAATTGCCTGTTTTCTTCATAGGAGTGTTGACTTTCAGAAATTTCTATATTTCAGTTTACCTAATTGTCTTTCGGTTTTAATCTTGTTGAATCTAAGGAAACCATCATTATCTTTAAAATAATTAACAGATGTTTCGTACCAGGTTTGGGGAAAGGAACTTCTTGTTAATGACGATTTTGAGGAATAGAGTTTAAAAAAATCATCTACTTTGCTAGAAGTTGTGAACTTGAAGGCGTCTGATTCATCTCCCAAGGCGACGGATTCAAAATCGGGCAGGGCCAACTAACCACATCCACCATAAGAGACTTGTAAGAGACTAGGCACAGAAATCAACGCTCACGTCCAATCAACTGATATAATTCTAAGTACTACGTAGTACTTTTTCGTATTTGATACGTGTAGAATATTTTCCAATTTCGTTCGTTTCAAATGTTTCCTCGTATGTTACAGGTCTACCTCGTGGGGCACATGGCCCCTGGGGCCGACGAACGGCAACCGGACGCTCGACCGCTCTACAACGAGTACCACAGCCGCCGTCTGATCAAACTCATCCGGAAGCACTCGGATATCATCGTCGGCCAGTTCTTCGGTCACTTGCACTCGGACACCTTCAGAGTTATCTACAATGAAGGAAGTACGTCCAACTTGAGTTTTTGTTATCCCTGTCCAAGTTTCGGTGCATAGGATGATTAGGAAACAAATTTACCTCAGTTTTCAAACCTCAACTTTCCAAATGCAAGATTTTAATGATTCGAAGCACGTTTCAGGAAGCTAACATCCTCTAGAATCAAGATATAATAGTGGTTTTCCGCTGAAAAATTGCACAAACCTATTTTTACCCGTTCGAAGTTGAAATTTTGAAGAATCAGCGGATTTAAAGTAATATAAATTTAGATCCGGAACTGCTTACTGTTTCGTTTGAAAATGCAGTCGACTGACTGTTTGCTATCAGTGCAATGCTATCTTTCATTACATCGCACATACCCCGGGTCACAAGAAATACAAAATATGAAGCATTTACAATGAAAAAAACAGCAGTATAACGTTAATTTCACAATATGAAATTAGGCATATTAGCAAAGTTTGAAGCATTTACAATGAAAAACCAGCATTATAACGTTAATTTCATAATACAAAATTGAGCGTATTATGCTTGTTGACTTTTAAAAAAGGCCCCAACAGTCTCCAACCCAGTTCTGCGATTTTTTAGCAGTAGACATTGTACTTTGTTCCCTAAAACTTTAATTTGCGTCTGTCTGCGTCTGCGGTCACCGCGACGTTTTCTGTCTATAAAGTACCAGAAATCTCAAACCTATCGGTGCAGGTAACTACGCCCGAAGGCGCAATAATGAAGGGACAATCGGAGGGACCGATAAAAGGAGCAACTTAATAAAATGAAAAGGGTCATCTTAGAGCAGTTTTTTCCACAATTGTACAGCTTGGAGGTCTGGAATCCGTCGGAATCATTGAAATAATAATCTTTAAAAAAAAAAACAGCACGCCGATAGTTGAGTTAAGAATAACAGAAATGTGGTTTTTGAAGAACGGGGATTTGAATTTAGTGTTATTGTTTGCTTTAAACTTTTCTGATGCACCGAAATAAAATTTAACTTTTTTTATCAGTATTCCTAACTTCATATTTGGAGTTATGTCCAGCTAGATCTGCCCTACTGTGCCCCGCACGGTGTCCAAAAACTTCGAAACCCCCAACTTTTCGGCAGACTTCATGAAGTCTATTTTACATTAAGTAAAATTGTAACGGGGAGGTTAAAACATGTTCTACCCATTAAAAAAACCATTTTGCCTGAATCAGCGATAATATCCTGAGGCGATAATAAACTTGAGGGCTGAAAAATCAAGTTTTTCCGAAATATAGTGTGGCACATGAATTTCAACTTTTTTTCCGACTGAATTCAACGTTGAACTCCGTTTTGTATTTTAAAGGCTTTGGGGCGTTCTGCGGAGGAAAATAAGTTTAAAAAACAATAAATCTGTTGCAAAATACCAAACGTTAAAAAAACAACATGAATTTGTCATTAGTTTTGAAGATATTTTGAAAATAATTGTATACGATAGAATTTGGGCCAATAGACAAATTGTCGATCCAGTAGGTAGGTGTCTGAGGTGCTTTCGTATTGATATTATAAACATCCCTTGTGATGGGTGAATCACGAAAATATTTACTTTTCACGGTTGGTACAAATCCACGCCGAACTAGATTCGGCTTCTATGATCCCTACTTGACCCCGCAATTAAAACAATTTAGTTCAGTCAAGTCTCATTAACTTTCGTTGAGGAGTTTCGTGGAAAAGTTCTGGACGGCAAATGGACGGATTTATATGAATTTGATTTTAGGATTCTACACACCTTGGAACGAAAAACGACTTAGGTTAGTTATATATCAGTTGGAACAAAGCTTTTTAAAACAGAATGTGTTTTAGCCATGGATTAACTAGCCAAAAAACCATATACAATAGTAACCCAACCCAGCTGTTTCTAGGGAAATGAAAGTTGTTCAGTTGTCGACGGGTAAAAATCGTTCTCCATTCGTTGGGAAGAACTCGATTTATCACGCAGGCCTTTCGTACTTGTTGTTGTTATTTATGTCGTTATTTTATTTTATTTATGTTAATAGATGTAGTAAACAATGGAGCTTGCTTTGTCGTCACTTGGATGTACTGTTGGTTACAAAATACGCTCACCGGAATAGAAAACTACCTACGTCGTATAGTTATTCGCTAATTACACGCCAAATATAAGAAGTAGTGAGTTATCGTATCGAAGTGTTTTATATTCTACAGGTGCGATTATCAGTCTACATCTAGTTCATCTTAATAAACCGTACAATCACGATTTTTCATCAACAATTGGAACTCCAATGAAATTTCATAACGAAATCTGGGACGACATGGATACCGATGATACTGAACTAAGGATCGTGTGAACTATGAGATATTTTGTTATGACGTGGTGATTATATAAGATTCTGATCTAGTGGGAGGAAAGTGGATGAATCATGATAATTATTATGTGAAACGTGTGGGCTAAAACACATTATGTGTTTCAATAATTTCGTCCGAAGTATGTAAATAGAAGTAATCGGGGGTACAGGGGGCTCGCGGAGTGACGAGTTTTAATTCGAACGGAATTTTCACCTCCCCATGAGATCGAATCTAATTTCACTCACTTTGAAAATTATTTGTTTAAAGCACTACAAATATTTACAAGGGTATCTCTTTTTGAAGAGGGGTGGGGCACTTCTATTGAAGAAGTTTTCACTCAAAAGATCCCATAGGACGGCGTAGGCCTTCGATATGGCCGTTTTATTTTCGACGCCATGAACGGAACGACAATTTGTTCACTTCTTCCTTCAAGTCGCTGTCACTTAATCAGCCGACAAACAGAACAGTCTCGTTATATACAGAGCCTTCCTATATACGAACGAAGAACGAGACTGTAAAAAAACGCCTCCTGAACGTCTCATTGAACTGAAAAGGATGAAGTTGAAAGATCAAAGAGCAATGACTGGGAAAAAGACTTTGTTCAAATGAGTGCGAGATAGAAAGGACCGGGATTTTGTTTGACGGTTCCAGGCGACATTCCCTTTGTAGGAGGATCCAGGGTGTCGCAGAGCAGGGGCGCATATCCTTAGGCCCGTTGTCGCCTCTCATTCCGAAAAGCGAAGCTCCTCGTATTCCTTTTCGTTTTCCACTACTTTCTTTCTTTCTTTCTTCTTCTTCGTTCTCTCATTCGGAGCAACTTTTCTAATAACGCACTTCGTAAGGGATCAAATCCCGTCAGTGGGGCAAATCTCTTACCCGGAGGGTGGATCTTTCCAATAGCCGCCGTCTCCGGTATCACAATTCCCTTCTTTTCCGTGAGAACGAAAAAAAAACTCCCAGGAACGCGTCGATGATGAGGTTACTTATACCGTTTCTGTCGATCGTTTTATCAGTGTTGAACGAGATCGAAAACGCGGGTCTGCAAAAACTGGAGAGGATAGAAAAACACGATTTCACTTGCCATCCCTGTAGAGAACTTAATATTTTGATTCCTCTACTATTTTACTTTCTCTTCTCAAGGATGATAGTGGTTTTCTCAAGTTTTGGGATGCGGATCAGCTGGAGTTGACAAGGAGTATTTAAGAAGTTTCTGTGGTATGAACCGATGATTCCAGGCGGGGGTAGGTCTGCAGCATCGGGCTCAATCCGACAGAGAGGATGGAAGATAAGTTACCGGTGATGGTGTTTCTCTGACAATGTAGTCCGCATACACCAGTCACTCTAACTTGGAATCGGATAGATGTCGAGCGTGGAAAGCCGATGATTCCAGACCAATATCTGACTTTGTATCCCTGAGGTGAAGATAGGAGGTGGAGTAGGGGACTCGATGTTTCCAGAATACAACTTACTCAGGCGAAAAGCTAAAAGAGGACCTAGTATAACCTACTGGGTTTTTTAGCAATAACTCAAGGGTTTAGCTGAAGAGAGAGCTCACTGACCACGTGAAGTCCCGGCTCGGTGTCCTGACTTATATACCAGCCCTCATCCCTTCTTCATCATTCCCCTCGCCGAGGATGAAGGGCCAGGCCCTTGCGCGTGGTCACTACGCTACCCGTTTTATTGGTATAATTATGCGTTGTAAGTTCCTTTACAATCCCATATCATCTTAGTTAATTTTGGTTTATTATTCAATAATAAACCATTGTAATCGCTCTGGAAAAAAAAATTCTAACCCCCCCTGAAAATTTCATGGTTTACGTTTCAAAGGGTGTAGAATCCGAATCTGCAATAAAAAATTGTCCGTCCGTCCGCCGTACGCCGTACGACGATATCTCCGAAACGGCTGGAGCAAAAAATCTGAAATTTTCAGGAAAAATCCATCTTGGTCCGACGACGCCCCAATTCTTGAGCCAGCTCCCTCACTCAATTTAAAGTGCCCTTTAAGGGCTGCAATAGTTTTGTAAAATCCCTGAAAACCTCAAAACTAGTCGATCGGCCTAAATATTTTCCTATTTGAAGAACATACCATTAGGAATCGAATGAGCCCTTCCCCACGTCCGTAGGTCAAATCATTCCCGATGTATGGCCCGATTTATGGTGCCAACATTTGCGTTTTTTCGTTTATTATTGTTTGTTTGTAACCTAGTGATGTCCGGCCGATAGCGTCGAGTTGTAGTGAATGTGGATACTGGAGTGATAGCCGATGTGGATACTTGTAGTGTAGTTAGTAGCCGATACACGGGTTGAAGCATTCTGATAATATAATATATAGTAATATAATATATTATTTACGTATATTATACGTAAATATTATTCAATATTATTACTGTGGTAAATAAGTATTCTTTCACGGGGGTTTATTATTCAATTGACTTGCGTTCATGATTTGAATCTCTACTAAGCTTCGGAGTGTGCGTGTTTTACAGGTGATAGAGCGATTATCGAATTTCAGGAGATATGCATAGACCACGTAAATCGGTTCTCATCCAAAACACCTATGTGGATTGATCAGTTGATGATATTTGTGTGCCTCCTCAACATCTGTCTACCTTTGGCTACATCTTTTAAATTTGGATTTGGGGAAGTTTTAACGCAATACGAGTGCCAAAGGACTTGATAAATTATAGATATTCTTATTGTGGGGGGGGGGGGGTATTGAGGTTCAATAAAAAAACGCTGCAAATTCTTTCACTGGGGTTTATTATTCAATCGGCTTGCGTTCATGTTGAATTTCTACTAAGCTTTGGAAATTCAATAATCGCCCTATCCTGTGAAACACGCAGACTCCAAAGCTTAGTAGAAATTCAAATCATGAACGCAAGCCGATTGAATAATAAACCCCAGTGAAAGAATTTGCAGCGTTTTTTGATCTCTTACAAAACCTGACAACCCATTGTTTTTACTAAATTACTACAAAGCATCGATATTACTTAGAAGTTCGACTGAAGTTTTTGAAGTGCATTCAGTCATAAATTACACGCATAAAACTATGATATTTAACATCTTTGAATGTCCAACAAGAGCTACCCCTGAATTATCGGTATGAATCTTCAATTAGGTGAGTGAAATCAAATATTTTACCATAAACACTGGTACTATTTGGGAATAATAATGGTGAACAACACATGTAGGCACTCTTCTTTAAGCAGCATTCTCTCGATATGATCCTATCTCCTATAACAAGAACATAACAGGACAGAATGAATGGGATGGAATGGAACGGAACTGCACGTAACGGAAGTTTATTGAGCTCAACGGAACGGAAAATTAACTTGAACGTAACATAACTCAACAAGTCGGAGCAGAACAGAACAATTGTTAAAAACACAAGAGAAGGAAAAATACAAATCTACCAAGTTGGGTGCGGCATACACCTTCCACGAATAGTTAGTATGAATGTATATTATTGAAGTGTATTGTGCATACTAACTTCTTACAACGATTCAGTAGACTAAAATTCATGAAGACTTGATCTTGCAGACATCAACGTCTTCAAAAGAATATTGGCATGTATTGTGGGTTGATCAAGCTCCAAATTTCGGTTCGGATCACTAGAACCTAAGAACATTGTTTTGAATGGGTTAAGGGTTACTGCATGCGCAGTCTGATGCAGCGAATTTCGTACGGGACCACCTAGAGCCATACCCGCACATTTCTTGTTCCAGGAACGACCAATTCAATGCCAAGCTCTTAAAAAATTATATAGTAGTACACAAAAGGCTAAAACATTAAAGTTCCAAACCGAAACTGATATTCCTATTGTATTACAAATAAATCAAGCATTTAACGATGTTACTAATCCAAAAGACGCTGTACTCGTGCCCAAAATCACTTGTTCTCATCTTCTTTTCACCATGGTGAAAATGAGTTTTCCTCAAACTGGATGGTACGTATGGATGGTTACTTATTCTGGAAACGGCACACCTTGAAAAATTCATAAAAAATTAATGAAATCCTGTTAGAAGGATCTGCAGCCACACGGATAGACAGATAATCAGAAAGACAGACAGAAGACGAAAGTTGTTCAGATTGGTCTAAAATGCAAAATGCGATGATTTTGGGGGAACTGAATTGTTTATCACCCGAAAGTGAAAAACTAAGCTTCTACTACCGTTTTATCGCTTTTGCGAGCAGAGACAAAGGCATCCCCAACTTGGTGCCATTACATTGCATGGGTAGTCTGTCCTTCAAAAGTTTGACAAATAGCTTCTACGCCGTACCTTGGTGTTTAAGTTGATCAATGTCTCAAGTGGGACGTCCACATCAGTAAATTGGTGTCCACCTCAGAAAAGCTTATTTACGTTTGCCGGGAAGCCCGAAATGCCTTGCCTTTAGAAGCCAAATGGTTCTACATTACCGAGTCTCAGGAAGGGGAGGAAGCGAGGCAGAGCTTCTAGATTCAGTTTTTGTGGCTCAAAAGCTAATTGAGAAGGTCCTCTTCAACAAAAAATTAGACATTTCAACGTTGTTCGAAGAAATGAGACTTCTGTCGTTTATTGAGCTCGTTGACAAGGTTACAACGATCAAAGCGTTCAACCTTGTCAAAGGAAATGAAATGCTCTTCGTCTAAGAAGGAGTGACCAAGTTTAAAAATCGTTTTTACAAAGCGTCGTCCTTTGGAAAAACTTTCGTGATTTACAAAACGTCGTGCCTTTGATTTTATGATTGCCAGATTGTCTTCCTGACGAAATTCGGGAACCCACATCCATGGAGACATTTAAAAGTAGGCTCATTATTTTATTAAAGTGTCAAATTATGAATGTCGAAGGAGGTAAAAACTTGTAAGCATGTAAAAAAAGAATGTATTTTTTCTCGTATCTTCAATTCAGTCAGTCAGGGAATAAAACTTGATTGAAATGGAGAGATGTGGATGGTACAATTTTGAACATGAGCTACACGCTTTAGGTTACTTTCTCAACTATCCCATGTCGTTGGGAAAGTTTGGCGATTCGCTCATGGGTTACACTTGAGGACATTTTGGTATTTAAAACAGATGGTGTACCAAAAATAAATTCTATATACAGCAAGATGATACTGTTGTTACATGATGTAATCGCTGAAATGTTCTCACAATTTACAAATTTTTTAAAAGAAGAACGGTACTGTGGAACTGGGTAATATGCATATAGAAAAGCAACCATTTTCCTTCAATACTATCATTTTTATTTTTCTAGCAGTGGCACTAATATAAGGTAACTATTATCGGTACTGTTGAACTTTTTTTTTAGCAGAAAAATACTCAATAAAAGTTTAATAACAATGAAATAGCCAATTTAGAAACTGAGCCTCAAATTTAAGCTAAAATTTTCACATAAATTTAATTAAAATATGCAAAAAATGGATATTTTTTTTTAAATATTGAAATGTGGATCATTCAAATATTTTTTAAATCCGAAATTTGGGCTTGAATTGAAGGATATTAAACAGAATAAGTTTTTTTGAATCAAAATTGATAGTTAGAGAATTTTTTTTGTACACTCAAAGTTTTATTATAGATATTTAATAGCGCTTGGGATGTTTCACTACTACCTTTAATAAAAGTATGTTCTTATCTTATCTAATCACCTAGTCATAACAAAATATCGCGAATTTCACACCAGGAAACGAGATCCTAAGTTCCGTATAATCGGCAAAGCGAAATTTTGAAAAACGTATCACTTTTTGCAAGTTAGGTAAAGGCATTTTCCATGGAAAATAGGTAAGGGAAACCTCGAAGACCAATCAATCAAACTAACACCACCAACATCATCTAAATGCTGCTAAGGAGAGTTGCGATTTAGAAACGAATACCTACACAAAAACGCTGCTAATTCTTACACTGGGGTTTATTATTCAATGATTCATGATTTGAATTTCTACTAAGCTTTGGAGTGTGCGTGTTTTGCAGGTGAGAGAGCGATCATTGAATTTCAAGAGGCACACAAATATGATCAACTGATCAATCCAAATAGGTATTTTGATTGAGAACAGATTTACGTGCTCTAAGCATATCTCCTGAAACCTCAAAAAAAAAACATGGCGGCCTAACTGGACTTCTTTTGAAGAACTTTCCATGAGGAACCGAATCTATTACATTTAGATTGATCAGTTCATCATATTCGTGTGCCTCCTGAAATTCAATAATCGCTCTATCACCTGTGAAACACGCACACTCCAAAGCTTAGTAGAAATTCAAATAATAAATCATTGAATAATAGACCCCAGTGAAAGAATTCGCAGCGTTTTTCAAGAGCAATTACAATGGAAAAAATTATATTTGAAAATTTTAAATTTCGTAAAGATAGAACATGCATATCATAATGCTTCCACCCGTGTATCGGCTATAAACCCTTTTAGGAGTTCACTCCAGTATCCACATTCACTACATCACAAGGTTACTGCGTTCAAAACAATAACAAACTAACAAAACGCAAATGTTGGCACCATAAATCGGACCATACGTCGGGAATGGTTTGAGCTACAGACCTGAGGAGGGGCTCATTCGGTTCCTCATGGAACGCTCTTCAAAAGAAGTCCAAATTTAGGCCTCCTCGAAACGAATTTCCGTTTTCTTCGCAAAACCGTCAAGTTGTCGACGTACTCGCAACATTCTTCTCTAAACCTATCGCGCTCAACTTATTCCCGGGTCACGTGTCCACCTCATGTCAACTAACGCGGACGATAGAAAATTTCCCACGCAATTCCGTTTTACCAAGCGCACACGGAAATAACGCTCGGGATTTTTTTTTTCACTCCCCCCCCCCCCCCCCCGCCAACATAATTTTCTTCCTTTTTTTTCTCAACGGTTCGTATTTTTTTACTCAATTTAATTATTTTTTCCGATGTTACAGGAGTGCCCGTTAATTGGATGCTGATGGCTCCCGCAGTTTCTCCCAGGCGGACCAGCAGCGGAGCTAACAACCCCGGCATCCGACTCTATAAATTTGAAACCAGCACCGGCCAGGTTAGTTTATAAAATAACTAGGTAGCATATTCCCTCGCTATAGTTGTTCATTTTACTAATCTGCACCCCAGGTGATGTAAACTGTAAAGTGCTCTTATGAAAACAGTGATATCGTTCCATAGACCTGGATTACCGTGTCATTTCTATTGAGGCGTGTACCAGAAAACTAGGATGTACTAGAAAAAAAGAGAATCAAAACAAAGAGTTTGTTAAATTAAAACAATTACATTACATCATTAATAGAACAATAACTACCTTTCTTCTAACTCTGTGTTTTTCTTTACATGGGTTTCCACAATTTCTTTGCGAATGATTTAGTGCATTTCTAATACTATTTTTCTTCCGAACCAACTAAGGTGCAAGAAATCCTTATAAATCCAGATTTCCTCTTGATTCTTGCATTTGGGAGCTTACTAATCAACTTTGGCTCCGTCTTTGTACATGTGTTGTCTGTCTTTCTTCGACGATTCCTCGTCAACCTCAAAACTATACTGGTTTTAAAAAGATTTTGATTAATTGCATAGGGGTTATGTGGGGTAGGTCCTACACCCTCCACTATAAACTTTTACGCCCTCTGATTGGCACGTGGTGACATCCCATTATCGTGTAAATCTTTCTCACAGCTCTCAACACTTAAATTTCAAATATTACAGCCATTGCTGCGTCTAATTTTTGTGATTAGGGTTTTCGTCTGTTTATTCCTGAGCTCATCAAAATGTCCACTGACCAGTAAGATAAATATTATTCCACACACCTCTTCGAACTTAAATTTAAAATAAAGGCAACAATGCGTTCCATTGCTATCACTAAGTTTCTCAGCTGGAGATTCCCAATGAAATGAAAGTCTAATCCAGTCACAGGACGACTATTGTGATCAACTCTTGAAACTTTAATGTCAAGAATAGTTACTAATCCGTTAAATTTCTATCATAAATCATGCTCAAATCATAACATATATTTCGTCAGTAGTCACCGTAGCATTATATTTCTATTTATTAAGATATCATTGATTTATTACTAAGATCCCCAATCATAGGCTACTAATCCTATCAAGATACCATTCCCTTTCCATTGCTTTTGGAACTATTTCAAATATTACTACAGAGGTAAATTTCTCATTATATATCCGTTAAATTGGGAAAAACTATTACTCTCAAATCTTTAAACTTCAATTTTCAGTGTAGTTACTACGGCGGAAAATGTATACTATGATTTCTGCTAAACTCATACCTAAAACACTTTTCAAGTACCTTTAGCAGCTACCACATTATGTTTTTATAATCAAGTTTCTTATCAGGGAATTCCTAATCCCATCAAAGCATATTCTCCGTTCCATTCCCACGTAAAAAATTCCACATTCATCATTAAACTTGAATTTATTGCATAGCTATTCTTCAGGTAAATTCCTAATATTAAGTTTCTTATCTCTCAATCCAATTAAAACCCCATCCTAGTTTCATTCACATTGCTGGCACAGGTCATTAAACTTGAATTTCTAGCATTTGTAAATGGTTCGGTCAAAGACCCCGCACTTTTTCTAATGAGATTTGGATTTCATAGACTATCCGCAAACGATAACTTGTTGTGTGCTAATAAAAAGTCTCCATTGGCAAAAAAAAAATGATAATAATAATAATGAACCTATTTTTCGGTATACTCGGTTTTAGAGCTGGAAATCGAGTATGCCCTTATTTGGCACCATGTACCATTTTACATGTATGGTGCATATCGGAAGATTTCAACCGACTGGATTTTTGAGAGATTTATGCTTAGAAACACACATTAATGATTCATATGCATAACACGAAATGGGTATTGGCAGGATACCCGGAAGCGTACAGTAATGTGCATCGTACGCATCCAAGTATTGTTCGTATGCATCTGTGTATGTCTTGACATCTGTAGGCTCACACACACATACAATGGGTAATATGGTGTTATGGTGCTAATAAGGGTATTGTGGTGGTATGACAGCATAAGGTTACGTATGATTTCCAGCGTTTAAATCGATTATACCGAAAAACCGTGTCATTGTTTTATTTTATTATTATTCTTTTTTCCTGTCTATGGGGATTTTTTATCAGCACAGAAGAAACTGCCTTTTGCGCATAGTCGCATACGAAGTACATGAAACTCAAATCACTGAAGAAACGTACGGGGTCTTTCTTATTATCATGTCGTCGCCCTTATGCCAAAACCGCGAATGTGGAAATTTTTCGATTTTGAGTTTTTAGCGCCATTTGCATCAGCTTGAGGTATACTATCCAGTAAATTAGTCGATATTTGGCTACTTATTGCTAATTAGCAGAAATTGAATGTCACATCCACGAATGTGACGAACGTATCATTACATTATGATGCAAAAAACGCGAATGTGCTCATACGCGGTTCTGGCCCCTGAAATCGATTACGAATTGAAATATAAACCATACGAATGTGCCTCATTCGCGAGTTTGGTCTCTTCTCCGCTGCTTATGAAATCTGTCATTCGCGCAGCTGTTCTAGAACAAGCTGCGGAGCGGAGCGAAGAGCCATACCGGTTTATACACCTGAAGGATGGGCGCAAATATTTCGCGCTGCAAGACGAAATCCAAGACCGTTCACTGTGAAAACTATGATGTACAGTGACTTCTACGATTTCAAAAAAGCTACAAACATAAGCGTAGGAAAACGTTTGTGGTCTTCGGTTCACCAAAGAATGCCCTGAACAAATATTCTACAAGAAACTGTATAATGAAGAGTTTACTGGGGTGAGCTTTAAAAAAAGAGGCCGACCTTCTAAAAACCTTCTATTATCGGCCTTCCCATTTCAGTTGCGAAAAGCAACGATTTAAAAAAATGTGCCAGGACTTGACTATTCCTAAGGAATATCATCCCTTTTACCAAAATTATCAAATAGCTTTTACCGTCCCGTTACTAAAATAGGCAAAAATGTTGAAGAATTTCTTCGAAAATTCCGCAAATAAGCTCCATGGTTTCTAACCGGTGGATGCCAAACTCGCCAAAGTGTGCCAATGACAATCTTTTTGTTCAACTTAGCGATGCCATAACAACTAATGTGCCCTAACATGTGATTAACGTTAGTGCATGCCACCTAGCAAAATGGACCGATTACTCGGGTCGTTGGGGTTTAATAAAAACTGGGTTTCGTGGACGAAGCCGTTAGAATCTTCTAGTCGCAATTTCCAAAAACTGAAAAATTGCACATTCGAGGTTTTGGCATAAGGGCGACGATGTTTCTTATCTGAAGGTCCCCAATCCTATGAAAATCCCGTTCCCGCTGTAGAGCCCGGTAAGTCTATTCCGCCCACCTCTGCATTACGTTCTTCGTTGCCCCCGCAGGTGCTGGATTACACCCAATACTACTTAGACCTGAACAACGCCAACCAGAGGGATCACGCCGAGTGGCAGCAGGAGTACAACCTCACGTACTATTACGGCCTCAAAGAGGTGACCGCGCTGTCCCTCCACGAACTCGCCTCTACTTTCAACGAGCACAATTCTCAACTCTTCAGCAGGTTAGTCATTCTTCCCTCACGTTTCTATTACAATAATTTCATCGCTTTGACCTCCTACGCTTCAATTTTCGTAATGGGTATTCTCTCGTAAGTGGAATTACGTTCACATTGGAATCAACCTCAGCACAAAGAATTTCACCAGCAATAAACTCCGTCACAGAGTTTATTGAGTTTAAAAAATTAAATAGTCGCAACCCATCTGGAAACCAAAAACCCTAATCAACCAAAAAGATGTTCCAGACCCGACGTAAGTGCTTCCCACTCAGTGCAAGAAATACGAGAAATACCAGGCTAACTGATACTATGAAACAATTTACAATCCATAGAACGACCTTATTTAATGAATCCTTTATAGTTCAATCCATATGGACATTTAATGAAAACATCAATAAATACGATTTGAGTAAATTGAGTAAAAGCGATTTTAATCGTTGTTGGACCTTCATAATTAGTGAAATCATGAGATTAAACATGTTATTTAACACAGTTGTAGGAACACAGTAGAAATAGTTGTATGTCTATTAAAGAAGAAAATAAAGAATGAAATTAAATTAAGAATTGTGAGAAGTGAGAATTACTTTATAGAACTGTAGCTGTGTTATATTAATATCATAATATTGTATTGGTATGTATTTTACGATTGTATCGAGGGGTTTAAATTTAATTGTATGCCCGGGTAGATGTAAGAGAGGGCCACTAGGCCCTGGTCTCACCCTGGTTGTTCAAATAAAGAGATCAATCAATCAATCAATCTTACATATTGCCAGTAGAAAAATGTTTTGGATTCGGTTCATGCATGGAAAAGAAAGAACACGATTTCAATCAGGATAGGGATAAGTAACTATGAGACTTAAAACTTAATGCCTAGAAGGTTTGATGAAGGATTCAGACACCTAACTAGACAGTGTGTAGAATTGTGTTTCTCGCTGTGCCCCGAGCATGAAGTAATAAATCCAGACAGTTTGAAAAGAGACTTAGTGGGGGGAGAAAGTTGTGTAAGTAGCGCCGTGTTTTGCCATAGCGGTCTTGTAACAAATTAAGCATAGTTACGAAAAATGTTTCGAAAGTAACATCGAAGAAAATATAATTACATTGTTAGTGTACGTTTTAGTAATTCAAACTCTCAACAACTGGGTAATATGCAATAAGATATACAGAACATACCATTTACGTTTCGTGATTAATAGCAAAAAACTGGCAAAATTGTAGCTTTCAAGATTCATAAATAAAGTGAGTGTGTGTGTGTGTGTGTGTGTGTGTGTGTGTGTGTGTGTGTGTGTGTGTGTGTGTGTGTGTGTGTGTGAAAGAGAGAGAGAGAGAGAGAGAGAGAGAGAGAGAGAGAGAGAGAGAGAGAGAGAGAGAGAGAGAGAGGGAGAGAGAGAGAGAGAGAGAAAGAGGGAGAAAGAGAGAGAGAGAGCATTTATCGGAAAAACTTTTAAAAACAAATATTATTCCATTCATTTGCTTATTAAATTATTTTATATACACAAAGTACCAACTATTTTAGAACAACGCGCCGGAATCAACTTCTCCCCCTATGAAATTCATGTGCTGATTCTGTTCCGTAACTCCAGGCAGCCTGATAAAATCTTGCCAGCTGCAACCACCCTGAGCCATTTAGCAAATACGATCAAGTCTCCCGAGACATCAGGGTTGTTCCGAAATTGGCGCATCGAACTTCTCCGGGTGCTGGGCTAACCGCCAAGGAGTGTTCCAAGCCCTCAGGTTCCCCCATGTTGAACGGAGAACGCAACATGACCTGTTCCTCATTAGACGTGTGTGGATGAATATTGACGCTTTTTGTACTCCTGCTGTAGATCATTACACCACACATCGTGTTCCAGAAGCCTGTAGAAGCGAGATGATGGAGAATGAGCCCTTGTTTTGGCAATGCTCATGGTTGAAGACAATGCTCTTTCGCTTACCTCCAATTGCGCTCTCCACTCATTGTGATTTCCAGCTACCTAACTAAGAGGAACCTTATGTTGCTCACTCAATCTTTTCAGTTCTCTCTACCGGAACTACCAGAACAAGTCTACTTGCAGCAACAATCTCGGCAGCTACCATTCAAGGAAATCAGGGATCTAGCATCTTCATTACTCTCAGAAGGTGCCCAATGTGCAGATTCAAAGCGAAGTCAAAAATGGGACCCACGCATGTATCTAAATATAATGCATAATTTCTTGGCTAGTGGAAGATTCTCTTAACAAAATAATTTAATACATTTTCCTTCTCTCGAACAAACTCAACATAAATTGGAATATTCAGATGCTTAAACAGAAAATAGTAGCTGCTTGTTCTACTCACCTTTGCCAACTCTCTCCCTGAGATCCAGGCGTGACTCCGAAGTATTCATATGAGCTCACCATCTCAACTGGCACTTCTCTATATGTCCATGATTCGTTCAACCTCATTCTTCCACAATAAGGACAACCATTTCCGTAGATTTCATAGTAAAAGGGTCAATTGCAACGATGTTGGAAAGTCTTTGAAGCCTCTCACCAAGCGTTGGTATGAAAAAACCAATCCAATGATCAAGTACAGCAGTATGTTATGACTGCTCTGCCCGTAATTGTAGCATTCAGCTATTTTGAATTGCCAAACGGCACAGTCGGTCTTTTTTAACATCTGATCGAAGATCAGAATAGTACGAATTCACCACTGGGTATCATGACTTTCGAGGATCGTCCGTTCATCTCTCATTCCAAAGCCGAAAAGTAGGCAATCTCCTGTAATGATTTAACATCTCGCGATCCGGCAGACCTCCTTCCAATTATGCTTTCCAGTTGGTTTTCATGAGGCGTTAATGACGAAAGAAACTTTTCCTTGTTAATACTTGACTACCTGCGAATCTGTCACTCGTTATGGCCCACAACTCTCGAGCTCTCTTGTTAGTCCCACTTACTTCGCTTTTAATTATTTCGCTTTCACAACGTCACATTTGACATAATCGCTCTTTGGCGCCATCTTTTTTTTCGTTTATTTTTTCATTTTTTTCCGTCGCGGATCGCGTTATTAAAAGTTTCTCCGTTAGAAGGTAGATCGATCGAATAAACGCTCAGTTTTATTGTGGACTAAAACCGGCCGTTTGATTCGAGGAAAATCTATTTCAACGTTACTGTGATGGATGTCACGTCACCGTTTATCACGAATAAAGCACAATTGGTCCGACGACTGACGTGCTGTCGCCAATGGTTGGCCCCCCTGTTCATCCGATAAGACAATCTTGTTAAAAACTGGAATCTACCAGAAAGTGCAAGGCTTCGAATCTCTCATTAAAATAATGTTTAACATTGTATACAATTATTTTGGTTTATTATTCAATAATAAACCATTGTAATCGCTCTGGAAAAAAAAATTCTAACCCCCCTGAAAATTTCATGGTTTACGTTTCAAAGGGTGTAGAATCCGAATCTGCAATAAAAATTTTCCGTCCGTCCGCCGTACTGACGATTTCTCCCAAACGGCTGGAGCAAAAAATCTGAAATTTTCAGGAAAAATCCATCTTGGTCCGACGACGCCCAATTCTTGAGCCAGCTCTCTCACTCAATTTAAAGTGCCCTTTAAGGGCTGTCAAAGTTTTGTAAAATCCCTAAAAACCTCAAAACAAGTCGAATTGGCCTAAATATTAACCTATTTGAAGAAAATACCATGAGGAATTGAATGAGCCCCTCCGCAGGTCCGTAGGTCAAACCATTCCCGATGTATTTATGGTGCCAACATTTGCGTTTTTTGGTTTATTATTGTTTGTTTGTAACCTAGTGATGTCCGGCCGATAGCGTCGAGTTGTAGTGAATGTGGATACTGGAGTGATAGCCGATGTGGATACTTGTAGTTTATAGCCGATACACGGGTTGAAGCATTCTGATATGCATGAAACGCTGATAATATATAGGTAAATATTATTCAATATTATTACTGGGGTTTATTATTATTATAGCACGTAAATCGGTTGTTAACCAAAATACCTATTTGGATTGGTCAGTTGAACATATTTGTGTGCCTCCTGAAATTCAATAATTGCTCTATCACCTGTGAAAAATGCTGCAAATTCTTTCACTGGGGTTTATTAATTAATTGGCTTGCGTTCATGATTTGAATTTCTACTAAGCTTTGGAGTGTGCGTGTTTCACAGGTGATAGAGTGATTATTGAATTTCAGAAGGTACACAAATATGATCAACTGATCAATTTCAGTATTTCGGTTGAGAACAGATTTACGTGCTCTATGCGTATCTCCTGAAATTCAATAATCGCTCTCTATCACCTGTGAAACACGCACACTCCAAAGCTTAATGGAAATTCAAATCATGAACGCAAGCCGATTGAATAATAAACCCCAGTGAAATAATTTGCAGCGTTTTTTTTTTTTTTTCAACTTATCTGGTTACGACTATCAATCCTCTGTGTAAAAGTATAAAAATTGGGTTAATGAACGTGATTCTGACAATAGTCCCTAGCTGAACAAAAAAACTTTGTTCTTTATATTCTGTCTTGATTGAGGATGAATGATCAAAAAAAGTTTCGTTGTGAGCAAAAATAGGATCCTTTGTTTTTGTATCTAGTCCATTTATTCCACTAGTTAACTATTTGATCACAATACTACGAAATTCACTACTTTTTTTATTATTTCAATATCAGAGAGGGGATTCGAACAGAGTTTTTTTAAGGGAGGAATACAATGGTTTCATTAGAAATTAGTAGCTACTTTGTTAATGAAATGTCGAAATAAGATAAATGTTATGGAGACGTTTGTATTTATATCTCTAAATTAATTTCACCGGATACGTGTGCTGCCTCAGAGTTTTCAAAGATACAAAGCTGTTCTCCGTTAAAAAGAGAATACCGGCTGACGGGGCGGGGTATTAGATCGATTTTGGTCATTACTCGACCATAGCAAAGTAATTTATCATGTTGTCTCTCCCTTCAAAAGAACTTCTCTCATATTTCTACCTTCCATTTCACCACGACATGAATGATCGGTGATTGGTTGTGTATTGACAGCTTATAGATGTTTCGAAACTTTTCCGAACCTTCATTAGAAACCGCTCTCTCTCCACCCCCTCGCCCGAAGCGCTTCACGTTCTATTGCAATTTGGATTTTCCCGTGGTAGTCAAAGCTTATTTGGAAGTATGTACATGTATGTACTTACTGTAGCTTTTACGATTTCACTATAAAGTGCTGAAGGAAGAGGTTCTCTAAGTCAATCATGGAAGTTCGTTATCGGCTTCCTCCGAACTAGTGAACCCTACGCCAATAAGTGTGGCTCTGCCAATATGATGCTGACAGAACTTAGACAGGTTAATTATTATTTATAAGTAATAAATAAACTAATACCACAAAGGGCGAGGTTTGTAAGTACGTCGGAATCTCTGGTAGTCATTGAATAGAAAAAACGTTTTTCCCATGAGCAGCTATTTTGGCTTATTTTGGGCTTAAACTGATGAAAAACATTACATTTTATTAGAACGGCTAATATAGTAAATACGTGAGTTTTGAACAATTAAGGGAACTTGTGAAAAACGCTGCAAATTCTTTCACTGGGGTTTATTATTCAATCGGCGTGCATTCCTTCAGCTTTGGAGGAGATATACATGGAGCACGTGAATCTGTTCTCGACCAAAATACCTATTTGGATTGATCAGTTGATCATATTTGTGTGCCTCCTGAAATTCAAATAATATCTAAAGTCCTTTGGCACTCGTATAATTAAAATCCAAATCCAAATTTAAACGATGTAGCCAAAGGTAGACAGATGTAGAGGGGGCACACAAATATCATCAACTGATCAATCCAAATAGGTGTTTTGGATGAGAACCGATTTACGTGGTCTATGCATATCTCCTGAAATTCAATAATCGCTCTATCACCTGTAAAACACGCACACTCCGAAGCTTAGTAAGATTCAAATCATGAACGCAAGCCAATTGAATAATAAACCCCAGTGAAAGAATACTTATTTACCCCAGTAATAATATTGAATAATAAACCCCAGTAATAATATTGAATAATATTTACCTATATATTATCAGAATGCTTCAACCCGTGTATCGGCTACTAACTACACTACAAGTATTCACATCGGCTATCACTCCAGTATCCACATTCACTACAACTCGACGCTATCGGCCGGACATCACTAGGTTACAAACAAACAATAATAAACGAAAAAACGCAAATGTTGGCACCATAAATCGGGCCATACATCGGGAATGGTTTGACCTACGGACGTGGGGAAGGGCTCATTCGATTCCTCATGGTATGTTCTTCAAATAGGAAAATATTTAGGCCGATTCGACTAGTTTTGAGGATTTTACAAAACTTTTACAGAACTTAAAGGGCACTTTAAATTGAGTGAGGGAGCTGGCTCAAGAATTGGGGCGTCGTCGGACCAAGATGGATTTTTCCTGAAAATTTCAGATTTTTTGCTCCAGCCGTTTCGGAGATATCGTGCGTACGGCGTACGGCGGACGGACGGAAAATTTTTTATTGCAGATTCGGATGGATCTACACCCTTTGAAACGTAAACCATGAAATTTTCAGGGGGTTGGTTTAATTGAATTTTTTTCCAGAGCGATTACAATGGTTTATTATTGAATAATAAACCAAAATGTGTGCCGGAACCAACTTTGCTTGCCTTATACAGTCCAATTAATTAATTATTTAATCGTAATAATTATTTGTCTCTTGTCTCTGGAGAATTGAAGGGTATCGAATACCAATAATTTAATTTAATTTCTTCTCATTGTGTAATATCATTTTATTCGAATAATTTGTACAAATTATTCATCCTCCAAAAACTCCTTTTAATTAAGGATAGTATATTTCTTTTGCTCATTTGCAAAACGATGTATTGATTCTATTATATACACGATTTCGTGGAAAGAATGGGATTTTCTTTTCAATACAAATTTTTATAAGATTTGGGTTAACAGGTTTTTCTTAGGTTGAAGCAATCATTTAAAATAGAGAATTTAAAAAATGCATAACTTACCAACCATTTATTAGAATAAAAGCCCAACCAGTTTCGGTTCACGCTATTCAATGGTACACTTTTTAAGTGCATCTCTCGTAAATGAGATTGCCAATTACATTAAAGACATTCGGCTGCGTTCTCGTTGAAAATTTATCACACCGATACCACACCGATATCGATACGAATGAATGACTCTTGAAAGAAACTCCAATTTAAATGTAAATGACCGCTTCTTAGACGTGGTTGAGCCCCATAAACAATATCCATTATTCTAAAAACGGCAAGTTCATGGGAGGAGACCCCTTCTGAAAGTCAAGTTTCTCTCAAAGTACAGTTAAACCCTGCTTATGACTGCCAATCTGATTAGGTTCATTTAACTTTTCCGATGCTCTTTTTCCAGCATTGTTGGTTTTAGTTCCAGCCGGTCAGTTTCCGTCCCATTTAAACTTTGAAACATAAATTTAGGTTTTTAGTTTCCTTTCCGGCTTTCTGTAGGCATCTAACTCGTTAGGACGGCTGCAACGAACGAATTCGGAGGGGGTTACCTAAATGAAAAATGCTACGAGGTTGTTATCGGCATTGAGCTGTATCGAGCAAGTGCTTGTTTGTATAAGTTTTGCGAGGGCCGAGATCCTGGTAGAAATCGTTTTCAGCCGGGGAACAGGAGCTTCAGCAACGACACTCGAACCGATTATGGGGCGAACTGCACTCCCCTGAAGACATAAAAAAACTTGGTACTGAGCTTTAAAAAAGTCATCATCGTAAAGTGTAATAGATTGCTTAGATACCGTTGAGATAATGCTCGAACGGTGCTTCATGAAATTTTTATCTGAAGTCAATAACATTGAAAAAAAGTGGAGACATGTAATGATGCTTAATAAGACCTCGAGTGGAATTTAGTATCTAATATACAATAAATGCCTTCAACAATCCAAAAATCCCACTGACAGCAAAAATCACGAATTTTTAGTGAATTAGAGCCATAATAAGCCCAGGTTTGGGGGTTTAGAAGTATGTGGGAGTGGATGACAGCTGCTCTTCATTAAAAAGATTTTTGGCCTCCCGTCACATGCACCAAACTATATGGTGTACCTGGAGACTGAGTTGGATCCCATTTCGGCTTTTGCGCTGGGGTTGCACCTGGACTACCTCTTGAAGGTGGCAAAGATGCCATGCACTAGGCTTCCGAAGATTGTGGCACAGGAAGTTATAAAGGCTGGGGTGTCGTGGGCTGATACATGGAGAAAACCGACATCAGGATATGGAATCACCCACAATCTCGCCACCTTCGATGCTTCACTTCTCAAGGCGGATATTGCTGGGATTTTGACGGGCTTCAAGGATGAGAAGAGGGCCGGTTTTGTGCGCAGGGTGGAGTGCGCCAGCTTGCTCAGGGATTCTGTGCACTCAATGAGTGCCTTGAGATGGATGTTCAGAATGCGCTCTGAGGTCCTTTATTTGAATATGAAGCCATACCGAGAGGCACACCTGCCTTCTGAGCGCTGTTCCATGTGCAATCTTGGGGACCTTGAGTCGACGTTCCATTTCTTGTGCAGAAAGATTGGCAGATTATCAGAATTTAGAAGAACTGCACTTGGCAAGGGAAGTTTATCTCGTGATGAGGCTGTAGATCTCCTTAATGACCCACGCCAATGGAGTAAATTGGCAAAATTTTGTATTTTGGCTTGGCCATACCGCAGAATGCTTATCACTGAATTTAATTACTGAGAAACTTTATTTACTTTATTTATACAATTACATTACCTTGTAATTTTCATTTTCTAGCAAGTTATTAGGTTCCGTTCTTCCGGCAGACGGTTCAATAAGAACCATGCTGTGTTGTTTATTTTGAGATTTTATTGTCACTATGAAATATGTATTTTTTGTAATAAACCGTTTTTCTTCTTCTTCTTCTTCTTTCTATATACAATAAAGGTGCGTGATGGATACGGATGGATACTGCTTCCCCTTTTTTAAAAATACCAGTACTACTGACCATGAACCTGTAGCTTTTAACTTCAGGATTATCCTCTGGGTGTTATAGCATTATTGCCTCACCCTTAGGAAGGGGTAATTGGTTGAATAAAAGTTGAGTAAAATAGAACGATGTCTATATTTCCACGAAAATAATGAGTACACAGTTGAATCGATTTCGACGGTTAGGTCATCATCAGTAACAAACATGAACTGAAAGTACATCACAGATAGCACATCTTATATAGGCCCGGGTAAAAGGATATCGAATCCTATTGGCTCAGTTAAGTGAAAGGGACTGGGAGGACCAACCAACGCCACTTAATCGCTTACAAAGTGAAAGGGGGCACAAACAATAACATTATGGCGAAGGGGAGCTAAACATATTGCAACAATTAAACCATTAATGGTGAAATATTTTGAGGAGTAACTTCATTTAAACATTTTCCTGACCTATCACTCTTGAAAATTTCGAATTTTTCTAGCACATCTAACATACCTCTTTTTGAGCAAAAGTGAGAAAATTCTACATATTTTCTGTCCACGACGCCAATGGCAGCCGGACGAAAAGCCCCAATCTGAAATTATTGACAACTTTATCTTGCCTCTTTATAGCTACGAATTTTAGTACAGATGGATGTTGGAGCGGAATATTTAGTTTCTGGTTAGAATGATTCCTGTAATTCTTCATCTTCTTTTTAATTAGAAAAAAAGTTGAACCGTGAGATATGCTGGAGACTTTTTTCCCCTCTAATCATCTGTGAGTAAGATCTAACAGCATAACTCATTCGCCACAATGAGTTCCCGGTAAAGGCCTTTGTTATTAGTTATTTATTCAACCATTGTCATGAGCAAAGTTATGGTGCACTACGTTTCTGTCGCAACTTGAAACTTCTGGTTGTAGAAAGTTTTGAGAACGTAATAAATATCGTGCCTCGCATGCTGACGGCAGGGAATGGTTAACCCACCTGCACTTCAGGGAACAATAGAGTCCACCAAGTTCCCTTTGAGGCGGTCGGAATGGCGGAGAAGGAGGAGAAAGGGAAGGAGCTCCCATTTACCCCCGGCACTACTTCAATTGGTTCTTACGTTATATTACTTTGATACAAGATTACCTCCATCGCGCTATGGAAGCCTCGGAAATGCATTAACCAAGCGGGTTTCGATGGAAGGGAGCGCTGAAGGGGCGGAAGCGCCGTTTTAGAAAATAATATTATGTGTAAAGTTGGAGGGAGGAAGTTGGGCGGTCGAAAGGCTTAGTGCGCTGTGTGGTTCAGAGTGTGTACGTTTCAAGTTGCCCCTTCCGCGAGGGCACTTGGTCTTGGAGACATCCAAGTAGTTGGGGAACCCACAGCCAACTCCAGTTGTGCTCGAGAAACTTGGAGTTATCGTCGGGGTCGGGATGTTCGAGCTTTGGGGTAGCGGAGAAGGGGAAGGCGTTAGTGTAAACAAGGCTCATTGCTTAATCAATATAGGAATAGGGTTTCATGGGAACAAAGCTGGGGTTTGCATGACAGTGTGTGCACAGTTCCTATGCTCCAAGAGAAGTCCGACTTTATACTCCTAAGAATGTAGGTCACTTCGCAACTAATTCAAATATAATGCCCCTCATTGCTGCATTGAATTCGACTATTGTTGGTACCAAATATACAAAGAATGGCGTAGAAGAAGCAACCAAGCCCATTCTTTTGACGACATTGAGTTTTATGGTAATTCATTAGCCTGCTCTACACGTAGCTTTTGGACTATACTTAATATAGTCTAGTGATTGTTGCAGAAGAACCCTATATCAAAACGATTAACCCTTGTGTAGTTTGCTGGACTCCCCAATTATTGGAACCTACGTATTTCGAAACGTATACCTGCAAATTTAAGGGGTTATTAACAGATAATTCATTTTGACTATACCAAAAAATTGATTACCGCCATACGAAACCTGTCACAAGAACGCTGAAGACCAAATCTTCTGTTTGAGCGCTTTCAAAGTGAAAATGAAATAAAGGGAAGAGGATTGAAACGCACCGTATTATTATTACATCCAAAAACTACTATAATCAATATCTAGTGTACTTCATGTGTTTCTGGTAACTCAGAAGAATATTATCCAGGTTGTCAGTGCTCCATCTCGGGAACCCATCGAAATGGAACATCAGAGAGAAGTCTACGTGTCTTCCATTTTTCGTTTTTGCTCTCCCGCTCGCAAATCGGAGGAGAAAATCGCGCTTACTTTATCAAAACACGTAGGTGCATTATACTTTTGCTTCTTCTCGAGGGAATATTTGATGACAGCAGAGAGAAAAGGTGTTGTCCCTATCTCTCTACACTCACAAGTCTTCATTTTTTTTCTCTCTTTATTTCGAGACAAAGGAGCAACTATACTAAAAAAAAGAAACCTCTCGGTCTTTGCATGTTTGCATTACCTGTAAAAGCAACTGGACTTTGTTAGAGTGCTTTTGTGAAGATGCGCCTCAACTCTAAACGATGCAGAAATAAAATGTTGTCCACTTGTTTGTCGAGTTCGTCTTCTTTTAATATTTCTTTTTATTTACATTTTGTTGCAAATTGGAGAAGTTTCACAACATCGCTCTCATCCTTCACGGAAGGGTGATTCTTTTTAAACGGGCGAATTCGACCCTTTTCAATTCAGATGGTATATTTTGATCTCGTTTTTATTTAAGCGAAAGAACTCAACAGGGCAAGTCGAGTGAGAAACATCGTGAATGAACATTTCGTTCATTACAAGATTGTGAAAGATCGTTGAAATTCGGTGAAAAAAAAGAGCGCTTAAAGCACTGAAACAAACTGACCTTCCCAATTAAAATCAGGTCAAAGATGTGATTGGAGATTGAGTTTGAATTCGTAGACATTGATGGTCCCAATTATCAGGTCAAAGATGGTGGAGATTGAGTTTGACCTCGTAGACATTGATGGTTTAGATCAGGGGTCTCCAAAATATTTGCCCCAAATCATTTGCCTCATAATGTGGAGGTGGTGGGGCGGGCCAACGGGGGAGTCTGTGTAAATCAACAGATTGCTGATCCATTTAAGAAAAAAAATTGATTGAAACAATTTCGAAATTCTTTTACAATTTTAAAAATTTAAAAACAACAACAGTTTGAGATGTTTTTTCTAGTTTTCTAATTTAAGTTAGTGGTCTTGAGAAAAGGCCCGACATCCGGCTGAAAGAAGGAGTAAATATATTTCCTAGGAAATTTCCACAAGAAATCCTAAAATCCTGATTCGATTGAGTCAAACGCGCTGTAAATAAACGATTTTATTCAACTTTCATTTCTGTTTCTAATCAATGTGTGATGGAACTGTGGTTTACTACCCTGACGGCTGTCTCGGCGGATTTGGACTTCAACAAATATGGGGATCGCAACAGCATTCTCCTACACGTGGAATTGCCGCATTTCGCACTATATTATAGCATTGTCTGTTCGTCATTTTCAGAATTTTTCGTACATTGAACGTACGATTTCGTGGAAAAGGCTTATCCACGATTCACCCTCTGGGGATGGATCTGGGCTAACTCTTTTTTTTCTGCCTACTCCCCCATCCATTTTCACTTGTGAAATTCCCGTTAAACGCATCGAATCACGAGGAAATCGGTTTCCAATGAACCGCCAATAATGCAGTCCAATTCCCTTCAACTTCGCGGAACAATCGGTTTGGCCCTTCCCTCGTTGTTTGAGGGAACTCGCTGATCATTTTAGAGTGCTCCCGACGATTTTTCGAGTTTCCCTGTCAAATGGTCCGACAATTCGACCGTCTATTGCTAAAATTGATATATAAATACATAAAAAACCAACTTTGAGTGTTGAGAAAACGCCAACTCGTTCTAGTATCAGGTATTGGAACCGAACAGTTCAGTAGACTGGACTATCCACAGTACTAGACAAGACTCTCCAATTGTGTCCGTGTGTCTCCCAAGGGCGGGAAACCTTTTTGAAATATTCAGTAAACTGTATTCATGTATTATATCAGATCTGCTTCGATAATGGTTCTTCAATTCGGATGACCTATTCTTCCTGCTCCTCGTGATGACGAACGTGTAGTCCCTGCTTTTCCGGAGATGGAAATGAAGTTCTTACTTACCAAATTAATAAATACGTTATAAATAGCATTGAGATATACCAGTTAACACAATTCTTGAAGAATTTAAAATAAGTTAAATCTGTAGTTTACAGCGATACAAGCGATTCCCTGCGTTCGTCATAAATGTCAACCGCAAACTTTGACGTTGTTTCACATTAGGGATGAATTTGAATCTAAAAGCAGTAATAATCGTAAGTTAAATATATTAAACCATTTCTCTTTGGATGAACATGGCGTTTAATAGAGGTTGGGCATAGTTGTTATAACGTGCTGCTCGGAAGGTCCTGGTTTTCCTTGAATATAGCTATAAGCGTAAGACCGCGACGGGTTCCGACGGCGTGCATCCAGGAGGCAAAGCGCCCGTAAAGGTCCTCGAAATTATCCCGAGCATTTAAACGGGCATTTCGCTTAACGCCCTTAACGGTTGACTTGGCTCCCACGGGTGCGATGGGCGAAAGGTTATGGGCGAGAGGTCTCTCTCCCCGCGGGAGCCTTAGCTTAACCGTTAGGGCCCGATACGCCGATCGTTACGGCTGTTAATGGAATCAGAAGAGCGAAATGATTAGGGGAGCAGAAGAGGATACCACAGTCATCTATCAATTCCTAATGAAAAGATACCGCCGAGCGATAAGCGGGAAGAGGCGGGTTCACCTGCAGACCAAAGATTGCCCCTTCAGCAAATTAATGAGAAATCTGGGGAGGGACCGTTATCGGGGAGGATGAGCGCGAGTGCTGTCGATGTATTGTCGCTATTTACGTGATGGGTGAGTATGAACTACGACGATTTCAAAAAAATAACGATACGCCTGCGTGAACGGTCACGTGTGAGTCACCTTGTTGCAGGGTGTGCCCTAATTTCACACCATATACGATAATACTACAATCCAGTTTAAATTTATATGGAATGATTTAATCAGATATCTTCAATTATTCTCTAAAGCCGAGCAATATCAATTGCCTGGAACCTGAAAAAATACTGGTTGATGGAAATCACGTCCGCGCACGCTCAGACTGAAGTGTCTATTTGTGAGCAGTATCATCAAAATCTCATGAAAACGAAAATAACCTCGTTACAAGGATTTTTGGACACTACAAACACAAATGCACACTTATTTTTATTATTATTTTTTCACAATAATTTCTCTTCAAAGGCGGAAGGGGTGCACCACTATGTATAAACGGAAAAACTAAACCCTTGGTGCTATGAGCGCCACTCTTTTTAGCTGAGATACCGCTTGCCGTAGGTCATTTCTATCATATTTACTTTCTTTAGTCCTCCAAGTTTACTCCATGTCCACGCAGCCATTGACGACGTGGACATACAGGGTCATGGCAGACCCATTGAGCTTGATGACAATGATATCTGGCTTGTTGCTCCGGTTACTCGGCATATGATACAATTTTTCTCTCTGGATGACAATGCACCTGCTATCTGTTTGGTGACCGCATCATGACGGAGAATGTGGCCGCCGTGATTCGTGGACACTACTGTACAGAGTGTACACTACTACCCCACGACTACCTCTAGAACACCTCACCGCAGTGGTTAATGTATCCACCCGGACGGCATGAAAATGTGGGTAGTCGCGGGCCCCATTGCCCTCTGAAGCCCATTCCACCCATTGGGAGGAAATGGAGGATTCAGAGCACTGCAGAAGAACTTTGCCATCCACTGATTGAAGCTCCAGGGCAGCAGCAAATTCAGCAGATGAGCTGGGTTTTGGAGCAGTTGGAGTTGCTTGATCGCACCACAACAACTGCTGCCTGACAAAATCAAGGTCCCCTAAGGGCTAGCAGGCACTGGTGCCGTGGATAATGGAGACAGACAGACAGAAATTCACAGAACCACACACATAGGATGATCGAATAGAAAGTTGTTCAGAATTTGTATTTCATCCTGAGAGTCCTAGTACAATCTTATCCCCTACATCTTTTAAGATTAAGAACCTTTGAAGATTAATTGAAACATTTCAATGACCTGTACTTATAATTCTACTAATATTATTGAGCTATATGTGCTTTCCAACTTGGCAAACGTCTGTTACTACTCACCGGCTTTTTATGACATTTGTAGTGGACAAGGTGGCACGAGTCGGAGAGTTTAGATAATGTTCATAGTTTAGCGATCTACATAAAAGGGTCATTCTAAAACTAAAATAGTTAATCTCTTTTTAATAATTTGCACCGGTCATTATCTTTCGACCAGCGATTACGGAGAAAAGCTCCGGGCGGCGATCGGAGTACAGACGGATTTTTTTTATTCGACTATTTGATTTTACATATCTTGAAAGGTAAACTATACAGTCAATTTCAATTTCAATTCAATTTATTCATTTATTTCCAAAAGAAAAGAAAATACACTTCCAACTAACAAAAGTTTAGTGGAAAAATAGTGCTCCAATAAGGGCAATGCCCGTGATAGGAGACGAGTCAAAAAATGGTACTGCTCTCACAATACTGTTTTACAATCATTAAACAAAAAACCCTGATACATATAATAATAATTATATAATTTAAGGTTAAAAAAAAAAATTGAAAAATCACGAAAAGTGAGAAAGAAACCATATTAAAATATAACAATGTGGTATTTAAACAACCAGAACCAAATCACAATAATTAAAAGAATGAAACAAACTATTTACAAGTAAATGATGAACTTGGTAGCCAATAAAGTAGAAATTACAAAGATTTCAATTTGTCAAAGTAATGTAGTTTCAAGATGAGGGACACACTTTTTTCTTCTGCCAGGCGGGAATATAAAGTATTTTTAAGCTCTGATGGATAGCTGTTCAACGCTAACAAACCCGAATACTCACAACCCTGTTGAGCAAGTGTAGTTGAAGTAGCCGGTATAACAAGATTCTTGTGCACCCTATATCTCGTTTCAATGTCGTGCGTTGGAAAATTTAAAAAATTACTCCTTAGGAAATGCTTTACAAAACATAGCTCCTTTAAGAGGGCAAAAGGCAAGATGTTCAATTTTTGAAAAAGTGGAAGAGAATGGTCTCTGATCCCCTTCTTATTTAAAACTCTCAGTATAAATGTTTGCGCTGTGATGACTGGAGCTAATGTAGATTTATATGCACTCCCCCATGCGGGAGGCAGTATGTTAGAATTGATTGAACTAGCGCAAAATAAACTACTCTCAGAAGCGTCGTATCGAGAAAACATCTCAAACGGGCAAACATGTAAATGTTTTTACGCAGTATCCTTGCCACACTATCGGCTTGCTGTTGGGTAGTTACCTGTTGAACTTAATTAATACCAAAATTCCTAGGCAAAGTAGCTTGCAATCAAATGAGAATAGTAAACCAAATTTGCAAGAGACAAGCAACAAGTATAGCTTGAGAAATAGAGAGAATATCAGGAAACCAGATAGGTATGGGATTGAATAATAATGTTGTTATTTGCATGTGTATTTTTATTGTCATTACTACTTACTGAATGTACATCAATAAATATTGTAGTCAATAATGATCTCGATTGTTGTTATGTCCGAAGCAAACAAATTACGATCACTTTCAAATTCACAAAAACTAATTTAATTTATTCTACTTTAACTATCACAAATAATGAATGAAATTATAACCGTATATCAATGTAACCTAATCATACTGATAATCTGAAGCGTCCAGGTGTGAATCGGCCATGACCGATAACGGCCTATTGTATCGCAATTCTAAGAAACTGCCTTGTAAATCGAAGAATCGAACTCCGACCAGCTGATCGAATGTTAAGAAAGGAAAGATGTTGGATAGTTACCTGTTGAACTTAATTAATACCGTTAGTAGCGCGCAGATCGCTTCTGTATCGAGGCATCCTTGATTGTGCTAACCTTTCCAACGTTCCCCTTCCTCACCCATTCCTGTCTCCCGCGATCATCCCGATCACACACGACACATTGCCACATCATCATCGAATAAAGTATTTTCTAAAATAATGAAGTTTTGAAGTTTGCTTAATAATAATAAGCTCCCGACCAGTCCATTGAAACACTTGCTGTCCTCACTTGCTCATCAAAAATTATACCTAGGTATTTTACTTCAGCAGACTTATCAATGAAAAGACAAGAAGTATTAGTGGATTTAGAATTCGTCGCATGAAAGACATTTACACCCTAAATTCTGTATGCTATGCGAATTCAACTGTCGTGTTTCAATCAGCGTCCAACACCTGAGCTTTTCCAATATTTAGAGTCTCCATTCAACAACCAGAGAACAAGGATTTATGGGAGAAATGCCGTGGCGAGGAGAATATTTTAGTTGAGATGGCGGGCGGGCGATTAGAAGTAGCCTCATATGGATGATAATGGGCCGAACAGTTATCTGCCCGGTTCCCTCAAGCCTGGGCATCGGCTGTGACTTACGGCAAACACCGACATTATCTCCGCTGTAAATTCCGTTAATGGTTTGAAAACTGAGGGAGGCGCAGCAAAATGCGGGGTGCGGGTGTTGGTTGGAGTTGGAGCGTGTGAATCTGAATGCGTTTGTGGAGGTCGGCACTACTTCCTGGTCTCCCCGTAGAAAATACAAACGCTGCACATTGTAGCAAAAAAGGTTTATTTTTGTGTTTTGCGTTTATACGGGTGGGAGGAGCTCCTAGTCAAAGGGCGATAAACGATGTATTGTGAAATTTCAACGTATTTAATATTAAACAAATTTTTTTAATTGAGTCATGCTTGCAGTTTTTTAGAACTGGTATTAATCCTCTCCATATGTCTCGAGTACCAGGCTCTCGGACGGCCGCATCTTCTAATATATCTCTCCCACTCTGTCGTACTGAGTTTTATAAAAGAAATTCGTATGTGGCCGCGTTAAATTTTCTATATATGAATAGAATAAACCCATTTGATTTTTCAAGCCTCCACGTTTATAAGAAAAGTATTTGTGTTCTTTTTAAGAAATCGTAGTTCGTTTGAAATAATAGTGTCTTACTAATTTTTATTGTTTCTTGCTCTTTTTTGTCTGCCTAATTTTCGTTTCTTTCTTGGTTTCTTGTACTTTTTTTTCTCTTTTTCTTCCTTGATTTCAAATTAAATAAGTAATATCAGCCGGGCAACTGACTCCACCAGGGATCACAAGTTCTCAGAACTTAAACCTTGGTGGGCAATTGCATTTCACCTTGTTTTGTGATATTTCATATTCATTTAACATTTAAGATTTCTATTATCATAATTTTTGAAAATTTTTTAATTATAACCAAGAAATGTTTTTGTCAACAAATAAATAAATAAATAAAATAAATTACTTCTATAATAGAAGGTCTGTCTACTCTGATCGCTGTAATGTAGATAATTACATTAAACAGAGTGTATGGCATATTTCACAATTGAAAAACTTCCCTGGTTTAGAGCTGCCGCGGGAATAAGTACCGGCTTTTACGTTAGTCATCCACTGGGAGTGGGAAGCAGCGAACAGCGAAGCAATGAATTCGTGCGAACGCCATTCATCCGAAATCGTGCGAATGTTGATCGTCCTTTGATCCTCGCAGTTCGTCCGAATGCGTAAACGAGAGAATCGTTACAAGTTTCAATGATTCTAATGATAAATTTTGATATTTGGAATTATCAGTAGTTCTATTATCGACTATATCGATTTAGTAGATAAAGACTAGTTGATAATCACATTTTCAGAATAAGAGAAGAGTTTGTTGAATTTTCTCATTTGTGGCATGACCTTCAAATCGAAGACACTCGTCACTTCTCTTATTTTCTAATGAAAATACTCACTTTTCAATATATTCTTGAAAACAGCTGCTCGGAACTCGAAGAATGCAGTAATTTTCTTGCAAGAACAAAATCAGTTTTTCAACCTCTTTTTCACACCTATTCTTCCCGAAAATCCCAGCAGAATGGGATTTGTGCTTGTACAATCGAAAACGGACGAACGATCCGGGCAAAGTGGACGCGGTCTTTATCCGAATCACATGTTTGGATCGTTCGTACGTTTCACGACGAATTCGGGAGAACTGAGTTTGAAGCTCTCCATTATCAGTGACCGAAAGGCCTCACACAACACAAATGGAAACACCCTTTCCCGGGACGCGAGCATTGCATACGCCTAAACCGAAAATACAAGGTCAAGTATTTTTCCTCGCTTCCTCGTATTGGTAATCCTAATCTATACTGAGTCTAAGTCATTAAGGGATCATTTACAGATTATGGGAATGTATATATCATTTCACCAAGCAATTACCTTAAAGCTTCAAAGTTAGAAGATATTGTTAGAATAACGGCAAAGATTAAAATTTGTCTTTCACCATGGTGTTTGTCCACCACGAATTCAAACCCCTTTCGAGGTGGTGGAACTGCTAATCTCCGCTATTTTCGGCTGAAAAAGAGCTGTTGTTTGCGTTGGTTTTGTAGTGAGTTCCGAGTATTGAAACTTCATTTACTCCGATTGGCATTCGGTTTTGGTATTTCTCGTCGAATGATGAATGAGAAAGAAAAGTGGATTTGGAACAAAAATATCCCGAGATATTCCGAATCTCAAAAATGATGGTTTTACGAGCTCTCGGACTCATTAAACAGAGATATCAATGAAGTTTCGGGAAACTTGAAAAATGAGTATATGTATGTGTCGTTCAACTGGATATCTTGTTCCTGAAATCCATTATCTTTCAAATATTATAAATTGTAGACAGTGGTTGCTATGATTCTGAAAGAAACATACTTGTAGCCAACTGAGCTGCGGTCAGTGCTTAACTTCGAGAATAAGCAAACCACAAGGACCCCATACAACGTGTCTTCAAAAATAGAAAAACTCGTGTGCCTGAACACAACTTTCCCCTCTGCTATCCACAGGCTGAAAAGGCTAAATAAAAAGACATTTTTTATCGCTCAATAAAGTCTGCGAGGCGCCAATACTCCGTGTTTTTACGGTGTTTTTAAAGTCCGTATATAACCCGATAAAACAGCCGAAGTAGGTATCGATCCCGTTGTTATGTATCGGTTATGTAACAAGAAAAACCGTGAACGTAGAAAAAAATTCAAACTTTTACTACGGTAGGCTTCAACAGCAGGGCTGTAGCTTATTGGGAGGAAAACATTATTAAATCTACGTGCAAGTATATTTCGCAGTCGTGGAGTTTCGGATTTTGTGAAAACATCATATATTTCTTCGGAAATACTCGTTGATTTGAAATAAGCGTTTTATTACCTTTCCACCTCAATAAAATCTTGCAGCGCAGAATAGCCTTATTTGGTTGTTCGTTATTTCACATTTTGAGGTGATGAGTCCAATTAAAAATATTAGAAGTAAAATGGAAATAAAAGAGATCCGCATTGCTGAATACATTCAACACTAGAAAAACAGAATTGGTATAATAAAAGAATAGAAAGTTTATTACGCAAACATTCTACAGGCAGGAGTTACTCGTAGTTGGCGGGGGAAATAAAACCTGGTATGTTTATTCCCAATTAATGAATATTGCAGCATGATTTCGGTAACACAATAACATCAGTGAAACCCAGTGGCTTTTTTATACATTCATTCCGATTTAGACTCAATTTTGGTTGGAGAAAAGGGAAGTTTTATAGCAGAAGGTCCACTGAGCCTCATTTCTCACCAATCAACACTTCATTCTGGGGAAGTGAGCACAGAGAATTCATCAAGTTCTAGTTTTCTAATGTTTTACAAACTTGGTGGTATTCCGGGAAGAAAAGTTTTAATAATCTCACAGCAATGTCAACACGTTCTTCAACATTGACACATATTATCAACATTTCAATATTTGCGTTTTAAGTAGTCATGTTTAGAGCCGTTCACACTGACCGCGCATTGTGAACTTTTACGGGCATGGTTTGTAAATTTTCACCCGCTCCGAGCAATGTTTTGAGCATCAATAAACACAAATTTTGTACACCTGCTAACGATTGCTACTGCTAACATTTTAAAAGTGCGTTTACAGTTTAATATCGCGTTTGAGGATATCAACTACACAGTTGGTCATTATCAGTTGTAATTTGACAATCAATTTTAATTTCAGACTTTTGGTTTATTATTCAATAATAAAACATTGTAATCGCTCTTATTCATGGTTTACGTTTCAAAGAAAAAATGATCTGTAATAAAATAATGCAATAAAAAACTTCCTCTCAGCAGGCACACAAATATGATCAACTGATCAATACAAATAGGTATATGGTTGAGAACCAATTGAAGTGCTCTATGCATATCTCCTGAAATTCAATAATCGCTCTATCACCTGTGAAACACGCACACTCCAAAGCTTAGTAGAAATTTCATGAATCATTGAGTAATAAATCCCAGTGAAAGAATTTGCAGCGTCTTTAACGGGTAAGCATTTTTTGTGCGAATCTGGTTTTGGTCATTGTCAACAATAATTTTGATCAATTTGGTCATAATTTTCAATAAAGAACCTTTGCAATTGAGCAAGAAAAAAAATATGGTTTAACTCCCTCAATATTTTTTGTTTTGCGTGTCTTGGTGTATAGGACCTGAAAATCGAGTTAAAAAAAATAGGCGTCACCTGTGAACTTTACCTGGCGATGGTCCATGAATTTTACAATCTTCGCTTAATATGTTTCTTTCCCATCTTCCTGTAGTTGTTCAAATGTAATACAGCTAACATCCAAATCCCTGAAAACCTTTATTATTGACCTGGATGCTGAATTTTTCAAACCATGCAGAATATATTTCCACAAACGCCTCGTGGTCTCTTTAAAGCTCTCAAAATTTGTTGTTTTACATGTCCAGAGGTCTAAAACCCGAAAATCGAGTTTAAATACATTCGACAATTCGACATTCCAACGTTTGCCGTCCGGAGCTTTTTTCCGAAAATACTGAACGAAGGTTAATGAAACTTGGATCAAAAATCACATTTGGGGTTTAATTCTAACTAAATTCTCGGCATCGATTTCAGTCAATCTTGAGCGGTGAAATCAAAGGGCAGAAATTACAAAAATCTGAACATGAAAAACTTTTGCAATAACACTATTGTTTTATGTTCTTTATTGGCAGAAGTGACTTAAAATATTATAATGAGCCCCTGGCCACTTCACGTTCCTCCGTTCGCTCTCCCTAAGGGCCAGAACTTTGACAGCAAGGGGGATTTCTGCGTGGTGTCCATATAGAGTACATCGCACCATTCTAGGCACTGACATTCCATCTCCTTACTTTCACTAGCCCCCCAGGTAAATATAACATTGTGCGCCATTTCAAAACTAAAACTCTTGTGGCTAATTCACTCCTAATCAATCTTTTGTTCTGAAATATAAATGTAGAAGTTAAACCTCTGTCCATCGGTTTTTCTATCGCGTGAAAATCGTAAAACTTGTCAATTCCAACTGGTTTTTACAAATACAAAAAATATTCATTGATTCTATTGTATGCCAAAACAGTGGTAGTTGAACATCCGTGTGCTACTAAGAAATGGTTAACAATTAAATTAGGGTTAACACGTTTAAATGATAAGATTATATCATGAAATGACAAATGACATAAAGCTGCTATATTATTATTATGATCTTGGTTGAATCAGAAGTAAAACAAAGCATTAGCGATCATATTAAGTACCTCGTTGGTCTTTCGTACACAGCAGGTGGAGATTTGAGGAGCAGATGGAAGAGGGAGTTTTATGAGGGAACGTTGCTATAACGTGGTGAAAGAGGACTTTTTGGAAAGACCAACGCGAGAATCAAGATAATCTGCAAGTAGGCCATAAATTATGGTCCAGTCTCGCCACCCTAATCAAAATGTTGCTCGGCCGTTCTCCCGGGTCACACGCAAGCTGCGTGCTCCGCCCTCTCAGCTCTGGGGCGGCGTTGGCAAATGATTCTCTCCTGGCTATGATTTCTTATACCTGCCCTTCAAGATATTGTTTTACAGCTCGTATTGTTATCTCGAAAGGATTAATGAAGGTTGTTAAACATGATAGTTAGGTCAATAGAAGGAGATGCTACTGTGTTAATGCTTGAAAACTGAGTGGAAGACTATGCCAACTTTCCTAAAAAACCATAAAAGCTTAAGAAAATTGACAAAAATATTTTTTGGTTTATTATTTTCAGTAATAAATTTTTGTAACCGACCAAGAAATGAATGTTTCAACCCTCTCTCACTTGAAAATTGTTGGTTTACGTTTCAAGATAGGTAGACTTCAAAGATCGAATTAAAAAAAAAAGTCCTTCCACCGTCCGAAGTTTTTTTCCAATTCTATTGGACAAACGTTTTCAAATTTTTCTCCGGAACCCAACATCGATCCGGGATGTGCCAGTATCCTCGGCATCATGATCAATCAAATCAATTTCAATCAACCCTAAAGGATTATACTAAAAAATTAATCTATCAAAAAATCGAAATCTCAAAAAACTTGTTATACGAGGGTAGTTTTTTGTTGAATCAAGATAGAAATCAATTCGGCTGCTCAAGTATTTTCATTCTGAATGCAATTACGAGGAATGGAGGAGATTAAGAAATGCGCCACGTACTTCGTCTGATGTACATTGATGAGCGATTTACCTCGATGGGCTATCTCAGGGCTGTCCAACTTGTAAGCCTTCAAGGGAAAAGATCAAAATCTTTGATGAGGTTGCGGGTCATATGGTATTTCCTATGTAACAATAAGAAATGTGAATTTTAGCAATGATTAAAACCAAGAGTACTGTTATATAATTTATTGCTCAACAACCAGTTTTACGTATGAATGAGCTAGATACACCTAAGCCCTAAAGATTTCATCAAGAACTAAGACAATCATTACATAAATACTGAACTTATCTAATGTGAAGAATGTGATCAATCGGCTTCGTCCACCAATGACGAAATGTCCACAGCCAGTCCGGTCTCATGAGATTACGCAAAGAAGAATCGGTAAGGTTGCATCCCTTGTGGTTCTTTGTGTGTTTCATTGAGGAAAAGGCGCTTTCACACACATATGTGCTCCCGAAAACTGACGTAATTTTTATTCCAAAATCTCGCACGTTTGGATATTTCTCATTAGATAAAATTAGAACAATTAGGAACATTTCAGCTTGAACGTCACATAACTCAAGTTGTAATTCTGCTGTACACTGCTTTTTAGACATTCAAGATCTTCGAATCTACGGTTGAATTCATCGATAATTTGTTAGATCTGAGAACTCGTTCCTGTCTCAGTAGTCGTTTAGTGCGTGGTGAAGGAAGAAAGTTTTACAAATCCGTGGTGCGTTACACTGCACTAGTGATGTAAAAACGATGATAGGATAAAAATGATAAAATGTTATTATCATAGCATTGTTTTAAGAAAATGTATGATCTTGGTAAAACCTTCGCGGGCCACAAATAATAGCATCGCGGGCCACCAGTTGGACAACCCTATGCTATGTAATAAAGAAATAATATACCTGCATATAACAATCTGCTGCGTGTTATATTTCGGCATATAAATGCCTTTTTAGAACTTCAGAGAAAAAATTAAGTTTTTAGTTTTTCAATGTTATGACTCTAGTGTAGAAAAGCCTGCTTTGGAAAAAATGCGGTTTTGATGTTCATGCTACAAGTATTAATTTTACAGTGTTGTAATAATGTGTTGTGTAATGATAATAATAATAATTTGTCGGCTATCACAGTGTTCAACCGATTTTGATGAAATCTTCAGGGCATATGCTAGTGAGGCTATACAATCTATTGTAAGCAATAAAACTCTTTGAACATTTTCAATTTTATGAAATTCAATTAATTTGCTTAGTCAGTCAGCGCATCCTCAAAGGAAAAATCCATCAAGCCCCATTTTCTTGTTTTCTGGTGATCCATTGACGCTAATTTGATGGG
Source organism: Creontiades dilutus (assembly GCA_031894815.1). Classification (NCBI taxonomy): domain Eukaryota; kingdom Metazoa; phylum Arthropoda; class Insecta; order Hemiptera; family Miridae; genus Creontiades; species Creontiades dilutus. The sequence continues at coordinate 782,791 of JAVIWC010000637.1, forward strand.
TTGTTGGGGAAGAAGAATCTTATTATCTCATATTAAATTGAACATAACCACATCATAAATTGTTACTGCTAATTGACCATTCTGGACAACTTTCTTTCCGTATCTGGAAGTGCTTGTGTTCGTGTAGTAGTCTGTGTGTTTGCCCTAGTGTTCGCATATTCAAGCTTAATTTTTGCCACTTTCATCAGATTATGATGAAATTTTTAGTTCATGTGATAGTTGAGCGGAGTTCCCTAGGAATTTCATCGTTCGAAAATCAATGTACAATCTACACAAAGCGCTTATCTAATGCTCGTTGATGTCTGTGGGACATCCTGTGACATTTTCGTACTGTGAGTTCCTGTAACAAGCTAAATTTCTACATTTTTTAAGATCAAGACTCGTTTGGTGTAATTTAAAAAAAAACGGGACAGTAGACCTCTATGGTTCTACAGCCAGATCATTTAAATGATTAATTTTACACATTTAAGTACCGAAGATGAAAAATTGCCTATGCAACCTACAAATATGGGATTCTAGCTCAGAGGAGGGGAGCTAGTAAATAGAGATGAAAGCTACGGCTGGGAGGGGGGGGGGGACTAACAAGGGTTTACGTGAGCGCATTCTGTGTTCATAAACGGTACTTACTAAGCCTAACCAACTCCCTGGAAAATTCTGTAGATTCAACTAGAGCACCAGAGAGGTGGCAGGTACACAAATGACCCCCTCGGGCGGACAGAAAAGTGGTGATGCCGGGATAACAAAGGGCGGAAGGAGCTCACCCGAAGGTTAGTTGAAGGGGTGTTGAGCGAGGGGGGGGGGGGACTGCCGGGTCGGTTGCTAAGAACTGGATTGTACTCCTGTTAATCATTTAAATGATAAAAGTTCAATGATTTCCATTCATGCTGTATGTACGAGGACGATATGTGCTACTCCAAACTAGGCAGGCGTTTTAGTTGTCTCGTTATGTTTTGGGGAATCAGTATGTGCGAAGTTACATAAAATCGTGTTTCCGCCCTCTTGCGGTCTTCTGTCTTAACGAGTCTAACGCTTGCCGTTCATCTGTTTCAGGTATTACGAGGCCAACGCCGTCCGTCTGTACGGGAGCCCGGCGTCAGGCGGCTGCGACGACAGCTGCATTCAAACGCACTTCTGCGCCGTGACGCGCGTCGATTACGCCGAATTTCGCAGTTGCCTCGAAGCGGCCGCCAGCGCTCTCTCGTCGACGGCGCCCACCTGTTTCATCTTCTACGCTCCCCTATTCCTCACACAACTCTTCGTACACTACTTATCTGTTACTTGATAGACCTAAGCTCTCTCTCTACGAAATTGTTTATATTTCTATGTGGTACACAAAAGTTGAGGTTATCTAACAAGCGGAACTGATGGTGAGTTCAGAGTTGGAAGTTCCTCGAAGTTTTTAAAGGAAGTGAAGAGGTCTGTGATTGTTCCCATTAATTGAACTGCCCCTGGCGGTCTTTCATCATCGTACGAAAGAAAACTACAATGAAGATACACAAATCTTGTATGTTTTCATATCAAATTTATTTTTTCCTAGTTTATCATCGAATTACACAGATGAAATCAAATAAGTAGGTCAGGAATCTTAACTTAATACGAAATCTCACATTGAATATTTGAAAATGCCGATTTCGTTATGACAAAAACAAAGTAGACGTGTGCAGTTTGTGCTGAATGTAAAACCATGGATTGCTGTCATTTACCACGAAACCTGAAAGGTAATCTCAAGCCTGAAATTCATTTCAAGTTAGCCACAGTCCCAATTATCAAATTGCAGCGGAACTTTTTATTTCCAAGGAAATTCGTTCACACTATTCCGAATCTCAAAATAGGACTTGTCTGAGATTTTGGTGTGGTTGCTAACAGATCTAAATGAGGCAACCCAAGATAGATAGTACTAGATAATGCATAAATATACTGCGCTATGGCCAGAACATACTCATAGCACATCAGCCAGAATTCTGGCCAAGTGACGAAGGTATAATGCTGAAGGCAGCAGACAATTCCAATGGACGTAGCACAACAAAATAAACACATCACATTTATTTCAACAATAATCAACAACGTTTATTTGGAATTTGCCACGTGCAAACATGTTTTCAGACATCACTCCTGTTGTTGTTCACAAAACAAAACAATCGAATACGTAACTGCAGAGGAAGTGGTAGAGAACTATTATTTAATATCAACATAACAGAAATATTGTACGTTCGTGTTATCTTTATGATTTAAAATTTCAACATCTCCGAGACACAAGCAAAGGGGAAAATTATGTCAATCATTAACAAACGAAAGTAGGACAAATTAATCTTTAAGCACTACAAAAGGAAAAGAGGAAAAATAAATAGTTCGCCAAACAAGAAAACAAAGTTGCTGAGCTAAATAATGGAATAGGAACTGGAAAACTTTGAATCGCAAGTAGATTCACGAGTAAACTTGAATAACACAGCCAGTCGGGCTAATTTTGGGAGACTTTGAGAATACACTGGTTCTTAAAAATAAATCCAGAATTTCATTGGAAAAACATGATGTTAATTGTCAAGGGAAGCGCTCATATTGGACGTTTTCCAACAAACTTTTCCCAGCTTTTCTCCAGAACAAAATACATACAAGAAAACTCTACCTTTATTTAATTATATTTGAATAGATTTCCTGGAAAATGGCGTGATTAGTGTCCAGCTGTTTCAAGTCTTCATTATTTTGACGGCCTTGGATGAAACCCCCTTAAGATAACAAGATAGTTTTTTTTTCCTGGTTGAAGAATCATTGTTAAAAAAAAAACGATACGGTTTGTTTTGTAATTCAATTATTCCCTTTTAGAGGACTTTAACGGAAATACTTCCAGGTAGGGTGGATTGCATGAATTGTATATTAGTTCGCCATAAAGAAAATCCCTAAAATGATAACTTGATTATGTAAACATTTTAATTTTCACGGAAAACTGCAGGGAAATACATACTTTGAAGAATCACAAAAAAATTTAATATAATGAATGGGTAGTTAGCAAAAATTACTTTCAATAAATTTGTTTCAAAATCATTCAAAAAGATGATTATAAAGGTCTTCCGAAAGTTATCACGTAAAACGTAACTTGTGGTTAATTTAGATAGAAGTAAAGGTTTGCTGAGTGCCTACCGACGCCGTTCTTGGACATGGCTTCAGTAATAGTTTTGGATAAGTAAAGTTCAACTGATCACCAGAATTTATGGGTGGATGAAGAACTAGAAAGCACATCAATATTGTTTGATCCATCATACAACGAATTTGATTGCTCTGTTGGCAAAGCACTCAGTAGCCCCAACTGGTTGTTGATTCAAGGAATTTAATGCTACCGGTTTATCCTATTTCAGAAATTGTATAAGCATTTTTTACACATTGAGCAAAGGGTTTTATTTAAATAACGGAACAGGATTCCACAATATTCTTTTTAATCCTCGTAACTTTCGGGTGTCATCATGGAGGTGACATAAGAACAGTTAGGGCACCGTAGCCCTTTGTGTCGGTGTCTCGGCCAGTGTGGCTTGGTTACCGGCTAAAGAAAAAACACCCCATTCACCAGAAAACTAGCCCGGAACAACTTATGCGGCATCAACTCAGAACAGCCAGTTCCCGTGACATCCAACGTGGCTTAGTTGCTCTTCCCTTCTTCCTGCGAGGAAAGGGTCTTTTCACGATTCACAACCTACTTTTACTTCAGGGTCTCTGTCTACAATCGAGAGGCCGTACCGCTTTCCCAACGTCTGTACTCATAGTTAGATACACCAAACTTCGCTATAGTATTCTATACCGCATTTCACAACTGGCTGTCGACAGTCCTTTCCTCTTGCCATTGGCTCTTCACAAAAAAGTTCTCCTCCACTTAGGCCTGGTACACACGTTGAGGATTTCCCGTTCAGGCCAACCTCTCCGGAAATCCTCAACGGAACGTCCGGTGAGGATTTCCTCAGTTGAGGCGGACTGTTCAGAACAGTCCGCCTCAACTGAACTATTTCCTCACGTGTGGATGGGAGCAAAGGCCTGACGTCAGGCCTCGAGGCCGCACTGCGACAGTCATTTTAATTTGCGACGCAGCTGACATTTCATTATCTACTGTGGTATCACTAGATTCTTTGTTCCTATTCGTTCCAATCGCTTTGTTTCTTCTTATTTAGTAATTTATTATTTATTATATATCATTTTATCTTATTTAGTAGTTTTCCTCTTATTTAGTAATAGCCAAAAAAAGATCCTCGAAGGACATTGTATTGGAGGAGTTCATTGATATATACCGATGTGAGCCGTGCCTTTGGCAAGTTAAAAGTAAATTCGGGTTCCACTGTCAGCTCGCTCAGCAGATTTGCGTGTGTTCAAACCGTATTCTGTCTCAGCAACCAATCTTGACACCATTTTGAACATTTGTTTCTTTTTTTTTGCCGAATTATAGCCAAAACCCCCGCGATGTTGTCGTCCGTCATCATGGAGCATACGGTCGGGACTGTGCAGTTTTCCTCTGAGGCCGCCGGAGAGGAATTCCTCAGAGGCCGCCAGAGTCGTGTGGCGGCTCCATCCGGCTCCGGCATTCCTCTCCGGAAATCCTCAACGTGTGTACCCAGCCTTAGGAATAGCCTCAAAACCTCCTCGAGGACGGGAATGGCTATTTCACTGACAAATGACGTGTTCACTGCATCCCACGTTTTGTTGACGTCAGTTTGAATGAGAATATTCCAGATTGGGTATGCAGAAAAGACACCGGCTGTCATCTTCTTTATTGCAATATAGGCATGAATGTTCCGATGTGTTTCCAATTCGTGCTGGAAAATATGCAAGTTTCCACGTCCAGTGAGGAATTGTTTGAGGTAATACCCAGTCTCCCCAAGCCTTCTCTCAGCCCAGCACTTCACACCCTCCCGAGGTTTCGGTGATCCATCTGTCTTACCATCTTCGGATGGTTTCCTCTCTCCCCGCTTTTCCTACCACTCTGAGTGCTCCCTTGGTATACTGCAATAACCAATAAATACCGTTCTCTGGCGTTCCCGCATTCATCTTGAAAGTTACCTTGAGACTCAACACTTCTGAGTTACCTACAATCTAAACCTTTCCACATCATGTGCTGTTGAAACCAAGAGGCTCAAATAACATTCCTTATCATTCCTGATGTAACTTCTTAATAAAAGAGAAGTTCAGAATTTCAAACAGCGTTATACCATCACATTAAGCTAGCAAGATTAAACAAAAGAAAGATTAACAATTCACCTCCAAACCACTATGTCTAGTTATGATCAGAAAATGCTATACAAATCTGCAATCATTTTTTAAATCAAGTCTGGGTTATCAACTTCGGATTACTCATCCTGATTGGGTGGAAACAAAAAATCAATTTCATTCAAGCACTTCAAACTTTTTCGAAGATACATAATGCCGTCTCAACTTTGTGTGGTAATGAACGGATAGCGTTAGCTATCTTACCTACTTCAAGCGAAATTTATGTAATAAGTAAACCTATTGAAAGCGATGAAAATTTTGCCTCTTTTTCTTCAAGTAAATCCGTTTTTTGATTCTTCCATCTAGACGGTAACTTAGATTTGGAAGTACGTTCATGCGTTAAGAATCCAATCATTCCAAAAGATGTACGAGGTTGTTGAACAAAATTTTTTTGAGACCTCAAATTGCTTAAATTTTTAAAAATATGTTGGATCAAATTCAATAAAATCACTGGATTACACATTGTATTGTTTTGCATATTACCACTGATAAATAATCAGCTAAAATATTAGCTTAAATATCATAAAAAATATGACATACAATTTATTTAACTGTGACAAATTGTACAAATTCAAAATTGGAGGATTGTGTGCTAAAAACGCTCAATATCAATTTTATTGACAAAAAAACCTGTTCTACATTACATTCTTCTATTCAATCGGAGATTTTATCAATTTTTAGCGAATTTTAATGAAATTTAAAAGCAGTAAGGTAACGGCACCGGTAGTGGCCACTGCTCCAGTAGTGGCCATTTTAAAGTTTATATTTGAGAAATAAGGATTCCCGGTCTCCTAGTGGCTTCAAACTTGCAGGAGCTCATGTCATCTTGTAGTCAGAGGTTGAACTAGGAGTGCGCAGAGCATCATTGGAAATTGTGGTAAACTTCTCAATATGACCGTCCCTAGTTTCCTCGTTTGTTGGGCTGTATCCTAGAGCTTATACTGGATAGAATCAATTTTGTTCATCTGGTATTGAATTTAATGATATTAAACACGTAAGGAGGGCAAAATGTCAAGTGGCCACTACTGGAAATTTCGTAATTTGATGTGGCCACTACTAGATCAAAATAAAGGTGTGAGAAAAAATTAATAAAAAATAGAAAAAATTGTTCTTTTGATAGTTTTAGGCAATGGATATGTTAGGGAAGAGTCGGGCCATATTCTAAATGAGTCCTGAAGAAAGTCAGTACTACAGTTGGCCCACAATTGTCAAAACTAAAGAAGAAAATTCTTAACTGTGGCCACTACCGGTACCGCTACCTTAGTCACAAATGCAGCAGTAGTCATAAATATGAGCTTCAGTTTTTAAACGATACATTTCGTTGTAGATAAAAATTTTTTTTTGTAAGGTTCTACTAAAAAATTTAATATATCATTTAAACTTAGCAGCAGGTTTTCGTAATTTCGCGTAAAATTTTCGAAATTTGATCAACTTAATGTGCTGAAAAATTGTTGTCCTACGAACAATCATTCTATCGTTTAGAATGATTGATTTTTTTGGATTTTATTAAGAACGAATTTTCCATCCCAATTCTATCGACAGTTATCGCATAACACATAAAAGCGTTAATATTCATCAATCATTTCAGAACAAATTTCAATTAAGAAACTTTTTATTTTTAAAATTTTCGGAGCCAATGCAATAGCTTATTTTATTTTTTATTATTTTAATGATAATTAGATTAAAAGATGAATATTATGTGTTAAAGTTGAATATCCACATGGATGAATTTTGTTGATGACGTCGTAATACATAATAAAATTTTTGAGGTTTGATGTGTACTAACCTGAGTGCTGAGTTTTACTTCCTTTGAAAATTTCGTTGAACGATCCACAGTAAACACCTCACGTACAGAGAATTTATACCTAAAACCAAAACTATTGATGTCGTACTAACTATAAGGTCGTTTTTATAAATTGAGAAAAAAATAACTAACAAAATACAGTCGACTACGATCGAAATTAACTATTGTGAGAGATCTTTATTTTATTAACAAAAATTATAAAAATAGAAATGATTGTGTCAAAATTCTCAATACAATTTTTTCAACTTTGAATTTTTCACTCAAGATAAAATTTTGTGCCGTAGATATTTTGTCAAAAAAATTAGGTAATGTACATATTAAGTATTAGTCATTTGTGTCGGTATGGTGTCTTGAATTCTAGATGTGTAATGTGGTGATACTTCCGCGAGAGTGTATCTATTTTTACAGGAAATAGTGTTGTAAATAAGATTTTGAGAGACCTCGAACGAATGGGACACAGTAAAAATGAATGTGAAAAATAACTTTGAAGTGTACGCACCTTTGTACTATATTGCTATACATAATTGAGCGTTGTGCTTGTGTTATCGTGATGCGTTCGTCTGACAGAGACTGCCTCAACAACTACGTGGTTAAATTTTACTCGTTACTTATCGGAACTCACAGGACTCTTGAGTTATTCATGGATCAACTTCTGAAAACTAAATCGATGTGTTAGTGGAGTAAAAAAAAAACCGGGAAATTATTCCACGCTTCAGAGTTGAACGAGAAATTACACCGGCAAGTGAACATTACGTCTAAATTTAGACCAAGTATTTATACCAAGTGTTGGATTCTTGTGGCACGTACGTGTAAATGATCAGGCATGTAAATAGCTGTTATTGTATCATATTATCTACCTATTTACCTATTATATTCACCAAAGTCTTTTCTATGGAGTTGTGAAGCAGTCGCTTTTATAAAAAACATTTTTGAAACCAAATACCTAATTATGAAACCAGGAATGGATTGAAAATTTGAAGAAAAAAAAATGTCATTGTTTCTCGATGGTCGAGTTATGTGACATGCAATTTATTCCTACCATTATCTATTTACTTAAATGTCGGGAATTTTATTCATTTCGGTGTAATAATTTGTTTGGCGATCGGTTTTTGCTGTATAACACTTAATAGTTACCAATACAATAAACGTATTCTTAAAAAAAACTCGTTTTATGGTATTTATGGAACCTACCTTTTTTCTAGTCCGATGTTAATAACGAAATACTGTACAGCTTTTTCTTTTATGTGTTTATTCAAATTTAGTTTTGAATCAAGTCTCAACCCCTAGTATTTTTATGACTCCTCGATTCCTCCACCCTCTCAGTGGAGGCTAATGACAGGGGGCACACCTCCTGACCAAATGAAAGAGATACCTGATAATAGTGATATTGTTTGTATAATAGTATCGTACAGTTGTCCAACTTGTCCCCATGAATCCTCGTTGAAGAGCAAAAGAGTTTAAAATCAACTCGTCAAACAAAGCGTCAGGATGCGAGAGAGGATGGTGGAGTAGTGAGTTAGGGGAGAAGGTTAGGAGCTCGCTGTCGGGGAGCACGAGTCAGCTGTACTCCAAATGGAAGACCCATGCATGGAGAACATAGCGTTTCCTGATCCAAAGAATGAACCAATGAGAGAGCCCGAAGTTTCATGGAGCACACCTAGTAGGACGCAGGAATGCGTGCAGTTGCTGATTAGCTAATCACTAAAACACACTCTTAACCTATTATCAGTTGATTGTCCCCAACCCTTGTGACTGAGCTGTGTTAGCTGTAAATGTGCGTTGGAACGCGCATGCTATAAAACGTGAGTAAATTATCGGAGGGGCAGAGTGATTATTCGTGATGCAGGTCGCACCATACCAGTACTGACAGGACTACAGCAAACCTCAAAAGCAAGCAGAAATCGTTCCACGATTCGCAAGTTCAACCCTCAGTACTACGAAAAGGTAGGTTGGCTCTGCAGATATGGTGTAAGTAATAATCTTTTCTGCTTCTCTTGCCTTCTTTGCTGCAATTTTTATTTTTTATTTTAAGGTATTTATGCGCTTATTACTTAGTGAATTTCTTCTAAAGCTAAGATTGAGTAGTTTGTTTCACGATTTGAACCTGGGAAAGCGGACAAGATTGATCTCCTTTGTATATTGGTATTTGAAAAGTTGATTTGGCTGAGAAAAGGACATTTTCGTCTCAAGTTCCCTTCGTGGTTGTCCCTGCCTCGGTATGCACCTCCGGGGTTTCAGCCCAGAGCCGCCGCTGCCTCTCACCTAATTCGAGACACACGGCATACCTATCACAAGTGTGATATCTCGTGCGTGAACGAGTTAATGGATCCAAAGAGATTATTTGGCTGAATAAATCAAATGGAACTGCGATAGCTGGTATAATCATATTAGGTAAATAATAAAAAGCACTTCCTAAGTATTCAACAGAGCATTGCAATTTATTTCATCAAATTAACGCTGGTTCACGTTCGTTCATCGGTGACCCCTGATTTAACCCTCATGCATTCTTTAGTTATTCAGTCATTAGCCGATAACAGGACAACGTGAACAACTATTAATTATTCAACAGTCTAAGCGTTGAATTGCTTTTGGTATAAATATTTTAAAGGTTGTATCAGGTCATTCTCAGACAGAATTTTCAGACAGGAGGATGTCATAATTTTTATTCCAGAAAGTGGAGGGGATTGAAAGAATCTTCCTACCATGGAATCCAACTAAATTATAAATGGTCTGTTGGTTATGTTTGTGTTTGTAACGGTATATTAACTGTTGGTTGCTACATACTTGTATAACTCAGCAGGTCCAACAATACTGGAAAAATCCACGAATAATACACAGATACAGTACTCTTGCGCAGAGACAATCCTTGCAGTTCTTAGGCAGCTCAAGGAAACGTGCGAAACTCTCTGCTATCGCTCATGTGCTAATACCTTTCAAAACTTGTGGACGACACCGGTTCTCCTCCCTTAAGTAGCGCTTCTCTTTCTGAAGATGAAAAACATTTTTCTCCAAAATTGAAATTTTCAAGATTCTTGCTGCAAGCCTAATTTTCATAGTTTTCATCTATTTTGATGATACTTTCAGTAACCTGAGAGTTAGAATGAAGATGGCCTCCTATGAAATACATTGCTCAAAAATCCATATTTCATTCCGCGCATGCTCAAACATAGAATCCACCAAGCAAAATTTTCTCACGTTCTAGAGATCCGATCCCGATCAATCTGCGAGGATAGTTGAGGAATATCAGTTTAATAACGGCATATTAATTGCATACAATTCTTTGTTACTATTGCTGTAGAGTTTTTTCCGTGGTTTTATTTATTTCAACTGATTGTAAGATACATCATCTAGCAATATTTTATCTCGTAAGTGGACACGGTTGGGTGGGACTTCACCTAACCCCTAGAATAGAGCTGTAACACAGACACCGCAACTAGCTTGCACTATAACTTGCACAATCTAGTCCAGTGGCTTGTTTCGCTTGAGGCGTCGAAGTTCTCCTTCGTTGTCCAAAACGTTGAGCATCTCCGGGTTTTCGTGATGGTGGAGACGTTTTGCGTGCTTCTGAGCATATTTTATGATGATTTCGTTGACTGTTTCCACCCTCAGGTCTCGATGAAGATCATCATTTCGCATAAACCGGGGAGCACCAACCATACTTCTCAGGATTTTTTTCTGGGAAGTTTGTATTTTCTTTAAGTTAGACTTTTCGGCACAGCCCCAGAGTTGAATCCCATAGGTCCAAATAGGGCGTGAAATCTGCTTGTAGATGAGCAGTTTATTGTGAAGTGATAGACGGGAATCCGCTCTCAACAGCCAATACATTTTCCTGAATTTAGGTTTTAGTTCTTCCTTTTTTTTCTCGATGTGTCGATTCCACAGTAATTTTGAATCGAGAGTCATACCCAGATATTTCACTTTGCCAGAGCAGGGGACTACAGGGAAATTTTTGAAGTCGTTGCAACAATTTCATTTTCCGAACAAATTATTTAAAACGATTTGTGAATCAGAACCTGTGCTAATGCTCGAAACCAGATACTCTTTGCAATATGCTGGTTTGGTTTACGCTGAATGTTTTTCACCTATCAAATCGCCTTGAAACGTAAACCAACAAGTTTGAGGGGTAAGACATTTTTTCTCTCTGTTGATTAGACTTGGTTTATTGTTGTTAATAATGAAGCAAAATAAATACGTATATCTGTTCAAACATAATATACCTGCGGTTGGGTATACACCTACAGACAATATCTACCCTGTTAGTTGAACAAATTTGTTTCCCAGAAAGGGGATGCAATAAAGTGAAGAGATTAAAGGGATTTTTACCGAAATGACACGTTCTGACAGTTGGAGTCAACCAATTTCAATTTCTGAACCCGAAAGGTTGATCTGCTTGTATCTAGAAGTTGACTCCCTCAAAACTCTCCCTTAATGTTCCATCCATCCTCTTGCCTGCCATAAGTTGCCAGTTAAGTTATTTACGCAACTCATTTATTAAGATGACTCTTACAAGAACATGATTTCTGATTCGTTTATTATTCTTCAACATTTCTCGTGGTGACAAGCGTCTAAATGTGGAAGATGAAATAATCCACACAGTGACGGAAGTTTTATCTGAAGAGGAAAGACACATTGTTGTGCAAAGCTCTGGGGTGAAGATACTCAGAACCGCGAAGCCGTAGGAAGCTAAATCAAAGTTGCTGCTGTCTGAGAAGGCTCAAAGTAATGTTCTAAGGGGCTATGAACCACCAGGTCTCCACATTAGAAGATTACAGAAATGACTCCACATTTGATGAAACAGCTCTACATTTGATGAAGGCAAATTAGCCAAAACATAAATTTACCCTGTTTTCAATTTATTTTTTTTATCGGTGCTGTGTTACGCTAAGGCCATTTAATTCAGTTTAGTTTCTATTTAAATACTTCTGATTGATTTATTGCTAGTCGGGATTCCAAACAAATATGATTTCAACTACTCGTTGAATCGGTCAACCATAGCGTCATTTAAGTCAGCCACCACACAATAAGCACAGGCCCAAATATGCAACATCTAAAACTGCAAATTACATAGCGCTGAGCTTGAACCTTATCACATCTGTGTAGAACACCAGAACCGCATGGAGCTTTTCCATATTCGATAAGTTCCTATTCTTACAATCTAGCATTAAACAATTAAAATTATAATAAAATAGCATAACACGATTATAGTGTATTGCAACCGATTTACCCAGATTTGGATAGCTTTTATTTATCTACATATATCGATTGAACGCTGAACGTTCAACGATGATCATCGAACGTTCATTGTCGAACCGAAGGATTCGCGAACGACTGAAACTGACTCACTTCAAACGGGTTTGTCGCAACGACTACACATGGATGTATATATTCTTATGTTTATTGGTCTCGCGTCACCGTTTTCGTTCCTGGATACCATACCCTTTTTCGTTCCACTCCCGCTTGACACTTTTCGGCTAGTTAGTCCATTTTTTTGTGTATATTCGATTTACCCAGATTTGGATAGTTATCTACATATATCTACCTGAAATCTCCAAGATTGCATTTTTTTGTGTTCAAAAGAGTAGTAAGTAGGCACCAATCACTCATATATGTTTATTAGACTTAGTCCGTGGTTTACCATGAAATTCAACGACTCTCTCTTCCTTACATCGTAATTATATTCTAGAAGCCTTATGAAAAGCTCAATTTATATTTCAGTGCGACGGATCGATTAGGAAAGAAATAAGCCACATGGGTTCTTGTGCTTATGAGTGTGCCTAAATACCTTGGAATAGGATGTGAACCCGAGCTATTGGTTTATTATTCAATTATAAACCATTGTAATCGCTCTTAAAAAAAATTTTAACCACCCCTGAAAATTTCATGGTTTACGTTTCAAATGGTGTAGAATCCGAATCTGCAATAAAAAATTTTCCGTCCGTCCGCCGTACTCACGATTTCTCCCAAACGGCTGGAGCAAAATATCTGAAATTTTCAGGAAAAATCAATATCGGTCCGACAACGCCCCAATTCTTTAGCCAGCACTCTCACTTAACTTAAAGTGCCCTTTAAGGGTTGTCGAAGTTTTGTGAAATCCCTAAAAACCTCAAAAAAAGTCGAAGCGGCCTAAATTTGGACTCTTTTTGAGGAATCGAATGAGCCCTTCCCCAGGTTCGCAGCTCAAACCATTCCCGATATACGGCCCGATTTATGGTGCCAACATTTGGTTTTTTTGGTTTATTATTGTCTATGTTTTCATCGCAGTAACCTTGTGATGTAGTGATGTAGTAATGTGGATACTCGAGTGAACTCCTAAAAGGCTTTGTAGCCGATACACGGGTTGAAGCATTCTGATACGCATGCTCCGTCTTACGAAATTTACAATTTTCAAATAGAATATTTTTCCATTGTAATCGCTCGCTCAATTTCAGGAGGCACACAAATATGATCAACTGATCAATCCAAATAGGTATTTTGGTTGAGAACCGATTCAAGTGCTCTATGCATATCTCCTGAAATTCAATAATCGCTCTATCACCTGTGAAACTCGCACACTCCAAAGCTTAGTATAAATTCAAATCATGAACGCAAGCCAATTGAATAATAAACCCCAGTGAAAGAATTTGCGGCGTTTTTATAAGATCGCACTCCAGAGATTCACATTCTAGTTGACGTTCGTTTTTCAGGCTTTTCCAATCCCTAAAAATTAAGAACGGATGAAGGTAAACCAGTCAGAGTGGGTCATTCGGTCCATTGACACGATGATTGCCAATTACGAACGTAAGAAGAATAATGTTATTTGGAAAGTTCTGATATTCTAATTTTTTAGTATTTCAAGCACTTGATTTCACTCTTTAGGATTGTTCAAGATTGATACCGAGGTCCAAGACCATTTTCGTAACATTTCAGATTTTTAGCCACGTTTCAATAACTTTGTAGTTAAATAAAAAATAAAAATCTAATGGGTTTTTTCGATTGCAAGAGGGTTGGATTCTGCCCCTCTCGAAACGTGAACCAACCAATTTTGAGTGGTGGTTAACATTTGTTTTTCCAGAACATCATTAAAGTTCATTATTGAAAATAATAAACCGTATTTTCAAGAGTTTTTATTAATGAAAAATCTAAAATCATTAGACTCTCTCAACGTGTTGCTTCTACTTGTAAGATGATATTGCATTGTACGCGAACATACTTCAAAACATTCCATTCCAAACGATTTAATTATTTTTACAATTTAGGGATGGATTCGACGAAACTATGCATTCAATTTCACTGGCTTTTGACATCCCAAAGAGCGGAGGCGAGGCAATTGGATTTAACAAACTAATGTGTTTTTTACTTAGCTAAAATACTGGGAACCCTCGCATCGGATGTGTTTACCCGACGGTTTCCGTTAAACTAAATTCAACGAGAGTTCCCGCTCATGTTGTTATCACAGATTTACCTGGAATTCTTGTTTAGTGCTCCAAAAACGTTTCACAAAACTCGCCATTATTTATTTACCTATCAGTTGGCACGTTCTGTACTGTCTCATAAATCAACGTTACCTTACACATACCGACGGCAGCCTGAGGGAGGTTTATCGAGCAACTTTCAGGAAAACCGGTAATAGGGTGAAAGCAAAACTTGAATGCGGCGTAGGACGAGGCCTCTTCTCGAACCGGAAAACTTGTTTCTTCCCCAATGCCAATAATTCAGCTCTTTTCTTCCAAAACTGTGACGCTCTCAATCAGTGGCCCTTGTTTGTTGCGACAGCCATCTGAGCAACCTCTATCTATTTTTACATATTCAGGAACTCAAAATCTCTGATTAGAACTGTAAGGGAACTTACCCGGAAGACCCTAAAGTAGCTTGAACCCCTGTACGCATTCTACGCCTGAATACAACAAGCGCAAAGTTTCATCTGAAAAATTGGACTGGAATTTGCATAATCGGTTACAATCAATTCATGAATCTGGATCCCGCTAACCATATCTTAAAACTGCTAAGCTTGGAAATGTTTAGCTTCAGGGGTATCTCTGGACGTTGCAGCATATCGCCTTAGGCCTTGAAGGGGCTGTCCATTCGTCATATCCCTGTTACACGCTAGCAGAGCCTGATAGGAACTATTTTCAAATTATTTTACTGTTTATTTTTCTGTTCAACCCCAATTTTAATCTTGTTGTGCAACTAATGTCAGAAATTTTGTATTTTCTATCGAGAGAGGGAAATGTTGGCCGTAATCGCAAACTTTTTCAATTTCTGCTTTGCAATTAAGGCTGCCGATTTTCTGGCATCTCTTTGTATGAAGAAGCACTTTGGTCTAGTTCAGAACTCTAAAATTTGATCATGAAGTGTGGTTGAATGGAGGGGTTAATGAAGGTAAGTGGTTAAAACTTCACTGTTTTCACATTTTTTATTTCATATTATTGTTATTTTATAACTGTTTTACAAGTAACATTTTTATAGGTAACAGTATTTATATATAATTGTTAGGTCATCATCAGTAACAAACATGAACTGAAAGTACATCACAGAAAGCATATCTTATATAGGAAGAGATTGAATCCTATTGGCTCAAGGAAGTGAAAGGGGCGGGGAGGACCAACCAATGCCACTCAAGGCTTACAAAGGAAAGGGGTACGAACAGTATCATTATGGAGAGGCGGAGCCAAACTTATTGCAAGAAAGAACCCAATACTGGTGAAATATTTTGAGGAATGATATCATTTAAACATTTTCCTGACCTATCACTCTTAACAATTTCGAATTTTTCTAGCACATCCAACATTCCTCCCAAAAGTGAGGAAATTCTACATATTGCCTGTTTGTCAGATCAAAACTGAAACTATGATTGGATTCATTCAGATGACTTGCAAAGGCAGAATCACCTTTGTTGTCCCTGAAATCCTTTTCATGCTCTTTTCATTCGTTCCCTAAAATTCCTACCAGTTTGACCACAGTACTCAAGCCCACATGAACATTTTAGTTTATTAACCCCACTTTTATCCTGAACGTTAATTTTATCCTTAACCGTACCCAAAGAAGATTTGAGATTATTTTTATTCTTAAACCCAACGTTGAAACCCCTGGACGTCAGAATTTTACCGAATTTATCCGAAATTTTCCCATAATAAGGTACACTAATCCACTTTTTCTCTTGAGTATTGAGTTGTAATCCTCGTCATCCGTGCATCACTTAGCAATACGTTCTAGTTTAGCAGGAATCCTATCCAAGAAAATACATAAATGAGCGGAAGTTATGAATTTCTACCCTAGCATCAACCGCCTTGAAAACATTTATTTGAGGAACTGGCAATATTTTTAGCTTTGTCGTCCACGACATAGTGTTATTCGTATCAAACGTTTCAGTGACGCTAGAATAGCATAAAAGAGGCCCGATCATGATAAGCCGTATCGTCAGTCATACGTGTCAAGGAAGAAGTGATTGACGGCTCCCCTAATGTGACAGCAGTATGTTAACATCAAGTTGCGAGGGACAAAGGACCAAGATCGTCGGGAAGCCAGATATGAAACAGCGCAGCCACTTTCATGATTACCCAATGAAATATGTGAGTAACTCAACCTGGGTGGGCGTAGGGAGGGATGTTGCTCTTGACGGATGTGACGTCCCGAGGCCTCCTTTTCTAGCTATTACTGCCGGGTTGAATCAACCTACCTTCGTCTATCTTGCCTGTATGGAGACGAGTGGGGGGACCTCGCCCTAACAACTGTATGCAAATATAAATGAGGTACCGCGCTTCCAAACTCCCCTCTCTCGAAACCCTTTCAGGCCGACATTCCTGAATAGGTACTCCACACTACCATCTCTGTTTAACATGATTTAGCTGAAATGCCGAGAGAAAACAAGCCTTGTTAGCTTTCAGGGGAGTGGAATAACGAAATGCCTGTGAGTTGAGAACAAGGATCCTCGAGATACTTTACTTGAATACACATGCACACCTTCTCTCACCTTGGCACATATTCGATGAATGTAGAAAGTCCATGAATACACGATGTATAAATACTTAAGATGTTTATGCAGAGACAAAATGATGCTGTTTCTTCGTGACAAAATTTGATTGGCTCTTATCCAAAACGCCGCAAGTCATTACTCAATGCTTTATTATTTCTGTATTATTTATTATTAGATAGCTCTTGCTCGTCAATGTCTACTAGACGTAGTACACGGTACATAAAATCATAATCTAAGATAATAGAACTAAAAAATAACATAACAAAATCTAAATCATCGCCTCCAAAGCTTGTTATTGCATCCAATATGCCTTAAAAAGAACTCCATTTACATTTTAGCACTATTGACAGATTAGGAAAGAAATTATCAGCATGGGTCACTGATCATTGAAGTACTAAAGGAGCTATATTCAACATTTCGTCACCGTCGGTCTAATATAAAAGATTTCAATTAAATATGAACATTTTTGAAATTCTATTTCGGAATCTATTTTTGAATCACATTTTTGCCGTTATCAGGCGATTGGGTTTCATAAATACAACTCCGAAAACACTAACACTATTGAACTTCCAAGAGCCTGTAGGCACCCCTTAACCCCTCAATCACCCCCTCCCTCTCCTAGGGGTTGAAATTTGAGTTCTCACGCCAAGTCGAGTGGGGTTAGGATTTCTATGTTTTTGGGATTCCTGAGATCGAATTTGAACTTCCAAGAGTCCGTAGACAAATCTTCTTCTTAATCACCCCCTCCATTAGGGAGGTGGTGATTGAGGGGTTAATTGGTACCTACAGGCGGGTGATTGGCGGGAGGGGGTGATTAAGTGAAGAAGGTGTCTACGGACTCTGGGTAATTCAAATTCGATCTCAGGAACCCCAAAAACATAGAAATCCAGTCCCCACTCGACTTGGCATGAGAACTCAAATTTCAACCCCTAGGAAGGGGGTGGCGGGGGTGATTGAGGGGGAGGTAGTTTCCCCAAGTACTCTTCTTGAAGTTGAAAAACAAAAGTGACAATTCACTTTAAAAAGTTCATCCCAATCTCATGACTAAAAAAGAAGGTACTGACACCAATTTAAGGGTAGTTTTTCGGCCAAGGCTCAAAATGTTGGGGGTCAAGGGATTTTTTGGACCTTGGATTCTAATTCGTCATTGAATGTTTTAGCTGCAGTTTGATAATGTTATCAACATGTACAAACTATGGATCAGGTCTCAATCGATCAACCCCCGTCCCCCTCAGGTCTCTCTGTTCACCTGCCTTACCGAAGTGACACCAGAACCGAATCGGAATAGGTTTACTTTCCAGATGCCCCGAAGAGTTGTGGAAGATATTTAATCCACTTGAGGTTCTTTTTATGGAACTCTATCAACCAATGAGCTAAGACGCCTTTTAAAAACATAACCGTCTAGATGCTGAACGTATACCAGAATAATACCAGTTGCAGTAATAGAAGCAAAAGTATTCTTACAATACAGAATTAGCTTTAGTATTGAAATGAATTGCAAGAATTTGTGAGTACCAGCAATGAGTTCAAGACACCTGTTGATTGCAGTTACGAAAGTGTATTTTTCGTCGTTTAGTATTTTCTGCCCAAGCCCGTTCATCCGGCAATTTTCCAAGTCACGGAACATTGATGTTGAAGCGAAAAGATAATCGGATTCAAAATTAATGACAATATTTTGCTTGATCCTTTTATAGTGATTCCACTGAATCCCGATCCTCTTAAATCCAGCAACCTTGCTTTTCCGTCACTCGATCATCTACACTTCAAATGACGTAATCTTGAATCGGCAAAATCCGCTTTCACACCCAATCGCAAATAGTTGAAAGCTCAAAGAAAACGGATAAAATATTTCAACGGTAAACAGGATTCCTCGAAAATTGTGGACTAGGCCTGAAATTTGTGTTATTGGATGGCCAAAACGATTTACTCTAAATGGTTTATTGTGTTTACTTACCTCTTAGCTGGCCTGTAGTTGCATCAAGTAAACTCCAGCTCCAAACTGCACAACCAAACACATCCAGTTCAATGTGCGATTGAGCAATATGTATTTGAATCTATCGTGATTCATGTTTTTATTGCGTGTTGTGAAAAGAAGTCCTATTAGTGGTAGGTAGTCATACTTAGTTTGGAAAATTTGGTTAAGTACTTCAAAATTGTATTCTTGGCGTTTAAAAACTCCTCATTGCGATTGGTAAATCGCTATAATTTGTACGGTTAGGCAGGCGGTAAATTTTAATTTGGTTGCGTAGTAATACCTTTCAAAATATATGGCTTCTTTTATATTGCTTCCGAGTCTACCAAGGTAGCGGAAGCATTGTTTTCACTTTCGGAATGTGAAAATTTTTTATCTCCAAAATCAAAAATTCCACTTGCATTTTGCGTTTTAGACCTTTCTGAACAATTTTGGTTCCGTGTCTGTCTGTCAGCAAATCCTTATTATGGGCAAAACTACACGAAGTTTTAGTCCGATTTTGATGAAATTTTCAGGGATTGTGCGGGTTGG
The DNA here is from genome assembly GCA_031894815.1 of Creontiades dilutus. NCBI lineage: Eukaryota > Metazoa > Arthropoda > Insecta > Hemiptera > Miridae > Creontiades > Creontiades dilutus. The sequence goes on from JAVIWC010000637.1 coordinate 802,291, forward strand.
GGTGTAGATGGTCCCGTATAGGTTTCATGACCCCCGGATCAATAGTAGTCTCTGTGCATTATAATTATTTATCACTTCAGTCATCTATCCATTCAGCGTCAATGTCAATTTTTATTATCCTTGTTACGCGCATAACTCCGGGAGTTCTTGACCAATTTCGATGAAATTTTCTGGGATTGTTCGGTTTGATGTGTAGATGGTCCCCTATGAGTTTCATGACCCCCGGGTCAATAGTAGCCTCTGCGCATAATAATTATTTATCAGTTCAGTCATCTATCCATTCAGCGTCAATGTCAATTTTTATTATTAGGTATATTTTATAGTTTGTTCAATAGTTGAACATGCCTACCTTTATTTTCTCAAGTTATGCTCCTGCATAACAATAAATTCACCCTAATTCAATATTTACTTCGCCTAATTGAACGAAGTTCTTTAGTCAATAATAATTTTCAATGATCTATACTGTTCTTTTATGTTCTTTTATATCTTTTAGTTTATTTCAATAGATTCAAAGAATAAGAACTATAAATCATACAGTTTTGTTAATCTTGCATGTAGTAATTTTTGAAAATATATTGAATGGATTGCAAGATTGAATGTGCTGAAATTAAGAGTATCTGTATGATGGTGATAGCTCCATAATATGGAATACATATTATGTATTCTAGATGTATTTCGACTTCGGGGTGAATAACTCCCACGAGGAAATTAGGCCTATCCACTTCCTGTCATCATTTTACAAACCCCCCAACCCGTCAGTCCGCCTTGCTTTTCTCGAGATTACCTATAAAAACATGCTGAAGAAAAAACCAAGAACGCAATCACGATAGGCGTCGCGCCGCATGTCTGTGAATATTCAGGAAATACAATTATTCATCAGATGAGCTCCCAGATTTTCATCAATGGCGCCGATAAAATATTTCCTCTAGAAACGAGAAAGTGTAGTTAGCGTGCCGGGCGTTTCGAATTTTCCCATCTGCTCTTCCCCCTCATGTTCCTGGCGTTATCGGAGTCTTCCGCGGCGTTGAGTTTGTCGGAAGAAAAGAATGAGAGGGCCCGCGATGATGAATGAAGGTGACCTTGGGCTTGAAGCGTTATCAAGACGATCGGTGGGCACCTGATGAGTTATAGCTCCCATTCGAAAGATTTGAGGAAGTCACACGGTTTGATACATGTTGTCTAAAAGAGGTTAAAAGACCGTATCCTGGCTTGAAGTATAGAGCGATGTTTAATCTGATCCAGCTTCTTGATGGGGTTTTACCTTGCACGCCAAAACCCAGACACACTGCTTTTTCTTTACCTTACTTGACCAGTGGAGTCGTGGATAAAACTGCTGCAATCTGCCTTAACGAAGAAGAAAAAACGTTAACTCATTTTTCGTTGCTGAGTCTGTCTAATGCATCATAGTATATTTGAGTGAAGGAAAGTAAGAATATATGGTGCAATTACGTACGTTTATGTATCAAATGAGTATGAGAAGGATATTTGGCCTGCAGATATCCGGACTAATAGAACTGGACCGTACAGCCAAAAAACAATGATTGACAAACCTTATGATGGACATATACAGTTCCTTTCCCATTTCTTGCAACTGCGAAGCCAAAGCATAATCCTGATGCTTTTTGGTTGAATTCATCTTTAGCATACCTACCTCCTAGTTCCAACCTGCATTGATAGCTGAAATAAGCCGAACTATAGGGGCGTAGGCAGCAACAGAAAGACAATAATTGAAATAAGAATCACCAAATAACCCAACAGTCATTTTTGGGTGTAGCACGCCGCACAATGGGCAAAATCACCAATTTAGGTGGACAGAAGTCAAGTCAAAAGTTCGGAATTTCTGAGTGCTTTACCTTTTTATCATTAGTTGGTGAGACTCTTCGTAATAGTATTTCCCACCATGCCAAATGGTTAAGGAGTGAATCAGTCATGTTTACACAAGTGATAACCGGCAGTGGGATTATCTTTATTCGATGGTCATTCTTCATGTTCAAGGTGTGTGTAGCGCGAAGTTTTATTTGATTTTATTCAACAATGGACATTGCTGAGATAGGTACGACATTAAATTTCTACATTCGTTATTGAATATACATTGCATTTAACCTGTAGCTTTAACTTAGCAATTTTGTAAATGTATGTCCCTATTCAATAACGAAAAACTATATTAACCCCAGTTACCCCAAGGATTTCTTTGCAGGATTTGTTTCATCAATCCTCCAAGTTTTTAAATGTTGCAGAGAATTTTGGCGATTTTGTGCGTTTTGGAATACACATTTTTTTTAGTCAAATTTTAGCAAATAATTTGATTTTAGACCACTGTGTGCTCGTCAATCGTGTTTCGAAAAATGCATTCGTTTTGGTTTATTATTCAATAATAAACCATTGTAATCGCTCTTGAAAAAAAAAATTCCCCCCCCCCCTGAAAATATCATGGTTTACGTTTCGAAGGGTGTAGAATCAAAATCTGCAATCAGAGTTTTTCCGTCCGTCCGCCGTACGCACGATTTCTCTCGAGTGCGTGTTTCACAGGTAGTAGAGCGATTATTGAATATCAGGAGGCACACAAAGATGATCAACTGATCAATCCAAATAGGTATTTTGGTTGAGAACGGGTTTAAGTGCTCTACGCATATCTCCTGAAATTCAATAATCGCTCTATCACCTGTGAAACACGCACACTCCAAAGCTAAGTAGAAATTCAAATCATGAATCATTGAATGATAAACCCCAGTGAAAGAATTCACAGCGTTTTTCTATACGATTTTTCCCGTATTCTGAGACTTCAATCGTTAAATGTAGGAAAGTTTTAAATTTTAGCAAATCAATTTGATTTTAGACCACTGTGTGCTTGCTAATCGAGTCAAAAAATTAAATAATTTTTGCCGTAATCTGTAAACCAAAAGGTTGAATATGGACATGTTTCAGAATTTTGTCCACCTAAATCGGTGATATTTTTCACTGTGCGCCAGTTGAAATGTTCAGGTGCCACCGAGTGGTCATTGACCTGCCCAAATATTCCGAGTCATTTTCCTTTGCTCCGGTTACCGAAACTTGCATTCAGACCTGTTTTACTATATCATATTTTACTATATCATGAATCAGCGTTAAATACGCAAACTCGTCTACCAGAACTGGTCTGTACTATTTAAAACAATGATTCCGCTACCTTGATGTGACTTCACTTACTGCGTGTCTTCCGCGTAATGACTTCCTTCTATGGTGAAACGGGTTGTTCTTACAGCAAGACGGCAGAAGATGCAAGTGTCCACAATGTTGAAACTATTTTTAAAAAATAATAAAACGAAAATAATAGCAAATTTCCTAAGAGGATAAATAACAGGATTTCGTCTATAGCTATGCTTATCTTCCTTCTTGCAAGTATATACAACAAAATGCGGGAGTCCCATGGACATGAATCACGCCGTTAACTGTATGAAGGGAGGCCTGATCAAACAGGGACATGACCTCGTTCGAGATGAATGCGCAAAAATAGCGAGTAAAACTCACAGAACCAGTTTTACATGACAGTGCTGATGGCAGCTCCGGCTTGGTAGTGGACATGAAGGTCCATGGCGTGTAGGACCGTGAGAGACCTGCGTTTTTCGATACCAGCGTTATAAACGCTGACGCAGTCTCTTTCTCCTCCATGTATTGGCCTACCATCTCCCGGCATGCAGCCCAAGCCAAACACGCAAAATACGATAGAGTCGCTGAAGACCTGGGAGGGTCTTTCACGCCACTCGTCGTTTCATGCGATGGCGCGTTGCATAAAGAATACGAAGCCTTCCTCAAGAACGTTTCCTTACGCCTCACAAGTGGTCGAAATCCTACTCCCAGATGATGATTTGGGCACGAGTGAAAACTCAATTCTCGGTTCATCGAGCAGTTTCCATGAGGCTAAGGGGCCCAAGGAAACACGTACGAGGACTAGGACTGGAGGACGGAGCAGCAATTTGGCTACCGGACGAATAAAATGGCACACACACAGAACAACAACTGAAGGCTTAATGCTGTCTTGGCTGCATGGCAGCGGTATAGGCAAACTCACTACTTGGAAGTGAAAATGCATCCATCTTCCATCGATCATTACATCAAGATCTGATCTTGTCGTTGCACCTTTACGAGTTCAAAAATCCAACCAAACTTCAAAATGACGGACGATTGATCCCATGGTCTGCTGTGGTAACTGTTATCCGAATGTTTGAAATATAATTCAAACAAATGCCCCTTTTCAACGCCCATTAGGATTGTGTAGACGAAAAATTTCGATCTAATTAATAAAAAGGTCTTTTAGATTTAGCAGGAAACAATCGAATCACCTGAAACACAAAAATATTCTGTAGAAACAAATCAAATACAGTGAAGTTCATTAATCTCATGAATGTCCCGGAGACATCTGAAGTAATTCATCAGGATTAAAATGCTTTTAAATTAAAATTATTTTGAAGGACTTCAAAAAGTCAATTGCTAAACTAATTACGAAGATCCTCCCTTTGCCCTTCTTTTTTTTAAACAGAGAAAGGAAGTTTGAATTAATATTCGCTCCATCTTCCAGCCGTCTTATCATCTCTTTTTTTAGTCGATCCGGACAAGCACCTGGGGTGGTTATGGAGTGGACAGACACAATAGAGATTGATTGGTACAGATTTAGTGCGTTAATGTGAAGCAACGTTTAATAATCCAGTCGGTTACAAATAAAACGATTCTGAGATGTTGACAAGTCACTTTGAAAGTTTTAGGACGAGCCTCCTGTAAAGGGATTGTTCTCGGGTTTGATTTAGGGTTTGAAGACTACAGAACTTGACTAGGAAAATAACGAGCCATGTATTTGTCGTACAAAGCCTATTCAGCACACTCCATACCCGGATTTGCCAATCTCTTCTACGATTTCTCACTTTGCTCTTTGTTCTTTCGGCAGAAAAATGTCCACTAAGATCGGTTTTCAGGTGCTTCCTAACGTAGATGGGATGTAGTCCCCGCGCCTAGCCGTGAAACAATCCCCTTGGACCCCTTAACACTTTTTGGTTGGAGCATTTGCCTAAAATTCAAGAAACATGGAACATGCGTCAACTAGTGTCCACCCTTCTTGGCTGTATTTGTACAGTCCCCGTCACACTCTTGAGAAATTGTGTACCGCCCACCCATCTTGGCGGTCCGTGTGACAATTTTCGGGTATTTAGTCCATACTAATATTAGAAAAATTTTGTATCAACTAATAACGTCTGTACTTTCTGTGCCACTAAAGTGCAAAAATAATTGGTTGTCTGACAAAAAAAAAACATCCAGGACGCAATCCAGTAATTTTTTGAGATAAATTGGACATCATCACAAGGAGGTGGTGGAATGGACTAATACCCCCTTCCAAGGGCTGAGACGATATGCCTGCAACGCGCAAAGGATACACTAGAAGCTAAATAGCCTTAGAAGGAGGAGGGCTGAATAGGTAGGGGAGGCTCTTAATAGGCAGGGGAGCGGGAAAATGGCAATTTTTAAGGGAAATAAGTAAAAAATATTACTCTTTTTCCCTATTTTAACATCAGTCTGCTACCATATAACAAGGTGATGCTGCAATCGGCTGGTTGGCTCTATCCAGGGATGAGGCAGTATTCTTGCAACACCCAGAGGGTACACTTGAAGCTAAAAAACTAAATCAAAAGGATCTCAATGCGGTGCGAACTCGTTCTACTTTTTTTTCATAATCTGTTAGCCATATGGTTCAACTGAAGCGTTAAAATGAAAATTTAGATTCGATAGAAAATGCCAATTGTGGAGTAATCTCTTTCTATCTATCTAATCTATATTTTCATGCCGCACTTTAATTTCCTCGTTAAAATTGAGTTATTACATTCCAGGAACTAAACAACAAAAACAGGAAAAGCAATGTATAGGTAATACGATACCATGATGATAGTTTGTTGAAGTGGGCCGAGGTATCGCTGAGACCCGACAAGAATTACCTATTGCTGGGCTCTCCAATCGCTCGGTTGACGAAGTCCCAACAGTTATAACTAGGTATTTTTAAAGCCTGACCATACTATAAATCCGTGCAGAAACAGTAACCTTTGTGTTTGTTCTTTGATTTTCGCATTCTCTAAAAATACATTTTACAACGAAATTAATTGAATTTGTTTTACGTCGAAGGCTTGAAGACGGAATTGCGAGTGCTTCCAATTAAGCGTTACAGGGTAGCAGCGGTTAGTTGGCTGTTGGCTGTTTAGCTTGTCGGTTCAACCTCAAATGCCACCAGATTCACCGCTCCAACTGTCGAATCCCGGCGGAGAACCACGAATCGATTTTCTCGTTTCATCCTTTTGTGATAAAAGCCCCGTGGAGTATCTTCGAGAGAGCATTGTCGAACGTGGGAATTGATTTAGACGACGGTGGCGGGGAGTTTCGTGGTAAAGTGCCTTGAAGCTTTGCGGAGCAATGGGACACAATGTGTCTTTTGAAACCGAGGAGAAAATGGAAGAGTCTAGGAAACGTAGGGTATGTTGGGAAAGAACTGTTTGTTGGATATAGTCGCAGAAGTTGAGAGTGAGTGGTACGATTTTTGGCTTTTACAAAACTGAGCTGGTCTCGGAAGATCTACTACAGAATCTTGGGATGATTCCGTCTTGATGGAATCAAGATCTTTGTTTGAGACGTACAGCCCCAGGTCTGAGCTTTATTTGTACAAACTGGCTTAAAGAATAGATTGTAAAGAGTAAGCTTTTTCTCGATCGAGAACTTTGACTGTCTCCCCATTAGCCAACGCATTGTTCTGCATTTGAGGAGTCCTCTTTTTTGTTCTTAACTCGAGCTTTCCATCTGAGCTTGGCGCTGATCGGCATGCCAAGGTGTTCGGCTTCGTCAGCGTTGGGGATCCCTTAGCGCTTGATATGAATGGGAATGTAGCCGATTCGTTTGTTAGTGAAAGAAACATGTATCGGCATGGTTTCATTTATTTGTATCCTCCATTTGGCGGTCTACTTTTGTATGCAGGATAATGACCAATTCAATTTCGTAATGGACTCAGTTTTTCTTTTGCTGACAGATACAAGCTAAGGTAGTCTTTTTGGTCATTTCGATTTCTGGGTATCACTAGTTTATAGAACGTACTTGAGCGGACCAAGTACGGACACTAATTTGTGGCACAAGAGCGTTGATCAGTTTTGGCTCTGAGAAGGCATTTTCTTACTTTATCCTGAAATAGCAGTTGGTTAGGTAAGACTGAAGTAGGTCAGCACTCTTCATTGACAGATTTTTGCGCAGCTTGAGAATGATTTCCTCATGCGAAACCTTGTTTCCTTTTTCCGCTTGAAAACGGAAAAAACTGTTGGTGACGGTACTTGTATGATTAGAGTCATCTTATTGTATGCTATCCACTCTAGGAATATCATTTTTTGCCAATTCGGGTCTTTTCGCACTATTATGAAACTTTCGAAATCTATAACGTGTCTCGTTGAAAGAAGTGGTTCATTTATGTCTTCTTGTCGCAGATATTTAGTTTCTAATGAAAGACCAGTTCCTCCCTTGCAATTTCAAGAGAGTCAGAACCACGATGGTCTCCGAATAGGTTAGTGATGCCGAATATCATACTCCGTTGAACCCCCACCAACTTTCCTTTCTGCATTACCTCCTTGAAATAGGATGGAAACGAGCGTACATGATAGCTAGTACATAGATGTTCTCATATTATAATGGAAATCAGTGACGGAGAGTGTAGGGATCGCGGTACAAGAGCTTAGTATAGGTATTCATCGTTTTGCATATAGATGAACAAGAGCGTCTCCATGTTCGATCCTCTCAAATTATGATTCTGCGGGAGATATTGTCTCCAGATCAGTATGGCTCCATTTCTACATTGACTAACATCAAAGCTCCTTATCAAAAGTGGATTAAAATGTAGGTCACTTGAACCAGAAGTTCCCTGGACGTGGCAACATAATTTACTATATCGATGATCAATAATTTACATAAATGATGCCTGCAGAATGACTTCCAGTTACAAATGAAGTCGGGCCGTTTAGTGGAAGTTAGTTATTGCATAACTTTATATATTTCAACATTCGGGCTTCCCTATTACTTCGTCATTTTCGAAGTTGGAGTAGTAGTAACAACGTTAAAGGCTTCTGTTTTCAAGAACTACTCTTTTGGGTCCTTATTACTTTTAGTTTCCGACAAACACAAGTGTGTGTTCATGGACGGACATGAATATGTGCAATGTATACCACTGTCTAATAAACACCCGCTATGGCTATTTTTTATGTGTTTTGTTATTACCACCTTGTTATATGGCTTTAGTCCCTCGCCTCATCACAACTAAACCTTGGAAAGATTTGTATTTGTGGGGAAATCGATTTTTTTTTTTTCAAAATCGAAATTTTCAGTTGGTTTTGTGTCAAAACTTTCTGGATGATTCTCTAATTATACAAACAGTCTGTGGTCATTCCTTATTTCCGCCAAAACTGTCTTGTTTAAAAAACTCAGTTTTGTTTCTATGTAGGCGTATGTATAGATCTATGTATGCCCTCCTGCGGCAAGCGGTGTCTGAGCTAAAAGGAGTGGCACCAATAACATCGCGCGGAGTGTGGTGCGGGAAAAGCGCCACGGGGTTACTTGAGCTTCTCATTTCACTGGGTATCACCACCCGTCTCATCTAGGGTTAAACTGGTGGTCATTTTATAGGGACACTTCCTTTCATCCCTCCCTTCTTCCTCCTCTATTTCCATAACCCCAAGGGTCGGCGTTGGGTAAACCTGGGTGCCCCCCCCCCCCCCCCACTTTTATTTTGTTTAGTTTTTTTCCGTTTTTATTATTGGTGTGCCCCCTCCGCCTTTGAGGGGAGTTTCGAATAAAAACATATAATCATGTACCTATCCAATGGACGGTTGAACTGCCTGACGATTTTAAAGGAAACGGTCATGAAATGACATAAAATTATCAGCAAATTCTGGTGCACCATATAGGCTAGTTCAGAACCAGGGAAATATCCTTGTACATCATAGATGGTGTTATCCTTCTCAACCAATTTGTTTGGTTCCCGAACTTTCGTTATTACGGTTGCGAACAGGTAGTTTATTAGCGGCGGTAAATCGTGAAACTGGAGAAGCCTTGGGCATGAATTCTAAATTTAGTGGGGAGCAAGGGTTTTCCGCTAGTTTTATATAAATTTTACAGTCGGATATTTATGATTTATGTTGGATATTTGACCTTATTCCCTTGAAGTTTAGCGAGTTGTAATCTACCAGTTTCATAAACTACGGCTCAACAAGAAGGCGGACACGTTCAAATTAATGCTTGTTATCTATTAATTTTTAACCTCCCCCTCCCCTTTCCGTTCCTTGTCACTGCTAAGTTTGATCTTAAACCTGCGGGAACATCACCTCATCCCTCGGAAGACGCAATAAGCTCCTTATAATCCCCACATTATTACATAGGTACCACAAATCTTTAAATCCGAAATTTTATCGGATCGGATACATCTATAAATTTTACAGGGTAGTTGAACGAGCGTGCCAAAAATACTGTTTGTGAACTTGATATCGATGGAATCGGCAAAACGTTGTTAAGAGTCAAGCAGTCTTGATAGAACCTTAAGCCGACGCCCGAGTTATCGTTAATTCAATGATATATCTGTTCTGATATATATATATCCTTTCTGCCTTTACATCACTCCAAATTCTTTCATAACTGACAGGATGAGGAAAGGTGAACTTGAATGCTTTTTACTATTGGAATTAACTTTCCTTTATTATTTACCAAAATTATGAAAAAAATTAATTATTGATTTTGACAAATCGATATGATACGTCGATCCGAAAGGTTGCACGAGCATTAATCCACTCCTCTTGTACTCCTTTCAGCAGTTCATTGCCTTCCCAGTTTTCCATCAAAACCACCTTGTGATTCATATATTCAGTAATTAATTTGAGTTGTAGAAATTCGTCGAAAATATGAGGAAAGTGGCGTGGCACACTTAACTGGCAGACGGTTAGTACTGGTGAAGGCAACCGTCATACTAACGCCACTTATAAACAGACAGCTGAAGGTTTTAATTTTATTAATTACCTACTGTTGTATTCAATGACGTAATATAGCAAATAATTATGTTAGAGTACACAAGAGCGTAACTCAAAAGAGGAATCCTTGGGAATCGGCGATCGATCATGTCGACATCTGCACTATCAGATCGTCCATCGGCAAGTTTCATTGATCATTTTATTATATCATTTTCCATTTTTATATATTCTTATCATGATAATTCACAAACACAGTTCAGTGACTAACTCACCATTTATCAAAGAGGTGTGTCATTCTCCACGTGTCACAATCAAGGATAATTGGTTACCGACTGTTGCCATGAAAATAACATGCAAAATTATTACAGTATTCATTTATTAAATATTTTTTGCATCATATTCATAGTAATGGGGTTGGGATTTGAGCACAATAATCGCTCAAAAACCCAGTGAAACTTTCGATTTTGAAAAAAAAATCGATTTCAGTACGAACACAAATTTTGACTGTCGTAGTGAAGTGTGAAGAGACATCGAGAAAAACATTTTCCGTCACATACTCGAATAAACTAAATATACGGTGAATAAAGATATGAAATTGACAAAAATCATCAACAAGAGGGAAAAAAACACAAGTTTTGTTCGAGCTGCAATAATCCTTGAAATATCAAATCAATATCTCAGGTCAAGTACAGCGCGATAGTATCATTTGCAGCTACTGCGCATGCGCAACTGAAAACTCCTCCAAGCGTAATTTTCCTAGGTGGTAGGAGTTCCACTGCTCTCGCATTTTCCGGATATGGTAAAAACGGTCTGATACTCTTATGTCAATTTCAACATGAATGAATATTGTGATTATTTCATGAGAAATATTTTTTACACCGAGCTGATTTACATTCGTATGAAATATACTCCTCAACCATGTGGCGAACTCTGGGCTATTGCCTGGACTATCGATATATTACAACATTCATGAAACAGGTCTCATAGACTTATACAACCATACGATAAAACTTCACTGCTGCAGATACCAGGTTAACGTAGATTGTTCTTGCCCCGAGGTAGAGAGAGTCTCGTGCGCCAGGTACTTGGGGGTGATGCTAGACGAGGATTTGCGATGGGACACACAAATCTCACGATTAGCAAAACTAGTATTGTACAAGTATTGTATCCACGTATTGTACAAGCGTAGGGATGTGGTAAACTTCAAGTTTCTCCTAATTTCATACAAAACTCTAGTTCAGAGTGTTTTGAGCTTTGGTATTTTGGTATGGGTAGGTGCGTCAAAATCTGTAACCAAACCATTGAAAATTGCTCAGAAAGCATTAATGAAAGTCATGGCTTCTAAAAGCCGACGCTTTTCATCAGAAAACCTCTTTTCTCTGTGTTTTCAATTACTCAGCTATATATTAAATCCGTACTCATGTACTTTCATAAGCACCCTCGTGCGTTCGATTACGAGCTGGCCATGGCCCCGTATGCATTTCGTTCGTCTACTCAATTAGTTGTCCCTGTCCCGGTCTCTAGGTTGAAATGTAATACTCGCCACATTTATTTCAGTCTACAATTGCTACTGAGGCACTTGCCGCTAAATTTAAAAGTTCCCACGACCGCAAGTCGATCGGAATGTAAAAAAACTGTCTTTACCTTTCTAAAAAAAAGGGGGTAGGTATATGGAATCGGAAAATCTATTTTCAAGCCAGTATGTGTCCTAATTAAAGACTTTCATAAGCATAGGAGGCGCATCATGTCATTCTTTATGAATATCTAGCAACATCCATTCAAAATTATACTGATAATTGCACATAGCACGTAAGTAAAATGTAAATTAGAGACCACGTGTGTTACTTTGGAAAGACCTAGGGCTTTAAGCGACTCCCCCACTCAGCACGGAACGTAGTTCTATGAAGTGGGGAGTTCAAGTTTGTTTATTATTATTATGCACTGCGATGTAACAAAAAATTGTTTCTAGTACATTCGTCATTTGTATATATCGTGGGGTTCCAAGTAAAAGTGACCAAGTAACATTTGCAACAAGTTTCACCTATTTTCTTCTTACGAACACTGGTTGTGTGATGTCTCATCCGAGTAAGTTTCGATTTTTCTTTATCCTGTAGGTAGTTAGTTAGTGCCCGCCTATGATATCGTGCTTCAAAATTCACTTCAGATTAAATAAGAGCTGTTTTCCGGAAAACTGTATTTGATCATTTTTACCTTGCCTGGAGTTTCAAGCTTTACTCATTTGGTCAATTCAATTCTTCGAAAATCTGTCGCATAGTTACATGAAATTGAGGGATTGAATAGTTTTTTCGTTAATTTATCGTGTTGCCAAGCATCTAATAACAATGATATACCTATTTCTGTTAGAAAAGGTTATCCATTACCTATCACTGTAATTGGTCATTTTCACCTGCCCACTATCATCTTACAAATCTTAGATTAGTAAAAGTGATCAAATGGCAATTCACATTTACATGAAAGCGAGGTATATAATCCATTCGTGTTTTGTGGTTGAGTTCAAATGCCATTTGGTCACATAAAAAGCAGATCAGGTAAAATTTATTGGCAGTATTTCTTGCACATCAGTTTGAAGATAACGTTCTTAGCCAGGACACAGTAGACAACGTTCCTTAGTACCGGAATCAAAAAAAGATCTTGCAGGTCACTTTTACCCGGAACCCGACGATATGAGTACCTATTAGAAGTGGAAGACTTAAGAAAATATGTTTAGAGGTTCCCCAGAGTCGCGTTTTTGACGCCGGAACCTCCGCTTGCGATTTGAGACGAAAAGCATAGGAGGTGGTTTTAGAAAAGTAAAAAAAATCAGGATGCTTATGAAGGAAGGTAAGGGATGACAATGTACAACTGGTGGACTGAGGATACTCCAAAGTAGTTGAACAATTCAACAATCGAAAATCGAAGAGGTTTTGTAGCCATTATTTTGAGAATTGATTTCTGGGTAATGTTCAGTGGGTGAAGAATAGTTACCGCAGCACCTCCCCATACGATGACCCAATAACCAATAACGCTCTGGACAAGGGCTTTATATACGATAATTAAACTTTCCAACAGAAGATATCCACGGATATTATAGAATAAATGAGTAAGCTGGCGAGGTTTATTACTAAGCGCCGAAATGACTGTATCTACGCACCATGACATGTCATGATTGCATCATCTTTTTATTCGCGGAAAATTAGCGCGATTATACCCGCAACACTTGTCGGATTATCTTTTGAAGGCATTGACGAATGGCGAAACATGTCTTGAGTCATTTCTGTTGTAACGAGCTTATACTCTAAATCTTTGGAGGTTGTTTAAAACATTTCAAAAGATTTAAACGTCCATGTTACTAGACGAAGAAGCTGTGTGACGCACCCAACTTGTTTACCCCGTAATAGATCCCTAGGTTCTGAGAAAATCTGTTAAAATTATGATGACTGGGATCGGTTCTACCTCCAGAACGTCCCTTTGTAATAAACTGCCGGGGAAACCTCTTTTCAACATATAGATGGCGCCCCGGAGAAAATTGAACTTTTTCATACCCCTATTCCGCACTTTATATTCCGGGTCAAGGCAGGTTCCTTGTTTTTTTATTTTTTTATTGAGGCAATCTACTAGTTTGTCCGACCCTCCGCCTCATGTATGCACTATAAAAGCATGAAAAGAATACCACTACAGCGGATTCCGTTTGCAATTTGCATGATTCTCATAAGAGCGAGCGAGCTCTCTTTTCACGGTCGAGCCGCCCCCGAAAGGCGACCTCCGGGAACAACCGGGATCCGCCCGCTCTATGTTTTCATTCGATGAAAATCAAGGGGAAATGTCCAGGAAGATGAAGGGGACGGAAAAACTGGAGTAGTTGCCAAGGTGACTGCGGAGACTGGGTTCCACCTCTCTCCATTAGTTTTTATGAATAAAGAATGTCGAGTTGAGCTCAGTGAAACTTGCGCCAGTGTTTTTGGAAACGTCCGAAAGGGTTTCCATGTAACTGGAAGGTCCCTAGCGGCCAACGGGGACCGCAATTGACTTCTATTACAATAGAAACAATCACACGCGTCTTCTCATCCTCACGATGCGACTCTTTCCACGAGCCTACTTTTTCCCCCTCGGACGTTTGATGTGTCCCTCGGGGTTTCGCGATAATCCCCAGGATACTAAAGCTGAATATGAAACCAAGGCCCGGACCTAAAAGCCAAGCAGCATTTACAAAAGAATTCCTTTCTCCACATAACCATAACAAGTTTGCTACACGACCCACCACTTCGAAAAACCGACCACGATAAAAAAAAATGGTTTGTTATTAGTTCTTTCTATAGAGATTTTCTTGGAAATATCTTGTTCATTGAATAAACCAGTTCTCTTCTCTAAATGTCTCTTCTTTTGATGTATGTATATGGGAAGTTTCTGCTTTCTGTTTCTTGAAACTGCTGCTTGCTGTTTATACCACTAGCGAGAGGAATTGAAGGTGGGTTGGGCCCTGAGTGTCGCGTTAAGGAGAGCAATGCACTCAATGCGATTCATAGTAGTGTTCAGTAGGGCTCATTGAATGGGCATTCCAATCGGACACTCAACAGAATTCATTAACCAAGAATAGCGTTGAGGGTGACTCTCAACTCAACGCCCTCCTTCGTTAATGAATGCACTGCGCGATTTCCTCGATGCTGCCAGGAGATCACTTTACCTACTGTTATCTGCAGTTCTGCAGTTTGTACATAATGTTTTTGGTGTCGCTGAATCCGAATCCAGGGTCGGTTTGACCCTTTCATCTGTGATGGATATGTTTAGTGGCCCTTCCCGATTTTAGAATCCGTAGCCTTGGGAGATGAATCAGACGTTTTCAACCATCAGGGTCATTCTCTGACCATGGCGGAGCATTATTACCGCATCCACCTCAATGGAAGGGGCAACTATACCATTCCATCACCTCACATGGTAGCAGAGCGTGGTTACGACCACTGGACCTTTTAATATCAACTGTCCTGACGCCCATAATTACTCGCTTTTCTCCATTGGCTAAATGCTAATAACTAAATACCTAAATAACTAAATAAATAACTAAAACCCCTTCAATAATCATCATTTACTCAACCAGGAGATGACTTTACCCTGTTATCTGCCAGTTTGTACATAAATTTTTTTGGGGTCGCTGAATCCGAATCCAGGGTCGGTTTGACCCTTTCATCTGTGATGGATATGTTTAGTATGCCCACCCCGATTTTAGAATCCGTCGCCTTGGGAGATGAATCAGTCATTTTCAACCATCAGGGTCATTCTCTGACCATGGCGGGCATTATTATCGCATTCAACTCAATGGAAGGGGCAACTATACCATTCCATTACCTCACACACCTCAGGATCAAGGTCATTCCAAGGTCAAATCTACAAAAATAACGGTATCCATGTTCTGACAGTGTACTTTTATGTTTTTGTTTTTATGTTTGAACATGGATACCGTTTTTTTTGTGGATTAGACCTCGGAATGACCTTGAACCTGAGGTGACAGGATCACCCCGACCAAGGATTCGGATTCAGTGACCCTAAATACACTATGTACACATGGTCTGGTCGGTGGCTTTTCACTTTTGTGGGGCTGTGTTATTAACAAAACCAATGTAAATTGTTCTTTCTTTTCTATCGAAGCAATACGTGAACCACCGATATTTCGAGAAATTGACGAGATGAACTCCAGTTTTGAGTTCACAATAATACTCGTGATACTCCTTTAGAAACAACTCTTAAAATGAAGTGTTTCGGTAAGAACGGGAAGATAAAAGTTTCCAAAACAATTTTCCCGTTTTACAGGAAGTTGGATATACCGCATGTCAGGTGGAACTGTATTCCCCAGGTTTCGACGGTTATTCAGGTTTCTACGAATTGGTTCCGAGTCTACCTATAAGTAGTGAGTTCTGTGTTTCCGATTTTGGGAGAGGAACGATTGTTTCGCGAAAATCGAAATTTTCACTCGCATTATACGTTTTAGAGCTTCTGAAGAACTTTGTGACTGTGGGGGAGATGAGGATTTTATAATGAATGCTTGCTATGCGATTACAAAGGCTTATTATTGAAAATGATAAGCCATAATAAAGAGTTCGTTTATTCGATATTAAGACCAACGGAATCATTGCAGTTCAGAACGTAATTTAGAGGTTAACTATTTAATTAACAGATGTGTCTGGTCCTGCATCGCGCACTGTTATTTCGACGACAAACGTGAAAATAACAAACCAGCGTGAGTAAACTGTGATGTCCCCCACGAACGTTTTTATTTGACAGGAAAATCGGACGTACTGTTGACATCGTCCTCTGACTTTTATTGTTTTAGCTCTTCCCTCGCTGCTCATATCGACCTAAGTTCAACCATTTTTTCCGTCCACAGCCGACCGTGAAAACATCCGTCAACGTTGAGGACGGGGAGCAGCCTGCAGGAGTCGGGGAAAAAAATAAAAGACGAAAACATGGCAGAGTCCGAAGCAGCGAGGGAGAAATATGTCGACGCCGCTGGAAGAAACGGAAACAAAAAACATACAACGAAGAAAGATAAAAAATTAAAGTGTCAGTTTTATAGGGGTCGGTACGTCATGTAGTTGGATGTAGTCTTTCGTAAACCGTTAAACGGCTGAGGGGGATGTGTGCGGTCATCTCTCGGCCGCAGCGAGCAAGCCGCAGCACTTGTCTTCACCAAACCCCAGGCCGAACACGACCACATTCATACGCCATTGATTTCTCGGTATCGGCTTCACAGTTGGGTAGCTGTTGCTACCAACGTTTACGCCCCATTTGACACCACTTACGTCTATACTTACACGGTAGCTTTCTCTGGAAGGGGGAAGGGTCTTGGGGAGAGTGGTGGAGCGGGAGAGGCGGTATTTCCCTCGTACTCTTTTGCCAGTGTGTAAAGCAAAAGAAAAACCAAAGGTCGGAGCTAATCAATAGGTTCTTGAAACGATGAGGACGGTGTTAAACTCTAACCTCATTTTGTGTTCTCTTCTTTCTTGGTATTGAAGACATCCACATTGAACTATAGGACTTCGAAAATGATAGTTGGGAACAAAATAAAACGCTGTCAATTCAAAATAACGTCTGGCAAGTGGGTGTGCCACATCGCCACCTCGTATCCTAACATGACTGTATAGATCATTGAAAATTATTATTGACTAAAGAACTTCGTTCACTTAGGCGAAGTAAATATTGAATTAGGGTAAACTTATTGTTATGCAGGAGCATAACTTGATAAAATAAAGGTAGGCATGTTCAACTATTGAACAAACTATAAAATATACCTAATAATAAAAATTGACGTTGACGCTGAATGGATAGATGACTGAAGTGATAAATAATTATTATGGTCAAGAACTCCCAGAGTTATGCTTGTAACAAGGATTTCATGTTTGCGCATGCGCAGAGGCTACTATTAATCCGGGGGTCATGAAACTTATAGAGGACCATCTACACATCAAACCGAACAATCCCGGAAAATTTCATCGAAATCGGTCAAGAACTCCCGGATTTATGCGCGTAACAAGGATTTCACGTTTGCGCATGCGCAGAGGCTACTATTAATCCGGGGGTCATAAAACCTATAGGAGACCATCTACACCCAAACCCGCACAATCCCTGAAAATTTCATCAAAATCGGACTATAACTTCGTGGAGTTTGCCCGTAACAAGGATTTCACGTTTGCGCATGCACAGAGGCTACTATTGATCCGGGGCTCATGAAACCTATAGGAGACCATCTACACCCCAACCCGCACAATCCCTGAAAATTTCATCAAAATCGGACTGTAACTTCGTGTAGTTTTGCCCGTAACAAGGATTTGCTGACTGACAGACACACAGACAGACAGACACGGAACCAAAATAGTTCAGAAAGGTCTAAAACGCAAAATGCGAGTGGAATTTTTGATTTTGGAGACAAAAAAAATTTTCACATTCCGAAAGTAAAACAATGCTTCCGCTAACTTGGTAGACTCGGAAGCAAAAGATGGTGTTACCACGATTGAATAGTTCCTGATTCATCGAATATGAGGTTTGGGGAAGTTACTTTCACTTTCGGAAATTGAAATTATTTACTATGGCTGAATTTGTACGGATGTGAAACCTATCCTCACCGATTTTGAGTGCAAAATTACTAGGAAGTGACAGTCCTTGCCCATGATAGTAAAAACCTCGAAAAACCACTTTTTGGCACAGTTTTGGGACAGTTTTTGAACTACAAAATTTATGCCTGAGAGGCAATCGGATGAGACCTACTAGATCTCTAGTGAAGTCCAAGTGCGTATGCATTTTTTACATCCATTCTAAGACTTTTTGTGGCCTAAACGGAGGACGGACATTGCAGATTGGGGGTCGACACACATTAAAACGTAAACTCTGTCAATTATAACATGGGTTCATTATATATTTTTTTAATAGTGCGTGATCGTTCGTGCCATTTTGAGGCTTGTGGGGTTTCGTTTAGGAGATTTTAAACATCTAATTCTAAGGACTTAAAGATTCCATACGGGACTGGGTTCGGGAATGGGATTAAGCCATCTTCAAAATGAGAGTAAACAAGAAACATTTTTCTTGAATTTTCATATTTGTTTTCAAGGATCTCAAATTTCATATTTGCGCACTCCGCGCAACTGCGCAACAATGCGCAATTGACATTAACTTTCTTATTTCAAATAAGAACCCACATTTTTCATTAGAGATTCGGATTCTACTCAATATTTCATGGAAATTTGACCCCTCAACCAATTTTTTTGATTGCACGTAACCGGTTCAGCGAGCACGCAAAGTTGCTCCAAAATTGTCAAGTAGTGGATGATGATGAACTCTAAAGTGTGATACATGAATTTTTATTGTTTTCTATCGCAGATTCACGTGATGCTATCCATTTTCTTGATTCGACTCAGTTTTTGCGGGATAATGACCGAAATTTTTTATTTCGCGTGAAAAATCATCATTTACGCCGACTTTTGAATTTCAGATTAAGGTTATCTTTCTCTTGATCACTGAAAAAGGTTTGAATATCCTTTTTTCACATTTTTCAACCAGATATCGAACATTAATCCGCTAACAATCTGAAAATAGGCGGCTAAAATACAAAAACGGACGCAAAATAAACAAATTTTGATAATAATTCCGCAAATATTGAGTCAAATCAAAAAAACAGATAGCATCTCGTGAATCAGCGTTGGAAAACAATGAAAATTCATGAGCCACACTTTAGAGTTCATCATCATCTATTATATGACAATTTTGGGGTTGCGCAAATTTGCGTGCTCACTGAACCGATTAAACTCAATAAAAAAAATTGGTGGAGGGGTCAAATTTTCATGAAATCTTGAGTAGAATCCAAATCAGGAAAAAAAAATCTGGGTTCCCATTTGAAATAAGAAAGTTGGTGCGCGTTTTGGGCATTTGCGCGCATGCACGACGCTTCAAACTTCAATTTTTGAATTCCTTGCTAAAAATAATGGGAGGTTACTTCGACAAGTTTTTTGATTTTTCCACAACCAACGAAATTGAAAGGGTGGTTCATTAAGGACCACCTTGTATGGTTAACTAGTTACACTTCTACAACCAAAAGTAAATAACAATGCAAAGATAACAGAATAGAAGGACCCTTCTATTCCCTAATCAATTTATAGAGTGGAAGCATGAATGGAGCTCTTGCTAAGGCATCTAGAATACAATTACAAGCTACCTAAGCGACGAGTTAAGAGAATCTACCAAAGAATACGTGTAATAATCATAGCTCACTAATTTTCGTAGAAACCTTTGTGTATTAGAAATTAGAATTTCAAGATTAGAAATAGCAATCTAAAATCGACTTATGAAATTCGACGAACGAATCTGCAGATTGACAGTAAATAATGGCTTTCAGAAACATGAAACGATCTATGAAAACCCCAAGTAATATAATCTGTGAGAAGACAATACTAACTAGTTGTCAGATTTTCTGGACAATGAATGGATGGCAATTATACCTAGAAAATATTTCCATTCAAAATATAAATTTTTATAAAGACAATAACATTCCTCTACAATAATCAAAAATCATGTTGTAACCAGATAGGCACAAAACATAATGTACAATACTCAGTGAAGAGGTGATAAATAAAAAAGTCTCCATTCAAGTTAATTATCTATTGGCAAATCACAATTAGCTTTTTCAGGAATATCACAGATTTTCAATTGTTTATTAAAATGCATACCTGGACTGCATCTCATAATAACCGGTTCATTACCCGAGCAAGAATAGAACAATGAGCAATCCGTTTGATGTGGGGAAGGCTGTTTACCCTCGTAGCATCTAAGGAATGACAGAGGTGGCATAACAGTCGTTCCTGTGGTGCCACCTCCTGATTCGGTTACAGATGATGACTCTGTTACTGTAGATACTGCACCTGATGACGTTACCGTACCCTCACTTCCCGTTGGTTCACCTGTTCCAGATGTTGTGCTTCCTCCCGTAACTTCAGTGACAGGGCTTCCAGTTGGTGCACCTGAAGGTTCAGTTACAGTGGAAACAGCTCCAGATGATGTAACTGTTGCTGCACTTCCAGTTGGTTCACCTGTTCCAGATGTTGTAGTGCCTCCAGTAACTTCAGTGACAGGGCTTCCAGTTGGTGCACCTGAAGGTTCAGTTACAGTAGACACAGCTCCAGATGATGTAACTGTTGCTGCACTGCCAGTTGGTTCCCCTGTTCCAGATGTTGTAGTCCAGATGATGTAACTGTTGCTGCACTGCCAGTTGGTTCCCCTGTTCCAGATGTTGTAGTGCCTCCCGTAACTTCAGTGACAGGGCTTCCAGTCGGTGCACCTGAAGGTTCAGTTACAGTAGACACAGCTCCAGATGATGTAACTGTTGCTGCACTGCCAGTTGGTTCACCTGTTCCAGATGTTATAGTGCCTCCAGTAACTTCAGTGACAGGGCTTCCAGTTGGTGCACCTGAAGGGTTCAGTTACAGTGCCAGTTGGACACAGCTCCAGATGATGTAACTGTTGCTGCACTGCCAGTTGGTTCACCTGTTCCAGATGTTGTGCTTCCTCCAGTAACTTCAGTGACAGGGCTTCCAGTTGGTGCACCTGTGGGTTCAGTTACAGTGGAGACAGCTCCAGATGATGTAACTGTTGCTGCACTGCCAGTTGGTTCACCTGTTCCAGATGTTGTAGTGCCTCCAGTAACTTCAGTGACAGGGCTTCCAGTTGGTGCACCGGTGGGTTCTGTTACAGTGGAGACAGCTCCAGATGATGTAACTGTTGCTGCACTGCCAGTTGGTTCACCTGTTCCAGATGTTGTAGTGCCTCCAGTAACTTCAGTGACAGGGCTTCCAGTTGGTGCACCTGTGGGTTCAGTTACAGTGGACACAGCTCCAGATGATGTAACTGTTGCTGCACTGCCAGTTGGTTCACCTGTTCCAGATGTTGTAGTGCCTCCCGTAACTTCAGTGACAGGGCTTCCAGTTGGTGCACCTGTGGGTTCTGTTACAGTGGAGACAGCTCCAGATGATGTAACTGTTGCTGCACTGCCAGTTGGTTCACCTGTTCCAGATGTTGTAGTGCCTCCAGTAACTTCAGTGACAGGGCTTCCAGTTGGTGCACCTGTGGGTTCAGTTACAGTAGACACAGCTCCAGATGATGTAACTGTTGCTGCACTGCCAGTTGGTTCACCTGTTCCAGATGTTGTAGTGCCTCCCGTAACTTCAGTGACAGGGCTTCCAGTTGGTGCACCTGTGGGTTCTGTTACAGTGGAGACAGCTCCAGATGATGTAACTGTTGCTGCACTGCCAGTTGGTTCACCTGTTCCAGATGTTGTAGTGCCTCCAGTAACTTCAGTGACAGGGCTTCCAGTTGGTGCACCGGTGGGTTCTGTTACAGTGGAGACAGCTCCAGATGATGTAACTGTTGCTGCACTGCCAGTTGGTTCACCTGTTCCAGATGTTGTAGTGCCTCCAGTAACTTCAGTGACAGGGCTTCCAGTTGGTGCACCTGTGGGTTCTGTTACAGTGGAGACAGCTCCAGATGATGTAACTGTTGCTGCACTGCCAGTTGGTTCACCTGTTCCAGATGTTGTAGTGCCTCCCGTAACTTCAGTTACTGGGCTTCCAGTTGGTGCACCTGTGGGTTCAGTTACAGTGGAAACAGCTCCAGATGATGTAACTGTTGCTGCACTGCCAGTTGGTTCACCTGTTCCAGATGTTGTAGTGCCTCCTGTAACTTCAGTTACTGGGCTTCCAGTTGGTGCACCTGTGGGTTCAGTTACAGTGGAGACAGCTCCAGATGATGTAACTGTTGCTGCACTGCCAGTTGGTTCACCTGTTCCAGATGTTGTAGTGCCTCCAGTAACTTCAGTGACAGGGCTTCCAGTTGGTGCACCTGAAGGTTCAGTTACAGTGGAAACAGCTCCAGATGATGTAACTGTTGCTGCACTGCCAGTTGGTTCACCTGTTCCAGATGTTGTAGTGCCTCCCGTAACCTCAGTGACAGGGCTTCCAGTTGGTGCACCTGTGGGTTCTGTTACAGTGGAGACAGCTCCAGATGAAGTGACTGTTGCTGCACTGCCAGTTGGTTCACCTGTTCCAGATGTTGTACTCCCTCCAGTAACTTCAGTGACAGGGCTTCCAGTCGGTGCACCTGATGGCTCTGTTACTGTAGTCACTGCTCCAGATGATGTTACTGTTGTACTACCTTCTGTAACATCTGTTGCTGGGCTACTTGTTGATATACCCGATGGTGTCTCTGTTACAGGTGTAACTGTAGGAGCACCGCTTTCATCAGTTGTGCTACCACCAGTAACTTCTGTGACTGGGGAGCTTGGTTTTGTTGTGGTTACTGGGATCCTTGTGGTTCTCGTCGTTGGTTTCACCGTGGTCATCGGAGATGTGGGAATTTCGGTTTCTTCACTGGGGGGTAAGGTGCTCCCGGTAAATGGTCCTTGTATGTCGATATCATCCTGGTCATTATCTTTATACGCTACTACCAACACTGCTGATGCGAGAACGAACACTGCCCTCGCAATCCGCATTATTTCCTGAAACAATAAAATTATGATCACGCATCTGGAGAAGTAGCCTTTACTATTTTTACTATGTAACTATTTTTCACTGTGTTTTTCAGCAAAAATTTTTTTCTAGTCATATGAAGAAATAAATACATGGGGCACCATGGCGTATTGAGTTTGACATGTTGATTATACATTGCTATGGGTACCTATGGATCGTTCCTCCTTCTCGTTTTCCGAAACCATTACCCCAGATGTTGGAGCAGTTTTCGGATGTTAATTAATTTGAATGTCATATTTCTACATAATTTTTGTCTCATTAAGTATCACTGTTTTTTGATTGGTAAAGTGATTGGACTTTACTTTTGCCCATTGGCGAATATTTATGTTGGAACTGTTTTTTACCAGGGTGTTTTGTGGATAACATTTTTGTTGTTGTTTTGGTTTGTTATTTTTCAATATTTTTGCAACTGACGATGAAAAAAATGGTAACCTCTATTCCAAATTTCTTAATTTACTTTTCAGAAGCTTTGAACAATAAAGTCGAATAAAACGCTGCAAACTATTACACAAAGGTTAATTACTTTTGGATTTTAATAAACTTCCATATAAATTTTATATACAGGGTGGTCTACCTTTCAGGTGGACCAAACTTTAAGGATCAATTCTACAACTAATTTGCGACAAAAAGTGCCCCTTAGACTTTTTTTTAGAGGCTTCGTTTCCGAGTTATTAACGATTTAATTTTTCGAGTTATTAAATGAAATTAAATGAAATACGCCGTACGCACGATATCTCCGAAACGGCTGGGGCAAAAGATCTGACATTTTCAGGAAAAATCCATCTTGGTCCGAAGACTTGAGCCAGATCTCTCACTCAATTTAAAGTGCCCTTTAAGGGCTGTGAACGTTTTGTAAAATCCCTAAAAACCTCAAAACAAGTCGAATCGTCCTAAATATTTACCTATTTGAAGAACATACCATGAGGAATCGAATGAGCCCTTCCCCACGTCCGTAGGTCAAACCATTCTCGATGTATGGCCCCATTTATGGTGACAACATTTGCGTTTTTTGGTTTATTATTGTTTGTTTGTAACCTAGTGATGCCGATAGCGTCGAGTTGTAGTGAATGTGGTTACTGGAGTGATACTTGATGTGGATACTTGTAGTTCATAGCCGATACACGGGTTGAAGCACTATGATAAGTATGAAACGCTGATAATATGTAGGTAATAAATTATTATTACTGGGGATTATTATTCAATATTATTACTGGGGTAAATAAGTAGTCTTTCACTCGGGTTTATTATTCAATTGGCTTGCGTTCATGATTTGAATCTGTACTAAGCTTGGGAGTGTGCGTATTTCAATAAAAAAAACGCTGCAAATTCTTTCGCTGGGGTTTATTATTCAATTGGCATGCGTTCATTATTTGAATTTCTACTAAGCTTTGGAGTGTGCGCGTTTCACAGGATAGAGCGATTATTGAATTTCAGAAGGCACACAAATATGATCAACTGATCAATCCAATTAGGTATTTTGGTTGAGAACAGATTTACGTGCTCCATGCATATCTCCTGAAATTCGATAATCGCTCTATCCTGTAAAACGCGCACACTCCAAAGCTTAGTAGAAATTCAAATTATGAACGCAAGCCAATTGAATAATAAACCCCAGTGAAAGAATTTGCAGCGTTTTTTAAAAGGAAATACAATTCATCTAGACGTATACAAGGAGCGGATGCACACTAATGCTGAAGGGCCCTTGCGCCTAATTTTTTTCCTAAATGATAAATTGAGATGGATTTTAAATGGAGCCTTTTGTGATGTCTAAAAAGCAAGTGCTAGGTACGTGATCGCCGAGTTAGTATGTACCACAGACTACTACAGACAAACAAACAGATTCACTTATAAGGGAAAACATAAATAATAAACCTTCGTGTACTAATATTACGTTTTTTCACGTTTCGAGGAATGCATTAGCTATGACCAAACCACGTAAACATTTTTAAACCAATCTAAGATAAAAAAGATAGCAGCGCTGACGACAATCCATGTACTATTCATAACGATTTCGACTAATTCAGCAATGTCGCGATTGTGTCGTGATATCATGCAATTGCTAGGCATAAAATTTACGAAACCTACTAATTCCAAGTCACGTGAATTACCACAGTAATTATATTAATTTCCTACTAATTTAATACTCTTAACTCAAGTACCGGTACTTGTTGATCTTGTTATCATCAATTGCAGAATGTAAATGCAGTTTCAAGTATTTTTCTCATGAAGATGTAGGTGATTATTCCATTCCGTTGACACTTAATAATTACTAATTATCATTATTTCTCTCTCAAAGCATTATTTTGTTCCCATAGTCATTGTTTTATCTTAAAAAGTCATAAGACCACATGAAATCCGAAACCGGTAGTGAGACGACTTGCCTACAATTGAGTTGCAATCTTTAAATAGGTTTGTTATCTACTTTTTGTTATCATCACAATGGATCTTGATTATTTTTAAATAATTTTTTCTTTAATTTGTTTTTGTTCATCTCAGCATCTTATACTCGTAATATTGCCGAACATCTCAATTGTTTTCCAATTCTTAGGGATTCATGTGGCGTTAAGAGGGTTAGCCCCTCATTAGTTAGTTATGATTTTTCTGTCTGCAATGAACAACTTATCTCTGGTAGGATGTCAACCCGAATGTGAATGTAAATGCCCTTGCTTACAGTAAAAACAGGCTAGTAAATTCTGACAAAAGGATAAACTGATGCGATTGGAATGGCTTTTTTTTCCTAGAGTTCATTTTGAAATCGATTTTTTTCATATATCATGTTATATGTACGCGGACAAGTGAAGCTTAGATTGGTATTTTATTTTCTCGTTAAATTTCAGTCGCTGTATTCGTGGGTTTCAACTTCCATATTGATACACACTGGGTTGCAGCAATGTAGTATTCAGATAATATCAAAAATGTGTATTTAAAGTCCGTTTTTTTATTAAAGGCCCCAGTTTTCAGATTTCAGGTTTTCAGTTTTCAGGTTTTAAGATTTTAAATTCTTTCACTGGGGTTTATTATTCAATTAGCTTGCGTTCATGATTTGAATCTGTACTAAGCTTCGGCGTGTGCGTGTTTCACAGGTGATAGAGCGATTATTGAATTTCAGGAGATATGCATAGAGCACTTGAATCGGTTATCAACCAAAATACCTATTTGGATTGATCAGTTGATCATATTTGAGTGACCCCTGAAATTGAGCAAGCGATTACAATGGAAAAATATTCTATTTGAAAATTGTAAATTTCGTGAGGCGGAGCATGCATGTCAAAATGCTTCAACCCGTGTATCGGCTACAAACAATTTTAGGAGTTCACTCCAGTATCCACATTCACTAAATCACTAGGTTACTGCGATCAAAACAAAACAAAAACTCTTGTGTTTGTTTTGATCGCAGTAACCTAGTGATGTAGCGAATTGTGGTTGTACATTTTGGCACCATAAATCGGGCCATACATCGGGAATAGTTTGAGCTACGGACCTGGGGAAGGGCTCATTCGATTCCTCATGGAAAGTTCTTAAAAAAAAAGTCCAAATTTAGGCCGCCTTGACTTTTTTGAGGTTTTTAGGGATTTTACAAACGTTGACAACCCTTAAAGGGAAATTTTTTAGCATCACTTGAATCAGCGTTAAAAAATATTGACAAATTCTTGTGCAACACTTTGGAGTTCACCATCAATAACTATTTTGAATTTGTCTAGAAATCAATTACAAGGTGTTGATACACAGTGATCAGTTGAGAAACCCTCGAGTCTAATTTGTTTCTAATCGATCTCCGGAGTTGAAGTATAATTGAAGCTCTTTTTAAGGCATCGAGAATAAAATACCAGGTAGGAAATCGAAGAGTTTAGTTAGCTTGCCATAGGTACATTACGACAAATAGACAGTGGTTATCCTAAAAGGGTCATCGTATGAGGTAATGATGAACTTTTTTGGAATCACTCAAAGTTTTTTTTTTCGGATTCTACTCATCTTGAAATGTAATACAATACGTTTTGAGGTGCGGTTTTTCTTTTTTCCTTTTATTACGAAGGTTCGTTATTAAAAATAATGAGTCAAAACCAAGTGTAATAAAAATCTTTGTATTGGGCCAACCTACTACAATATCTTGTAGCAAAGTTTTCTTATGTTCCGATAAATTAATAAATTACGTGGATTTTCTACTCACCGTTGAATATGGGGAAACTTGAAGGTAACGAGAACAAACTACACTTTCCACATTTTATCTCGCTCTCAACACTCCGAGTACACCGACTGAGCCGGCAATGGGCAAACTGAACTCGGCCGCCGGCACTTATACCTTATCAGCTAATCCAAGAAGAATTTATTGTGCCCGCGAAAATAGGCAGCGTATCGATATGGGTGGGAGAATTGAGCTAAAAATCTCATAAGTACTGGAAAACGGATTTCGTTTCGCGGATCCGAAAAAAATCCGATAGGAACAAACAAGGATTATGAGGATTTACGGCGAGCCGCCGGCGAAGTCAATCACAGAACGTATCAACTCAGAAGTGTTTGAAAAGCCCACGGAACGGTTATTGTGTCGAGGGTTCAACCGGAGTTGGGAGTTTTGCAACGCTAAAAGGGCGTTCAGGATTTGTCGTTCTTTGTACTCAGGAGTTCTTGAATGGAATCAAATCGACTGGGTAGAACTTTTGAAACGATCGACGGGGCTCAGAACCGATGAAATTATGAGGTTGGGTTTATTCTGAAAATGTTGAATCGGCATTACGTTAGTCATCATTATCGCACAAGAAGAAGCCTTGTTATTCATTTTTTCTGTTTTCTTCCAATATTTCTTTAATTTCTTACTTATCACAGTTGTTTTATTTTAAAAATAAAAGTATGCAAAGCTTGCATGGTATGCGAGTATAAAATGAGAAGTCTGCCAAGTTGGGTGTAGCACAAAACTACATTCAATGTTTTTGTTAGTTTTTAAATGGCTTGGTTTGCTCTAAGGTAGGCCCTTCTTAAATATCCTAGAGTTGAGCCTGGGGATGGGACATCGAGACAAAACATTGACATTATGGATACTTTCGATGTATTCTATATCGGTATCCTTATTAGTTAACATTATCCTTATTACCCGCTTCTAACGTTCGCTTCTTGCTAGCATTCTGAGGATTTTTATGAGGAATATTGACGCAAAACAACAATTTTATTTTGTGACATATGATATCTCATTTTAAAGGTTCTTCAACGCTGAAGAAGATGGTGGAAAAACGTCCAGTCATGCAGCATGACGAAATGAGCAAACTCAAAAAAACTAGTTTTGCATGAGGCAATATTAGGCAAAAATCAACAATTAAATTTACTGACTTGTAATACCTAATTTTAGTTTGAAAATTTTTGAATCTACTTCTCTATCTACTTCGTTTTATCATTTGGTTTATTATTCAATAATAAACCATTGTAATCGCTCTTGAAAAAAAAATGCTAACCCTCACCTGAAAATTTCATGGTTTACGTTTCAAAGGGTGTAGAATCCGAATCTGCAATAACAAATTTTTCGTCCGTCCGCCCTACGCACGATTTCTCTCAAACGGCTGAAGCAAAAAAGGTGAAATTTTCAGGAAAAATCCACTTTGGTCCGGCGACGCCCCAATTTTTAAGCCCTCTCTCTAACATAATTTAAAGTGCCCTTTAAGGGTTGTCAAAGTTTCGTAAAAGCCCTAAAAACCTCAACAAAAAAGTCAAGGCGCCCTAAATTTGTACTCTTTTTGAAGAACACTCCACGAGGAATCGAATGAGCCCCTCCAAAGGTCCGTAGGTCAAACCATTCCCGATCTATGGCCCGATTTATGGTGCCAACATTTGCGTTATTCTGGTTTATTATTGTTTTTGTGTTGATATCAGTAACCTAGTGACGTAGTGATGTAGTAATGTGGATACTGGAGTGAACTCCTAAAAGGCTTTTTAGCCGATACACGGGTTGAAGCATTCTGATAACCATTAAAAAAAACTATGCAAATTCTTTCACTGGGGTTTATTATTCAATTGGCTTGCGTTCATCATTTGAATTTCTACTAAGCTTTGGAGTGTGCGTGTTTCACAGGTGATAGAGCGATCAGGAGATATGCATAGAGCACGTAAATCTGTTCTCGACCAAAACACCTATTTGGATTGATCAGTTGATCATATTTGTGTGCCTCCTGAAATTCAATAATCGCTCTATCACCTGTGAAACACGCACACTCCAAAGCTTAGTATAAATTCAAATCATGAAAGCAAGCCAATTGAATAATAAACTCCAGTGAAAGAATTTGCAGCGTTTTTTAACTGCTCTAGTTGGAACGGATTGAGATATTTCCAATCCGGTTTCACCATTGTGTTCAGTGCGAAAAAAACGTTCATAAAAGAGGGGCACCTGCTTGGGGATTTTTTGGTCATTTTCCCCCATTTAAAATGCGAATTTGTCCATTTTCAAAATTAGCATGTAGTTGACAAGCGTGTAGTTGACAATGACACTCAGTTTGTCGTTCCTATGACATAGTTACGGTCCTAAGTACATTGGATGAAAATGTTCTAAAATAACAACACAATTATAAAAATATCAAGAGTCATTGCTGGGTCAGACAAAATGGAATTTCTACAATGCTACAGAGTGGTATTGTGATTCTTTACAAATTCCAGACATCCCGTTATTATCTTTTGGAAAAACCAATTGTAAAAGTAAGTACGTATTGCCGATCATAAAATCACTAGCACATTGCATGTCGATCCACGTTATCTCGATTAATCCACCGATCAGCCAAAGGACTGGATGAAGATTGACAAGAATGATACGTGCGATTTTGGAACAATTCACGAAGGGAAGCAACAACCATAAATCCTTGCAAATACCCGTGAACTCTCGAATCAGTTTTGGCACGTGATTGTTTACAGATAACTATAATTCCCAGTAGGTTTTGTGGGGAACAGAGCCACTGATAAGTTTCTTTTCAACGAGAGACCAACAATCTCGAATTAATGAAATTTTATATTTTCATTGTATCGTCAGTTGTTTTTCATAAAACTTGGGTTCATACTTGGGTTTACGAGAGGGAGTGGTCTATGTTGTTTGCCCTGTGGCTGGTCAAAGGCATTATTCTTTCTTAGTCGTTAAATTGTTCAATGAATTATCTAATCACACTAAAATAACTTTCCTCAATTCTGAAATGACTTCCAGAATGCTGCTAATTAAAAAATTCTTAATAAAAAATGACAATAATATTGTAAGTAAGCTTTTCAGCATATTGAACAATGTATAACAATAATATTATGATATTATGAGAATAATTTTCATGAAGAGTCCCTAGTTTCTGTTTTTTTTTTTTTTTTTTTTCTTACTTTGAGTGATCGTGTTTACAAGTTGTATTTGATTTACTAAGCTGCATTCAGTTCTTTATTTCTATTCTCATGTTTATCGATGGAGAGGACGCGGAACTTTTCCGTTTTCACCTTCTTTTTATTCTTTGTTTTTGTTCCACTACTCTTTTTCATTACCCTTCTATGATTTTATGATTTTTTGCAAGGCTGGACTCGCATTCCCCATACACGGTTTTTTTATCCCACATTGGGGTCAAGTTTCCGGCAAAAATTCTATAACTACTTCATTACTTATACCTGGTCTTTTTCTTTGTAACTGCTTGTCTGTGTTGTACATCTTTGGAAATAAACAATTTAAAAAAAAATACTGCTATACGCAAAGGACCTGACTTGACAGTGAAGGAACAGAATTCCCTGGAAATGACTTCATTAGACAGTTTAAATTGACGAACATCGTTGGTTAAAATGGCATAAAAAGTCATAATTGCTGACAGGCAGCCTGTCCAAAAGCCTAGGATCGTACACGTTCGAAGCGTAGATCGTGGTAAAATTCAATAATTGTGTTTACTGCCCGAAATACTGGAAAGAGGAACATTGCGGGAAATGGAAAGAATGGTGTTCAAACCTTCTCTTTTTATGTTTTCATTCGAATACGATTTTACTCACATTTTATTATTTATGCTCTCAGAAAGGTCCTTCACAAACATATATATACATACGAAACTTACAAGAAAAGGGACTACAATGAATATGTACAAAACCAAGATTATGTAAAAATCATTGATTTTCATTCACGTCGTCATTGTTAGTTACCGCTGTTTTTCAGAAATTTGTCACGGCCTGCAGCCCCGTCGAATGGCCCTAAGTGATGCATTGCCAAAGTTCTCATCCACTGCCAGACTTCTGATGACTTCGAAAGCACCAACTCCTAAAATCC
This sequence comes from Creontiades dilutus, assembly GCA_031894815.1. NCBI lineage: Eukaryota > Metazoa > Arthropoda > Insecta > Hemiptera > Miridae > Creontiades > Creontiades dilutus. The sequence continues at coordinate 833,592 of JAVIWC010000637.1, forward strand.
CTCATTACGATGGATTTGCGGTTTCAATAATCACCTTCCTAGCTACATCGAAGCTTTTGAGTGGCTATTGAGATAACCATGCACGTAGCATGAAATTCAATTATACGGCTGTTAGATGACTGTCGACAATATTGTAGGCGTATCAATAGAATCTACATCAGTAATATATCTGATGTAGGAATATGCGTAGGCACTGAGGATTCATTGGTGATCAAAGCTGATAGTTCATGGAAAATTTCACCGGATCCGGAAAATATAAGAGAGCTTTACTATAAACTTGAGATAATGCCACTAACAATCATTTTTCCTTTTCAACTAACATAAGTCCTATCACTTTGAGATTTGCAGTGACTTTTGATACGGACTAAGTCACTAGCGACGAAGTTGTGGAAACCCATTTGAAAAAATACGGAGTAAGGGAGAACGTTGTCTATATTTCCACGAAAATAATGAGTTTCGACGGTTAGGTCAGTAACATGATTTCAATAATTTCAATGTTGGGTTCAAGAAAAAAATCAAAATAAAACTTCTTTGGATTCGGTTAAGAATAAAAATTAACGTTTGGGGATAAAAGTGGAGTTTATAAACTAAAATGGTCATGTGGGCTCGAGTAGTATGGTCAAAATGGTAGGAAATTTATCCAACGGATTTCCGGATGTCCGGGAAAGGATTTCAGGGACAACAAAGGTGATTCTGCCTTTGCAAGTTATCTGAATGAGTCCAATCTGAGCTTTATTTTTGATCTGACAAACAGGCAATATGTAGATTTTTCTCACTTTTGCCCAAAGGTAGGTATTTTGGATGTGCTGGAAAAATTCGAATTGTTAATAGTGATAGGTCAGGAGAATGTTTGAATGGGGTTATTCACTATTAATGGGTTCATTTTTGCAATAATTTTGCCCTCCCCCCTCCATAATATTACTGTTGTGCTCCTTTCACTTTGTAAGCCTTAAGTGGCATTGGTTGGTCCTCCCCGTCCCTTCGCTTCCCTAAGCCAATAGGATTCGATCTCATTCATTTGGGCCTATACAAGATATGCAATACATGTTTGTTACTAATTAAGACCTAACCGTCGAAATCGATATAACAGTGTGACTCATTATTTTCGTGGAAATATACAACGTTCTATCCTACTCTATTTTTATTGTGACTTTTGAACCACATTTGTGAAATTTGGACTGGATGTTTGGGAGAATAGCTGCGGATCGCGTCCAACGTTGACTGCGATAGTGCATCATTCACAATGATGAACAGAACATCAACGAGAATGATTCAAACCAAATATTCTTCGTTTGTCTATTGTAACACAAAACTCTGACGGTCCTATTACAAAGACTGTAAGTGACTGTAAGTGTATATGAGAACACAGTTGAACGAGCTGTGTAATTTAATATTTAAGCGTAGCCACCGTTTTGGTCATTCCTCGTTAGTAAGGTCAAAACTATACTTCACACTAAGACAATCCCCATCAGTACTTATTATTGAACGTTGGGCCGTAGGGGAATGAAACAAAATGAGTTGAAATACCGCAAGGTCGGGAAGGCCAGACTTGAGAGCAGAGCACAGCGCAAATAAGTAACATCATTATAACTTTTGCGAACTCGAATAAACTGAGTTCCTCGCCGCCACTCCCGCCACATTGCAGTATTACCTGGTACTTGTTTGAAGTTATATTGGTTTTACTTCGGTCCTACCCACTCCAATTAACCGGAATAACGTCTAGAATTTCCTGCCGTAGTCATTTTTTCAAACACACACGAGTTTTATAGAAAAAAATTGCCGCTATCTCATATATACGACTATTGTTGTTCTCCACTATTGTTATAGGTAGAAGTAAAGAGCCTCACGGTGAATAACATGTTGGTAGGCGGGTGATGAATGGTGGAACAAGCAAGACCCCATGAAAACGTTCTACAGGAAAATCGGAGATGGAAAACAAGGAGTAGGGGTGGGTAAAAACAACAACACGAAAAGCAAAATAAACTTTACGAAGCACATAGGTACACCTGAGCGAATGTTAGTCTGTAGATATTCAGATCTGGAGAAATGTAAATTTGTAAAATCGCTGAATGTTTCCACTGTAACGGTTGGAGAACGTTTGTGGTTTACTCCTGCTTCAGCACCTTTAGCCTGGTCCTCACTGGATAGATCCTGGGCTGGAAGTGATACCGAGCGGTGCGATGAGAAGCGATGAAACGAAACTTTTAACAAGCAATGCGAAAGGACTAGGGGCGCCTCATTAACAAGCTAACTGAACAGTAGCTCTACTTCCCTAAGCACTGAGGATGGATCAACTGTCTGATTCGTACCATATGGAAAATACTTGGTTGAATTGTTGACGTTTAATGCGAAAATGGAAGTACTGGATGAACACAATGCTGTCGGATGAAATGTTTTGGACGAGGTATCTTGAAAACAGGTACCATGATCCCAACGGCGTAGGATCAGTCAATCCGCAATCAGCATCGTGTAAAGCTGGTCGCTTGCGTCGCGTGCGATAGAGGCCTTGTTATAGTCTTAGACAGGATGAGATCAACAGCTTAATCGCTGAGACAGTTCAGCCTCGTGGTCCTAGTGGAGCAGCCTTAAGAGAGTAACTATTATTGAACGATAACTCATTTGTCCTGGCGGGGATCGCTCCCCTGTTGGCTCGCCACTGGGTCACAGATGACTGATGGTTTTGCATATGGGTATTTAACCCTGCCTTACTAATATAAAATGCGCTGCATTGTGAACGGAGGAGCTGGTATATTCATATCTCTGTGTCGCTTATAGCCGAAAAAACAGAGCTAAATCAGTTGAGAAGTGAATAGTTGGTCTTCATCCACAAATCCAAATCAAGCACCCATATACTGAGCCCCAGCAGCGCTCAATGGGAGAATTTAGGAGGATCGTTTGTGAGAGAGCAAGTTTCTCAGGTTTTCTCGATTTGGTAGGACATAACCTGCCCTTCCAATAATTGATAGCCGGATTCTAGACGTCCTGAGGCATCAATCTTGTGGTTTTCCCTCAGGTTCGCACCCTGGAAGATCTCCCGAGGAGGACACTGGTACCCTATTCAAGGTCCATGGATGTGAAATCTCGATTCTGAATGACACACAAATTGCGTGTAGGAACAAGCCTCCGCCGCCAGGGTGGAATGCAGCTCACGCACAATCCCACCTAAACACTGCAACCCAAAAAAGAAAACCACCACATGGGAAGGTCCGAACTTCTACAGGGTGCCCCAGGAGTTATGCACAATCCGACTCCTACGTGTTCTAAAACTCATTTCCGAACAAAAATGCCTTCTAGCAATTTTTGCCAGAGGCAAAATTGAGATTTTTTTCGTGTTTTCGATCTTATGTCATTGAAACTGTCATACCTTCCTCAATTTTGGAGATAGCTAAAAATTGATGACACCGTTGGAAAGAGCGTTATATTTTCTATCTATTTGATATCAGAAAACATTTTTTTATTTCATTGAAGATGCGCGATTGCTGCGAAAATCTTGAAATCGCCCGTTTTTCATCTCCTCATTAATGATTGACGCAGAACTGTGCAGGCCTGGTACAACGGGCGCCAACGTGCCAGCTTTCCGATGGTGTAGTCGTTTTGGTTCTAAAAAATATTTTTAGTTAAGGAAATGGTGTTTAACTGAAGAAAAACGTGTGTTTTTTGTTAAAATTTAGGTTTTTCCAAACATTTGACGAAAAAAGGTTGGTAGCGGGATATTCCTTACTTTTCTCGCTGAATCGAATGGTGACAACGCCAGACCTCTCAAGTGACAATTCAAGATAGTTTGTTCGGATGACCAAACCCGTTCGTTTGTGAACAGCGTCCACGGCATTTCTAAGCTGTGCGGCCAAAGTTAGAATAATTTAAGAGCCGGGAGACGGCTGTTGTTTGGGTTCATTTACGGTTGATTGCGATGAGTTGCTTTTAGTTGAGTAGCTATACCACAAGTGAATATGTTGACATGATTTTGTTGTACGGTTTTGCCAATGGTAATGCTTCTGAAGCTGCAAGGGAGTCACTCCTCGGAAACGAGGCCTCTGGCAAAAAATTACTATTTTTGGTCGGAATGAGTTCTGGAACACGTAGGAGTCGGATTGTGCATAACTCCTGGGACACCCTGTATATCCCAATCAATCAACGAAAAAATTGGCCCAAAAAGAGGGGAGGAAACGGCCTCTCTTTGGGCTTTGATAATGACCCTAGACCAAAGTCTGAATAAAGTGGAGCGTTAGGACATTCAAAACTTGAAGCAGGGGTTGAAAATCCATTGCCCAATGTTTGAAAGTTGGGAAAGCTACGGAGGAGGAGTTGTCTTGCAAGGGGTCGAGGGTATGCAATGACCCGCACGACCTCCCGGTCTTGAAGGAGGGGTTGCTTTGTGCGCCGTGTATTACCAACCCCATTCTGATTAGGCCGTAGCATTGGGTGTTGCAATGTTGATATTGATGGTTGCTTCTGATCAAATTCAGTTTTAGTAAAATGTTTGCTTACTCAAACTTATTATCCAGTTGTAGGACAATGTTAAGATATTGGGGTTTAAATCGAGTTCATACAAAGAGTTAGACTTTAAACAAGATTGTTAAAATATAAACCAAAAAATTAATATTAAAAAATTAAAATGAATTTAATGAATGAAAACGGTTGTTTGTGAACAGAGTCTTCGGCATTCCTAAGCTTCCCAGCCAAGGCCGGATAATCGAATAGCCGAGAGACTTGTGGTATGGCTACTCAATTGAAAGCAACTCATTGCAATCAATCGTAAATGAACACGAACAATAGACGTCTCTCGGCTCTTCGATTATCTTGACTTAGGCAAGACAGTTTAGAAATGCCGTAGGTCTACAGCGTCTTCGCTGTTCACAAACGAATATCCCGCCTCCAACCTTTTTCGTCGAAGCTTAAAAAAAACCTCAATTTAACAGAAAAAGCCTGTATTAATGCATTTAAACCTTTACTAAAAATATTTTTAAAAACCAAAACGACTACACCGTTGAAAAGCTGACACTTTGGCGCAAGTTTTACCATGCCGGTACAGTTCTGCGTCAAGCGTTAATGGGGTTTCCAGGCGAAATGAAAAACAAGCGATTACAAGATTTTTACAGAACTGCCATTTCGGCAGCAGTCGCACATCTTCAATGCAATTTGAAAAATGTTTTCTGACATCAAATAGATAGAAAATTGAACACTCTTTCCAATGGTGTCATCAAATTTGAGCTATCTCCAAAAATTGAAAGAGTTATGATAGTTTTAATGACATAAAATCGAAAGCACGAAAAAAATCTTGAATCGCGAATAACTTGGAAACGAGACGTGTGGCAAAAATTGCTAACAGGCATTTTTCTTCGAAAATGAGTTGTAGAACACGTAGGAGTCGGATTGTGCATAACTCCTGGGATACCCTGTATAACAGTGATTAGTTCGCGCTTTAGGTCTAAATTTTAAGTTGGGAATTCAAGGCAAACAACCATTAATGTATTTTACAACTATGGGTCAAACCGCAAAACTTCCAGAAATCGAAAAACTAATGCAGTTTACCAAACAATGAATCAAATAGGGTGTTTAATTGTGGACCGATACATTTTATGGTTTTATATCCTGTACCTATATTCCTTCACTTAGGAGTGCGCTTGTATTCAGTGGCCGGGCTTTTACTTCATACCTGCCTTCCAGTATTACCTTGCTAACATCGAAGAAGGGCGATGGAATGGTTTGGTTATACCTACGAACTAAATCACTCGCGATGAAGTTGTGAAAACCCATTTCAAAAAATTAAAACAGAATTTAAAGAAAAAATTGTCTATTTCCACCAAATACTGAGTTACAAAGTTAAATCGATTTCGACTGTTAGGTCATCATCAGTAACAAAATATAACTAAATGTGCAGTTGAGAGAGCTCATCTTATATAGTCTCAGAAGCGAAGGGAGCTTGAATCCTATTGGACAAGAAAAGTGAAAGGGGGCGGGAGATACAACCAATGAACAAAGTGAAAGGGACTCAAACAGATGTAAGGGTAACATTTTGAAGTGGGGGACCAAGTTATTGGAGAAATGAACCCACCAATGGTGAAACGCTCTGAGGGATGACGTCATTTAAACATTTACCTGCTTTATCGCTTCTGAGTATCTCAATTTTTTCAAGAACATCCAACATGCTTCCTTTAGGACAAAAATGAAGAAATTCTACAAACTGTCTATCTGCCAAGTCAGAATTGAAAATATGGCTAGATTCCCTAAGGTGACTAGCAAACGCAGAATCACCTTTGCTATCTTTATAATCTTTCTCATGTTCCTTGATTCTTTCCTTAAATTTCCTACCCGTCTGACCGCAATACTCAAACCCACATGAACATTTCAATTTATAGACCCCACTCCTATCTTGAGTTTTAATCTTATCTTTCACAGAACCTAATGATGATTTTAAATTATTTTTATTTTTAAAACCTACCTTAAAACCCCTTGACGTTAAAATTTTACCAATTTTATCCCGCATGCACCTAGGTTATCTAGTCTTCCAAAAATCCATAAAGTAGGCATCCCAATGAGACCAGTTGTGTCTTATATCGGAGCTCCGGCTTATAAACTAGCAAAAAAGCTTAATACTATATTTAAAAGTAAAATTCAATTTCGGCCTAAAAATATTGTTCAAAATTCATATGATCTGGTTTCTAAAATTAGGGATATTCAAGTACCTCCAAACGCTAAGCTCGCTTCATTTGATGTGGTCAGCTTGTTTACTAACATTGATGTGGAAAGTTACAAAGATGTGTTAGAATTTTCCCTTACTGAATATATTTTTAGATTTTAAGATTACTCCTAAGACTGTACGGGGTCTCAGACCCCGGCAGCTCTTTATCCTACGTATTTCCTATCACTAAACTGGCACTCTAAACTGATTTCTAACACCATAAGGAGTTTATGATTACAAAGTGATCACTTTGCTCCCAACCAATGACGTAGTATACTACATTGGTGCTGAATCTGTTGGAGCTCCAGTGTAACTAAGGTAAAAGGACTTCCAAAAACAGATTTCGGTAGAAATATATTTCGAGAAGATAGCCACGACACTTTATATATCCGTTGCAATTAGGTACTTTATATTTGCCCAAACTTTGTTAATACTCTAAGTTTAGAAATGCCCATTAGAACGTCTTGAAAATTACGATAATGGTAGACTTTTTCCCCCCCGATTCTCTCATTTTTTGTAACGTTCTTGAAGGTGTAGGCCAGAGGCAGTTCCCCTCCTTGCTCTCTCGATGAGCTGAAGGAAGACGCAGTTAAACGTTATGAAAATTATCCTAAGGGCCTCAACAGTGATATATAGCTAATGTTCTTCAGAGGGAACTTGATAAATGAATTAATTATGAAACAATTAGTCAAGCACGTTGTAACGGCCTGGTTCTTGTCCCTTGAGGAAGGTCAGTTTTCCTTCATCCGTCGTATTAAGTACCTAGTTGCTCGACACCTTCTACTTGTATATTTACTCTTTATAAATGAATTGAAGAACAGGAGATTAGTATCTAGAATTGTTTTCCCTCGTAATTGTGACGAGGCAGGTTGGGACACATTTGACAAACAACTAGCATTTGTCCAACGATCTTTCTCTTGATTGCACAATGTTATGACAGTTGGGTTTTTTATAATCATTTCCGCCTAGATCCAAAAGCATGTTCCATGCGCGTCGTGACGATCGAACCAGCTGATAGAAATATAATTGAAACTCCTTTTCGAGAAATGACGCTTCATCGATAACCATTTAACGTACCTACTAGTGAAACGTAGCTACCTACTCGTTTCGTTAATGGTCCTCGCCAGTCCCATTTCACCATCAACCTTAGTAAATTTGAAGTGCTAAACTGTATGAGATTTATTAAACTTTGATACTTCTAGATTAATTGTTTTGTTTTTTTTTAATTCTCGATGCAGATTGTGAGACTTAGGTAGTATTTGACAGAAGAAGTCAATATCGTTCCTAGTTTCATTAAAATAGGATAGGACTTTAAGTGTTGGTCTTAGAACCGTCAACCCATGTAAATTACACATGTACCCCGAGTTATCATCATTACAAGAACAGAGCTAACCAATCCAGAAGGTCAGGGCCCAAAGGTATGACTGATTTTACTGTTTTTACGTTACTTTGCTAATTTAAGGGGAAATTTCGAACGCGTGAATTTTGAACGAGTGGACTGATTTGGAAGAGTTAAATTTGGATAATAATCACATGATGGTGATTTTCGTATTTCTCTGAGGGAGCAGCTCCGATACCGGGGAATGCAGGGATACATTTCAAAAGAGCAAAGAAAGTTTAGGACGGAGTGAGAAATCAAGAGAGAGGATCCGAATGAATCCCCTTGGGCTGGTACGGGCTTATTTATACGGGTATTTTGAACCCCGTGTGGGACTTCCCTTCCCGTGACTTGGGAAAATCCATGATCATCGACCCTTGGGCCGTCTTTCTTCGGTTTATTGTTAATCACATGTTATATTACAATTGTTGAGGCGTAACAGTCACCTAATTACTTTTGCGTTCAGTTAGCACATACCCACCTGTGGGTTTACTATTAATGTAATCCATATTATTAAACAACAACACATTGCAAGTATTTAGCAGTACCCTGAAATTACCGATAAAGGTGCATCATAACCATTTACAGTCTTCCGGCTTTAGTTAAACTTCGGATACGTAAGCAGTTCGATTATTAAAGTACATAAATAAACGCTAAGGCCGAACGTCGTTAAACCGCCTATTTATTGGGTATTCAAAGTTTGTTAGGAAAGCGGGGAAGGACGAGGGAAGAGGCACGGGCGCCACCTTTTAGCCGTGTTAACACCCAAAACTTATCCAATAAACTAGACACCTGTGGTTCAGGGTCTTAGTCGCTTTACACGCGCCCTCCTCGATCCTCCCTCGAGGTTTTGCTTGTGCGGACCAATAACCAAAAATGTTCATGAACTCCGCAATCCCTTTTAGCGTGACTCCAGCTTTCCTCCCGCCGGCCGGAAGTATTGCGCCGGACGAGCAAGTGCGAAGACACAGAAAGGGGTAACGAGTGGGGAGGGGCTTTTGAGAAATTAATGTGGCAACAGAGTTGTTCCCAAGTTGGCGGTACCCTCCCTTTGCCGCCGAGCCCCTTGTACAGAATTAGTGTTCACATGAATAACAATATGGCAACTTTCGAGGTTGAGAGCTGGTGTTTCCGTTAATGGTCGAGTCCTGCTTCCCTTTTCCTGTCGACATCCGGAGTCGGGAGGTTTCACCCTTCTTTCGCCTTCCTCCGGAGCGACGCCACAATTCAACAAGTTCCGCAGATTCGACTAACTGTTGGAGGGGGACCGACGGAGTCCCTTTGTGGCTGCAGCCTGTACTGTGAAATGTGCAGAAATCTTAGTGACTCATCCAAATGAGCTCCAACTTTTATCGGACATATCTAGGTTGCTATCCCAAAAAATGCACAATGAAATACAGAGCTGCCAATCAATACAGCAGAAATATTTTGTTGTCGATACGACTCCTGCTCAAATCCGGGGCTACCATGGTGGTTATCGGAGTACACCATCATGTTCAACCCCTTAAAGAAAACGGGACAGTAGACCTCTATGGTTCTACAGCCAGATCAGTAAAATGATTAATTTTACACATTTAAGTACCGAAGATGAAAAATTGCCTATGCAACCTGCAAATGTGGGATTCTAGCTCAGAGAAGGGGAGCTAGTAAACAGAGATCAAAGCTACGGCTGGGGGGGGGAGTGGATGGCAGGTACACGAATGACCCCCTCGGGCGGACGAAAAGTGGTGATGCCGGGATAACAAAGGGCGGAAGGAGCCCAGCCGAAGGTTAGTTTATTTATTTATTTATTTATTAGAAAAAAACGAGACGAGCCCAATTACAATTTGTAAGCTTTTAGGAAAAAGAAAATAGTCAGTAGGTACACAACAACAAAACAACTAAACAGGATCGTGCAGAGGCTTGGAACTGAGGTGATGAAATAAAGCAGTCCTTACAGATGAGATAGGCGAGGATACGATGTCAATGAAGGGGTGTGACGTGGAGAGGAGGTTAGCTTGGCGAAGAAGGCGACACATTGGACGGTTTTGGAGGTAGTTAGTAGCGGAGAAAGGGACGGCAAAAGGTGGGACAGGTCGAGACGCGAGGCGAGGGACGAGGAAGCCAACACGAGCCAGAAGATCTATGGCATCAACACGCCCCGAGAGCAGGCCATGGAGGAATGAGACGTCCAAGCAGATGCGACGGTCCCGGGGAGACAGGAGGTTGAATCGCCTGGCAAGCTCAACGTAGTCAAGATTCTCGCGGGGTATGGAAAGCTTATGAGCCAGGAACCGGAGGAACGCCCTGAAAACACGCTCAATTTGCTCAGTGTGGCTGTCTTAGTGAGGGCTCCATATCACAGAAGGTTCTCCAGATCACAGTTGAAGTAGTTCTGAGCGGGAGGGGGGGGGGGGGGCGGAACTGTCGGGTCGGTCGCTAAGAACTGGATTGTACTCCTGTTAATAATTTAAATGATAAAAATCCGCAGGTTTTGTGTCTTTCGTTTTTCCATCATGTGAGGTGATGGAATAGTATAGTTGCCCCTTCCATTGAGCTGAATGTGGCAATGGCCGCTACGCTCAGAGGATGATCCAGACGTTTGAAGGCGCCTGATTCATCTCCCAAGGATTCAAGAATCGGGAAGCGCCAACTAACCATATCCATCACACATAAGAAAACGGCATTTCAGCAACACGAGTTGACAGGGTTCCGAGTCTTAATCGGAATTTGAAAATTCGCCAAGACCAAAATGTTACTAAGACCAGCCTACTGGGAAAGAGTATTCATTTATTTTCGAACAGGTAATCACGAATGAGGCGAGAGTTAAAGGGGTTAGAAGGAAATGGGGCCGTAAAAAGAGAGGCAAGGAAGGGAAGAAAAAACAAGAAGAAAATAATGGATCTTAGGGAGGCTGGAAGGATATTGGCGCGGAAGGAGGAGGTGATGTAAGTAAAGGGGGCGCCATTTGGAATATTTCTCTCAGAGTGTTTGGCAGTTTGCTCAGCCCTTGAGTACACGTGTGTCCTTTTTCCCGTCCAATTCCGCTTCCCCTCTAACTTTATCCGCTTCCCTCACTCTACCCCCACCCCTTCAAACAAACACGAGATATCACATTTATTTTATGTAATAACGTAGAACGAGCTCGAACGAAATTGACCTAGAGAACTGGTAAGTCGCCTGATTTTTGAGCCGACTTTTTTTTTAGCCAAGAGTTGTTAGTGTTACGACAAAGCATGACGGTCCTGCTGTTTTAAGGAAAGGGGTTCAAATCGGTAATAATTTTATTTATTACTTTCAGTAATGTAATGTCGAAACCGTCATAAAAATAAAAACTCTACTGACTCCAACACAAGGGTTTATTTATCAATATTATTATTTTTTTTATAATACCTTTTGTTCGTGTCAGTGTGAGGTTACTTTTAGGTTCAGACATTATGGGTATTTGATATGGGTGAATATTTACCGATGTAAAACCTATTCCAATCGATTTTTCCTCCAAAATTACCTGGAAATGACACCTCACTTGCCTGTGACCAGTAGAAACCTCAAAAAATTACGCTTTCGACCCCCTGGTATCTGTGCAAGTGAAGCAATCGTGTTGGCGGGAAGGAGAAGTGGAAAACACGTAGTTATGCCTGAACAGAAGGGAACTTACCAGGAAAACACGTAGTTATGCCAATAAACGGGAGTAGCGCAATGACCAAGGCGCAAGGAGAAGGAGGAAGAAGGGTTACGACCGGGTATGAAAACCCGGACACCTAGCCGGGACTTTACTTGCTCAGTGAGCTCTCTCTTAAGTTAAAAACCTTGCCTTATTACTGCTAAAAACCCTCAAAAACCCTTCTTGTGATTAGGTTATAGTAGGCCCTCCTTCTAGCATTTTTCTTGAGTAAGAACTCAGTACGCAGAAGCTGCATTCTGGAAACATCGAGGCACCTGCTCAACTTCCTCGCTTCACCTCAGAGATACGAAGTCTGATGCTCATAGGTGTGGAATCATGTACTTTCTACGCTCAATATACAGGGTGTACAACGTATGACGGCTGTAACTCCGGCGTTTTTAAAGTATTTACAAATCCAAACAACATAACAAACAACGGGATCAAACCTCACGATATCAGCAAGAACGGGAGACATTTAACATTTGATTTACATCAATTCATTCCGCGAATGCTCTCACTCAAACTTACATTTCTTAGGTAATGCCGTTGACATGATACATTCTACACCCAGAAAAAGAAAAAAAGTTTTAGTTATGTAGGTTTTATTTTTTCTTTTTTTTTAATCCTCAAATGTGCTTGAAAATACACGTTTTTTTGCATGAAATCTCAATTTCCTCAAAAAAATTCCCTTTAAAACCTAAAAATTAAATATACCATTGGAAAGCTGAGACTTTAGCGCATTTTTTAAGCTTACAGGCTCAAATGTATCATTAAAATTAAGAATTTTCTTTTTCAAAATTTACTTTTCAGGCTATTTTTTACCCCTTAGTTCCTTTAAAAAAAGAATTATTAAAGACTGAGACGATAGATAATTGTATGCTCTTTCCAACGGCATACTTAGATATGCAAATACTTTGAAAACGCCGGAGTTACGGCTGTTTTAGTGACGTAAGTTCGAAAACACGAAAAAAATCTTAATAGTGAAATAACTCAAAAACGAAGCCTCTAAGAAAAATCTCTAAGCGGCACTTTTTGTTGGAAACTAGTTGTGGAATACGCGTGCCAAGATTTTCGGATCATACGCTCTACACCCTGTACTTATATCCTATTCCAGGTTAGAGAGACTGGTTTGCGCGGACTATATCTGGTATCATCGGTTTACACTACAAAAACTTCCTATTATCACGAACCACTATCTTCCTTCAGAAGATAAGTAAAACAGTAGAGGAATCAAAATACCCAAGTTCCCTACAAGCTAATATCGTCCCTTTTATGCCGAAATGATGAATGTGCAATTGTGTAGTTTCGATCAGAATCGAAAAAATTGTTTTTAAATTTTGTTTATATCTCACATAATTCAGTTTGCTACCTCTTTAAATTTTATTTGTATAATAAGAAAAAATTACTCTCCAAGTACCGAAGTCCCCTCCAGGGGACCACTTTTTATCTTTAACTTGGAATTCTCACAGTAGAGTTGAAGTCGCTTTTCTTCCTTCATACTGTAAAGAAAACCTTCTATATCCATTATCAACAAGAATGCAACCACCATCGCCATTTATAACCTCAGGGTGAAGTTTCAATGCTAAGTGAATCGTGTAAAATATGGTTGGGTTGACCGGCGTCAAGTTTATTTGAAAATATGAACAGAAAACGGTGAGTTTTACAGTTTCCTTGTGGTTGATGAATTATATGATTGTTTTACAATGTGTTGAAAACATTTCTGTTGGTATATGGTCTAATTTGTGTTTGTATGTGCCTTTCCAAGTTTGATGTCCCCTGGAGGGGACTTTGGGAGGAACATCCATAGGATCGCCATGCGGACGGTCCCCTGAGGAGGACTTTGGGCAACGGTATTCTGGTGTTGATCTTCGGTACCTATTTTGTTTTACTTGTTACTTTTCTTTATGGTTGTTGAATATGCATTGCTTCTTGTCATTCAATCCAGTTTCATCTTTACTGTGTGATTTCTGTTTCTGTGTTTTACTTATTCATGTATCAGTGTGCACGTTTGGAGACCTCTCAGTATTCCCGCGTTTTCGTCTGTGAAAAGGTAAGTTACATTGTCAATCATTATTGACGTTTCTAGGTTGTTCGAAATTTCATTGTTTTTAGATCTCACATTGTTTTGCTGATTACGCAAGTGATGGTGCATAGAAAATATTGGTGGGTTTGATTTTAGGGTTATTAGTATTGTTATAATTATTTTATTATTATATTTTTTTCAGGATACCCCTTGACGAAGTGATATCACTTCTAGAAAACGGGTCGTCATTAGAAGACTTAGAAGTATGCCTACTTCCTCCCGATGATGAGGGGAATGTTACTGACGAGAAAGTGGGGAGGAAGACGAGTTCGATCTCAATCACCTGCCTAGCAGAATTCTCCGTCAAGAAGTTGAAGTAGTTGTGGCAGATGATTCTGAAGACGAGGATTCCCGTATATCAGATGATGGTAATGGGTATCAAAACTTGACTTTAGAGGATGGAAACATTCTTATTCCAGCAGATGACTTGTCTGTTGTTAGCGGAAATATTGCTGAAAGTGAGTTTCATGAAAATCCACATTCCTCTTGCCAGGGAGGTCAGCTTGGCGATAACCAGTGCGTGGATGTCAGTATAAATATCCTTCCATCGTTAGAAGGAATAGAAATGACAGTAGATCAAGAAACAACGACGGTCGAAGAGGGTAGTGTGCTGACTGTAGAGGAAAATGAAGATAAAGCGGAAGGGAACATAGATGATACATCTATTCCAATAAAACGGCCTCAAGAACCAGAAGAATCCACGAATGAACCACCAACAAAGAAACATAAGCATGATCACAAGAATCCAAAAAGGGTGCCATCTGAATCCAGTCACATGACAACAGTAATTTCGAAGAAAAGAGCAGTTCGATCGAGGAAGAATGATGGAAATCAAATCATGGCCATAGGAGAAAATGAAACATTGATTGAACCGCCACAAAAAAAGCGTAAAATATCCTGCTTCACTCCACCAAGCGTAACATCGAACAAAAAAACGAAGGGAAAGATAAAAACGGCAAGAAAGGCAAGAATGGAACAAAAAACAAAAACAAAAACCAAAGTGAAGAAGAAAAAAGAAAGAGCTTGGGTCGAAGATGAGCAAAAATTCGTTATGAGAAGTGGAAGGGGGAATGTTGACCAAATTTTGTTCACAGATCCTCAAGACATGACTTCGGTAAAGTGTTTCGAGAGTATGTTTGGTGATGACATTGTTTCATTGATTGTACTCAACTCAAATGCGTACGCGATGCAAAGAAATCATCAGCTCAACGTCACTAATAATGAAATAAAAACCTTTATTGCGATTTTGCTTTTGACTGGCTACTTGACTCCCAAATACATGAAAATGCTGTGGGAAACGCAGACCGACACACACAATCCTTTGGTTTCTGGTAGCATGAGACGTTTCACCTATTTATTCAATCCCAAAGTCCCCTGTAGGGGACCATACCATATTTTTTGACCAACGAGTGATATATGTAAATTCCATCCATGAGTTGTCTCTTTAGGACGCATAGATTAAAAACAAAAAAGAAAATTGGGGGAAAAAGTTCAGCAAGAATTATGGGAATTCGTGGGTTAAATACGAGCCTTTTTCCTTTGTTGTGAAAAACCGTTTAGTTACTTCAATTCTATAGATTTCCATTGTTTACCGTATTTGAGAGAATGAAGCGTTCAATGGGAGCCTGATATAAATATAACAATCGGAACACATCGGTTCGACACGATATTGTGATCAGCTGCGAGCGTTGAGCGGTAGCGACCGTTCAGCCGTTGAAGGGTAAGGCAATTGTTCAGATCGCCATTGTTCCACTCCTGGCAGGTCCCGTGTAGTGCGGGCGTAGCATCGAAAACAAGCAAGTGTTGGCTTTTGTGAAGCGCGAGACAACTGCATGTCCAGAGATTATGTAATTAAGTTTACATTTACTATCGGAAGACACCGTAACCAGCTTCTGTTAATACTCGAACTAACCTACAATAATAACGAAGTCATTTTTAATGGTAGTATTAAAATGCATTAACTTGGTTTACCAATAACAACAATCACTAATCAACAATATCAGGCCTGTGCCGACAAAACATTCCTCATTCCTTCAAAGAATTGATTCTCTTTCTGCAAATTCTTTCACTGGGGTTTAATATTCAATTTTCTTGCGTTCATAATTTGAATTTCTACTAAGCTTTGGAGTGTGCTTGTTTCACAGTGATAGAGCGATTATTGAATTTCAGGAGGCACACAAATATGATCAACTGATCAATCCAAATAGGTATTTTGGTCGAGAACAGATTTACGTGCTCTATGCATATCTCCTGAAATTCAATAATCGCTCTATCATCTGTGAAACACGCACACTCCAAAGCTTAGTAGAAATTCAAATCATGAACGTAGGCCAATTGAATAATAAAACCCAGTGAAAGAATTCACAGCGTTTTTTTTAATGGTTATCAGAATGCTTCAACCCGTGTATCGGCTACAAAGCCTTTTAGGAGTTCACTCCAGTATCCACATCACTACGTCACTAGGTTACTGATATCAACACAAAAACAATAATAAACCAAAATAACGCGAATTTTAGCACCATAAATCAGGCCATAGATCGAGAATGGTTGACCTACGGACCTGGGGAGGGGCTCATTCGATTCCTCGTGAAGTGTTCTTTAAAAAGAGTACAAATTTAGGCCGCCTTGACTTTTTTGAGGTTTTTAGGGATTTTACAAAACTTTGACAACCCTTAAAGGGCACTTTAAATGAAGTGAGAGAGCTGGATCAAGAATTGGGGCGTTGTCGGACCAAGATGGATTTTTCCTGAAAATTTCAGATCTTTTGCTCCTACCGTTTGGGAGAAATCGTCCGTACGGCGGACGGACGGAAAAATTGTTATTGCAGATTCGGATTCTACACCCTTTGAAACGTAAACCATGATATTTTCAGGGGGGGGTTAGCATTTTTTTTTTAAAGAGCGATTACAATGGTTTATTATTGAATAATAAACCAAAATCGATAAAAGTTTTCTATATCGATAAAAGTATTTTTAATACGCAGAGCCACAAGTATTAACCATTCTGATCTATTTGTCCAACTGATCTATACTTCACTAAAAAGATTGATGTAGGATATTTTTTTGTTCCAGACCAGCAAACTAGACAGAACACATTCCTGCCTTTGCCCCCTAATGGGTGTCCTTTATCGATAGGAGGCATCGGGGTTTTCACCCATTCTCGACTTCTACCAAGCCCCCCCCCCCCCCCCGAATCTGTTTTTAACGCGTTCAATTCTCTGATATAAAGTGCCACGGGGTCAGGAACGCTGAGTACCCAGTTGGGCTGTCAACGGTCAGGTGAGCTGTACCCAGTCAGACGCTATTTCAGTACCCACTCGGGCGGTGCTCTTGCCTCTCAGTACCCAGACGGGCGATCTCCATTTTTTCATTCTGAATCCAAAACATGGTGACGCTATCGATCACCCTTGGCGATTTCGTCGCGGTCTGGGTAACCCATAAAATAATAACGATACGCTGAAGTAATGCAATCCATGTCATACTTGATACCGATCCAAAACATAGCAGGTTAACTGAGATGCCAGAATGGGATTCGACCCTGTAAGAAACAGAACGTTCTGAAAACTCCAACTCGTCATTTCTCTATCAACCAATGAAGAAAGGCGAGACTCGCAGTGTTGCGAGCTATGGGGACGATTATTTCCAGTTCTGGAGAGTTCATAAATGTTTCGAAATACTAGTGTCAGTTGCAGTTAATCAACCAATTTTTTTCTGACAGGCTGTGAGTATTAATAGATCAGACCTCAACTTTCAGAGACTCCTCATGCAATATTTACTAGAACATCAAGCGTCAAGGTGAGAAAACTGGTTCAAAACTCGAAGCTCTGCGGAGATATTTTTCCACCAACTCTAATTGGGTCGTCCCGCGCATACTAATCGAGCTATCGATCTTGGCGAGTCATCCCCGATTAATTGCCTCCCAAGTTTGACTTCAGAAGTCTGATAATTAAGGACACCTCAGGATATCATTAAACTCGCGGAATTCGTTTTCATCCATCTTCCCCGCTCGGAGGCGGAGGGGAGCGACTTCAAAACCCTCGTGAGATCAACAGTTGGCATATTTCTCAACTAAGAGGGAAATCTAAATCATCCCTTCGTTCGTCTATGAGGATATTAATCCACATCGTAATAGGTACTCTTACATATAATGGGTTGGTGATATTATTTCACTCGTAGTGCTACTGGACGGATTATCAACTTCTAACACATTACTGTAAATACAAGAACTTCTTTTCAAACATTAATATCAAAGTCTTACGTCAGAAGAAATGACAGCGGGATGTGTGACAAGTGCTAGGAGCCCGAGACCTTATCTCATACACGGGTAGCCGATACACGGGTTGAAGCATTCTGATAACCATAAAAAACGCTGCAAATTCTCCAATTTTTGGGGTTTATTATTCAATTGGCTTGCGTCCAGGATTTTATTTCTACTAAGCTTTGGAGTGTGCATGTTTCACAGGCGATAGAGCGATTATTGAATTTCAGGAGATATGCATCGAGCACGTAAATCTGTTCTCAACCTAAATACCTATTCGGATTGATCAGTTGATCATATTTGTGTGCCTCCTGAAATTCAATAATCGCTCTTTCACCTGTAAAACATGCAAACTCCAAAGCTTAGTATAAATTCAAATCATGAACGCAAGCCAATTGAATAATAAACCAAAGTGAAAGAATTTGCAGCGTTTTTTCCAAGCACAGATATGTAAACTTATAACTAACTGGAGACGGAAATCGAAATGACCTACTGACGCGAATTTTTGACAGATTGTAGACATAACTTGAGTAAAGTTAACGGTGACGTAAACGGTGATTCGTTAGTTTGGCGAGTTTGTCACAGTGAAAACAGATTCGCTAGTTTGTCATAGTAGGGACGATTTGTAGTACCCTAAATTACTGTAAAAAATATTTTATTACATTCTTTATGTCACTTATACCTACTAATGCACCATCCTAAGTGTCATCCTGTCCCCACCACCGGAAGATGCCCTAATCCTTCCGCCCTCAACTCGTATAGCGATGTGGTTCAGGAAGGGAGAAAAAAAACCAAAAGGTTATATCGATCTCATCGAACACTGGAGTTTTCGTTCGCCGGTTTTGATGAAAACCTGAGATGGAGGACCTTCCTTCCGATGGTCCGTCATTTTTACTGCTTGCCCCTTTACAACCAATTCCGCTCTTCTTATTTCCAAAACATTGAACCGCATCAGGCCCGTGATAAAGGAAACATTAAAAGACCTTACGGCCGTTTTTGAAATGGCGAGGTGAATCATGTCTTACCTTCCGGAGAGATAAAAAACGATATGAAGAGCGGGTGTGAACGGAAGATAATTTTCAGAGTTTATTATTTGGATAATCGCTTAATTTTTTTAGTAGATTTGACGATCCGTAAGAATGCTGAGCAGTTTACTTTTATTTATTTGATATTATTTTCATCCTCATGCCATGACGGTTGAAAATAAATTCTGAACAGCTTCCAAATGAAATTTCACACCTATTACGAATTGTTTTGTAGCTGAAATGATTTGGACACGATTATAGAAAACAAATATGGAGCTCTCATGCAATAACAGAAATCATTGCGGGAAAATCCTCAATGGGAATCACCCAATCTGTTAATCAATAAGCAACTACACCGATTTTGGCGATGGGTGCAAGTAGCGGTGAGTCCATTACCGAGTTAAATCAGTCATCCTGCCCACAACAGTGGACAGCAAAATGGAGGATCAACATAAATTAAGCAAAATTGAGCTAGTCGATTTCTCCAAAAAAAGAATCGGCTACATTTCAGTTCTTTCTAGGGAAGCCAAGTATCTTGGTTGCATGATGCAACGCCAAATGTCAAGATATTTCCATTTGGTGTTCTTGAACTGACAATGATGCATTGGCTAATGCAGAGAATATAGCACAGCAAGAACTCCATAACAAAGTCACACTTTACGACCAAGTCCTTAACCCAGTTCGGACCTTTGGAGCCCAGCAGTGAGGCCCAATCAAACCGAGACACCATGCATTGTTCCAGAACAATGTGCTAAGAAATTTTATCAATGCACTTTCCAATCTCGAGCTTCACCTCCATCGTATAAGATCTCAAATCAAGAAGGTAGCTGTCCAAAGTCTTGGCTCAAATGAAATCTTCAGATGATTCAGACATCCCAAACCACCCGAACGAGCTTACCTGTCATTACTTGTAATTTTCATGACTAACAAAACATACGTTATAAATGATAAGCCTGATTATTCTTCCATATTTTCAAAATAATATTGATATTGAGTTAAACTTGTTTTAATAAAGAATTTATTAAATTTAATAAAAATAAGTTGATGGTAGCTGCACTCAATAACTAATCAGCAAAAGGTATAAGGTGACCGGGGCAAGAAGCCAGCTGTCGCCGTGGTCGTCTTCCCTACTTCTATTTTATTCGGCTTCTTTGTTTTTATTTAATAATATCCCAACTGAAACGTTAAGGGGAGTTATTCAGAGAACATGTATCGTAATGGCCTTAGACAACCCAAAAATATAAGAGTTAAAAACAGTGACTAATGATATGAAAATCATAGCTGCGAATGAGTCATGGCGCGGAGTGTGGCGTGGGAAAAGTGCCACGAAGTTAGTCGTGAGTTATGCAAAGTCCTTTGTGGTATCACCTTGCCTAGCGGTCATTTCAACTCTTCTTTAGATCCCTCTCTGCCGGATAAGTGTGGGTGTTTTCCCAATTTCTTAAATTAGTCCTTTTGGTTTATTATTCAATAACAAACCATTGTAATCGCTCTTGAAATAAAAATCTCTCCCCGCTGAAAATTTCGTGGTTTACGTTTCAAGGCGGCCTAAATCCGGATTTTTTTTTAAGATCGTTCCATGAGGAAAAGAATGAGCCCCTCCCCAGGTCCGTAGCTCAAACCATTCCCGATGTATTTATGCTGCCAACATTGCATCCACATTCACTGAATCACAAGGTTACTGCGATCAAAACAAAAACAACAGCGTTTTTTTTTTTTTTATTTGATTGCATGAACCTAGTGATGTAGTGAATTTGGATACTGGAGTGAACTCCTAAAAGTGTTTATAGCCGATACACGGGTTGAAGCATTCTGATAACAATAAAAAACTGCAAATTCTTTCACTGGGGTTTGTTATTCATTTGGCTTCATTTGGCATTTCATTCATTTGGCTTGCATTCATGATTTGAATTTCTACTAAGCTTTGGAGATTGCGTGTTTCACAGGTGATAGAGCGATTATTGAATTTCAGGAGATATGCATGGAGCACGTAAATCTGTTCTCAACCAAAATACATATTTCGATTGATCAGTTGATCATATTCGTGTGCTTCCTGAATCACGCAAAGGTGATAAAGCGATTATTGAATTTCAGGAGGCACACAAATATGATCAACTGATCAATCCAAATAGGTATTTTGGTTGAGAACTGATTTAAGTGCTCTATGCATATCTCCTGAAATTCAATAATCGCTGTATCACCTGTGAAACACGCACACTCCAAAGCTTAGTAGAAATTCAAATCATGAATGCAAGCCAAATGAATGAAATTGAATAACAAACCCCAGTGAAAGAATTTGCAGCGTTTTTCTCAATCGATTGTCCTCTCCACCTTTGAGAGAAGTTTTGTGAGAATAAATGATAATAATAATAAATTATGATAAATAAAATCAGTAAAATAAAAAATAAGCGATTATGGATGAAAAGCGTTTCAATCCATGAATCGTTGCAACCGCCTCAAAATTAAATTGCCTAAAGAAAAATTTCGGCTTCAGTTTTGTTATTCCTAGCAACAGCTTCATTTTCTGATGAAATCTTCTAAAAAGTGCTAAAAGGAAATTTATCATGCACAACTTTTAAAATCGTAGCGACATTTTAATGACTGGTAGTCTCGTTTTGGTCATATGCATGAGCGTGTTTCTACTTCCCAACTCAAAATGCAAGTTCGGTGCGAATCATGCTGACTTGCCAACTAGTTGGCATGTCTTGTTCTTCCTCTCGAATTCCCCATAAACCTTCGTTCGACCTCTCCGCACGTTTTCATCACCCAAGAGCCAACAGGATGCGAATATCGTAAGGCTCCGGAGGAAAATAGATTTAATTAACACGGCCTTTGTTGCGGCAAAGGCTCCCCACGGTTATCAACTTCATAAGCTGGTAATATTTCGCGCTGGAGGGGATCGATGCACTTCCTTTTCGAGGAATAATGGAGGCATAAACCCCCTCTTCCCTCCTCATCTTTCTCCTCTTGTAACCCCACAGTAACCTTCCCTATCTCAGGCTAATTACTGAACATCTTAAGTAGGGACGAGCTTTCTTTCGGGGGCTGGCGCTGGTACAATGCTTTCAACGGAATACACCGAAACTTTTTCGGTTGTTCTAATTAATCCCCGTTCCTTGCCCGACCAACCCTTCATGTTTCTTCTGGGAAAGCGTAAAGAATGGGTTGAAAATAGATTGGAGTCAGAAAGAATCCTGTTAAGACTTTCGAAGGCTGTGGGGTGACGGAGTTGTGGAAACCCATTTCAATAAAAACGGAGTAAGATAGTTGTCTATATTTCCACGAAAGTAACTCAGTTCATGTTTGTTACTGATGATGACTTAACGGTCGAAATCGATTTAACTGTGTAACTCTTTACTTTCGTGGAAATATAGACAACGTTCTATCTTACTCCGTTCCCATTGCGTATCTGACCCGTGAACACCTGAGGAACCGAAAATTACAACAAGGTAGCGTGTAGTTTTCCATCGATCTGGATGTTGGTAGTATTTCTTCTTTACTTATTGGATCAAAACCGACCATCAGTCGAAATGTAGAATAATTCGAACAATATAACCATTTTATGCTTCTGTAACATAGAATAGGTAGATACACACTTGTGTGTATACTGAGATAATACAATTAGTACATAGTCGGGATTGTTAAGATTGGACTATCGGGATTGGTGCATCGTAGCCTTTATTCTTTTGTCTTTGGCACCACCTTGCATAATTGGAACTTATGGTAATGCATTTCCTAAAAAGTTTGACCAACGGACCGCAAAAAGTTGGGCTAGATAATCCAGAAACACAATCATCACTGGGTTCTTATCTCACATTATTCTTAAACCATTCCGAATTTAGAATCATATTCCATTCAAAGTTCTTTATTCACAAAAAGATGCTAATGATCTTCCCTTCATTCCAAGTTCATTGACTACAATTTATTGGTTTATAATTCAATAATAAACCATTGTTATCGCTCTGGAAAAAAAAATTCTAACCCCCCCTGAAAATTTCATGGTTTACGTTTCAAAGGGTGTAGAATCCGAATCTGCAATAAAAATATTTCCGTCCGTACGCACGATTTATCCCAAACGGCTGAAGCAAAAAAGTTGACATTTTCAGGAAAAATCCATGTTGGTCCGGTGACGCCCCAATTCTTGAGCCAGCTCTCTCACTTAATTTAAAGTGCCCTTAAAGAGTTGTCAAAATTCTGTAAAATCCCTAAAAACCTCAAAAAAAGTCAAGACGGCCTAAATTTGTACTCTATTTGAAGAACTTTCCACGAGGAATCGAATGAGCCCCTCCCCAGGTCCGTAGGTCAAACCATTCCCGATCTATGGCCCGATTTATGGTGCCAACATTTGCGTTATTTTGGTTTATTATTGACGTAATGATGTAGTAATGTGGATACTGGAGTGAACTCCTAAAAGGCTTTGTAGCCGATACACGGGTTGAAGCATCCTGATAACCATAAAAAACTCTGCAAATTCTTTCACTGGAATTTCAGGAGATATGCATAGAGCAAATAAATTTGTGCTCAACCAAAATACCTATTTGGATTGATCAGTTGATCATATTTGTGTGCCTCCTGAAATTCAATAATCGCTCTATCACTTGTGAAACACGCGCACTCCAAAGCGTAGTAGATATTCAAATCATGAACGCAAGCCTGTTGAATAATAAACCCCAGTGAAAGAATTTGCTGCGTTTTTTACTGAGAGCCAGTTTTGGGGTGAGTTGCGAACATAAGTGATCCTCTTCGAAAATGGAACTAGGTGCTGAACTCTGCCTTGGAAGCAAGCCATCAACCGTTAGTATTGGATATTTGTCCGAATTATCCACGTTTTTCTGCGTGCTGGTCTACCATTGCTAACAAGATACTGTAAGGATCACATATTTCCAGTTCTGAGCAGACATTAAACCGGGTGCTGGAGTGTTTTTTAGAAGCATCCTCAATTCAGCCAAGTAAGATGCAGGAGACTGGATCAGAAATGAAGTACTGTCGGTATTAGTGTTGGTCAATTTGAAAACTAAAACGTTCTGTCTCTCATTATTTTTCCAGCCAAATGCCAGTCCTAGTTCAGGATTTTCCTCATGATTGGGCCCAGATATTTTAATTCATAGATTTTCCTGAGTGGCTGCCACTCATCATGGGCCACTCCTTTATCCCAGCACTTGCAGTTGTCACCGACGACCAATTCCGTATTATGTGGTTGTACAGCTTGTGAGGTAATGGAATGGTATAGTTGCCCCTTCCAATGAGTTGAATGCGGTAATAATGCTCCGCCACGCTCAGAGGAAGCTTCAGACGCATGAAAACTCCTGATTCATCTCCCAAGGCGACGGATTCTAAAATCAGGAAGGGCCAACTAACCATATCCATCACAAGCTCATGGTCTTGATGGTAAATATCATGCTTAGATTGTAGTCTTTGTAGTCTGCGCAGCTATCCGTGTTCGCCCCTTCCTTTATCACAAATAAATTGACTTTCCTTCATGCTGAATCAGCAGGCCAGTGTTCCAACACGTTCTCTTACAGGGAAAGTCGGTGGTCCACAATGATCGTCAGTACGTTTTGCCCACTGTTAAGTCTGTCATATGTTCTCTGTGAAACCCTTCTCTTTCACAGAGCCTCATTTACGTCTGACAACTAATTACGTACAAGATCTAAGTACCATACCAATCCTAGGACTTACGCACTTCTCCTTTGTGCACATAATGTGGATTGCTAGTGAAGCCATTGTCACCGGTTCTATATTAATGCCGATGAAATGAGATCGATAGTAGGAACACCCTTGGTAATTACCAGTGGGCTGTCCATAATAAATACCTAACACGTTCTGGGTAATGTCCCCTCAGAGCAATTTGACACAACGCGCTAATTGACAGAAAATCACCCAATTACCAGTCCAATGGTGAGGACAATTGAGGTTAGAGCAACGTGTCACTGGCTCGTTTGCTATGAGCGAAACTAATCATAATAGGTAGGTAATTAAACCGTGTAGCTAAGAGTCCGAATGTGAGAAGCTCAACACAGAACCGGAAAGTTCTCCATAGCAAGAAATTAATTAATCGCGTCTATGGGTAGACCGCCATGGTGGATCGGGACCGATTTCTGTTGGAATGCCCCTTGCACCATGAAATTCGAAATTTCCTAGGTTCGTTGCACAACTACAGGAAGAATGGGATCGAAAGAAAAACCTTAATCCTGTCGTTTATTTCACGGATTTGGTTTTGGAACGGTCCAATACGGATTTGTATCAGGTCTTTTTCCCATTTTTGGGATGGCTCATGACCTCCTGGATCAATTCTAATAGGCGTAACTCATTTACAAAGCCTTGTTTCAAAAGATCCTTACTTACGCAGCTTTTATTCGAAGCTACCGGGTCAAAGCTTATGAAATTTGGTAAAAAATCTGAAATAGCCAATGATGTAGACTCAGTTACCGGCTCCACTTCTGACCGACAAAGAGTAGAATTATTAAAAATGTTTAAATAATTACTGAAATATTAAAAAGCTGGACCCTGAAAACTTTTTAACTAAGGGTAGAGCAATGGGCAGCATGCGACCACGTTCGGGGTGTCCGAGTGTCTTAGCTTAAAACTGACTTTAATCCTTTTATTTATTTTTCTTTACAACTTGATATATCAACTGATATATCTCAGTTGTCAATTTTTGTAAGAATGAAATTTGAAGATTTTGAGATAAAAGAAGAGCTGTTGAAAGTTATTCTACACACTGGGCATACAAATGAAAGGATATTTTTTTAGCATGTAAAAATCTTATTGAATCTGAAAATATTCCTGTGGTGGCTATTTACTGCCTTGTGTCGTGAAGTTAGTAACATACCAAATTTTTAATGTCACCATTACATCATACACCAGTATAAACCATACGTGAACATTAAATGCAATTTACATCCACTGGATAATGGATGTAACGGTTATAATGTTTTACATGAGATGTTTATACCGGTTATTTTACTACAAGTCAAACCTACTCGTTATGCTATGCTCAGTGGTTCACCACTTGGATAACCCGATTAATTTTGGTTTATTATCCAATAATAAACCATTGTAATCGCTCTTGAAAAAAAAATGTTTAACCCCCCTGAAAATTTTATGGTTTACGTTTCAAAGGGTACAGAATCCAAATCTGCAATAAAAAGTTTTCCGTCCGTTACGCCGTACGCACGATTTCTCCCGAAAGGCTCTAGCAAAAAATCTGAAATTTTCAGGAATAATCCATGTTGGTCCGACAACGCCTCAATTCTTTAGCCAGCTCTCTCACTCAATTTTAAAGTGCCCTTTAAGGGTTGTCAAAGTTTTGTAAAATCCCTAAAAACCTCAAAAAAAAGTCAAGGCGGCCTAAATTTGTACTCTTTTTGAAGAACTTTCCACGAGGAATCGAATGAGCCCTTCCCCAGGTCCATAGCTCAAACCATTCCCGATGTATGGCCCGATTTATGGTGCCAACATTTGCATCCACATCACAACATCACTAGGTTACATCAAAACAAACACAAGGTTGATCGCAGTAACCTAGTGATGTAGTGAATTGGATACTGGAGTGAACTCCTAAAAGGGTTTATTTTCCTAAAAGGGTTTATAGCCGATACACGGGTTGAAGCATTCTGATATGCATGCTCCGTCTTACGAAATTTAAAATTTTCAAATAGAATATTTTTCCATTGTAATCGCTCTCAGAAAAAAACGAAGCGAATCCTTTCACTAGGTTTTATTATTCAATGATTCATCATTTGAATTTCTACTAAGCCTTGGAGTGTGCGTGTTTCACAGGTGATAGAGCGATTATTGAATTTCAGGAGGCACACAAATATGATCAACAGAACATCGGCATCACTCCAGTATCCACATTCACTACAACTCGACGCTATCGACATCACTAGGTTACAAACAAACAATAATAAACCAAAAACGCTTCTTGGTTCTTCTTTCACTGGGGTTTTATTCAATTGGCTTGCGTTCCTGATTTGAATTTCTTCGAAGCTTTGGAGTGTGCGTTTTTCACAGGATAGAGCGATTATTGAATTTCAGGAGGCAGACAAATATGATCAACTGATCAATCCAAACAGGTATTTTGGTTGAGAACCGATTTAAATGCTCTATGCATATCTCCTGAAATTCAATAATCGCTGTATCACCTGTGAAACACGCACCCTCCGAAGCTTAGTAGAAATTCAAATCATGAATCATTGAATAATAAACCCCAGTGAAAGAATTTGCAGCGTTTCAGCAGGTGATGGATTTTCATGTCTATTATTTAATTTGCTTATTTCAAATACTAAAACTAAACATTTATATTTATTTATATTTATTTACGTAAAATTGTACAAATAGAAGTTTTATGGCTGTGATCGACTAATGGCTAATGAAGGAAATAAGAGCATCCAGAATGGACAGGTCAAGACACGACAAGTACGAGATCCCGATTTTAGATGATATGACACTGACTACGTCTATTATATACACAGATCAGTGATTAACGAAGAATTCCAATACAGTAATGATAAACCAATTTGTTATAACTGGTTGCTTTTTCAAAAGTAGCGGTTAGAGTTCCCCTTCCATCACCCATTTACAAACCCAACTCTTGCTCTATGAATGTCCATCAACGAAATTTGTGTGAGTATAAATGATGTTTGAAATAGGTTTATATGAATTACTGACAATGGAATTAGAGTTTACTCAATGACCGGCAAAAAAGGCTACTCTTCTTCAGTCCCACATTGTACCGTTGCGGATTGACATAGGTTCCCTCCTAAATTCGCTCTCCACTGGTAGCTCAGCTATTCCTTCCGAAACCCCCAATCACTTTGAACCCCTTGGGCACGTCTGCGCATCGGAATCCCGACCTTAATGAAATTCCTCTCTAGCGCCGTTTTTTTTTTCTTTCCTTCTTTTTCATTAATTTTACAGCGCGGTTGAAGACAGTGGCTTTAGGGATTCACGTCTTCACCTTATAGAGTAACGTGACTGATGTCGGTGGCGGTGAAATTGGGTAGAAGTTCCTGAATAATATCGAGCGGGGAGGTCAAGAGGTGAAATGACAAGTGGGAGGTCCGTTTTACGATCAAATCACGCCGTGTCCAGAAAAGTAATTGGACACCAAGCTCTGTTGCGACCTATACCTGCGCTCATCCATCAAACTTGACTTAAAGCATAGGTAGACACCGTTTAAATGGGCTTAGGATAGCCTTATTAGGGCAGACCACTACTCTATCAATTTTGAACATTCCCACCATTTCAAAGATTAATAACATGCAATGAACACCTGCCTACTCTTTACGAGTTTCTGTAGAGATGGCGAAAATTATAACAAACTCGATCGGGTTAAATTTTAACCAAGTTCACACCAATTCTCATTCTTGTTGACGTTATTTTTTCTGTCAAAGCTCTTCCCTAGTAGTCGCCAAACTTTTGAACCATGATCTATCCTAGCGCTTATAAAACTGTTTGTGAGCTACCAGGGAATGTAGGATCAAAAAAGGATGCCAACCCGTTTATTATCCAAAACATTCACTTCTAGTATTAGCCAAAATACACAGAAAGTGGAACAAAAAAGTTGGTTCATTTCAATAAAACTCATTTTGCCCATCTAGTATTTTCTTGAATTTTGAAGAGTATGTCGTTGCCGCCATCCAAATGAGCATTGTTTTCAATCTCAATGGAACTTGAATCACAATCGGGTACTTTTCTTTGAAGGGCTAGAGACCAGATATTTCCAGTGGTAGAGAGCGAAAGAAAATCTTAGAGTCAGGTCATTTTGAAAATCAACAACTTTCATTTCAACTGCAGCCTGATCTCCTCTCAAATGTTTTGGCTTATTATTCAATAATAAACCATTGTAATCGCTCTGAAAAAAAAAAATGTCTAACCCCCCTGAAAATTTCATGGCTTACGTTTCAAAGGGTGTAGAATCCGAATCTGCAATAAAAAAATTTCCGTCCGTCCGCCGTACGCCGTACGCACTATTTCTCGGAAACGGCTGGAGCAAAAGATCTGAAATTTTCAGGAAAAATCCATCTTGGTCGTTAGGTACTTATAATTAGAATCATAATTACATAACATGTATATCAAAGTACTGCTATCTCGTAGGTAAAGGTATTAATAAAAATATATTGTTAGGGGGGGGGGGGGGGGTTGCTGAAAATAAACACACATGTCCCCCCCCCCCCCCCGGGAAAATAAACACAAGTTCCACTTGTGGCCCCCCCGGGAAACTATCCTGGCCCCTGATCACATTACTGACTGTGACTGTTGGTGCTCAGGATTTGAGTGAAAAGCTATTTGATTTAATATCAATCTTGGTAAACTAAAGGAACTTGTTTTTCGACACATATCAGACATGTACATTCAAGCCCTTCCAGAAAGCTGTCCGCTACTTCAAAATTGGTATCCGTACTAAGCCCCATTATGCACATTCTCCAGGAGTCCACTTCAAGTTGGAGCACCCTCGAGCAAACATCCCAAAAGTTGGGATTTTATCCCGTTCAATCTCAGTAAACCCCGTCATTTCGGCTAACGTACCTTTCCTTTATTGAAAATCACGAGGATATCGACGATCGGCCCATTCCGGAGAGCATTGTCACCCTCGTGTAACGAATCTATAACGAGAGACGAAACTCCTCCTCTAATGAAACGAATTATCAGAGAGTGCTTCGGAAAGCGGTTCCATTCAGAGCCCTTGACCCCTCGCCCTCCGCCGTCGTTAGATGAAATTGGAGGAGATTATTTCCTCTAAAGGGCAGAAATTAGCGTTTGATGAGTCATTCTCTTGCAAAACTGGCGAATCCGTCTGCGGAAGAGTTGAAAGCGAAGGTACAATGGAAAAAAGTTCACTAACAATGGCGCTCATTATTATCGACAACTTGCTACCTAATGACAGCGTTAGGTAGGTACATGTTGTTTCCGGTCTGTTTACCAAACGATTTCACCGTTTTCTTTTCCCGCTGAAAACCTGAATAAAAGGTTTGACGGGGCATCATCCTATTATTAAAGGCAGAAAAGGCAACCCTTTGAAACAAATTCGGGTTCTCGGAGTTTGGGTTATGTATGTACTCCTTCACGTACTTTGCCTTTGACAGCAACACATTTTAATACCGAAAGATCGTATTACGATTTCCTTTTGAACTAAGGTGACCTACCGGTATTCTGTTTTCAGTTCTGTCCTTGAATAGCTGATACATAAAACGGACTTTAGAGGGATTTCCCAACTTCATTGAGGTCTTGTGACTTTTCCGAACGAAACAGATAACTGGAATTTCATTGAACATTTCATGATGAAGAATTTAAGACTCATCTTGTAAGGCATATTCAGCGTTATTATTTAAGAAAGGGGCTGTCAAATGAGCGAAATCAAAAGTTGAAAATTTCGTTTTTCACCATTTACGAGGCTGTAACTCTAAAATCTGATTCTCTAGCGACAAACTGACCTTAGATATGAATTCAGCACAACCAAAAACGTGGCAGGGCGAGGTTTCGTGTCAAAAGAAAATTTTTAAGGGTCTTTTTTAAGGGGATGTCCGTCGGATCGGGTAACTTGCCCCACCGCGGCCTTTCCCTTTTGTGCGGTTCCGCTTTACTTTCTGCCGCAATAAAGATCTCATTAGCCTTTTCCAATGTGAAGATTTTTTCCATGAAATGTATAGAATCTCTATCCACATATCTTTATAGTAAGGTACCTCTTCTCTGTTGTCCAGGGTATACAGGATTTCGAGATTTTGGTGTCTGTGCAGCCGAATTTCGTGATCCGCTGCAATTCTTCTTATCGCGTCTCTCACCATTTCCACTTGGAGGTCGCTGTGGAGATCAGTTGTCCTGATATACCAGGGTGCGTTGACAATACTCCTTAAGATGTTATTTTGGAGTGTCTGGATAGATAGACCTAGTTGTGACCAGACGCTGATTAGTGTTTGTGACTTGTAGTGGTCCTAGATAATGAACTACTGAACCACAAAAAGTGATATTACTTCATTATAAATTAAGTTGCTAGATGGTTTGTATATTAAATCAGTTGTAACAATAAATAAATTTATTTAAAAAAATATATATATAAAATATATAATCGAACCATATATATAATAAGGTTCGTTCAATTATCGCAATTTTGAATTAAGATGAATGGAATGTTACAGTACATTTGTAGTCCCAATATGGATAAAATAATTTCCAGTTGATTTCTTTGAATAGTGACCTCACAGCGTCAAACGAACAGCCTGCAGAAGGTTGGACGGTCCGAAAACATGGTCACTAGTACTTTTCTTTCTTAAAAAATCCTGGGACAACTAGGATGCGTTCTTAAAAAGGATCCGTTCTATAAAATAATGGTTAAGAAGAAAAACCACTCAAGAGCTCTACCTGAAAGCTTGTGGTATTTACCAGAAGCCTATTGTGAATACGATTCAGTGTCTTTGCTTCAAATTATGTGACTCGCTTTTGTCCTGTCATTTGAGACAAGGATACATTGATTTTTATAATTATTTACCTTCATTCTTGATTTATTTTCTCGTTTATCATTTTAAATTATGAACCTTGGTCTAGATGAGAAACAAAATAAAACCATCCCTCAACATTTGTTTTTTATGTACGTAAAACGTTTTTCTTTTCTCGTATTTGGCTAAAGTGAAAGGAACTGAAGCCAAAAATCACAAATTTTGTCCAGTTAGAACAGAATTCTAGTCATCAGTGCCTGTCAGTCTTAAAGGGCGAATTCAAAGGACTGAAATATTCAAGAATCAGATCGGAAAGTCCTTGCAAATAGTAAAAACCTAATAGGGGATTTTGGTGTACCTACTGTAACCTACTCGCAAGAAGGGTTATTTGGGGTTTTAGCAATAACAAGGTAAGAGTTTATTTAGTTTATAAGTCCGGGTTTATTTACCTGTTGGGATCCCTTCTTCTTCCATACCCGTCCCGATGAAGGGCCCTTGCGACTTGGTCACTGCGCTACTCCCGTTTATTGGCATAATTGTGTGTCTTCCGGGTAAGTTCCCTTACACACAACATTGGGAAACAGTGATCGGCTGAAGGACCCATACGGCTTATTTCGTTCCGAATCCATCAACCGGGCTGAATTATGAACGGGGATCGCTTTATGGCACCTAGAATGGAAGTACAAGATTCGGAAGCCAGATGAGCCGAGTTTAATAAAATAGTGTTCTTCCAGACTACGTCTAATGTACGTAGATCAAGGATTTACGAATTAGGTAAATAGTAGATAAATTATTATACACTCACTTCAAACGGGTTTGTCGCAACTACTACACATGGATGTAAATATTCTTATGTTTATTGGTCTCGCGACCGTGGATTTCCTTTTTCGTTCACTTTTCGGAGTTACAAAAATAACTACAAATAATACAGTTCCTGGATACCATACCCTTTTTCGTTCCACTCCCGCGTGACAAAATGGCTAAACTACAAATAATACAGAAATACATTATTATAATACAGAAATAATAAACCTCTGTGCATTAATGCGCAGCGTTTTGAACATTCTACATAACAAAAATAGATCGGGATTGTATGAAACACTAGATTGGAAAATTTCATAGAAAAGTATCCCAACTGAAAAGTTGAGAGGAAAAAACCTCAACGTGATTGTGGGGAAAAGGTGAGGAGAGCAAACTCAAAAAGCCTACACAAGTTGAGTGAGTTGTGGAGAAGTTTTAAGTAAGTTTGCTCCACGTATCGTGAGTTTACCGACTCGAAAGATCCCCGCCACTTCTTTTTATTTCCCTACTTATACCTATCACGCCGAAACTTTCAACTTTGTCAATACGGATGACGGGGGAAGTGGAGACAGCGAAAGATCGATGGTTCTTCCCGTGTTATTCAAGGGCCTTTTGTTTTTTTTTTTTGTCGCTTTTAGCAACCGGCAGCGTTCAACTTTTTATTTGACTAGTTGCTCGCCCTTCCGAATGCAAATCCGGCTCAACTCCTTCCTATTGTAACCTTGAATCAGCAGATCTGTTGGGTCTTAGTCAAATAAAAGGGCATACTCTAAAAACGAATGTCAATTGCGCTTAAGCTTGTGGTAGTTGTCAAACTATCACTTTCACTATTGTATTGAACTCTTTTAGAATCTGATCATCTTCACCCTTAAAAAGGGAAGAGACTTTTTAGAAATCACCCCTTTAGTGAGTATATATGCCCTATCGTTTACGGAGTAAGTCACTCGCGACGAGGTTATGGAAACCCATTTCAATAAAAACGGAGTAAAATAGAACGTGATGATTTTTACCCAACCATCAATGCGAAAGTGCGAAAGCAGTGGGAATGGGAGTATAAAGACTCGAAGAACGGATTGGTACTACAAGAATGTGCAGCCCCTAATTCCCAAGAGATAACAAAAAGGACTAACAAGGGTTATCGGCCCAGATTACGCGAGAAAAAAAAAAAAAAAAAAAGAAGAAGAAGAAAGTTAACGAAATGGGTGATGAAGACAGTGGAAGCAGTAAAACGAAAATAAGTGGTATAGTAAAGTTGAACAGGAAAAATTATAAAACATGGGCGTTCAATATTGGACTTGAATTAGAAGACCAGAACTTACTTAACATAGTCACAACAGAGAATGATGTTGAATTCGCTACATTTGATGCTGAAAAGAAGAGGAAAGCCTATAGACTGATAGCGAGGACGATAACGGAAGAAATCCAGAATGACATATTAGACATCAGTTGTCCCCGGGATTTGTGGAGAAAATTGGTTTCCAGATTTCAACCCAAAACAAGATTACGGCGTCTTCAAGCATCAAAAAGTTTATATACAGCCAAAATGTCATCCGAAGAAGATATGGAAAGTTATGTAAATCGTGTTCTGGGGTATGCATCAGAAGTTGTGAAATCAGGAAGTGCAAAAATCTGTGATGAGCAAGTGTGTAATGTCTTGATCAATGGCTTACCCGAGGACTATGAGACTATGGTTAGTATGGTTTGTACCTTTAAAGACGACGAGTACACACCTGAAAAATTAGAGAGTTTACTGTGTGGTGAATACAAAAGAAAATTACTCAAGAAATCAGAAATGGAAAACACTGAAGATTCGAATGCGCTATTGGTAAAAAGAGATTTCAGAAAAAAGAGTTTTACTTGTTATAATTGTGGAGTAGATGGACACATTGCGAAGTTCTGCCGGAAGAAAAATCAAAGAGTTAGTAATGGAAATGTCGGTAAGAATAATGAAAACGTAAATCAGTCATCCCTGGTGTGCTTGAATGCCGTGTCCTGTCCCATTAGTAGTAGTGTTTGGTTAATCGATAGTGGAGCAAGTAGCCACTTTACTCACGAAAGAGCTGATTTTTCCACTTACGAAGAGTTAAAATATCCGCAAGTTGTAACTTTAGCGTCTAATGTGAACAGTCAAATAGTTGGAGTGGGCACAGTAAGATTAGTCTCAAGAACCATTCATGGTGACACTATACTCAGCCTGAAAAATGTATACCATGTTCCCGATTTCCACTTTAAACTATTATCAATTGCAAGGATTGAAATGAACGGTCATAGAGTGGTTATCCAAAATGGATTTTGTCAAGTACTTGATGGAAATAGAATCGTAATAGAGGCTAAGAGAAACAATGCTAATATGTATGCTTTTCAGGAATTTGATTTGGTTCAGACAGCACACCTATCAAATGTTAAAACGAACAACTGGCATGAGAGACTCGGACACATCAGCAAAGATACTATCAACATTATGTTCAAGAAACAATCAGTACGAGGTTTGGACTCTACTCTTCCTAATGATGAGGAATCTAAAGTATGTGAAGCTTGTCTCAAAGGTAAAAGTACTCGACATCCATTTCCAAAAGCTAGTAGGTTAGTGACTCATCAATTATTAGAAGTTATTCATTCTGACGTATGTTATTTACCAATTCAGTCATACTCAAAGTATAAATATTTTGTGAGTTTTATAGACGATTTTTCAAGGAGGGCTACAGTGTATTTTCTTAGAAGAAAAAATGAAGTTATGAATTGTTTCTTGCGTTTTAAGCAAATGGCTGAGAAACAAACGGGCAAGGTGATAAGGTGTCTGAGAAGTGATAACGGTCGAGAGTACTTGAATAAAGTTTTTGAGAATGAGTTGGATAAACATGGCATTATGCGCCAACTATCATGTCCATACAGTCCACAGCAAAATGGTGTTTCTGAGCGATACAATAGGACAATTCTTGATTTGGCGAGATCAATGATGATTGCAGCAAATGTTCCTAAGCATTTCTGGGCAGAAGCAGTAAACACTGCCTGTTACATCCGAAATAGATGCCCAAGGGATAATGGAAAAACGCCAGAAGAGATTTGGAGTAATGTAAAGCCAAGTGTGAGACACATGAGACCCTTTGGATGCAAAGCGTATGCCCATGTGCCGAAAGAAATCAGAAAGAAACTTGATGATCGTGCTGATGAATGCATCATGTTAGGTTATGGTGGAGCTTCTAAAGGATATAGGTTATGGAATTTGAACAAACAGACACTC
The DNA here is from genome assembly GCA_031894815.1 of Creontiades dilutus. Taxonomy (NCBI): domain Eukaryota; kingdom Metazoa; phylum Arthropoda; class Insecta; order Hemiptera; family Miridae; genus Creontiades; species Creontiades dilutus. Next base: position 869,139 of record JAVIWC010000637.1, read on the forward strand.
ATTATAAGCAGAGATGTGGTATTCATTGAGGATGAATTCCCATTTAATGAAGGAAAGACAATTGACGAAAGAAATAATTATTCTGATCTTGAAATAGATGGCATCGTAAGTATTAGCACAATGAAAGAAGTTGAAAATGAGAGTAATGGAAATGAAAATGAATATAGAACCGAGGAAGAAATTGTTATTTCAGGCAGTGGGGAAGAATACCTAGATGCCATTCAAGATGACTTGATTGAGGAGGACAGAATCTTCAGTGAAGAAGAAAAACATGAATCTGAAATGGAACCACCCGAGAAAATGATTTTAAGAGATAGAACTCTAATAAGAAAACCCGACTATTTTTGTTGCACAACGTCATCAAGAGAGAGTGAACCAAAAACATACAAACAAGCAATGGCACGGAAGGATCGTGACCTTTGGGCTGCAGCGATTCAAGAAGAGTTAACGTCATTGAACATGATGCAGGTTTGGGAATTGACAGATCTGCCTGTTGGCAAAACCGCAATTGGATGCAAATGGGTTTTTAAAATCAAGTATCTGGCCGACGGAACGATAGAAAAATATAAAGCTCGTTTGGTAGCACAAGGATTTAGTCAACACGAAGGAGTGGATTATACTGAGACGTACAGCCCAGTAATTAGTTTGCCAGCCATGAGATTAATTTTGAAATTGGCAGTCATGAATAAATGGCATGTTCATCAGATGGACGTCAAGACCGCATACTTGAACGGAGATTTGAAAGAGGAGCTTTATATGAAATTGCCCGAAGGTGTCTCCTATGCTGGTTCAGAGGGTAAAGTATGCAGGCTTTTGAAAAGTCTTTATGGTCTCCGACAATCAGGCAGAGCGTGGTACGAAACATTGGATAGAAAGCTGCAGGAGGGAGGTATGGTTAAAAGTAGAGCTGATCCGTGCATATACTACCAGAAAAGAGGGCCATCGATGAGTATAATACTGGTGTATGTAGATGATTTAATTCTGATTACATCCAAATCTGAAGAAATGAAAAATTTGAAAGCCATGATTTGTGGAAAATTTGAAATGAAGGATATGGGAGAATTGTCTTATGTACTGGGAATTGAAGTGCAGAGGCAAAAGAATGGATCTGTGACGTTAAACCAGAAGAAATATATTAAGGAGATATTGATGGATTTTAATATGTGGGAATGTAGACCGGTTCGGACTCCAATGGATCCCAGTCAGCAGTTGAGCAAGTTGAACTGTCCAAAAACTACTGAAGAAGCCCGTGAAATGGAATCAGTCCCATATCGAAAATTGGTAGGGAAGTTGATGTACCTAGAACAGGCAACGAGACCAGATTTGGGATTTGCAGTATCAAAGTTGGGTCAATTCGCATCGAATCCCGGAAAGACCCATTGGGAGGCGGGAAAACGTGTTTTACGATACCTTAAAGGGACAATTGACCACGAGTTCACTATTGATGGTGAAGGAGAAGGGGGCATACTTGGGTTTTCGGATTCAGATTGGGCTGGATGCAAAGACGATAGAAAGTCGACGAGTGGATTTGTAATAAAATATGGGACAACTCCAATTCTATGGAGGTCAAATAAGCAAACTGGTGTCGCCCTTTCAACAATGGAAGCAGAGTTCATAGCATTGGCTACCTGTTGTATGGAAACAAAATGGATAACGAAAATTTTAGATGACATTAACGTAAAAATGAACAGAATTCCAAAAGTAATGTGCGACAACCAAGCTGCCTTGAGTTTTGCAAAGGGTAATCGTGTCAGCTCTCATTCAAGGCACATTGACATCCGATACCACTTTGTGAAAGAAATGGCAAAGAATAACCAAATACAACTCGATTATATCTCGACGAAAGAAAACCTGGCAGACATCTTGACCAAACCATTGTCGAAATTCAAGAACGACGAAATAAGTTCATCTTTGGGGTTGAAGACGATGGAAGAGAAGAAGAGGGAATATGTTGGCATGAATCCCTGATTTATTGCCATATGATTTTTTTGTATATTGTTTACATTGAAAAATCTTGTTGTCACTTGAATTATCGTGTGTGTGAAATAAATCGATCGCGTTAACAAAAGGACTAACACCTGGTGTGTTGGATGGTTCGCCTATATCGCTTTGCAGAACCATGATTCGGCTGCGAACAAACCACGGAGTTTGTGAGGCATATTTCCATCGAAAACACCCAGGCATACTACCTCAGTGTAGATTTTGTGAAGCAGATGCAGGTACACTGGAACATTTAGTAATGGAGTGCCCTTTTTTGCTTGCGAGTCTACCAAGGTAGCGAAAGCATTGTTTTCACTTTCGGAATGTGAAAATTTTTTTGTCTCCAAAATCAAAAATTCCACTCGCATTTTGCGTTTTAGACCTTTCTGAACAATTTTGGTCCCGTGTTTGTCAGCAAATCCTTTTTACGGGCAAAACTACACGAAGTTATAGTCCGATTTTGATGACATTTTCAGGGATTGTTCGCACTGATGTAAAGATGGACCTCGTGAGTAACAAAGAGAAAATAAAGTTTTAGCCTCGAGCTTGGATCGAACCATATTGAACCATCATTGAACGATGCATATATTCTGTCAATTTTTATTATAAGCTATATTTTATAGTTTGTTCAATAGTTGAACATGCCTACTCTTATTTTCAAAAGTTATGCTTCTGCATAACAATAAGTTTACCCTAATTCAATATTTACTTCGCCTAATTGAACGAAGTTCTTTAGTCAATAATAATTTTCAATGATCTATACAGTCATGTTATGGATACGAGAAAGCTATGTGCCACACCCACTTGGCAGACGTTTTTTATACAGAAAGGACAATGTTATTTGATAATATTATTATTAATAATTTAGTTTGTACTCCAAAAATATCAGTATATATAGAGGAATATACAATTATTTATATCAGTGTAATATTTCAGTTTAATTTAATTAATTTTTGGTTCAAGTCTTACGTAAATGCAATTTTGATACAATAATTTGTTATAACCATGTGGCTGTAAAATGTTAATCATTAATGCCAAATGAAATTTTAAAAAAATTAAAAAAACGTCTATATTTCCACGAAAATAATGAGTACACAGTTAAATCGATTTCGACGACACGTTAGTTTGCGATATGCACGTACTTTGATTGCTAGAGACCCCAAACTGAACAAAAACGCTGCGAATTACCACGCGAAGGTTTATTCTTTCTGTATTAGATGGCCGTTCTACGCGGATCACCGGACTACTAGAAATGGACTGCACAATCAGAGACAATGCTTCTTCAGTAAACTTGGAAACACACGTACCTAAAAAACCAACTGATATTTAACATATAACATAAAAATAATTGCAAAAAGAGTGCTTCCGCTTATTCTCCTCAACTGAATTGAAGCTTGGGAGATGGCGTTTCGGATAATACAATGGTATAGCATCAACCGTGCCACGTGGTCAGTCTTTTCACCAGCCACCCCGTTAAGGCCTGTTTTCCTAACAAACACTTTTGAGCAGCGTAATTTATTTAATGCTTCGGCAAACGTTATTTCGACAAATTCAGTTCCTGCTTCGCAAAAAAAAACCATCGCTAGGAAAATAACCTTAAAGGCTTTTAGGAATCTGAAGCTTAACCGTCTATCCTACGGTTTTTTCAAACTGCGAGCGATCAAATGATTGTACAACAACCCGAATGGTCTCCTTCGATTCACGGAATAATTCTTATCTGAATCAAACCAAAAACTAACCTTCTACATCAAAAGTGATTGATATTTCGATCTTTGAATAGGTTAATCCTTAAATATTATCCCTTTGGGTTGATGGATCAACACGCAAAAATTAGTGGCTCATTCCGAACGGATGTAGGATTTTCGACGAATTTCGGTAACTATGGTCTAATACTTTGGCGACATACCATAAGCGCCAATCCCCCTTAATTGGAATGTATAAAGCTCCATGTGATTAAGAGTTGTACTGTGTTCAGTAAATATTTTGAATGTGACGAAAGCACATGTGAAATCACATTTATATTTTCAATTTGAATGTTCTCGTTAGCCAAATTTCTGTTCATAGGTACCCTTACCATTTAGTACTAGTGTTAACTATCTTGGTGTTATTTTTGATCACCACCTCAAATTTGATTTGCATGTATCAGCTCTCATAAAGAAACTACTCAAGCTTTTTTATATTTTTAAGGAGCTTGGATATTTTTTGTCAAAATAGTGGATTGTTATTGTTATTGTACAGCAAGTGCTTCTGGACTCGTACCACCCCTACCTTCCAGCTTGGTTGAAAAGCTCGTCTATTCGATGAAGTTCCGTTTGTTGGAAGTTGTCAAGCAAATAAGAGGGCCAACGAGTTATTATTCGATATTCGGTGTTCTTTGGTCTGTACAAACAGTTTTTGCCCTGTTAAAAATGGATTCGTTAACGTCTGTTGTCAATTTCGCTTGGTTCGTTCAGTTGAAAAGTTTTTTGGCTTGCAATTCATTATTTAAGATGTCTGGGAATACATTCTGACAATTAGTATACCGTTTTCCAAGGTTCTTGAGAAACAGCTACAATATTCGTGAGAAGCAAAGTGGGTGTACGGTTAGTTTTTGGTTTATTATTCAATAATAAACAATTGTAATCGCTCTTGAAAAAAAAAAAAAAAATTCTACCCCCCCCCCCCCCCCCCCCTGAAAATTTCATGGTTTACGTTTCAAAGGGTGTAGAATCCGAATCTGCAATAAAATTTTTCCGTCCGTCCGCCGTACGCGGTAAGCACGATTTCTCCCAAACGGCTGAAGCAAAAAAGCTGAAATTTTCAGGAAAAATCCATGTTGGTCCGGCGACGCCCCAATTCTTGAGCCAGCTCTCTCACTTAATTTAAAGTGCCCTTTAAGGGTTGTCAAAGTTTTGTAAAATCCCTAAAAACCTCAAAAAAAGTCAAGGCGGCCTAAATGTGTACTCTTTTTGAAGAGCATACCATGAGGAATCGAATGAGCCCCTCTCCAGGTCCGTAGGTCAAACCATTCCCGATCTATGGCCCGATTTATGCTGCCAATATTCGCGTTATTTTGGTTTATTGTTGTTTTTGTGTTGATATCAGTAACCTAGTGACGTAGTGTGTTGTAGTAATGTGGGTACTGGAGTGATATCCTAAAAGGCTTTGTAGCCGATACATGGGTTGAAGCATTCTGATAATTTTCAGGAAAAATCAGAAAATCTGAAATTTTCAGGAAAACGCTGCAAATTCTTTCACTGGGGTTTATTATTCAATTGGCTTGCGTTCATGATTTGAATTTCTACTAAGCTTTGGAGGGTCCCTGTTGCACAGGTGATAGAGCGATTATTGTATTTCAGGAGATATGCATAGGGCACGTAAATCTGTTCTCAACCAAAATACCTGTTTGGATTGTTCAGTTGATCATATTTGTGTGCCTCCTAAAATTCAATAATCACTCTATCACCTGTGAAACACGCACACTCCAAAGCTTAGTAGAAATTCAAATCATGAACTCAAGCCAATTGAATGATAATCCCCAGTGAAAGAATTTGCAGCGTTTTTTACCGAGTCTTGTTGTAGAATAACTAACGTATCGTTGTTTATGAAAAATCTAAATGTAGTAATAGTGAAGAGGGCTTAATGTAATAAAAACAATGTCGAAGTTAATGTTGAACGTTTGAAGAGAAGCTTAAAAGGGAAAGCTATCACAATTGGTGGGAGACAGCTGGGAATAATGAACCGCTACTCACTATCTAAAGGACTGAGAGATTAGGGACGACAGCTCAAAGGTAAGTTAAATCCGACCGAAGTTCTCTTTGAAAAATCGGTTTAGCTATTAAATTAGGGGGTCGAGGGTGGGGGGAGGAGGTGGGGAAGTGAGTGGAAAATGCGAGGGAGAGGGGAGGGACTAATCTGAGAGGGCGCGGAGCACGTCTGGCCCAGTGACTAATGGCCGAAAGTTTCTCCTACAACTGTTAAGGAATTTGTCAATCCTGTATCATTAGTTTAAAACTTGGCCTTTCCCATTAGATGAGAAGGAGCGGAGGAGGGGAAGATCTGCAATTAAGGGGAAGTAGGGGGTCAGGGGGTGGGGGATGAGACAGAGAGCGGAACTGGGACGTCCGGTTTATTGCTCCTCGCCCTCAACGCCGGCTAAGCCGGAGCGATTTGAATAATTGGGTCGAAGGGAGGGGAGGCGTCAATTATTTACACCGGTCGAAAAGTAGTTTATCTGTATCACTAATTCATTAGGTTCCGGGAGGAATTCGGAAGAGGTAAAACGGAAATTACGTCCGATAAGACGGATGAAGAGCACCGAATCAAGCCCGAAACACCTTACCTTTCCCAAAATATAAAACCCCAAAAACACAAGGGCAGGTACTTATGTTTCCCCTCTCTCTCTCTCTCTCTCTCTCTCTCTCTCTCTCTCTCTCTCTCTCTCTCTCTCTCTCTCTCTCTCTCTCTCTCTCTCTCTCTCTCTCTCTCTCTCTCTCTCTCTCTCTGTAGTATTTTGTAGGTCTATTTCCGTTGATTTGGGAAATGCAAATGCGCGCACCAACTTTGTTTTGGTTTATTATTCAATAATAAACCATTGTAATCGCTCTTGAAAAAAAAATTCTAACCCCAACTGAAAACTTCATGGTTTACGTTTCAAAGGGTGTAGAATCCGAATCTGCAATAAAAATTTTCCGTCCGTCCGCCGTACGCCGTAAGCACGATTTCTCCCAAACGGCTGGAGCAAAAAATCTGAAATTTTCAGGAAAAATCAATATTAGTCCGACAACGCCCCAATTCTTGAGCCAGATCTCTCACTTAATTTAAAGTGCCCTTTAAGGGTTGTCAAAGTTTTGTAAAATCCCTAAAACCTCAAAAAAAGTCAAGGAGGACTAAATTTGGACTTTTTTAAAGAAGTTTCCATGAGGAATCGAATGAGCCCCTCCCCAGATCTGTAGGTCAAACCATTCCCGATCTATTGCCCGATTTATGGTGCCAACATTCCCGTTATTTTGGTTTATTATTGTTTTTGTGTTGATATCAGGAATCTAGTGACGTAGTGATGTAGTAATGTGGATACTGGAGTGAACTCCTAAAAGGCTTTGTAGCCGATACACAGGTTGAAGCATTCTGATAACCATGAAAAACGCTGCAAATTTTTTCACTGGGGTTTATTATTCAATTGGCTTGCGTTCATGATTTGAATTTATACTAATCTTTGGAGTGTGCGTGTTTCACAGGTGATAGAGCGATTATTGAATTTCAGGAGTCACACAAATATGATCAACTGATCAATCCAAATAGGTATTTTGGTTGAGAACAGATTTACGTGCTCTATGCATATCTCCTGAAATTCAATAATCGATCTATCACCTGTGAAACATGCACACTCCAAAGCGTAGTATAAATTCAAATCATGAACGCGAACCAATTGAATAATAAACCCCACTGAAAGAATTTGCAGCATTGTAGTTAAGGAAAAGGTGTTTAACTGGAGAAAAACGTGTGTTTTCTGTTAAAATTGAGGTTTTTCCTAAAGTCTCGAAGAAAAAAAAATGGAGGCGGGATATACGTGACATTTCTCGCTGAATCGAATGGTGGCAACGCCAGACCTCTCAAGTGATGATTTAAATTAGTTTCGCTCTTGCTTGGATGCATAAACCCGATTTCTGTTCTTGAAATGAGTTGTTATAATGAGTACAACATTGGGTGTTACAAGAGACCTCATGTTTGTTAATTGTTGATTAAAGCTACGGAGGAAGACAATTGTCTTGCAAGGGGTCGAGGATATGTTTAAACAATGATTGCAAGATATAAACCAAAAAATAAATATTTCCCGAAAATGTCTTGAATGGAACGTTCGTTTGCGTCTGTGCGCTGTGCATTATCAACCGAGAGACCTATCTCAATTCACAATTGATTGCAGCATTGGGTGTTACAATGTTGATAATTTGTTGTTTCTCACCGAATCTTGTTTTAGTTAAATGTTTGTTGATTCAAACATATTATCCAGATGTAAGACAATGGTAAGATACTGGGGTTTAAATCGACTTCAGATAAAGAGCTAGTGTTTAAACAAGATTGCTAAGATATAAACAAAAAAAATAAATATTTAGAAATGAAAAACGAGAATGATCGTAAATGAACATAAACAAGCCGTCCCTCGGCTCTTTGATTCTCCTGACTTTGGCCGGACAGCTTCGAAATGCCGTAGACGCAGTTCACAAACGAACGGGTTTATGCGTCCGACAAAACTAACTTAAATCGTCACTTGAGAGGTCTGGCGTTGTCACCATTCAATTCAGCGAGAAAAGTTACGAATATCCCGCCTTCATTTTTTTTTTTTTTTTTTTTCGTCAAACTTTTGAAAAAACCTCAAATTTACCAGAAACACACGTTTTTCTGCAGTTAAACACCATTTCGTTAACTAAAAATATATTTTTTAAACCGAAACGACTACACCGTTAAAAGCTGACATTTTGGAGCACGTTTTACCAGGCCTGCACAGTTCTGCATCAATCATTAATGGGGTTTCTAGGCGAGATGAAAAACAGGCGATTTCAAGATTTTGACAGAACTGCCATTTCGCGCAGCAATCGCGCAATAAAAAAATGTTTTCTGACATCAAATGGATAGAAAATTCAACGTTCTTTCCAAGGGTGTCATCAAATTTGAGCTATCTTCAAAATTGACGTAGTTATGACAGTTTTAACGACATGAGATCGAAAATACGAAAACATAGTGAATAACCCGGAAACGAGGCCTCTGGCATGAAATTGCTGTGAGGCATTTCTGTTCGGAAATGCGTTGTAGAACACGTAGGAGTCGGATTGTGCATAACTCCTGAGACACCCTGAAGAATGCGCATCCGTTGTTTGGGCTATGCGCATATTGGGATTCGTGAAGCTAAACACACGTAAATTCACGCATATACCAGCAATAGTTGCCCTGTATAAAGCTCTTGTCCTTTCAGTTATAAAATCTGCTGTTTGGAGACCCCAGTATAGTTGCCAAATTGATCGTATTGAAAGGGTACGCCGCAGATTTCTATGATATTCGGCCTATAAGCTTTATATTCCCTCGGACTCAGTTAATTATGATGCGCTTGGTCGTGGCTGTGGGATGCTGGGCCCTGGTGATCGTAGACGCCTCTCGGATATGTCTTTCTTCTGAAATTAATCCATGAAGAGGCCGACTCCCCTTCGCTCCTGAGCAAGGTGAACCTTGCTGTACCTCGATCATGCTCCCGAACACGAATCGTTTTTACTGCTCCGTTTTCATCAACACTTCACTTTATTATTTTTTACTTTGAATTGTCATACTTTACTCCTATTGGTGTATTGGGCTTGCCCGTATTATTAAATAAATAAACGACAGAATGTTCGTGAGTTTATTTACAGGTGGTTTTTCCCCCACAATGAACCCGTTCATTATGAGGTTACAGGCTTCCTATCCGGGACCACCTTAAATGTATGATAGCCAAATCCATGTTTGGATGGTGGACCAAGCTGTTGTCCATGTCTCCAGAGAGGCTGCCGAGGATCTGTTTTCAGAGACTCATAGCCCTTTCCAAATTTCCCGATCCAAAATTTAACTGGACGTTACAGCTTAAGGATGTTCTGAAAGAGGCTGGTCTGGAAGATGTTTGGTCTCAGATTACCGCAAGAGGTTCCAATATTCAACCCCTTCAGCGTGAACTTTACCTTTCCAGCGACCACTTTGTTCACTGAGAGATTGCTGGCTCAGATCAGGTGCGCCAATCCAACCTTCTGTAGAATAGTTCTTCACTGGGTGGTTAACCTCTTTGAACGAGCATACTCACCTCCAAACTCTCCAGCCCAAACCTTACAAAAATTCCTATCAACACTTTACCCCAATGGCAATTATATTTTCACCGATGGCTCGGTTTGTGAAGAGCGGACTGGTTGTGCATTCTACAACGAATCCAAACAATACGCCCGACAATACCGTCTATGGAACCATTCCTCAATATATTCAGCCGAATTATATGCAATTCTGATGGCACTCGAGTATGCCTCAGAGCTACACGACAATCAAAAACATGTAGTGATCATCTGAGACTCCTTCAGTGTTCTACAGAAACTCCAACATATTGGGCCATCCTCCAGGTTGAACCACATCAATCAATTCTAAAATCAATCAACGTGCTAGAAGATAACGGGAAAATAGTAAAGTTTGTGTGGATAAGAGGGCATAAAAACATTCCGGGGAATGTAATAGCTGACAGGGAAGCCTCCAATGCTCGCTCTCTACCTAAACGGCTTTTTCAACCACCTTGCTTCCCACACACTGGTCTCAAACGCAAATTGCACCAAACCCAACTTCTGACCTGGAGAAAATGGCATACCACGTATTGCTGGAATCGGATACGTTTGATTGTATTTGCTCGGGTTTTATACGATAACCCATTTAAGATCAGGCCATTGTGTCACCAGGGAACGGCTTCACAAATACGGTCTGTCGTGCACAGATTTGTGCAGATATTGCGGCGTTGACACTGAAACGAGACAACATGTGATCCTCGAATGCCCACATAATTCTCTCCCAAGAATCGAACTCCTCAACAGTTCTATGAACTGTACGACCCTCCCCTTCAATCTGGACTCACTCATAGCTTCAGGAAACACTGTAGTGTACTGTGCCCTATGTAAATTCCTATTAGACATAAACTTTCATATTTAATCATAATCACCCATATTTTTGTAATCTAACATGAATATTTAGAATGCTTTACTATGTTATGGCTGTATGTATATTGTTTGCAAGAGCCAAATAAAATAATAATTTAAAAAAAACCTCTTTGAAGGCTCTCAAACATATACGATCTGTAACACCCACAGGCCAGACACCCTTTTTCATATTTTATCTATTTGCCCCGTTTACACTAATGAAAGTTTTTGGTTTCTCCTCATTTTGATGAATGTTTCTTTCGCACTCTTCTCCATTTCAAAGAAAAATCTGAGATCACTAGGATCATAGGGTTCCTGCAGACAGTGCTCAGGCAAAGAGCGTTTACCATAAATGAAGGTTTCATTATAGCCTAAATATTCTGCAGCCGCTCCTCCTTTACTAGACATGCTTCACAAAATTTCCGATCTTGCATTTATGGTTCTTGACTCCAAAATTTCTTTTGTCTGTGTAAACGTATGCTTATTTCCACTGGCACTAATTATATTTGATAACACCTAAAGTTATATGTTATAATTTTTATGCCAGTTTTGCAAACCGCATTCAATTGTATTATTAACTGACCCAAGCCATATTTACTGTATCATTTTATATACTTGTATTTCTGCACATTTCTGAATGCGAACGCTTGTGAAAAATGTATTGTTTACCACGATAAAGTCGTTTTTTTCTCCTTCTTCTTCCTATTCCTGAAATGAAATGTAGCCATTTATTACAATTAATTAAGTTTTATGGCTATGGTAAATCCATAACACATTGATGTCACCACAACATAGACATGAACATTAATTTATTATATTTTATCTATAGAGTTGAATGTTAGCGGAAAATATTCGTTGTACAATCAGAAACGAAAGGTAAACTTCTTGTAAAGGGTTAACGTGATTTATAAAACAAAAAAAGACCTGGCAAAAGTTTAGCGGAACATCCCAGGAAGCTGTTATAAGATTTCAATTTTTGGCGTACAACTCTCCCCCCCCCCCCCCCCGCGACCGCCGTCATTTCTTTTTCGAGAGTTAAAACTCCTTCCAAAACCCTCCGCTCACCTCCCTGCCCCTTCTCCTCACTTCTATTTCCATAAAATTTCATTAGAGAGGCGGGAAAGATGGGAGCGGAGGGAGGATTCCGGGGTTTTTCTCTCACAGCTGAGCAAAGGAGTTGGTTCGAGTGGTGGCCGGAGGAGGGGAAGGGGTAGAGTTTTGCGGGTAACAGATGAGACCTTCCCCCTCCTCCTCATCCTCCACCACTATTACTTACAAACTTGTTCAACTGGTGACCAAGTTAGCTCGGGGGCGCTCGTCCCTTTCGCTATCTCGGAGCCCGCTAACCTCCGTGTTATCCCCTTTCTTCGGGCCCTTTCAACCCCGGTGGCCAATGTATGACCCGGCCACCGCAAACAGGGGGTTATTGGTTGCGTTCAATTTTCAACCGCTTCTTGAAATGGAAAAAAGGGGTGTGGGGGAATATCCGTGATGATTTATCACATTATCCAGTGGCGGCGCCTGCCCTGAAACTCTAGGGGTGCCCCGAGACCATAAGGGACAACCACGATGGGAACGTGGGAAAAAATGTCCTTTTCTCAATCAAATTCAAATTTCAACTACCAATACGCAAAGGAGATCAATCTTGTCCGCTTTATCGGGTTTGAATAGTGACAAAAAACGACTCAATCCAACCTTTTGAAGAAATTCACTAATATGTACGTAAATACCTATAAACAAATTAAAATTTTGAAAGAATTGTCGAACTTCAGAAAACCTTGTTTTGCAACAGTGAAAATTACTACCTGCCCAGTAAGAATCATCGTGGAGGTGAAAGCACAATTCCATCTTTAACCCAAGCTTCATTCCTATAATTGCAGGCATAGATGACAGGGGGAGCAGAAAAGATTATTACTTCACATCTGCAGAGCCAATCTACCTTTTCTTAGTACTGAGGGTTGAACTTGGGAATCGTGTAAGATGTATGGTTGCTTTTAAGGTTAGTTGCAGTTCTTTCAGTACTGCAATTGGGCACCCTGCATCACTGTCTTCATCGTGTATTTACAGCTAACACAGTTCAGCCACGAGGGGTGTGGGACAATCAACAGACAATATGATAAGAATGTGTTTTGGTGATTCTAGCGCACTCTAGCATTCTTATTGGGGGAGCAGTGAACTATTCGTGCGCTCAGAAATGGTCTGCTCTTTATCCAAACCAGCGACTCCACCATCCTCTCACGCATCCTGAGGCTCTATTTGAAACTGGGTCCAACACGATGTCCAGTATGTTTAAAGTGCTTTTTTAATCTAAAAACCAAAATAAAAGATGCGATTTGACTTTTAATTTTCAAAATATGATCGTTGACAGTATTCCACAATTCTGGCATACGTTCTGACTTCAGATTTGTATTCTACGACCCAAAAACCTGAGTTTACCAAATTTTACCAAAATATTCCAAGGAGAAGAAAGGAGAAGGTTTTGCTATTTTCTATGATTTCAGACCTCTGTGGACCGCTGCTCGGCAGATACTTGCTGGAAGAGATTCGTCAGTTGGGTGATTCAAGACGGAATGAAAGAAGCTACGACTGGGAATTCGATGTTTACAGTCATTTGAATAGAATCTTATCGGGCCGTAATCTGTTGCGACCAAAAACATTGATACCTCCGATTGAATTCGAGCTCGCCACCTACCAAATACGGGAGAATTTCTTACAGTTGCTAAACTAACCCATCGGGTTATTCTCGTTGAACTTAGCAAATAGTCTTAATTCGTCTCTAGCTTGCAATAAGAAAACTTGAAGAGTAGCTGATACCCTATGAATAAATAAAGGTTTAAAAATACGGGGTCCACCCCCCCCCCCCCCCAACTTAGAACCAGCCCCCCCATGTGAGTTGCTACCCAAAACAAACATTTATAATATCGTAAAATATATATAACCATCGACAGTTTAAAGTCCAAATTATTAAATTTGTCTGAGACCATTTACAAGTTATCTAGGCACCTTCTAAGCTTGTTAAATATGTCTCTTCAAGCACTACATGGCAGTTTTGGTCTTTGGGATGAGGAAACAGAAAATCTTTCGATTATTTCTTTATTAGAAATAGACTCAAGTACATCTTTTTCTGCAGCTAGAGCCATTAGATTGGACAACCATGAGTCTCCCATAGCTGATCTGAGTGTGTTTTCGATAATTTTTACTTCGATTCTTTACTCTTTCCACGGAACAACTAGTAGTTGCTGAAGAGAGTAAAGTTGTATAAACCACATTCAGAGCAGTTCATTATTATTTAAGTTCTATCTAGTGATGTAATGAATTGCTTCCGAGTCTACCAAGGTAGCGGAAGCATTGTTTTCACTTCCGGAATGTGAAAATTTTATAACTCCGAGAGTTATAGTCCGATTTCGATGAAATTTTCAGTGATTGTGCGGGTTGGGGTGTAGATGTTCCTCTATAGGTTTCACGACCCCTGAATCAATAGTAGGCTCTGCACATGCGCAAACGAAATCCTTGTTACTCCGAGAGTTATAGTCCGATTTTGATGAAATTTTCAGGGATTGTACGGGTCGGGGTGTAGATGGTCCTCTATAGGTTTCACGCCCCCTGAATCAATAGTAGTCTCTGCGCATGCGCAAACGAAATACTTGTTACGCGCATAACTCCGGAAGTTCTTGACCAATTTCGATGAAATTTTCAGGGATTGTTCGGTTTGACGTGTAGATGGTCCTCGTGAGTAATAAAGAGAAAATAATGTTTTAGCCTCGAGCTTGATTAAACGAAGTTCTTTAGTCAATAATAATTTTCAATGATCTAAACAGTCATGTTATGGATACGAGGAAGCTATGTGCCACACCCACTTGGCAGACGTTTTTTGAATGTTTTCACGTTAAACGCTATTTCAATCAACTTTAACCCCTCCCCTCCCCCCATTTTTTGGGGACTCCCCCCCCTCAAGAATTTCAATGACGCAGTCTGCGTCATAACACCCCCCCCCCCTGTGGGCACCCTTGGTTTATAGTTGAAAGCTACTTGTTGTAAACTAGATACCTAACTCGTTATAACCTGAATCTAATTTTGAGAAAAAAAAAATACAAAGTCGACCTTAAATCTCACAAGTTTCTTTCAAAGTGGAAAAAAGAAGGAGGTATTAGTGTCGGAGGGGTGTAGGAGGGAAGTTATTGTTAGAAGACTTGTTGTTTGGTGGGAAGTGACAGCGGCAAAGCAGAAAAGGAAGAAGGCTGTGACGAGGTTGGTGGTGGAGGTTTAGGAGAGTGACGGTGAGAGGTGGGGAGGGGGACTTTATCGCAGCGCGCGCTGAAGATTCGCATCACGTTTGACCACGTCTGTCTTTGTTTGCGGTGGAAATGGACGGTCTGAGTTGTAAAAGCGGCAGTCGGGGGCTGGGAACTGAGGAGCGAGGGAGAAATGGGGGAAACGAGGGTCGAGGGAGTCCGGGGGCGCAAAGGCAGAAGGAGGTTAGATCTTGTTTCACCAGTTGTTGTAATCTGTTTGTCTTCCAGAGTCCTCCCCCCTCTCCCACGCCCTCGCACCCTTCACCATTCCCTTCTCTCTCGATCTCTCTGTACAGGAGATCTCTTTCTTCCTTGTCAAGAGTTGCTGCTGGGTTTTCCATGCCCTCCTCCCACCCTTAAACCTCCGCCTACCCTTACGACAATGATGGGAGGTGGGCTCTGCGGGACAGATACCGGCTATACCCGTACATGTGTCCTACGACTCAGACTCTGCCTTGACAACAAACTTACAACCCTTGCTCTTTTCTCTTCGGCCCACACCTTGATTTCTCAAACTCAAACCTTAACACCGTTCTCCTAATAGCTGATTAACCCTGCTATGGAAACCAAGGAAACTAAGGCGTAAATTTTCCTCTTGCAACTTCAAAATGGTGTGGATGGACTTGACTCAAGATTGTTCTTTCATTCAGGGACTTGGAAATCGAAAGCTGATTTCATAAATATAGTTGGTGTAATTTTTTCATGTTCCCGTACAAAGTCTTTTTAGTCCGAAACCTGTCAAATTGGTATATGAAGAGGTACCTACACGAAAAATCCATAATTTCTGAAACTAATGGCACGCAAGTAACAATTTTTCCAATTACTGTTACTATGTATTGACTTTTGTGGGAGGTTCCCTGTAGTTTTGCACGCTGTAATAGCTGGTATTATGGCATGATTGGCAATTGGCTTGCGTTCATGATTTGAATTTCTACTAAGATTTGGAGTGTAAGTGTTTCACAAGTGATAAAGCGGTTATTGAATTTCAGGAGATATGCATAGAGCACGTAAATCTGTTCTCATCCAAAATACATATTTGGATTGTTCAGTTGATCATATTTGTGTGCCTCCTGAAATTCAATAATCACTCTATCACCTGAGAAACACGCACACTCCCAATCTTAGTAGAAATTCAAATCATGAACGCAAGCCAATTGAATAATAAACCTCAGTGAAAGAATTTGCAGCGTTTTTTTTATGGTTATCAGAGTGCTTCAGCCCGTGTATCGGCTACAAAGCCTTTTAGGAGTTTACTCCAGTATCCACATTGCTATATCACTACATCACTACGTCACTTGGTTACTGCTATCAAAACAAAAACAATAATAAACCAAAATAACGCAAATGTTGGCACCATATTCGGATCATACATCGGGAATGGTTTGACCTACGGATCTGGGGAGGGGCTCATTCGATTCTTCGTGGAGTGTTCTTCAAAAAGAGTACAAATTTAGGCCGCATCGACTTTTTTTGAGGTTTTTAAAGATTTTACAAAACTTCGCCAACCCTAAAAAGGCATTTTAAATTAAGTGAGAGAGCTGGCTCAAGAATTGGGGCGTCGTCGGACCAACATGGATTTTTCCTGAAAATTTCTGATTTTTTGCTCCAGCCGTTTGGGAGAAATCGTGCTTACGGCGTACGGCGGACGGACGCAAAAATTTGTATTGCAGATTCGGATTCTACACCCTTTGAAACGTAAACCATGAAATTTTCAGGGGGGTTTAGAATTTTTTTTCAAGAGCGATTACAATGGTTTATTATTGAATAATAAACCAAAATAAAAAAAATGAACTCCAATAGGTACACTTTAAAAGAGTATACATATACTTAAAACAAAATAACTCTGCAAATTATTATAAAAAGGTTATTATTTCTATACTGAATAGCCCTTTCACTTACACCACTTTCTTTGCAGAAAGAATTTGCAGCGTTTTTTGTTAGATGTGCTCTGTGGTACCTACATTATCTAAACTTAGCGCCTCACGCCTCCTTATCATTAAACCGTATTATAGATGCCTAAGAAGAGCTCCATTTATAGTTCAAGTTGGCTCATTGATTAGGGGGTAAATAGTCCACAAGGACCCTTCAGCTGATCAACGTGTTTCTATATCTTATAATTGACTTCTACATGTTCCAAAGACGATAGGCCGACTTTCTCATAATCATAAATCAACCAGAACACCAACCAAAAATGTTGTCTTTCTGTTCGAAACGAAAGCTGGCACCTATCTAATACCACAGTGGTGCATTTTACTTTATATTTACTAAGATGTAGAAACCCTCGAATAGAACAACTTGAATTTAACGAGAGAAATAAAACACCTACTTAACTTCATTTATCAGCAAATATATGTTTACCAAAAGTTGTGATAACTCGATTTCGTAAGGGACGCTTGAAAAGATTATGATTGGTGACGTCATTCTTTGACTTTATCTGGCCAATCATGGGCCAAATTTGATAGGACCAACTCTGCCGCAAATGAATCACAAAAACTACTATCGATTCTGACTCAAGGCACGTAACAATTGGATAGATAGAGGGCATGTCAACAAGCGTTACCGATAAGATACTCAAACAACGATAGTTGTCTAAGGTCAACTCTGATGATTCACTAACTGAAAGAATATTGACAAGCAATAAAATTCCTCGTATCCATAACATGACTGTATAGACCATTGAAAATTATTATTGACTAAAGAACTTCGTTCAATTAGGCGAAGTAAATATTGAATTAAGGTAAATTTATTGTTATGCAGGAGTGTAACTTGAGATAATAAAGGTAGGCATGTTCAACTATTGAACAAACTATAAAATATACCTAATAATAAGAATTGACAAAATTTATGCATCGTTCAATGATGGTTCAATATGGTTCGATCCAAGCTCGAGTCTAAAACTTTATTTTCTCTTTATTACTCACGAGGACCATCTTTACATCAGTCCGAACAATCCCTGAAAATTTCATCGAAATCAGTCATGAACTCCCGGAGTTATGCGTGTAACAAGGATTTCACGTTTGCGGATGCGCAGAGGCTACTATTGAACCGGGGGGTAATTGTACCTCTAATCTCATTGCCATGGTCCGTCCGTGAGTCAGAATTTGAACTTAATCCGAAATTTTATCCGCTCAAAGTACGTTTTACCGGAAATATTTCAACTAGTATTTTTTGAGAATTAGTTACTGGATGTTAATGCGCTTACAAGTGGGACTAACTTTTAGATAGTCTGTACGAATCAAGTGCTCAATTTGTCCCAAACCTTCTGTCTCATTGTCATGGGTTTGAAGGAAATCATCGTAGCTCTCTCAAATGAGGGCATTTTTTGGCAATTCACAGTTTTTTCAGCGTTGGTAACCCTGCCCTTTGAGGAAACACCATGCTTCCGCAATTTCTATACAGTTTTGTCTCAAAAATGAAGTTAGCCGTTTGTAAAACAGGTGTGTACGTTTCATACTTCTCATTGTTATGGGTTTGAAAATCACTCTTAATCAATCTTATTGATTCGTTTAGCATTCATTTTTTGATAGAGATGTAAAAACTCTATTTAATGCAAGTTTCAATTTCTGTAAGTGTTCATTAGACTCCTAATTGCAGAAGGTTAATGTTGATTTCTCATTGTCGTGGCTACACAAAAGCCCTCATGGCTGTTTGAAACAATTTTTTTTTTCAAGTTTGGTGTTTGATACTAAATAAATACTAATATTAAAATGTGATACTTGTTCTAGCACAAAGTCAGGAAAAACTGAAATCAGATATCTGTCTCATTCAACCTTACCTACACATCGTTTACGTAATTCTATCGTTAATTGGTTGACAAAGCTCATTGTCATGGATACATACCATTCTCGTAACCTATAAAATTTTAAAACCTGAATTTTGGGGAAACAAACGAAAATCATGCGTGCTTGTGCATCACTATACCATTAGAGTAACATCTAGATTGTATAATAAAAAAATCATAAATTTAGGAGAACAAATTTTTTTAGTCAGAATCAAAACCTCAATTGTCCCGTTAAATGAGAATCACCCAAATATAGTTTAGTTTCACATAAAGTATTCTTAAGTGTGTGTTTTCGAAAGTGGTGTTTTCTACTGCAACCGACAAGGCGTAGACAACATCCGTATTTATCGATCTTCAAATCGTACTTACCAACCTAAATAAATACATAACTGGATTCAAAACACAATATTACTGGAGTATAATTATACAAACAGGTAAATACTTTGGGGAGCAGATAATTTTTCGTTGAAAAGATGCTGCTTTTTAATTAGTTCCACGGTACCTACAGCAATCCATCTTCAGTTTATCGGTGTTCTGAAGAACGGAAAGCGTTCCAAATGAAGGAAACACTCTTGAAAGAAAAACTCCATGAAAAAGACACAATTCGTTTCCCCGTAAATTACGTTATACCTAATTTATTTACCGCTTTTTTCCCTTATTCTCCTCCTCTACCTTTCTCCGCATCTGTTAGGCCTTTTTTCCTACCGTTCTCTCTCTCTCCGCTCACTGCCCTTCTTCCGTCGATCCGTGACTAGCCTTTAATTTAGAAGTACAGGGCCACTTTGGGGAAGGAGAGACAGAGTTGATAAAGTCTCCCGGTGAAGTCAAGAACGGCTGATACTCTGTTCCAATCTACGGGGTTCAGGTAGCGGACACGAGTCGGGCCCCGCGACTACCAGGGGGAGGGAATAATTCCTTCAGATTGGTACTTCAATTATTTCGACTTTGTGACGCTGAGAAAGGTTTTTCCTTACAAATGGACGTCCATTAAGACAAACTCCACGGGGAGGGACGGAAGAATCGTCTCGATTAATTATTTCGAAGGGCTTTGGCACGTTTGCTCCCAGGCGGTCGCGATATTGCCGTACGTGCTCTCGCTGAGCGTGGAATTGACTAGCAGTTCTAATTGAAGGAATTGGAATGGAAGATATCTGAAACGTATGAAACGTGACCCATAATAAATGCAAGCTGGCTTTATTGCTACGAACGAAACATGGCAGCGTCATGCTCCATAGGGTTACTACAGTCATAGAAGTTGTGACCAGGGAATCCAATACCATCATCAGAATGGATCTTATGAAGTTGTCATAGCCGCTTACACCAGTGTACGAGAAACTTCATTATGATTTCTACATTCATTGATTATTTTCGTGTTCTCACTTTACAATTGATCAGTATACAATTTGGATTTTTCAACATAGAATGTCTTTTACCCTCTACCCGTTGACTATCAGTGGAATGTTACGCAATGATGCCGCATATGACCTGACATGTGGTATGACATGATACAATGTCAAGATACTCGAACATTGAATTAGGAGTGTATACAACCCGAATGGCGTGTAACGCGACATTGGCGTGTTAATTCGGAATCTATCTGTAACTTTTGCTTTCTCGCCTTTTGTTATCAACTTTGTTTTCTCAGGATCGTATCTGGAAAGCTGCTGTATGGTTATATTTCGTTTGGAATCTTATTATGTGTTTGGTATCGCACATTATAACACTTGAGCCTGTACCAGGGCAGGCTTCATATGTCGTTTTGGATTCATTAGACATTAAGAAATGGTCAATTGGACTAAAAATGGTTAGGAATGGTTTGGTCGGTTCTGGGTACAGGGCATTCACTTTTTTACATTTTTTTTCAAGTTTTAGATGCCTGGACTCTATTTTGAGCCCATAACCTCTTAGTACCAGGTAATAATCTGGAACGATGTGTCCTAATAGATCTTACCTACTCGTTCTTTTATGGGTACTTGAATAATCACACGATTAAAACGAAAATCAATTAAAGATTAAGGACCACTTTTACCAAAAACTCACTCAACTTCAATCCTCCAAATTCAAATATCTATATAATATCAACCTCTTAATTGATATGCACCTTATTTGTGGGATGTATAGTTCCCCCTACATGTTTCTTGAATCTGCTACACTTGGGCATAAGCCTGAAAACTTTCAGCTTCAGGGGTATCCTCTGGGCGTTGCAGTTTAATCGCCTCATGGCATTGGAAGGGGCAACTAGTCCACCTCCTCACTGCCGTGTTATAGAATCAAAAGGTGATCCTAGTTGTATCCTTACAACAGAACAAATGAAAGAGGGAATGAAACAATATTGTAAAACAACAATTTTGTAAAAGTTTTGGAGCAATTCTCGGTGTTGGTCTGGTGAACTATTACTCGAACCGTTCCAAAGAACGCCAAGAGAACCTATTGGGGTCCTCGCTCCCTTCTCATATCTTCATAATAGTGCTTCTAAGGTAAGAAGTATTCTTAGTGCGTGAACAGCAAATAATTATTATTCGCAATAGAGTTGTCAGAGATTCCTCCCTCTAATTTCGTTCTTGGAGCGATGCTTAAAGAAACTGGTACTGAAATTTCCAAGAGAATAAATTTCGTATGTTTTTTAACCCTTAAACATGCACGGTATCTTCCTGGATACCGACCAACTGTCGTAATTGCTTTTTTCTGGTTTCTAAGCGGGATGCTAGAGAACATGAACTTGGATGCCTCTATTCCTGCTCCGTTCGCAAACTATAACGTTTGAACCTAACAAAACTTATTTCCGAACTTCTGACGTTTCAGTATGGGTCCTGTGTGGGTTCATCCTTGACAGAAATATAACTCGAGTTTCATCAGCGTCTTCTGAAAAAGCAAGGAAATCACAATAATTGAGGTGAATAGCGGGATACTATGAGTTTTGGGTGTCTTAG
Organism: Creontiades dilutus; assembly: GCA_031894815.1. Lineage (NCBI taxonomy): Eukaryota > Metazoa > Arthropoda > Insecta > Hemiptera > Miridae > Creontiades > Creontiades dilutus. The sequence continues at coordinate 890,788 of JAVIWC010000637.1, forward strand.
AAAGGTATTCTACAAGATACATATAAAATTTAATTTTATCATTTATCTTAATTAAAGGAATGATGAGTAAGAAGAAGAAAAAAAATTAAAAGAAAATGTGGAAACACTTGTAATCTATAAAGAGTTTTGGATCTTGGGATATTAATGGTTAAAAACCCTTGTCATATCAGAAATCATGTAGAGAAATTGGAAATTTAATTAACATAGTCGATAAGATTGTCACAATCTGCAGTTTATTTTGGTTAAAAATGTAATTGGCGAAATCCTGATTTTCAAAAATCCCAGTCTATAGGAGTACTTTGAGATAAGCTTCCAAAAGGACGATTCCCTGCGTTCCTTTTACGCCGGACTGTTTACTAGGGGTTTGTGACTGATCGGAACGAACCCCCTCACTACAAATAAGGTCCACGGGGTCACGTATAATATAGGCTCAGCCCTTATCAAAAGGTTAAATTTATTTATGAGGCTGGTCGGGCTGAGATATTCAGGGAAAAGGAGATGGTTACGCAAGGGTTATCGATCCAAGGGGGAGGACGAGACGCAACGAACTTGAAATACAATATCAGTCACGTTGCGAACCCTCGGGGCCTTTCCGACTAGGCTTCAACCTGTATCGGTAACTTCCCTGATAGCTGGTTCCTACAAAGTCTTATCTCGACATCTACATTCCTACGTTATTTTTTTGGTAAATGGCAGATGAAAATTGGATTCAATAAATGTATGCACCCACTAACATCCAAAAATTCCAACCAGCATGACCCCACAAGCGAATTTTAATGATACTTTAAACAATTTAAAAGTAGTTATCTGAAATTTCATCGTTTTGAAAGTAAACAAAATCGTTTACTAACTTACGGGCAACAAACATTTTCCGTTTATTATTGTAGCAAACATTTGTTATTAACCCCCGTCGCTTGTCAGTTTACGTTTCAAGGTGTGTAAATTCAAAATCTGCCGTACGTGCCATGAAATAACTCGGAATTGCAGTAAACAATCCATCATTTCCTAGATGGACTTCACTATGGTCTAGTTGTTCCAGTCTGTGCCAATGAGGTCGTCTATGTGCTAAAAACTGCTCAAAAATTTGGTTCGAGGTTTTTATTGACATTAGCAAGTACTCAGAATGCACCATAGATTCTTCTTACTATCTTTCTCTCCAATACCCGCAGTCGCTTTTCTCAGCTCTCACGGTCCAAGAATCAGACCCTTAACAGAACCATGATGATTTATATCGGTTAGTTTCATGAAGTGGTAAGCACCTGTTATGGATAAATCCATCGAAATGTAGCGTAATGATTTTGGGTTTTGGAGCTTTATTGCGAAACATAGATTCAAGTAAAGTGCCTTCAGTGAGGATGTCATCAGTTTCTCTACAGTATGTAGATTGTAGATGTAGAGTATGATGCCGAAATCTGGGCAGAGGCGCTAAGATATAAAAAGTACGCCTCTAGGATGGAAGCGGTCCAAAGGAGGGGTGCGTTTCTGGTGCCTATCGGATTGTGTCTGGACCATGCGGGTGTTGCACCAATCGACCTTTTGGCTGATGAGAGGAAGCGGGTTCATGCCAGAAAGCAAGAACATGCGGCCAGAGAAGTAAAAAAAGAGGAGAGAGCAGAGACCCTGCGAAAATGGCAGCAGAGATGGGCAGCTGAAACCCGGGGAAGGTGGACAGCACGTCTGATCGGGGAAGTGCAAAAATGGACGGAGAGGAAACAGGGCGGTTTAACCCAGTTCCTGACGGGGCATGGACGGGGATCGGTCGTTCCTAAAGAAAATAGGGAAGACTTCCGAGGCAGGTGTGTGTACTGCCGGATGGGGGACGATGACGTAGAGCACACATTCTTTATATTAAAAAAAAAAAACAGTATGTAGATAGTCGTAAAAATCTTGGTTTGGCGATGCATGGTCAATTGAAATTCGCAGGCGTCTGTAATAGGGTTTATAGAGGACTTTACCAGCTACGACGATTAGCCCATAGTTTTCCAGGATGTAAGGATGAAACTGGTCCAATCATTGTTGTTTCCAATTTTGGATTACGCAGCCATAGCTTATCAAGATATGTCCTCAGAACTGTACAACGATTTGCAAAGAGCTCAGAACGCTTGCATGTTTCATCTATCGTTTTCCAATGTTTGAGCATGTCACCCCCTATTTTGTAAAGTCAGGTTGGCTGAAGATTAATGAATGGAGGAAGTATAGAGTGGGTTTATTTTTATTTAAAATTTTGAAAACAGGTACACCTAAATATTGTCAGCACCCACCCCTCTCGGGCCGACAACCTGACTACCCTTGCGGTACCCTGATTTACCCCCGGGCGGAAACTTACCCGAGGTCCTGCATTCGCCGCGCCCCTGAGGCCGTGTCCTTACTCCGGCGCCCAGCATCCCTGCTCCTCTTTTGTCTTGTAACGGCGTTTTGGGTGGCGAGCTCGTGGAGTCCTTGTATGCAGCACCTAAAACGGGAGAACCACAGGCCCGGGGGCGGAGCCGCTGAGCGCTCCCTATCTTACCCATATACCCTGAACTAGGTGTAAATAGATCAATGGGAGCGTGTAGGGGGTATGCAAGGATTAGGAACGAGGGGCTTCGGTAAAACTCAGAATAACGTTAGTCCGGTGGCCGTTTCAACTGTTATATTATCGAAAATTCTCTATAGTGGGCCTATGAAGTTGGCGCCAATGCTGGGGCCCCTATAGCATCATTCCTAGGATCTGGGGGCTAGAAATGCGAAACTAACAAAAACTCTGGTGTGAAATAGGAGAGGGTCAACACAGTACCTTGATGTATGGGGTATGCAGGCGTCGGGTCCACGGCGGAGAGGAGGCGGCGGTTGGCCACCCTCGGCCCCTGGTCTCCTCGGGGGAGTCGTCGGTCCTGTTGATGATGCGTTGGAGTCGAGAAGAGAAGAGCCCGATCCTCCTCAACCTCTCGGCTGACGCCTCCTCGGTCCCCCTCCTTGACACCGTGTATCGCCCAATCCTATCCCCTACCAGGACCATTGACCAAACAAACAAAAATCCCGGAGCCTCGTCCCAGATTCCAAGAACTCGGCTTACAATAAAATAAGGGTTACCCAGCACCTAACACGACCAACCAACTCCAAAAACAATACAAAGGGAAGGACCATTAAAATAGATAGAACATTAAACCATTTAAATCATAATAAAACATCTTCAATCGATGGTCTCTCGTCAATTTGTCCCGCTATCGGCGGGCGATGCTCACAACATTTAGCAGATTGGTTTATTTTTATGGTTGGTGTTCATTCCTTAAATACCGTCAAGTGGGGTGAGAATTACATAGGGGGGCGAGAATTTGCCAATCTTGTTTTTAGACTTTTAGCGCACCCTGTTGAATTTCTAGATGAGATGGCGCGTTCAAATTATCGCCGTTGGATAGCGCGCTGTTTCCACCTCAGTATCACTGCGAATTTCGGAAATTTATCTACTTTTGAACCGTAGTTGTAATCATTGTTTTTTCATCAATTTTGACATTTCCCATCATCTGTTGCCAAAACTTCTGCGCTACGAATACCTTCGATCGTCTTAGAAAGCAGGTAAGCATATATTTTGTTTCTTATACTTATGGAGAAGCCTAAAACACGTGGACTTTCCCAAATTGTTCTTTTTTCGAAATTTATGAGTTGATGTTTAAAAAATGTGAAACTAGGGGGGCGAGAATTGACCACCTCTTTTTTGCAGATTTTTCAGTTTTTTTTACTACTCGTGGAGCAGTGAGCCAACTACAGATTCCTCTCCATAGGACAACGAAATATGAACACTCCTTCCTTAACCAAGCATAATGAAAATCCTCTTTTGTTCGATATACAAAAATCTGTGAATGCATTTAAAAAAGAATACATAAACAAATGGGGTGGAATGTTGGAATAGTTGGGGTTGTGAAAAGTATAAATTGATATGCCAAAAGCTCGAATTGGTACGCCGAAAGTTGAAATTGAGTCGCCAAAAGTTGAAATTAAGATGCCAAAAATATTAAAATTTATTTGTGCCAAAGGTTCAAATTACTTTGCCAACATTTTCAATTTGATAATATGCATAAACAAATTAGGAGTTTCCTTATATGCTTCTTAATTATATTATGATTTAGTCTATTTTCCTATATTTTAAATGGATAATTTTCCCATAAATTTAGTTAAATTTTCTCGAAATTCTTTTTAATTTTTGTAATATCTACCACATCAGAGCCCATTTAATCTTAATTTCTATATAAAGTCTGGCTCAAGTTCCGAATGATATGTATATTTATTTTTTTCTGTCAAAAAGGCAGAGAGGGCCTCAAGGCCCTATTTTCGTACAGATTTATAAATAAAGCGTCATTCATTCATTATTTTCTCTCTCTCTCTCTCTCATTACAAAAATTGGCTATTTTGGGCTAAATTGGCTTTTTTTTCATTGGATTATTTTGGGACGGCTGAATGATAGAGTAAAACGATAGTTAATGGAGGGAACTCTACAATGAGTCACTAGGTCATCACTCGCAACACGTTCCCGATTCTAAAATTCAACGCAACTTGATACATAACAACCTTGATTACATTCTATCATTGCTCCTCCGGCTGGCTCGTGTTCACGAGCAGGCTCTCCTGAAATCGGGTTGAAATAGTTGATCAATATCATCATGTCGCTTTATAATCTTTAGCCCAAACACTAAGCAGCAAACAAACTACGAAATGCCAATGCAAGCGTTGCATAATCTTTAGCCCAAACACTAAGCAGCAAACAAACTACGAAATGCCAATGCAAGCGTTGCAATTTGGGTTCGACATGGTGGTTGCGATCGGCTCTTCGACTCTCTAGGGAGAGCCCTGGTCTGGAGATGGGTTAGTCTGGGGAGACGCATTGCATGCGTTTCAACCCAAACAAACTCAAAACCAAACCAAAAAAAAAAAAAAAAAAACAATACAAAACTAGAATTAGGGATGGGACATCGAGACAAAACGTTGAAATCGATGTCGATGTTTGAGTGTTGTCATCGATGTGTCGTCCAACATCGGGTGAAAACACCAAATTTTCGATATCGGTGTCCTTATCAGTTAAAAGCATCCTTATCACGTGGTTTTTATCAGGAATATTGGTGCAAAATCAACAATTTTATTTTATGACAAATGATATCTCATTATAAAGGTATTTAAACGCTAAAAAAACGGTATTTCAACGCTAAAAAGTTCTAGTCATGGGCGAAATTGGAAAAAAGATTATGAAATTCTTCAGCTTTCAAAAATTTCCAAATTAAAATGAGGTATCACGAGTCAGAAAAATTGTTTTTTGCGTAATTTTTCCTCATGCAAAACTAGTTTGAAAATTTCGTCATGCTACGTGACATGAAGAAAAAAAAAAAAAAAAAAACTTCCCCGATCCCCCATGAGTATGTTGAACCAAAAAAGAGATATGTTGATATTTTAGAAAATATTGATATGCGATAATGGTTGACGGCATGAGCGGCCCGGCGGGCAAGTTGGGGTACATGAGCGGACTCAGTGTGGTAGCACTTGTACCAGCGGCCCCAGTCGGTCTAGGCGTTTATGCACGAGCGGCCCCACGGAAATATGGGAAATGAAGTTAATAGCACCAAATCGAAACTTTTTCATGCGTATAATTTATTGCTCTAAAATGAACACTGTCAAAACATGCAAATAGACAATCACAGTCACATGACTCGCGACCCAAGTAGGTACTTCGGGCTGGTTATTCTATCTGGGCTGGTACTTATGAGAAACGATTTGGACATACTTGGCTAGGGTAACCGTTTACCAACATCATATCTCGATTTCCACGGGAACTTTTCGTTAACAAGGCTACTTCGGGTTCCATCTTCGCTCGGATTTCTTCCAGTCATTGGGTTCAACTGGCCTGCTGGCCTTCGCTCGAGCGGGGCCGCTCGTACATGCCTATGACTCCAAAACATCGCCTTCCCTCCCTACGGGGCCGCTCGTACAAGTACCCGCGATAATATACTCGTAATAAGCATTGTACCTATATGTGTAATATAATAATACGTTGAAATAAATAGTTAATAAAAAATGATTATTTCATTAATTTGAAATTAATAATAGATAATTTTAGAACTAATTTAATAGCTAATTTAATTTCAATAAAAAATCACTCTAAACCAAGGTTTTTCAATTTTAAAAACAGGAATTTGAACCGTTGTTTCATTTAATTTGGAACTCCTTTCTCTCCTCATTTAAATAAAAATAGAAAAAAATCATGTAAGTACTTCTTTGTATAGCATTTAAAGAAAGTTGGTGGGAATGAAATCGGAAATATCGAGTGTACAGCAGATTTTAATTTTTTTTAATTTTTTCAATTAAATGCAATTATATAGGTACGAATGCAAATACAAATAACTTTTGTACAATTCATGCGTACACCCATCAATAAGTAATGCTTCTATTACTTATTATAATAGATAGTATAGACCCGGAAAAAATATTAAATTTGGTTTTGGTTTGATAGGCGGTTCATTTACATAATTTCATTCACATTTTACACTCTTCGATTGTGTACAGCTAAAATTCAAAAGGACTCCTTTCCAATAGTTATAACAACACCGAAACATGTTTCTTTCACGCCAAGTTGAAACTATGATTGTTTCCCTACGAATAAAAATGAAAACGTTTTGGTTTGTAAATTCTTCGTTATGAAATTTTCGACAATGTAAAGTGAAAATTTCGTGGGCAGAACACTTCTATCTTTTGTCAAATTTTAAGGAAACCGATCCAATTACGAAGAGATGAGTAAGTGCGAAACTTGCGCTCCCGCGTGTTTGCCAGAAAATCACATGCCAATGTTCATCGGCTACTGCGTGAAGGATCATATTTGGAAGTCATGTAAGATAATGTTTGAAAATTTGTTATCAGTTTCTTAGGTATACCACAAAAGGGTAGTATATTAATATTTTTTTAACCTGAGGAGGTCAAACGTGTACGTACAGGGCGCAGGTGATATTACCGCTGACTTCCATACTACAAAGACATCTTAAGGCCATAATCTCCAAAGAAGTAAATAACTCTGAAAATAAAACGAGGAACGGAACTTTTAAAATTTCCCCCGAAAACTCAGATATCTTGTGCTGCCTCGGTTACTGTTTGTCGGTTTCGTTTTGTTAATTAAATAGATTTGGTGGAGGACACTATAGAGACCTGTTAGCCGATTCTAATGACCTAGCTATCGAAATCGATTCAGCATTGCAATACTTTTTCTAAGTGGAAATAATCATAGTTTATTCTGAATTCATTTTTAGTTTATTCATTTCCAATTATGAACCTTTGTAATCGAACAAGAACAAACAATGTGTAACCTCCAATGTGTCCTCAAAGGTTTGTTGGTTCACGTTCAAAGTTATGTAGATTTTCAAGTTTGAATTTGAATTTAATATCGAAATCAAATAAAATCCTTACGACGCGCCGTACATCGTCAGCCGTCCCTATCATTAGTCTAAAACTTTTGGATCAAAAATCCAACATCGTTACGGGCTTTGCCAGTAATCTTGGTATCCTTGGTCAATCAACTTTAAGGTAAAGTGTTTAAGGAATGAACAGTACAAACCGAAATTTCAAAAACTTTGGGTTTACCGGGGTAGTTCGTTTGTTTTATTAAGGTAGAAATTAGTTCCGTGGATTGAATGAGACCACTTCAGTAATATTAGGATCAGTATCTGAAAAATCAGTCCGGTAGACGGTCGGGCTATAGAGCTTGGAAGTTTTTAACCGGTGGCTGGCGAAGGATCAAAAGGCACGGTTGATGCTATACGACTGTACAATCCATAACGCCATCTCCCATGCAAATGTAGAGCAAATGTAAAATCCTCTCAGGATCATTCTCTCAGGCTCTGCTGGACCAATAGCTTTTGAATTTGGAAGGTAGTCGGATTATGAACCTTTATCAATTCCAACATGACCGTATAATAAGTAGCAACTAAGCAATCACTTAGGTTAAATCCTATTAACAACCCAGATCCCCACAGTTGTCATCCGATTTCGATGATTTCAAAGAATGGCCCAAGGAATGTCCATGTGTAACCCGTCTCTTAGCTCGGAACTCTGTATTCCCCCTGCACGTGTGCAAACCTAAAATCCTTCAACCATTATTTTCTCACGTTCTTGTGTTTCGAACGCTCCCAAATTTTTAGGCCAAGCTAGATTCATTTAGTTTTTCATCTGATTTCGACGATTTCAAATAATCTCCCTGTTTAACCCCTCAAAGCGTCATCCATTAAACACGATGGTATCATTATTGTATCCATTATAGACTTAGCGCGACGAACCCGCTACACATGTCGACTCACCAATCTTAAGGCGTTGCTGCCTGATGGGGTCTGTCCAGTAGCACTTACGACCCTTGAATCCTCGTTAACAAACTTATACTCCACATATTTCAACATTTCGATTCTTTTAGAATGATGAATAATATTTCATTGATGATATTTCAATGATTTGTACATTTCATCTTACTCTTACGAGGAAGTTATGTGTTACTTCCAACGTGGAAGACGTTTTTCTGCTAGGTAGTATCATATTCTATGTTTCAGTAAAAGACCAACTGCTGCTACAAAATCTTGTTCGTCGAAATATTTCACGAATTTTAGAAAGCCTTGGAGGTTCATTTTTCTTCTCCTACCTCATCCTTTCAGTCATTAGAGAGGTTGGTGGTTTCTAATTAGTGACCAGCAAACTGCATCTTGTAATCCTGATCAAGAAACCCACTGTTGAACACCAGGCTTTTTATGAATCTGCTTTCTGAACCACCCCCAATCTCTAACCAACAACTGTGAACCGCAGCACAGCTAAAACCAGATAACTGTGATGCAATATGGAATATGAAATAGTCATCAAATTGCTAAGACTAAACGCAAAGCAAACGCTTTTTAACGACTGGGATATCCTTTGGGTGTTGCAAGCGTGTCGCCTCAACTCTTGTAAGGGTCCAACTGGTCCATTCCATCACATCCTTGATAAATCTCAAGAACTGTTCTGCTGTTCTCAATGTCAAAATGTCAATGGCCCCTTGCTGTTTTTTATTTTATTTTTTTAATCAACAAGAAAATGTAATCATTCACATTCATGGCATGGATTCTTTGTCGCTATCTTTGGTGGGTAGACGTATCATGATCAATAAACGTTTTTTTCTCTCAAAAAAATAAGTAGCTACTAAACGTGCACTCATGCGAAATTCTTCAAGAAGCCTGCTCCCTACAGTTGTCATTTGATATCGATTATTTCAAACAGTTTAGACTTGAAACCCTTCAACCATTATTTTTTCACATTCTTATGGTTCGAATGCTCTCAGATTTTTAGGGTGGTCGGAGAAAAGGAGTCTAACAGACCAATATCTATTATATACGATAGTATTATTACAGTATTCGTTATAGAGTCAGCGCGACGAACCCGCAAGACATGTCGACTTAGAAATTTTAAGGCGTTGATGTATCGAACACCATACAGAAACCGTTTTCATGTGTTCATTATTCATTCAATGGAATCATATTATTCCAATCCATACCACCCTAATGTTTTAATCGTGAAATATCTCTGTAGCAAATCGCTTCAATCAATATGATTGATTTGCCTTCAATAAAATAAAAACTAACCTGATGTCATAACCTTGGATACTGAACATTTAAAAATATCACGCACCTACTTCTCATTTCGGACAGGATGGTCGACACGTATAGTTTTCAATCAAGAAAGTTCTAAATCAACAAGTCTCTCAAGTTTCAAAATTCGGCCATCGATAAAATTTTTAGTACCTCTTATACCAAGCTCAAGTTTTGTAATTAAAAGAATCAAGGTAGGTATTGGGTCCTCGAAGGAAAGTTGTCAAGTTGTACAGATAACTCGCTGATTATGCCAGAACCACCAAAGATTGAGGCACCGATGTGCACCCTCATCAAAGGTGGTGTTGAGCACTGTTACCAAGAGGATCAGATTGGCTGGGTGTGGAAAGAATGCAAAAACACAGCGCTTTGGAAAGCAGGTTGGTCAATACAGTTTGATGGTGAACATTTTTTGTATAGAAAATATTGTTTGCTCTACCGTTTTACATGTTCAACCTCCCCAGCAATTTTTTTTTTTTTTTTTTTAATTTGTTCAATAGAGTCCATTACATAGTGCAATATATCTCAATGTCATGATTTAGGTAGTACACAGTTATTTTTTTCATAAATTAAAAACAACTACTGTCGCAGCAGTAGTTTTTAGTGGAAACAGAGTAAGTGATAAGCTAGGGTAAAGCGAAAACAGAGTAAGTGATTAGGTTGATAAGTATGTAGGTACTGCGCATCATGGTGCAGGAAGAATATCTGAAATATGTCTTGGACGCTGAAGTCGTTAGATGGTGGAGTAAATCCTTCATTCACAAGGGCGTTGGAGTGATTTGTGTTCCTTTCAATGAAGTTGGTTGTGTGGTGGACAACGCAGTCATTGGGAGAATCGAGATCAAAATCGCACAAAGGGAGCAGCATGAACGACATACCTTTGCACAAATTTATTTTGATTTTGTTCTAGACGCTTAAACTGAGAGCGAGAACAAGAACCCCAAATTGAGATGGCATACATCTAGATTGGCCTTATGAGAACTTTATATATTATCATTTTAATTTGTATTGATAGGTGTGCGCTATCTAGTAATGATTTTAGTTGATACTGTCTTGCCTTTAATTTATTTATCAAGTTATTAATATGATCTTGGAATGTCAAGCGCCGATCGAGAGTTACACCCAAGTATTTGTATGATGTTGCACTCGGTAAGATTTCTTGAAGGTACGTAAGTTGTGGCTAGGGAAACTTCCGACGATACGTATACTTTTACGTATACGCAGGACTTTTGCGTATTGATCTTCAATCGCCATATAGTGCACCATTTCCCAAGTACGTCTAGGTTGTATTGGAGTCTACGAGTGGCTTCAATGGTATCAGTATCGCTAACTGCGTATACCAAATCATCGGCACCAAATTTTTGAGTTGATCTATACGTACAGAGAGCGTTGCAGTTTCATTCGATTTTCAGGAAATGTTCAATGGTTATTAATATTCAGGTAACCTTTTCCGTTATCGTTCCGCCAGGCCTCTCGGCCGCCCGCCTGCTTCCCCTTCTGCCGTTATCGTTCCGCCGCCCTTGATGATGTTACTGTACTGTACATAATAAACGAAAGAAGAGAATACGTTTAGGTTTAGGTTTATAATACGTAAAGGTTTATTTTACTCACATAATAGGATAAAATTGTGTCAAATTTTCGTCAATTATTATTAGAATACAATTCTTCACTGGGAGGCACTGCACTGCCACCGGTCTCTCAATCCAGTAAGATATAAAATAGTCGTGTTTCCTCCTGAGCACGTCACGTTTTGAGGCAAAATCTTTCTGTCTTGCAGAAACCGAACGGCACCCTCCTTCGTTTTCACGGCGTCATACAAAGACAGGAAATTCATTTTTAACGGGAACAGACAATTACGGTCACGAACTGAAACACAACTGACCTCCGATATCGATAGGCAAGATGACTCCAAAAACATGACCGACAGATATGACCTCTGATATCAACAATGAAGGAAGGAGTGTCATTTTAGAAGTGGCGGAACGATAACGGAAAAGGCATCCACGTTTGTGTTTAAAAACAGGCCTGCGATTTGTGAGCAGAAGAACGATCATGCACCAACCGGAGTAGTCTCATTCGATTTACGGTTTCAATCAACTAATTTCTATTTCGATTGTTCAACAGCAAAAGTATTAAATACAATCCCTCAGGGTTTGTTGTACTTTTTTTAATCAAAATGTTAAGATTGCTGAGACATTCCAAATCGACGTAGGATTTTTGACCCAAATTTTGTAAACTTTTGTTTGGTCCTAATGCAATGGTGCGTGCAGAAACAGGCGTGCTCTCAATCAGCACTCTTGTGCTGCGGGACGGCCTGCAATCGCTCCTCAAGGTTATAAGCATGCCTCCTGACCCCCTGCGTAGACTTTGTATGATGCGCCTTTTCGAATTATCCAGACTGACATCATGCGATATCAGGTATAACTGGTTCGAGCAGTTGAAGAATTCCCTGGAGTCTTTTGGACTGAGTTTGCCTGATGACATTGAACTGATGCTAGTTCCCAGGACAATACATAGCCTCATGTCTTCCCTGCCTTTCGTCTCCCGCAATATTGATCTGCAAATGGCAATATCCTCAGATGCGTGGCCAGACTACGGTTCGATAGCCTTTCAGGAATCATCACTCCAGCCTCAGAGTTATCTTACCCAGGACTGGCCAGTTTACATCACGCGATCATTGGCTCAGATGCGGGTTTTGGGAAAGCATGCACAAAGGATCCTAGTTGCGGGGGGTTCGCATCGATTTTTATCCATCAGCGTGTCCCATCTGCAACTGGGCTGTGAGTGACTCAGCCATCCATTTTATCATTCAGTGCCCCATGCTGTCTAACCCTCGACTGAAGTTTCTATTGCCAGTGCTCGCAGCACCATTGTCCGAGGAACTATATAAGCGAATTCTGACGTCCAGTGATCGTGATGTGGCCAACAGATTGTTTTTCTATTTAAAAGAGGCCTGTGAGATAAGACTTTTAATTCTCACCTCCTAATTAGACGTTCATTTATTTTATCATGATTTTTGTATCCTAGTATTCTGGCTAATCTCTATAGATATATTTTCCTTTTATAATTTACATGAGCAACTGTCATTTGTATTATTTTTGCTATGGATATTTATCCGATAGGCAATAAAGAATCTATCTATCTCTATCCATCTATCTATCTTTTATTTGGTCCAGAAATTTCTAAAAAAAAAAAGCTGGGGACGGAGCATGGATGGATTTTTTTAAATTTGATTTTCGAACTCGACGTATACGGAAACGTAAACCGCCTACTTAAGAGGGGGATTGCATTTTTTTCTTTATTGATCACGAGGGTTCAGTTAAAAATAATAAACCAAAAACAATGATCAATAGAAGCTTTTGTGTATTCTCCTTCCTTGCCACCAGAAATTTAATTTTACTCAAATTGTTAATGTACGAAGCGCGATAAATATACGGTACGCAAAGAAAAATGTCACAAAGGGTTCAGTTAACAATAAACCGAAAACAATGATCAAATTTTGCTCACCAACCTAATCACGCGATAAATTGTAGCCAATGTCAAAAAGAACAAAATTTTTGCTCAAACCTCAGTTGAAATAAAAATGAAACGAAATGAAATTATTTATTTGTAGAAGCCTTCCGGCGTTACAAGGTTAGCGAGAAATATACATACATAAACATTGTCAATGAAAATAGTGATAAACTGAAACTGTGAATATTTATACAGAGAAAAAATAAAAATAAAATAAGATAGTAACAAATATAACTAAGACAATTAATGTAGGAAACCCTCATTTAAAAAGAAAACTCTGGTTCTTATACAGTTATTTATGAAGCAAGCCACTTTTTTACATACGGATACGTCTTGATGAGTTAACAAAGATGAAATTTCATTATAAGACAATTCATCGTGTAGAAAAAAAAGAAAAACGCTCACCCCGCCACCCTCAGTTCGTTACAGGAAAAACAGTAAACCAAAATTTAATGTTGGAAATCAAATTTTGAACATTTTTTCCAATAGAGTATTAGTCAAAATATGAACTATTGTTCGGCAATATGATGGTGTTGCAAGGTCCAGCCGAAGCCAAAATTTTTAAATATTGTAGTTTTACACGGGTTGAACATTTGATTTGTATAGGTATTATTCATCAATATATTTCACTGGGGTTTATTATTCAATATTATTACTGGGGTAAATAAGTATTCTTTCAAAAAGGTTCAAATTTCAGGAATTTTTGAGGATTTTCGTTTAAACATACTACATTGTATTCTTGAATTGTCAAAAACTTTATGATGGTGTTGCAACGTTAATTTTTAAAAAGTCTTTTAATCACGACTTTGTGCTTCATTTAGTTTTCTTAAGAATTTCAAATTTCTTAAAAAAAGGAATAACACGTTTTCAAGGATTTTCGTTTAAACATACTACATTGTATTCTTGAATTGTCAAAAACTTTAATGTAGTCGTCCTATTATTAAACAAATCAAGAACAAAATTATTCGGGTCTAAATTAGCAATAAAGTTCAGAAACTTTATATGTCAGTAAAACATTGTTAGCAGAAAAGTATCAAATTCATACCGGACATTAAAAGTGGTGCATCCATACAATGATTGGTCGTTTAGATTTTCGAAACTAAGAAACTGCAGCTATTGTACTGTACGCTTTGCCAAATAGGTCTCTTTTTGAAAATTATTTCCACTTGAAAATGCTAGTGTTTCTTACGTTACAAATTGCTTTAATATTTTGAAATGAAACATTTTCTTAACATTGGGAAAGGAAGAAAAGAAACGGGGGAAAATGAATAGGAAAAAATATTCATGAGATTTTGGATTCGATTGATTAGAGTTCTGTGTGGAAATGATGACGACAGTCATATTTCTTATGATAACGAGTGTTATCCGGAGCTGCACTTGGACTGCATATTGGAGGAGCACTGCGGATTAGATTTGCTCAGGAAGCCAGGTTGGTTGACAGTAATTTCAATAGCCCATTTACAAAGAAAATATACCTAATCAGTCTGAGAATATCGATTTGGATGGAGGTATGAAGCGAATGAGAACAAAGAGTAGAGGATACCGAAACACTTGTTGGTATGATCAAATGTCAAATACGGTGCTTCCTGAGGAATCCTTGAATCTAACATTGCATATCAATTTTTAATTTGATTTTGAGTAGCATGGTGATTAGTAGATGGTTATTGTGTTGGAACGTTCTGTTTGATTGTGTGAGTACTGAAGTTGACAGTGGGTTGTGTAATCCACATTTCAGCACGATGCTGATGACCATGAACTGAAAGATTTCACCGAAACCAGCAGCTGGCTGTGCAACATGGTTTACCAAGGAAAAAGGGGCGATCGACTAACTTTGACCTTATGACAATGAGGTTATAAATAACGTCTGCCAAGTGGGTGTGTCACATAGCTTCCTCGTATCCATAACATGGCTGTATAGATCATTGAAAATTATTATTGACTATAGAACTTCGTTCAATTAGGCGACGTAAATATTGAATTATTGTAAATTTATTGTTATGCAGGAGCATAACTTGAAAAAATAAAGGTAGGCATGTTCAACTATTTAACAAACTATGAGTTGTGCTTGTATACCTAATCTGGGGGTCATGAAACTCAGTAAACAATCCCTGAAAATTTCATCGAAATCGGTCAAGAACTCCCGGAGTTATGTTGTAACAAGGATTTCACGTTTGCGGATGCGCAGAGGCTACTATTGATCCGGGGGTCATGAAACCTGTAGGGCACTATCTACACTCCAACCCGCACAATCCCTGAAAATTTCATCAAAATCGGACTATAACTTCGTGCAGTTTTGCCCGTAACAAGGATTTCACGTTTGCTCATGCACAGAGGCTACTATTGATCCGGTGGTCTAAAACCTATAGGGGACCATCTACACCCCAACCCGCATAATCCGTGAAAATTTCATCAAAATTGGACTATAACTTCGTGTAGTTTTGCCCATAACAAGGATTTGCTGACAGACAGACACACAGACAGACAGACACGGAACCAAAATTGTTTAGAAAGGTCTAAAACGCAAAATGCGAGTGGTATTTTTGATTTTGGAGACAAAAAAATTTTCACATTTCGAAAGTGAAAACAATGCCTCCGCTACCTTAGTAGACTCGAAAGCAATAGTGTCTCTCCCTTTTCCAAGGGTTAAATGATTAAAGAAATCTAGGCAGAGGAGGCTCTGTAGTAGTAACAAAAAGCAGACGGAAATAATTCGTATAAATAAGTCTTTCAAAATTGTTATTCTCAACCAATTTGTCAAGTGTTGAAGCTCGAGGTTTATTACAGAAATGCTCATCATAAAATAGAAACACATTTTTTAAGGCGCGGCTTCGCAATCCTTTGAATCATGGCCGATAGCCGATAGCATCTGAATTTCTTCAAACCAGTGTTTCTGTTTTGAGAGGCCAGAACAATCTCTGGAGTCAGAGAAAAGTAGAGCGTGCTATTCCGTTGCCATGACATTTCATCTGAAGATCAATCAGATCATGTATTTTCATCTTGTAAGGTGGGGCTTTGAGGCCGAACTGCAGATTGCCTCCGCTCTCACTAAAAACTTGATTTTTATCATACTTTCATTCCTTTCCGTCCCTCCTCTCTACCCTTCAGGGAATCGCTCGTCTCTTTCCATGAACTTCGCCTACTCAACCTGTTTCTCCAGATCAACATTGCTTTCATTGGGTCCTGTGCTTTTCTCATTTTATTTACGTAAACTCATACTCTATTTCTATTTACTCTTTTACACAGTTTTCATAAAAATTTGTCTTCTTCTTAAGTTTTTGTTGTTGTTTATACAGGGTGTCCCAGGAGTTATGCACAATCCGACTCCTACGTGTTCTACAACTCATTTCCGATCAAAAATGACTTTTAACAATTTTTTGCCAGAGGCCTCGTTTCCAGCTTTTCGCGATTCAAGTTTTTTTCGTGTTTTCGATCTCATTTCATTAAAACTGTCATAACTCCCTCTATTGTGGAGATAGCTCAAATTTGATGACACCGTTATAAAGAGCGTTAAATTTTCTACCTATTTGATGTCAGAAAAAACTTTTTTTAAATTGCATTGAAGATGTGCGATTGCTGCGCGAAATGACAGTTTTGTCAAAATCTTGAAATCACCTGTTTTTCATCTCGCCTAGAAAGCCCATGAATGCTTGACGCAGAACTGTGCGGGTCTGATAAAACGTGCGCCAAAATGTCAGCTTTCCAACGGTGCAGTCGTTTTGGTTTTTAAAAATATTTTTTGTTAAGGAAATGGTGTTTAACTGCAGAAAAACAAGTGTTTTCTGTTAAAATTGAGGTTTTTCCAAAAGTCTCGACGAAAAAAGGTTGGGATCAGTGACATAAACACTATTGTCTACCAATATTTTTTCCTCATACTATCCGCGTGTTCGGTAGGGTGTGAGTTGTACACAGGAGGAGTGTGACTCCCTTGCTGCTTCAGAAGCATTACCATTGGCAAAACCGTACACAAAAACCATGTCAGCATACTCACTTGTGGTATAGCTACTCCACTGCAAGCAAATCATCGCTATCAATCGTAAATTAACACAAACAATAGCTGTCTCTCGGATCTTCGATTATCCTGACTTTGGCTGGACAGCTTGGAAATGCCGTAGACGCTGATCACAAACGAACGTTTTCATTCATTGAATTCATTTTAATTTTTCATTTTTAAATATTTACTTTTTAATTTAAATCTTAACAATCTTGTTTAAACTCTAACTCTTCGTATGAACTCGATTTAAACCCCAATATCTTACCATTGTCCAACAGCTGGATAACATGTTCGAGTCAATAAACATTTTATTAAAACTGAATTTGGTCAGAAACAACAAATTATCAACATTGCACCACCCAATGCTACGGCCAAATCAGATTGGAGTTGGTAATACACGGCGCACAAAGCAACCCCTCCTTCAAGACCTGGAGGTCGTGCGGGTCATTGCATATCCTCGCCCCTGACCAAGACGCCTCTTCTGCAGCTTTCCCAATTGTCAAACATTAGGTCTTTTTTAGTGAGTGTGTCCCTGGACTTATGCACAATCCGACTCCTACGTGTTCTACAACTCATTTCCGACTGCGATGAGTTACATTCATCTTCGAGACTTTTGGAAAAACTTAATTTTAACAGAAAACACACGTTTTTCTGCAGTTAAACACCATCTCCTTAACTAAAAAATATTTTTTAAAACCAAAACGACAACATCGTTGGAAAGCTGACATTTTGGCGCACGTTTTACCAGGCTTGCACAGTTCTGCGTCAAGCATTCATGGGGTTTTAGGCGAGATGAAAAACAGGCGATTTCAAGATTTTGACAAAACTGCCATTTCGGGCAGCAATCGCACATCTTCAATGCAATTTTTAAAAAGTTTTCTGACATCAAATAGATGGAAAATGTAACGCTCTTTCCAACGGTGTAATCAAATTTGAGCTGTCTCTGAAATTGAGGGAGTTATGACTGTTTTAATGACTTAAGATCGAAAACACGAAAAAAATCTTAAATCGCGAATAGCTCGGAAACGAGGCCTCTGGCAAAAAATTGGTAAGAGACATTTTTGGTCGGAAATGAGTTGTAAAACACGTAGGACGGATTGTGCATAACTCTCGGGACACACTGTATGACACATACACGGCATTCGGTATAAGAGCGACGGAACTTCTAGGATCGATTCAGCAACTAACAACTTTTATCCCAAACCAATTTTTTTAGTCCGCTCCTTTTCTGCCTATTCTACATCAAACTTCATTTTCGTATTTTCGACCATAGTTCCCTTAATTTACAAGACAAATTAAATTTTGAATTACCTGTTGAAAAGAGTGTTAAATTTTATCTAATTTTCATTCCATACTTTTTTTTCCTAGGTGTACATGGTTTTATCTAGCCTAAACTTGAATTTGTAACAACCCTCTGGTTTTTTAACAATGTTAACACCATATCATCTTCTGGAAAGAGGATGGGACCTGAAATACAACTTTTCCATTCTTTTCAAAAAACCAAAACCAAAATATTTGTTGCATAATTCACAACAGCTGTTCAAAATTCCCTACGCTGTGTATTTCCCACCCCTTATTGGAGGATGGGAATGGTTGTAAACCACGCTCTGCTACCATACAACAAGGCTGCAATAGATTGGCTAACTTTTCCCAACGTTTAGGCGTTTTAGCCTGTAACATTTAGTGGATGTCTAGGAGTTAAAAACGTCAGGCATTTTTAAGAAATGGGAAGGAGGAACCATCCATATAAGAAGGTGGCCGAGGTATGAAGGAGTGGGATGATACACACAAATATTGAACACATAAAACCCTCCCCTGTCATACCTACTAGAAAGGAAACAGACACAAACTAGAAACATGTTGGCTGGCACGTAGCGTCCATCTCTAAGTAGTATGAGAATAGATATTTTAAAAAGTAGCAGACAATCTCAAAAGATGTAGAGCATAAGCCAGTTACAATTACACGCGGCACAAAAATGGCGAGGGATAATTTCCAGCATTTATCTCACCGCCTTCAAAAGATTGTACGACATGTAATGCAGGTCTGACGTACTCAGTCCAAATCGATAAGTCGTTTTTCCTCGACCAAAAATTTTGAGCTCAAGTAAATAATTAGAACCAGAATGATGATTGGTGGATTTTAAAATTGCGCATGCACAGAGGGATGTAATGGTTTTGAGCAATAAAATTCAAAGAGGTTCACCTACAGTTTAACCTGAACGTGGGCTGGAAATTACATCAAAATTGGAAAAAAACTTGAGGAGTCAGGTTTGTTGAAAGGATTGTTGACACAAGGACAGATGCGAATCGAAAGTTGTTCAAATCCAAATTTCGAAATTCCAAAACGCAAAAAGAGAGTTGACATTTGAATTCTGAAGACTACAGAAATTTTCCGTCTTCCGAATGTGAGAAAAAGCTTCCGGTACTCATTGGCAGACTCGGAAAATTAGGAAACCCCTATAAGAGACTGTCGGGCGTCAACACTCCACCCACCATCCATGGAAAAAACATTCCATTTGAGTCAGGAGATCTTGAGGATTAAATGTGAAAAACAACCTCGGGCATATGCTCCACCCTACTAGCCCTACACGCAATCGCACTGTCCTGGAAATTCACCATGACCCGATCACACACATCTGCTTCGATTTGGCCAAGAACACATTGATTTTCATGCTCGAGTTCCGCCACATTCGTGGGTTTGTTCTCATAGACTTGTGACTTCGTGTAACCCCACAAAAAAGTCACATGGAGTCAAGTCACATCATCGAGGTGGGATAGACTTGGTCTCCTCGGAACGAGTACGAGTAGGTCTGGAAACCTCTCGCGCAGGAGTGCGATTTTTTCTCTGGAAGTGTGGCACGTTGCACCATCCTGTTGGGACCAAAGGTTCACGACGTTCATTTGATCCAACTGAAGCCATAGGAAATCAGTGATCATTGTTCGGTACCCAACTCCGTTCACAGTGACTGCATTCCCATCTTCGTTTTCAAAGAAGAACCTCCACAATCAAACCTCCACTCCAAATCCCACATCAAACCGTAACTCTTTGAGGATACATTTCTCGTTCTTGAATTACTCTTGGGTTCTCAGCTCCCCATACTCGGCAGTTTTTTTGTTTAGTAACGAAGCCATTCAAATGAAAATAGGCTTGATCGGTGAAGATTATACGTTTACCGAAACCGGTATGTGATTGGGTTATGGTGATTTTCAAGGACAGGGTGATAGCGTGCATGGCTAGAAGGGGATATTCTTCACATTAATCCTCAACATCTCCTGAATCAAATAGAATGTTTTTTCCTTTTCTGTCAAAATAAATTAATTTTACAGGCTTTTCAAATCCAGCGTTCTTTTTGAAACACCCTTTACAAATCATTTTACCAAAACGTATTAAATTTCAGGAAAAAAAGTAATACAATTTACGTATTGAAATCTTGTACTTCAATTCGTCCATGCTGCCCGGCTGGATGGTCAAGGGCGTAAATTACTGGATGGAGGACGTGATTCAGAAGGAGTTGTAGCTGTTTTTATTTTGTCTTCATGTCGCAGCTTCCCCTTTCTCGTTGTCTACTGATCAGTGATAAGATTGAGATCGAAAGGATTTTTCAGGGAAAAGAGAAAGCCCCCGACCCCCCCTCGAGCTTCAACAGCTGTTTTTCGCCTAAATGCACATCGGAGAAAGTGGAGGGCGTAAGAAAAAGAGGAAAAAACTCAAAACACATTCCCGACACCCTTCTCATGTAGATAAAAGAACGGAGCAGTCTCGGCTTATTCGCGAAAAGGCCTGGTTATTTGTTGGAGCGGAAATTCACTTTTTTTCGAGGTGGGTGGCATTGTTTGATGATAACCTCTTGTGAAGATTTCCCGTAGATAGGCACTTGGCGGGTTCCCCTCTCGGTAATTTCCATACCGCGCACCACCTGTTTCAAATGATTACTTCATTCACAGGATGTAATTGGGGATCATTCTGTCTTCATTTAAGGCTTCACAAGCAATTTGCGAAACTTCTACATGTCTTAATTTAAGGTCTGAAAGTAATTTGAGGAATGAATGAGTTTTTATTAGGTTTGGGTAGATAAATATCAAGTACTCTACCCTCACATAGTTAGGATACGATAAGCTACGTTGGATACGCCGGGTTGGATGAATATAGATTAGTATATCCCCAGGTAGCATTAGAGTTGGTTAGGTGGAGTAGGATCGATGAACATTGAGTAGTCCACCCGGAGGTTTGGTCCTCTGGGCTCAGGTGGAGTTTAAAAGGGACTGTATTCCTCATGGCTGTCTGAGGACTGGGATAAGCCCATCCCCACGAGTCCAGCAGTCATGAAAAGCAGTGTAGACTCTGTCGGACCTGTCTACGCCAAAGTCCTCAAAGGGGGACAAGTGGTAATTTTTCGAACTGCTTGTGAAGGGCCCTCGGTTCAACTGACTTTCGTCTTCTGCCCATGGACCCCACAACTCCCAACCTGTTGGGGAATGGGGACTTCTTCCTACTTCCCAACTAGTTCACAACCACCAAGAACTACACCTCTGGTGGGAGGCAGGCCAGTGGTGCTTTGCCTTGCGGTAATTCAACGGTGGCAGCTCCTTCTTCCTATGGTACCATTTTAGGAAGCATTGCCCTGCAGGCAGCCTAGACCACCTGAGCTGTAGCCAGTCCAAAACAAGCTAGGCCTAGAATGATCGCATACCTGACAAATGTCTATCACTTTTCATGACTACCCACTTCTTGAGGGTTTAGGAAGGGGACAGTTCAGCTGTCTGAGTAGTGTGAAGGACAGTGCTACCCAAAATGGTACCATAGGAAAAAGGAGCCCCAGCTGCCATTGGTGCAACACTGCAAAGCGAAGCAAACTAGCTTGTCACCAGAGGTTGGATTCGTGGTGGAAGTGAACTCGCTTGATAGCGGATAACAATCCGCCTCCCCCCACAAGTGTGTGTTGTGGGGCCTCCCGACAGAGAACGAGAGCCAGTTACCCAGGGCCCAGCACATAAACACAAAAACTTTCCGCATGTCTTAATGGGACGGCTTATGCAAAGCTATACAATTATTAATACATAACAATTATTTTATTACATTCATACAATTCATACTCAATATTTTTCTGTTTACAGCTGCTGGTCTCTTATCTGGATGGTTTGTGGCAAAGCTCCTCACGAAACGTAAGTTTCACCTTTTGAGAAATATAGTTTTATTCCATTGGATACCAAATAAATTAACGAGAATTGATATAATATATTATCAACAATTAATTTATGTGAGTCAGCTAAAACCAGCTTATCCTTCTTACACGGTAACTACCAAAACACAACAGTGTCACAAACATTGACTTATAACATGAAATTCCTAAAATGGAAAAAATCCTCTAATCCTAGAATTTTCAAAAAAATCAGCTACTGCAAACTTTTCAGATTTTCCTGGAATCTGGTAAAATTCCTTGAGTTTGTTACACTAGAATGTTCGAGTTGCGGAGTCGCTCCTCTGCCAGATAGGGAAGAGAGATTCTGTATGCCATGGCTCAACCTAACACTCGAGATAACTCAGTTTGTGGTCGACCACAGGGAGTTTTGTGGCCGCTTAGATGAGGTAGGTCTAGTACAACCATTTGCCTGTATGCGTGAGTGCGAGGAGCTAGCTGGAACTGTATGTTTCAACTCAGCTTGGGAGGAACGTCCTCATTCATGAAAAGTTGAAGCAGTTACAGGACAGGCAAAAATTCTCTGCCATCAGGCCTGTCAGCTGGTTAGTCGTCTGGAAAAAGTGGGGTCCAGAATTGATCTCTCATCTCACCTGCCCCCAATATTGACGTAGGATTCGTGGTGGCAGTGGTTGAGTGCATCCAGCTCATTGGCTCTGCCCAGGATGCTCAGGGAAACAATTCTATCACAAGGGAATTGTACGCTTGTAATATTTATCAGCATGTGATTTTGAACTGGAGTACCATTTTCCTCAGCTGGTAAGACCAAAAAGAACCGTATTCAACCAACAGTGCCTCGGCAAGTAGATCCCTCTCATAGAAATTTCCAAACAAGGTCTCCGTCTTCAGAATGTTCAGCCATACGATTCCTTTTGCGCTCCCAGGGCTTCAGTAGTTGTATTCCTTGTTTGCAGGCATGGGACAAATGCAGACCA
Source organism: Creontiades dilutus (assembly GCA_031894815.1). Classification (NCBI taxonomy): domain Eukaryota; kingdom Metazoa; phylum Arthropoda; class Insecta; order Hemiptera; family Miridae; genus Creontiades; species Creontiades dilutus. Next base: position 914,039 of record JAVIWC010000637.1, read on the forward strand.
ACAATAATCCAGTGAATTTAAATTTTGAACTGCATGACCTCATGCGCGAATTTTCGTGATTTATTTCCATTATCTTAAGATGAATTTGGATCCCTAGTCTGCCTAAAAGTAGTGGAATGACATTCGCCACTTTTTATTCGGAACGAAATAGTGTTCGGTACCTTGATAGACGATTAAAAACCACTCGCCCAGTCACTTTCCATTACACTACTCCCTTGGAAATGTACAGTAGGTTTCAAATATTACCGCTTAAAAAATTAAATTGCCAAATTGCAAGCCTTGCCGAAGCAAAATAGGTATGAATAGTTTCCCTTCCCATTTTTTTGAGACTGCTAACCCTGAGCATGAACCTTCAGGAGTAGTCCCTTGGTGTTGCAAGCTTATCGCCTCAGCCCTTGAGGTTGCCAACTAGCCCAATCACCTCCTTCATCTCTTCATACAATGTGATATTCACCTCTGAAGGTTCTTCAAACGTAATTTCAATCGAGATACGATATTAGTTCGTGATTCCATTGCTCTTTCTCCTTAAACATTGTTCAAGGATAGAACGATTAACTATTATCCGCAAATCATGGAGTTACGTAAACCGCAGATTCTTCTACTTCAAACTTATTTCTCTGTTTCGTTAACATTTCCCGGCGAGTAGACCTTGCTGAAATATGTTCCACGTCACAATAAAGGATAGAATACCCAGCGGTGATTATTAAAAAAGTCCTAAAATGAAATTCTCGACGACGACACCTGCTGTGTAGCCCTTGAGTTCACTGTCGCTCAACACCTTTTTTTTTAAACCAATGTTTAAATTTCGTCAGGAAAACCAACAACTTTAATTTCCACTGTACTTGATCCTTCAGTTTAAACTTCAGTTAATTCATTTTTTAATTGGTTCCTTGGGATCGTCCACGCGAAACAACTTTAAAACCAAGAATAATCCAACTGATCTCCCCAAGATGAAACGCATTTTGAAATTCGCTCCGCAAAAGGAATTATAATGACACTCCTAACAAATGGAGATATAACTTTTACAAATTAATTCGAGAATTGAAGGTAAAAGGGTACAGAGAAAACTTAAGCGTAAACACTAAGGTCGGGACGTTTCGAAGCTAAAATGAAAAGATAATTAAATTTTCTTTTCTTAAATATTCGTTTTAATTATTGTTTTGTCCCACGTGTATTTGCGTTGGCGAGAGCATAATTTTCTCGGTGTTGAGACAGCTTTTACCCCCCCCCCCCCCCCACTTCAAAGATGCCATAATTTCGGAACGGGAAGACCGAAGAAGGAGAAGAGGGGCTTTCGGTTGGTAACTTGTTAACTTTATTTGTCTTTGGAGCTTCAACTCGACGTTTCAACACAAAACTTTCAGTTGTTGTTTTTACTAGAGGAACTGTGTAAGTGTGTGATGCGGTTAACCTAACAGAAAAGGGAGGTTTAAAACGAGCGGGAGAAGAGTTCAGGGGCAACTTCTATGGTTATGTTAATGAGGGATGTGAAAGTTGAGAATTAAATCATTTTGAGATGGTTTATCAGGCGGGAGGGCTCCTGAAAACGGGGTTTTGTCTTGAATTATGTCTGTTCTTGAAGCATTGGAGAAAAAAATTGTAAATGGATTTCGTTAGTCTGATGTAAAGGAGGGTTCTGACAACTTTGAAGGAGTTATGATAGCTACTGTAATAAATAACTAGTTATTGTAGCTGTGGACTATGTGGGCCATCATTTAGGGTGGTAGGAGAACTCAAAAAATAAAACAAATAATCAATAATCTTCAATAATCACAATTTTTTTTACAAGTTTGTGATGGATTAGGTGGCCCTTCCCGATTTAAAAATCCGTCGCCTTGGTAGACGATCAGCCGTTTTCAAGCATCTGGGTAATCCTCTGAGCGTGGCGGAGCAGTATTGCCGCATCCACCTCAATGGAAGGGGCAACTATACCAATCGATTATAATAATCATAATAATAAGCGTTCATAATATCCGATAATATCGATATCAAAATGTCGATACTCGCGGTCTTTATCGATTGCCTCCTGACCAGCACGACTGCCTTACGAGCCCACAACTCCGTAATTACGGCTGCCTCCTGATAGCGACCAAAGAATACGGGAGTTGGTTTAGAAGATTAGTTAGATGAAGAATGCCTTTTATTCAATCAAACAGGCGTTCGTTGTGCGATTCGCATCGTCAGTTTTCGATGCCCACAATTCAAGCGGGAACTTCGCCTCTTGTGAAACTTAGGTTTTGTACATATACTAAGCATAGTCATATGTGCGTGTGTCGTCTCCAAGGTCTATCCAGCACCCATTCGCTGAATACGTCGTCGATGTCTGAAGGGTTGGCTATAGGAAACCCGAATGAACAGCGTAGCCACTGGTAAACAAGACTTTCCTTTCCCCTGTACAGGTCAGAGAGCCCCAATTCCTGAATTCTACGATACCGCTGCCATCAGCTGCGACAACTGAGTCTGATCTGCAGTGGGTGCAGGGGGCAATCGTGAATTTCATCCTTCACTTTTCCTTTTCGGGGAGGCAGTTGATGGTCACCCGATACTCGATATCTTAGTGTCGATATCATAATAACCGATATTATCGACCTATCGATATCCTTTAACCGATATCGATATCAGTAGGTATTTATAACATCAGAGTATTAGTTCTTCGTGATCTCCACTCAACCAACAGACACTGTTCAATATTCTTGTTGTTTTCATTTCTTTTCTGTATTCCGTTATTTAATTCTCTACTCGTATATTAGGTGTTCTTTAACTGTCTAAAAGTTATTGTGTTCACAACGCTGCCGCCCAAACGTAAGTGGTGGTTTTTTTTTGTTCGCATTGACAGCGAAAAAGCCAAGTGCAAAACATGTTGGCAAGTAAAAAAAAAACTTCGGGTAACACGAGTAACCTGAGAAAAAAAACTTCGGGTAACACGAGTAACCTGAGAAACCACATTGAAAAAAGCCATCTCAATTTACTCTCTAGTATAGATGGAAAGCAGCAGGTCCAACAGAAATCGAGAGAAAAAAAGAAAATAGTGCAAATGCAAGATCTCCGACGGAACCACCCATTAAACTGCTAAAGCCCACACCCAAACACCATTCTGATTCTGAAATACTCATAATTTTCTCAGTAGTTTCTTCAAATGGTACCGATATCGATATCAGGAATATCGATATCTCTGGTCCGATATCTTACTGGTATCGGTACCAGGAAGCCCGCTGCATCCCATTCTCGCGATTTCAGACCTCTCTGACGCCAGGGGCTGCCTAATTAGGCAAGCTAATTAACCATTTAGAATGTTCAGTAAATTTGAAGCACTCATTTCGTTTTAAAAATGTGTAGAAAGACTGAATTTTAAGTGAAATTGTCTGCTTTTTTTGGTGGTGTGGTTAAAATTGTGATAAAATTTGTCTTTAAGATCAAAAATCAATTTTAAAGCTGTTTTCAAAACTCTTGCGTTTTGGACCCTTTTTAAAAAGCGCGGCAAATTACTGCACAAAGGTTTATCATTCCTGTATAGGTCTTCTAAGTAAATCAATTGTCTATGCAAACCACTCGTCGTCTGGGATGCCAGCTACGCGGTCTAGCTCAGACCTTCCGTTGAACGGGCTCTGCATTATGGTTCTCCTGGTCGACCATCTACCAGACCGTAGACGATTTCCATCACCCGAATGATAGTACAGCAACCTGAGCGGTGTGTTTCGATTCAGGAGAAATAATTTCTATGCTGATCCAACAAAAAACTAACCTCTTGTATCGAACGTTTTTGAGATTCCGATTTTAAGAGTTGAATGATGAAGATGCCAATATTACTGGTACATCTCAGATAGATGTACGATGTTCGAGACGAGTTTTGCAATCTTTGGTGCAGTAGTTTTGGTGAAAAGCTTCGGACAGAATCAGAGGACGGACTAAACAATTTTATTCATTTTTTTCGGTTTTCCAAATTGACGCGTATTTTTAACCGTTTAACAACCATTTTTAAGGAGGGGTTAGTTTTTTTTTTTTAATTTTTATTATCGTTCGAGGTTGATTACAAAAGTTTATCATTGAAGATAATAAACCAAAATTAGTTTCAAGCTTTGAATGCTTCAATTTATGTGAGTTACGTCCTCCTGAAAGGAATTATTGAGATTCGTTTAGACTGGTGCTGTCAAAAGGATCCTTCAAAACCTCTTTTTTGACGATAAATCCACTTCTTTGCAACATTGCAAATAGGTGAAATTTTTATTTCAATTGCGAATTAAACATTTAGTTTCCATTTTAATGGTTTTTAAATTTCCTGAGAGAAAATAGGATGAAACTGCAAGTGCCAGTGACATCCAACAGCCTGTGAGAAAATTTAACGTATACGGGGGTGATACCATTAGTTTTTCTTCAAGGGGACTGAAATTGGCAATAATATGTATCAATCATTCGGTGAGACTACCGATATAGTGTTTGAATTGCACAATAGTAGGTATTTTAAAATCCTGTTGTCGGAGACTTTCAACCTTCTTTTTTTGTTGGGCTGTGTTATCAGTATCCACGGTTTACCCTAACAGGGATTAGTCAAACAAGTAAACATAATTAGCGCATTATAATATCTTACTGGATTTTTCCTTCCAGATTATATACGTAACAGAAGTATATTCGCAAATAAGCAAGTAAAGTTGGCAGTTTAAACTCTTGGCCCGGCACGAGAGCGAAACATTTTTTTTGTTTTTTAAAGAACCAGGCTACAGAGCTATTTAGAGTAAACCTCCGTAAACTATATTGCGACTGGGAAGGGAGGATTAAGCAAAGTCCGGGATATTGGACTACAGGCACTTAACCTACTTGGTTTCCCCAAGCGCCTGGGGTTAGCGAGATAGAGAGGGGAGGTAACGGGGGCGGTGGAGTGGGGGGAGGGCCCTGTGTAAGACAAAGCGCCAAACCTTAAACAATTCTTACTTATTCCGGGCCATTTTCCAGGCAGGCTGTAAATATTGCTTCACTTGAAGGCAATTTTACCCTCCCTATCTACCCAGTGATACTTTAATCGCTATTTCCAGTCTCATAAACTTAAAAGCGGCATGCGAATTTCACGCTGAGTGGTTTGATAAAACCTTTTTTCTCCTTCCTAGGTGAACTTGGTTTTTCTGTCTTTACTTTATACGGTCTTCGGTTCAATCCACTTGAGAACCAAGTGAGGAAGAGCGGAAAGATATAAATCAAGTTGGGTTATATCTGGACAATCGTTGTACTACTTAATTCTATGAACAAACACAATAACACAAACCATCTTAATGATTCGCAATCAATAACTCTTTACCGAAACCACTAAAACTAGCTTTAATGTAAACGCATCTGTACTTACCTAAATAAACATGCCCCCGAAAAATCATGGCAAAAAGTGGGTTTACTACAGATATTTCTGCATCAGTTTCCAACTTTGGTTTATTATTCAATAATAAACCATAGTAATCGCTCTTGGAAAAAAAATTCTAACCCCCCTAAAAATTTCATGGTTTACGTTTCAAAGAGTGTAGATTCCAAAACTGCAATACAAAATTTTCCGTCCGTCCGCCGTACGCACGATTTCTCCCAAACGGCTGGAGCAAAAAATCTGAAATTTTCAGGAAAAATCAATATTGGTCCGACAACGCCCCAATTCTTTAGCCAGCACTCTCACTTAATTCAATGTGCCCTTTAAGGGTTGTCAAAGTTTTGTAAAATCCCTAAAAACCTAAAAAAAAAAAAAAGTCAAGGTGGCCTAAATTTAGACTCTTTTTGAAGAACTTTCCATGAGGAATCGAATGAGCCTCTCCCCAGGTCTGTAGCTCAAACCATTTCCGATGTATAGCCCGATTTATGGTGCCAAAATTTGCGTTATTTTGGTTTATTATTGTTTTTGTTTTGATAGCAGTAACCTAGTGACGTAGTGATGTAGTAATGTGGATACTGGAGTGAACTCCTAAAAGGCTTTGTAGCCGATACACGGGTTGAAGCATTCTGATACATGAAACGCTGCAAATTCTTTCACTGGGGTTTATTATTCAATTGGCTTGCGTTCATGATTTGAATTTCTACTAAGCTTTGGAGTGTGCGTGTTTCACAAGTGATAGAGCGATTATTGAATTTCAGGAGGCACACAAATATGATCAACTGATCAATAACACACTGTTATCTGGAACACACTTCACTATAACTTGCACAGCACAATCAGGTCCAGTGGCTTGTTAAGCTTGAAGCGACGCAGTTCTCCTTCGTTATCTCCGCATTCTGAGCATCTCCGGGTTCTTGTGCTGATGGAGGCGTTTTTCGTGCTTCTGGGCGTATTTCATGATGATTTCGTTGACTGTTTCCAGTCTTAGGTCACGATGAACGTCATCATTTCGCATATACCAGGAGGCACCAACTATGCTTCTCAGGATTTTGTTCTGACAAGTTTGTATTTTCTTTACGTTAGTCTTTTTGGCACAGCCCCACAGTTGAATCCCGTATGTCCAAATAGGGCGTAAAATCTGTTTGTAAATAAGCAGTTTATTGTGAAGTGAAAGACGGGAATCCGCTCTCAGCAGCCAATACATTTTCCTGTATTTAATCTTCAGTTCCCCTTTTTTCTTATCGATGTGACGATTTCACACCAATTTTGAATCGAGAGTCACACCCAGATATTTCACAGTGTTAGAATATGGGACTTGAACAAAGTTTAACACAAGTTCTGGGGATGTGATTTTTCGGTTGGTGAAATTAATGTGAACTGACTTGGACTCGTCCAGCTTCATTCTCCATTTCTTGGTCCAATTTGTAATCTTGTTGGCGGCCTCTTGTAGTTTTTGGGTTGCGTCGTCTACTTCATGTCCAGTAGAGAGTATGGCTGTGTCATCCGCGAAGGTGGCTATCATTGTATCTTCCTGCTGGGGTAACTCCCGAGTGTACATCAGGTACAGTACTGGCCCGAGGACGCTTCCCTGTGGAACCTGCTTTAATAGGCCTTAGGCTGGGGTATTGGTCGTTCTGCTTCACCCTTCAACGCCTATTCTCAAGATAGGACGTCAAGAGTAAATAGTCTTGGAAGATCCCTGTTAATTTTGAAACGAAGTCCGGGGTGCCAAACTTTGTCGTATGCGTTCAACGGATAAAACTGAAAAGCGATTTAGGCGAATTCCAAAATCGAAATGATTTTACGACCTGATCTTTGTAAAAAAAGACCTTCATTACGATTGTATCATCCCCGACGGCCAAACAGGTTAATGATTAAGTTTGCTGTATTTGTAATTAGAGAAGCGGTACAGTGAGAGAGTAGATAGCCGTATATTCGAGCGCTTTGTATAACTTTTGGAATTTGATGAAAAATTCACGTATTTCCTCGCAATCCAATTATCTGAGTTGGCTCGATATCGAAGGACTGTTGTGGAACTAATAAACACTCAAACTAACGGTTAATTGAACGTTGCTTAATTTAATTCAGTTTTTAATTGATTTGCTTAATGAAGTTGAAATATTCTTCGGTCGAGCTGAAAACGCTGGCATCGGATGTTTAACCCGTCTTCCATGCAGAACGTTGTGATGGACGTGTTTAGTTTCCGATTCTTGAAACCGCCGCCTCTGGGGATAAGCTTGTGCCTTCTAGCGTCATGATCATCTCCTGAGAGTTGCGTCTAATAATAACCGTTTCCAAGCCCGTGAAGGGGGAAACTGTAACTTTCCATCACTCCTCCATTAATAGGATTCATTTTATACGTACATAACAGAGCAAATGAAGCAGGAGTTTATACATATATATAGGAAAAAATATCAAAATCAATTTGAATTTTTGGATATTGAAGATTTTGGCAAATTAATTTGAACCTTTGGCACGAATCAATTCTAACATTTTTGGCACATTTGTGGATTCGAGCTTTTATATCAATTTATAAAAATCCCAACCATCCCAACACTCCACCCCATATAATGATCAATAAATGTTTTTTCTCAATATTGAACATTTGTGATTGAAGTCAAAAAAGTTCTGAATTCAGTTTTAAGGTTTTATTTAATAATAGCGGAAGTACGAGTCGTACAACATGGTCGAAAAAGAGAATTTTCCCAAATTTTCGTACCAAACTTATTAAACTGTGCTGAAATTTGAGCACGTTGTGACTTAACAAACTGTTGACTATAAATTTAATGGTCTAAAATTTGTTCCAAAAACATTCTGCTGTTGAAACAATGATTATTTCTTCTAAGTAGTAGCATTTCTTATTTATACAAGATTTTTCGATTTAAACAAAACAGTTTTACAGGTTTTTATCACGTTGTAATAAAGTTTAATTTCATTTATGAGCATCAGTTCAAGTTGGAGTTTTACAGGGTTTTTATGGTATTTGATGCATTTCCATAGGAAAACGGTGCTAAAAATATAAATTAACGATTTGTAGCGGTTTTTGCCATTCTCTAGTTTCTTTTAAGCATTTATTTTAAATGTTTGCAGTTATGTGGTAGTCAGAACTGGCACAAATACATATATACATGTTAAAATTCAGGTACCGTTTTGGAAGGAAGGATTTTTTCAATTTTCAACCAATTCATGCAATTTTTTTTTTTTTTTTTTAAAGAAAATTCCTATAATTTCGAGGTGTAAAGGTTTATAAATTCAGATTTTGAAAAGAACGGTTGATAGCTCTCGAATAATTTGTTTCTTCCATCCACCTCGTGTGTACGCAACGTGTAATCGAAAATGCTGAAGTAATTTCCCGTATTTGTTATCGTCTCTCCAATAACTTTCATCTCACGTCTGTAAAATTGAATAACGCTGAGCAGCAAGTTAATTTATAGATTACAGAACTGAATTGAATCGGCGCGGTCGAATGATTGCAATCTAATTGGAAAAGGAAACGTCCCGGGAAAACGAGGAAATTGAAAATGTTGTTGACAACTAAAGATGAATCAGTAACTTTGTCAAAATTTTCCAGTTTGAATTTGAATTTTCACCGGTTATTTTCGTGTTCGTTATTGGTGGATTAAATTCAATCGAAGCGGTTGGGGTTTTCTTGCGTGTAAGCAGGGAGTATTACTCGGCTGCCGAGAGCCATGCGCATAGACAGATTAATAGTGTGACACAAATGGGAATGCGTTTATCGGAGTGAACAGCTTTATCACGAAGGTGAGCGTTTGAGAGCGATGAAAATTATATTCGAGCTTTTCCGGCTTTTCAGTACCTGCATGAAAGGATCCAGTTATGGGCATCTCTTCAGGACCCGGCCGATGAGTGTCGTGTTGTGGGAGAACGCGATTCATTTCCACTGAATGGAAGGTTTTAACCGCATTACAAGGGGGAAACTCGATCAAATAGTTGCAAGGCTTTCCATTTATATCCCGGGTGTATTGACACAAAAAGAGAGATTATAAGTCAGAGTACATTTCGCCCTATCTTACAGAGACACTGAAGTGAATCTTGTAAGTTCTTCGACCAATCGTGCGTTCAAACACAAATAAAAATAAAAACGCTACAATTTATTTCACAAGAGTGTCATATTTTCGCATAAATAACAAAATTGGGATTTAAAAGATATACATTCACACCCATTTTCAACGTATTCACCCTTAAAATGATGATTCCTCTTAAGCTCGCCCTGGTTTGGGACCCTTCTCAATCGATTCGGCATCTAAAATTACTTAGTAGTTCCACTAGCCAATCAATTGGCACTTCTATCTTATTAAATTCTGACTGTTTCATAGATTTTGTGATGGATATGGTTAGTTGGCCCCTTCCCGATTTTAGAATCTATCGCCTTGGGAGATGATTCATCCTCTGAGCGTGGCGGAGCATTATTAATGTAGCCATCTGCTTGGAAGGGGCAACTATACCATTCCACCACCCTCACAATTTTCAAACAATCAGGACAGAATAATTGTATAAAAGAAGTAGGCAAAATAATCTCAATTCAGGAAAAATAAGTGTATCAACTGAGTCAGTCCAACGAATTACACAAGACAACTCACTGTAATAAGTCACCACACCTCCTCCTAACTACCACGGGTGAATCTGAGAAAAAGTCCAACTCGGGGCACTCATTCACGACATAATTTACACGGCGAGGCATTCTGCAAAAAGGCTGTTATAGAGGTAGTTTGTCGGCGAGAAGGGAACCAGAAAAATCGTGCTTGATCGTAAGCTGAACCGAGGGACAACCAACCCAACCCTGGCCAGGAGGGAAGGAGAGTTCAACATACCGGTCGCCAGTCTGCAGAAGAATGTCACATCGGGCAGGTAGTGCCGGATTTCAGGACTCTGCACGTTACACATCCTCTCCAGAGCGCCCAAGTCCACCTCTTAATGAGGAATCCGGGATTTGTAAGCCACATAGCTCAAAAATCGACTAATTGGCTGACATATTATGACTTCAACCTGGCAAGCAAATGCGATTGACAAACCTGCTCTAAAAATGGTGACGGCTGTGGATAGTTTCCCCGTCCCGAATCATGAATGCGTCGCCTTTGAGCAAAACAAGATACCCTCTGGGTGTTGCGGGCGTTAATCGCCTCATCTCTAGAAAGGAGCAACTACCACATCTCTCCATCTTCTCCTAGTCAGATGGTAGCTGAGCGTAGTTATAAACCAGTGATTCCTTATAGTGGACTGTCCAGACGCCACTTTTCCTTGCACTGCCACCACAGGCAAAATGGCTTAAACAATAACTCCTGAACATTTACGTATATACCCCTGCCTTGCCTATTGCAAGCTCCCGTACCCCTCCCTGCTTTTTTGAAGCCCAGAGTGTGATGAATACGGATAGTTCTCCCTTACCGATTCCTGAATCCACCGCCATTAAACATAACCTGACACCTTCCAGCATCCTTGATATCCTCTGGCTTCATCTCCTCCTGTTTCTGGAGAGAGTAGGGAGAGTCTGACCCTTCCATAAAACGACAAAACCAGCCATCGATCTAGAAACAGGACGTCTCCAACTAAATGGAGGAAGTGATGTCCTATAATTTATTGGAATTAGGAAAATATTGGACTTCATTGTTCCCAGAGAATGCCGAAATTGAATATTTGATTGCCGCCCAATGAGAGGTGGATCAAAAAGGCCCGAGGGTGCAAAATGTGCTCCTGAGTTTCACAATGTGGAGCGAAGGTCAAGTTCACTTTATATCCAACAGCCTGATGAAAATTAATTCTTCCCGACTCAATTCTCCATTCGTTCCCACAGCCAGCCGTTTCACCTGCAAGAAAAAGACCTGGCCGATCATCATGGGTCTGGGAATGGGACTGGGCCTCGCTTCCGAATACTGCAAGAGAGAGTTCGGCTACGCTCTCACTGACAAGCGAAGGAAACGACGCCGGCAAAGGAGGAAAGAAAAACGGCTCAATTGGACAGAGGTAAGCGCCAGTCAGTATTTAGTGAAATCCACAGCTTTTGTAAAGTTGAAGATATATTTTGTCGCATAACTGAATTTATACGTAACAATCTTTACTTTCAATACTTCCCTGATGGATTTAGATTCTTTGTCTGAAGTTGACTGTCCACCTTTTGTTCTGTTAGTTCGGGCAGCTGTACGTTTCTGCCACAACTGAGCACAACTGCACAACGTTCAGAATCTTCATACGTATTCCTTGAAAAGTTCATCGGACCTACAGAGAATTCGAATTAAAAACAGCGCTCAATCTATTGTGAAGGAAATTTATACCCTTCTTGAATTGACAAGAGGGGTATCCTCTAGGTGTTGCAGGCATATCGCTTCAGGCCTTGAAAGAGGCGACTAGTTCATTCCATCACATCCTAGCAGAGTAGCGAACCAATCTGTATTAGAAGGTTTACTGAATGTCCTGACAACCCCTTTCTTAGCATCCATAAGAAAATTTGGTAATTTTATTTCTATATTAGATTACACTTCTTCGCAGGACTACTAGAACTGGCTTGTACGAGACAATACTTCCAAGTAGAAATCCAACTGAAACGTAACGAGATGAAATAAAAATACAGGCAAAATTAATGCTTCCTTTTGTTCTCCTCAATTGAATTAAAGCTTGGGAGACGGTGTTATGAATAGTATAATCTGTGTAACATCAACCGTGCTATTAGAGCTGTCGCCTGCCATTCCTCACCAGCCGCGAGGTCTCTGATGAAGTTTAAGGCGTCTTTCACACTGGTTGCGTACGAGACTTCGGACCAGTAAACACGCTTCTCCCAAATCCAACACTTTGAAATGGTTGAGAGCTTTCACACGTGCTACATGTCTTCTTGAAACCAGAAACAAGTGTCTGAAGAGATCTGGCAGGTTGGAATTCGGGGCAGGTCTAATGGCAGTTTTGGTTAGTATTATCTGCTATGGCAGGCGTCCCTGGGTGCCAGGCTCTCATAACAAGCGTCTAATTTCGAGCAGGTGTATACATGGTAGGTAATGCTATACTAATTGAAATAACTACTAACTTGAGGAATATCAGCAGCCGTTCTTAGCAGTTTCAGCTCTTCTAAAATTGAAATCCTTCATCCAAAGATCTGGTTCCATTATTGAATAACTTCTTAAAAGTTGGTATTTCCATTTTGAAGTAGGCTTGGAACTTCCGTGGATGGGATACATGTTCTTAGGATAACATATAAACGCTGTGTTCCTCCGCATTTCACCAGTTGGCGAACCCACAGTCTTCGAAGCTTCCTTCTCCTCCCTACAGCCACAGCAATTAGTACCTAACTCATCATCTGATGATGAACTCATTTCCGACTTATTATTGACAAGATGGCTAACTTGACTAAATGCAAAAAGCGCTTGTCTCTTGTGTGTGAAAGGGTGTTTACTGGTCTGATGTCTCGTGTGTAATCGGTGTGAAAGTAGCCAAAACACTCCAGACCGATTATTTACCTGAATTTTTAAAATGTTGAGCTAAGAGATGACCGTTCAACAAACGGAGTTTCTATCTGAATGAAGCAAGAAACTCTATCGTCTTACACGACAAGTTTTTGAGGTCTCGATTTGTTCAAAGTTAAATCATTTAACATAATCCCTTAAGAGTGATTGATCAGTTTAAGGAGATTTCTGGCACATCCCATATCAATCATAGGACTTTTGAGTCTAGTCTTTTGGGTCGTGTAGTTTCGGAAAAGCTTCGGACAGTGGACGGCGTAGGATGGTAGGAGGGATTTTATCTTTTTAATTCATCCTGGAAACGTACACAAACAAATGTTGAGGGGGGAAATTATTTTTCCACGTTCAAATTTATTTTTCTTAATCATTTACTGAAGTTTATTACTGGGAATTGTGAAACCGATTAATAAACAGTATTATGACAAAAAACGCTGCAAATCCTTTCACTGGGGTTTATTATTCAATTGGCTTGCGTTCATGATTTGAATTTCTACTAAGCTTTGGAGTGTGCGTGTTTCACAGGTGATAGAGCGATTATTGAATTTCAGGAGGCACACAAATATGATCAACTGATCGATCCAAATAGGTATTTTGCTTGAGAACAGACTTACGTGATATATGCATGTCTCCTGAAACTCAATAATCGCTCCATCACCTGTGAAACACGCACACTCCAAAGCTTAGTAGAAATTCAAATCATGAACGCAAGCCAATTGAATAATAAACCCCAGTGGAAAGAATTTTCAGCGTTTCATGTGTATCAGAATGCTTCAACCCGTGTATCGGCTACAAAGCCTTTAGGAGTTCACTCCGGTATCCACATTACTACATCACTACGTCACTAGGTTACTGCTATCAAAACAGAAACAATAATAAACCAAAATAACGCAAATGATGGCACCATAAATCGGGCCATACATCGGGAATGGTTTGATCTACGGACCTGGGGAGGGGCTCATTCGATTCCTCGTGGAAAGTTCTTCGAAAAGAGTCTTAATTTAGGCCGCCTTGACTTTTTTTGAGGTTTTCAGGGATTTTACAAAACTTTGACAACCCTTAAAGGGCACTTTAAATTAAGTGAGAGAGCTGGCTCAAGAATTGGGGCGTCGCCGGACCAACATGGATTTTTCCTGAAAATTTCAGCTTTTTTGCTTCAGCCGTTTGGGAGAAATCGTGCGTACGGCGTACGGACGGAAAAATGTTTATTGCAGATTCGTATTCTACACCCTTTGAAACGTAAACCATGAAATTTTCAGTTGGGGTTAGAATTTTTTTCAAGAGCGATTACAGTGGTTTATTATTGAATAATAAACCAATATGTTCATAAGGTCTTGCTGCTCGTCGGCGCCTATTTTTCGTTCTTTTTTTCTTTCTACCTTATTTCTGTCACTTTATTTCTTGACATTTCTTGTATTTTCGTTTTTCGTAGGTAGGTATGTTATATTCATGACGGGATACTTGTTACTTTCACTACGGCCATGTAATATACATTAGATTCCTATAATATTTATTGCGTCATTACCGAACTCCGTGTCCTTTCTTTTAGTACGTACCCACCCACCTTCCCGCATTACCTAGTCCTCTGGTTTCATTTTCCACTCGTCGGAGTCCCTTTCACCTTTTATTCCTTTCAGGGAATTGAGCTATATATATTCATTGCCACTTTTTTTCTCTCTCTTTGTGCCGTGTGATAGTACTTAGAGAAGCCGAATCTCAACGTGAAGGGATATACAAGAACCCCGGAAAGCTTTCAGATTCTTCACTTGCAGTAGTAACATGACGAACATGAGCTTTCCAGCGGACGGTTAAATTTAATTATGCTATCAGATGAAAGAGCTTCCCGAGAGCTTTCAAAAAAGGTATCGGATGATTCGATATAGCCAAAACATAGCTGTGAACACAACGGAATCACGTCGTAAGGGAACGACCTGCGAATATTCCCTCTCTTCCTGATGCATAACGTCAATATTGAATCTCTTTCTCCTGGCTCTTTGACCAAATCCTTTGGAAATTTCAGCTAAAAAATTTGCAGAGTTGGAAAAATCAATATTTTCTTCTTAAAAAAGTTCCTGCCACGTGTTACGCCCCAAAACTATTGATGCTTTTGTCTGAGTTCAAACTTGGTTCTTACTAGAAAAAGAAAATTTTCCTTTACTTGCCACATTCTTGCGGATTGAGCTATGATGCCGATTCAACCAAAACCCTTCGACTGTATTCCATTCTCCTTGAAAATAATATTTCCACGGAGTCAAATACCAACCGTCTTGGCTGGTTTGGGGTTGGACGAAATGACGAAGTGACTACAGGCCACTGGTTCAGCGGATTTTTGTTGGAAGAATTCAGCAATCGAGTGAGATCATTGTCGCGGTGTTTGTTTTGAGACAAGTGGTTAAGGAAGCGAAAGATTCCACGCAAGAGGATGTTATATTCATAGTCTTTTGGATTAAGAGAGATTCAATTATTGTTTCGTATTATTTCGGGTCCTACTGACTGCGCCAACTTTTATGCCCTAAAAATATTGATACCTCTGACTGATTTCGAACTCGTGTCGTCAAAATCACAAAACTTTTCAAATAAAGGTAATTTTTTGTGTTGGTTTTCGAGATGAATATTTCATTGAACTTATTAAACCACTTGGGTTGGTGTACATTCATTCATTCGCGCTTCATGGGAGAATATTTTATGAGGTTAAAAAAAGTTATTTCAATAACCCCCTTATTTTATGACAAATAAGAATTTGAGGTGTTCGGTGGAAGCAAAATTTTATGCTACAAATTTCATGAGTGACCAATTTCTAATTACTCTGAGCGCAAAAGTTAAAAAATGAATCGGACAATGTATTTTAGCTAACTTTCATAGAAAATTCTGCTGTTGCAATGTCTCAAAGAATTTAAAAAATGAACATTTTCCTTTTCTTCATTATGATCCATTTTGAAGCATTCTGAAATGATTCCTGGATTTTAAAGGTTTTTTATGTATGGTTATGGTTAGGTTAGGATGTTATGGTTTATGTGTATGTATAGCATTTCAGGAGATAACTCTCGTTAGGGTTGAGATAGAAACTTCGTTCTTGCTCCAAAAACTCTAGCATTCTTCCAAAATCAAGGATATTAGAAAACTATTTTTGAGCACATTAAATTGGTCTCGTTTCAATTATTGTACCAAAAGAATTTCACAAATTTGAGAAAAACGTTGCAAATTCTTTCACTGGGGTTTATTATTCAATTGGCTTGCGTTCATGATTCGAATTTCGACCAAGCTTTGGAGTGTGCGTGTTTCACAGGTGATAGATCGATTATTGAATTTCAGGAGGCACACAAATATGATCAACTGATCAATCCGAATAGGTATTTAGGTTGAGAACCGATTTACGTGCTCTATGCATATCTCCTGAAATTCGATAATCACTCTATCACCTGTGAAACATGCACACTCCAAAGCTTAGTACAAATTCAAATCATGAACGCAAGCCAATTGAATAATAAACCCCAAAAATTGGAGAATTCGCAGAGTTTTTTATGGTTATCAGAATGCTTCATCCCGTGTATCGGCTACAAAGCCTTTTAGAAGTTCACTCCACTACATCACTACGTCACTAGGTTACTGATATCAAAACAAAAACAATAATAAACCAAAATAACGCGAATGCTGGCACCATAGATCGGGAATGGTTTGAGCTACGGACCTAGGGAGGGGCTCATTCGATTCCTCGTGGAGTGTTCTTCAAAAAGAGTACAAATTTATTCCGCCTTGACTTTCTTTGAGGTTTTTAGGGATTTTACAAAACTTTGACAGCCCTCAAAGGGCACTTTAAAACAAGTGAGAGAGCTGGCTCAAGAATTGGTGCGTCGCCGGACCAACATGGAATTTTCCTGAAAATTTAAGCTTTTTTGCTTCAGCCGTTTGGGAGAAATCGTGCGTACGAAAAATTTTTATTGCAGATTCGGATTCTACACCCTTTGAAACGTAAACCATGAAATTTTCAGGGAGGTTAGATTTTTTTCTTTTTTTTTTCAAGAGCGATTACAATGGTTTGCTATTGAATAATAAACCAAAACTGCTAAAAATGTATTAACAGTGAAATATATGTCATCATTTAAGCTAAAGATTGACAATTTTGAAAAGTCCACAAATCCAAAATCTTGCATTGGATAGAAAAAATTATTATTTAGTACAAGTTATTTTCGCAATAACTTTGTTATTTAGACATTTTTGCACACAAAGATCAAATTTCAACTTAATTTAACTTAGTTTAAATCATTTTGCATGACTGTTTTTTTAACATTGTGAAGGAGTGATCATAGGTTGAGGAACAATCGGTATACTCGGAATTTCCTGAAAGAATAGCTCGAAAAATAATTCTTTCCAACTGGAATCCCATTTAGGGCCAACAGTCAATCGCACGAAGGAGGAGGTTTAGAAGAAATAATCATAGACAATCACGGGGACTTACAGATTTCTATGAGCAGCCTAACGTCGAAATCGGTCAACAGCTCAGAATTTCGGCGGACACTATCAAACTATATAGAAACGTAACGCAATCTCCCAAGCTTCAACTCAGAAGGGGAAAACAAGCCGAAGCATTCTTCTTGGATTCATTTTTGATATACCTACCTTATTAAATTTCAATTAAATAAAAGTGTTTTTCGTAGGAGAACTTGGGGATATTATCCCTGGACGTACAGTACAGTTCTGGTACTTGTGATCCGCGTATGACTGTTATTAGATTCTAATATTGCTTCCGAGTCTACCAAGGTAGCGGAAGCATTGTTTTCACTTTCGGAATGTGAACATTTTCTTGTCTCCAAAATCAAAAATTCCACTCGCATTCTGCGTTTTAGACCTTTCTGAACAATTTTCGTTCCGTGTCTGTCTGTCTGTGTGTCTGTCTGTCAGCAAACCCTTGTTACGGGCAAAACTACACGAAGTTATAGTCCGATTTTGATGAAATTTTCAGGGATTGTGCGGGTTGGGGTGTAGATTGTCCCCTATAGGTTTCATGACCCCCGGATCAATAGTAGCCTCTGCACATGTGCAAACTTGAAATCCTTGTTATGCACATAACTCCGGGAGTTCTTGACCAATTTCGATGACATTTTCAGGGATTGTTCGGTTTGATGTGTAGATGGTTCCCTATAAGTTTCATGACCTCCGGATCAATAGTAGTCTCTGCGCATGAGCAAACGAAATCCTTGTTACGCGCATAACTCCGGGAAGTTCTTGACCAATTTCGATGACATTTTCAGGGATTGTTCGGTTTGATGTGTAGATGATCCCCTATAAGTTTCATGACCCCCGGATCAATAGTAGTCTCTGCGCATGAGCAAACGAAATCCTTGTTACACGCATAACTCCGGGAGTTCATGACTGATTTCGATGAAATTTTCAGGGATTGTTCGGACTGATGTAAAGATGGTCCTCGTGAGTAATAAAGAGAAAATAAAGTTTTAGCCTCAAACATGCCTACCTTTATTTTCTCAAGTTATGCTCCTGCATAACAATAAATTTACCCTAATTCAATATTTACTTCGCCTAATTGAACGAAGTTCTTTAGTCAATAATAATTTTCAATGATCTATACAGTCATGTTATGGATACGAGGAAGCCATGTGCCACACCCACTTGGCAGACGTTTTTGGTTGCTGTCTATTCTTTCATTTTCTTCCGGTGGTTGCCTACGTCCGTCATTTACATTTGGACGATGTATAACTGACTCCATTGAATTGCATATAGTAGGCCTTTATGTATGGAGTGCTTTCCAGTGCTTTTTTTTTCAATGATCCTAAGCTTTTCTGTTCAACTACCCTTCTCCTAACATGAAACCCGCGGGTAAAGACTCGAGTTCCACGGCCCAGACGTCAAAAGCCGAAGTCATTTGTGGGAAGGCGCGTGAAATATTGGAAGTCACAGTTCAGAGTCTCGGTTACAAGAGTTTATTAGACGTCTTGACTAGTAGAGGGCTCCAAGTGGGCCCTCCAGGGCATGTTTTATCGAGGTAGAGGCAATAACCTTTTTGTTCAAGTTGTCGAAGGCGCTCATTGACTGCCAATCTCCTTTGGCGCTCATTGGCATTCTCCATCCTTCTTTCACCGTCGGTCGATTGCCTCTCGGGCTGACGGTTAACTCACTTTACTGCCAACCCGGCGCTGCCTCGAGCTAAGTACCCGATGAATTTCGAATGAATTAGCCGATTCTCTCGGTCAAAAACTTGACATACGGTAGATCAAGAATTTTCTATGTACTCTGGATTTCCCGATTTCCTTGAATTGTTCAACAGTTAAAATACCCCTCGCGCCTACAGGTAAATCATCAGTACACGACCATTTCGTTGAATATTCACATCGTCGACATTCCAATGTTTAGTGATTCCATTTTAAATAGATATGTCGGTTAGGCAAGGGTTTTATAACCTTCTACAGGGTGTTAACCTGAGGAACCCACCTAAGGATAGGAAAAGATTCTACAAATCATTTTTGACAAAAAGTGCCTCGTTGAACTTTTTTTGATGCTTCGTTTTCGAGTTTTTTTTTTCTTTTTTTTTTTTGTGTGTGTTTTTGATATTAACTCACTAAAACGGCTTTACCTAATTCCCTTATCATGAAAAAATTCAATTTTGATTATAGGACCGTTGGAAAGAGCGTTAAATTTTCTATCTTTCTAGTGTATCAAAAAAATATTGTAGGTTGGTTCAATTGGTGAAAAATCAGTCGGAAAAGTTTTTCCTGTGAAAATTGGCGTTTTTAACGACAAATGGACTTTTTATACTATAATTACAACAGGGGTGCAAACAGGGGGGGGGGGGGGGAGTCTATGATGTAAACTTCTTGGGGAGGTTCCAAAAAAAGTTGGGGGGGGGGGGATTGGATAAAGTTGATTGAAACAGTTTTTAACGTGACAGCATTCAAAAATATATTACATCACTAGATAGAACGTAAATAATAATGAACCTATTAATTAATTTAAATATGGTTTGTTTTTATATCTGAATATGTATAAATGACAATGATAGTGCTCAAATATTGTTTTGGGGAGGGGGTACCAACTTACATGGGGGGGGGGGGCTGGTTCTAATTTTGGGAAGGGGGGTGGGGCTTAATTACAACATAATAGAGTTCAGTCTCCCCATCAACCTTTGAAATCTGAGTCACTTAACCTCATCAAACTTCTGCTTAAGAGGTTAAAGCCTATAATTGCAGGTCGAAAGCTTATACCCGACCACCAGTTCGGGTTCAGGGAACGACACTCCACTTTGGACCAAGTGCGCAGGATAACCAATGTAATAGAACGATGCTTTGAAGCCAAGGAAATCTGCTCTGCAGTTTTCCTTGACGTCTCACAAGCATTCGACAAAGTTTGGCACAAGGGCCTCCTCGCCAAGCTGCACAGGGACCTCCCCCTTGAATACTATCAAATACTGAAATCTTACCTATCAGAAAGGCACTTCAGACTCAAGCACGAAGATGAGTACACCACCCTGAGGAAGATAAAGGTAGGCGTGCCGCAAGGCAGAGTTCTTGGGCCATTGCTCTATCTATTGTATACAAGGGACCTCCCTTAACCCCCAAAAGCTGTCATAGCAACGTTTGCTGATGATACTGATTCTGACGACGGGCAGGACAGTCGAGGAATCGTCTAGCAAACTGCAAGATTCGGTGAACCGAGTTTAAACTTAATGAAACAAAAAGTACGCATATAAACTTCACTTATCGCAAAATTCAAAACATCCCAATCACCATAAATTCACAAGAAATTCCGTATTCAAATACTGCTAAATATCTAGGCATGACGCTGGATGCCAAGCTACGCTGGAAAGAACACGTCAAAAAGAAAAAAGAAGAGGTCAACGCTAAGCTCAGGAAGCTGAACTGGTTGCTGGGTAGGAAATCTCAATTATCCACCCATAACAAATTGCTATTGTATCAACAAATGATTCAGCCCGTCTGGGCCAACTATGGGGCTGCATGAGCAACAGTAATGTCAACACTATCCAGACACTCCAAAATAAAATCTTCAAGAGTATTGTCAACACACCCTGGTATATTAGGACAACTGATCTCCACCGCGACCTCAAAGTGGAAATGGTGAGAGACGCGATAAGAAGAATTGCAGCGGATCACGAAATCTCGAAATCCTGTATACCCTGAACAACAGAGAAGAGGTACGGCGACTCAAGAGGACCAAGCCGCTGGACCTAGTTGTGACCAGACGCTGATTAGTGTTTGTGACTTGTAGTGGTCCTAGATAATGAACTACTGAACCACAAAAAGTGATATTACTTCATTATAAATAAGTTGCTAGATGGTTTGTATATTAAATCAGTTGTAACAATAAATAAATAAATAAAAAACTTAACCTCATCGATGGGAAAAGGAAATAGGTTCAGATTCGTACAACCTTGTACCTCACAGCCCACAGGTTTGTTGCATCCTCAACGTGCTCATTACCCACTTCGTTCGTACGCTGATTATAATGCCTAATACATTCAGCAATGAAGATTGCGATGATATGATGTAAGTGTACGGGTACGCACAACGAAATGGCAGGGAGGTGGTGAGCGAATACAATAAAATTACATCAAACAATTTTATTTAATAGAAAAATGTTTCATTGTTGAAAACTCGTTGGACTAAATGTAGACACAACTTGACCAACATTTTTCTACATTTCTTACCTGAAATGTTGACAATGTTTTAGAACGACACATTATCATTACAAACGTGGTAAACCAGAACCCGCCTTGTTAGTGACAGAGAGAAACCGCACAACAAAAGCCATAGGGCATTGGATTCGTTCATACGTCTGGAAGTACGCCTCGACAGGGAATCCGCCTGTCAGGGAACCTTGGTTCGTTACGCTGGTTATCATGGATGAAGTGTATGATGTTAGTGTATGGGTTCGCACTCCAGAATGGCAGGGAGGCGGTGGGCGAATACCAACAAAGTTTCCCTGACAGGCAGATTCTCAGTTGAAAATTGAATTTTCTTAAGTACATGAGGGAATTGTGGCCGTTTTAGTGCATTAAGATCGAAAACACGGAAAGAATCTTAAAATTGAAATAACTGTATCGAATAATATTGAAATGAGTTGTCCGCTAAGTCCGGGAACAGATTGTGGAGTATGTCTGGGAATCGGATTTATTCATTTATTATGAAATTCAAAAAGTTTCAAGTATAAAAAATGTTGGGACAAAAAAGGGGTGTATGCAGAAAAGTAGTTGAACGTTGCCAAGTGCTAACACTTTTTTTCAACAATTAGATCTATCATCTAGATAGATCTATCAACTTAAATATTAGATCTATTTATGTAAAGCGAGTTAAACAGCCTTTACCCTGTCTTGTGACTACTTTATTGTTGCAATTTGATTGACTAATTAAATTCCCGCCCTACCAACATATTTTTTTTTCTTTTGTTTCAGCCGTGTAAATGATTCAGGACGACCCATTGAAGCAATGCCGCCCTTACCACAAACAATAAACTTCTGCTTCGAAATTGTGAGCTTAATCAGTTATTGCGCTGTACATTTAATGATCAACTTGCGAAAATAATGATATAGATAACTTATTCATAGTTGATTCAGAGCTCCAACCCACCCCAAGTTACCATTTAAAGTGCCATTTCGCTGCCGTGGGTGAAGTTTGTTCAGGCAATGTTTGTTTTGTTCCCATTATTTTCTTAGCATGTTTGACCGTTCGAATCCTCTCATCGATTTAGCAGAAGCTACATGACGTCACCTGTTCAACCTTTCGCCAAATCGTCAATTCAGATCGAAATCGTCAAGAAACAGGAACATTGCAAACGATGGATATACGGTTGATATTTTATTATGTTACTGTAATATTTTCAGAGAGAGCTTTCCAAAGAGGTGCAACATGTAGAGTGTCTGATCATCAAAACCGGATTGAACTTAATTGCCAACATTTTTAGATTTCCTCCTTGCTCTCCATAAGGAGACAATAATTTTGAATTATTCAATTTTTTCAATTCAATTAATATTTTATTTGCACAAGAAACAATTATTGCATTGAGTTGCTACAAATTCATTGGGGTAATTGAACGGAACATAACAATTTCTGCTGCATACATTAATGATAATGACTCTATTACCTATTTAAATTGATCCTTAGAACTAAAAACATTAACCTATTACATTACATCACATTACATTATAATTGAGACTATAAAGAAAGTGGCGAGAAAAAAAAGCAAGTTAAAAAAAACATAAGTCTGACCTATATTCATTTGAAGAAAATGCTCTCAGCTTGAGAGAGTTAATACAATAATTAAATAGTGCTGAAAATTTCCCAAAATCTTCCTCCCATGTCAACAACTGCACCAGCGTATCCTCCACATCTTCTATTAGGATCGTATTGTCTCCTCCACAAGGTAAGTAATTTGCCAGGTAAAATGCTCTGTACGGTTTGTACAAGTGGCAAAGAAGTAAAAAATGGCCTAGTGTCTCGAATTCCCCCCTGTTACAATTCGTGCACATTGCCAAGCCATCCAGCACATGAAGATTTCGCCTGAAATAGATCCTCAATACCTTCTTGGAGCCTAGTCGCAGTTGTGCCAGCACTCTTTCCATATCTCCTCTATCTCTCCCGATGTAAGAGGCGGTAGCTGAGCCGAAAGAACATATTTTCGGGAAATATGTGTTGTAGCGTGAGTTAAGACAGTTTTCGACATCGACGCTAAACCAGTGGTTCTCCCATCTCTCAATGATATCTGGTAGCCTTCTTTTAATTTCTAAGACATCTGCCAGATGGGAACTGTCATCGCTACCGATAATGACCATTAGCCCACGAAGCTGGGAAGCCCAATTCAAATCAGGCCTGTTGCAGCTCTTCATGTCCAGTTTCATCAACTCTTTTAGGCACATTCCTGGGAAACGGTCTGCACCCATTGTCTTAATTCTGATCCAGTAGTTCAGCATTCTTTTGAAAATGTTCACCTTCAACATTAATCTACCAGTCTCCAGTCTCAGGTAGTGTCCTGGCGTCGAATAGGGCAGATTGAGAAGGCGCTTCAGAAAACCACTCTGAACAACTTCCTGGTCATCCAGATATCGCCCTCCCCACACCTCGACGCCATAAAACAGTACGGATTCGACTAGTGATTGGAACAGGTTCACCTTCGAATGCCAACTCGACACCTTTCCCCTTCCGAGCAAGTCCATGGTGACACCGAGTGCTGCTCTAGCCCTGGAGATAAAATGATCACTGGCCAATCTGAATCTACGAGAGTTAGACAATGGAAACCCCCAGATACTGAAATGTTTTAACAAACTCTACTTTTTCGTCACCACAGAGTATGTCAAGCTTTCGTCTCTTGCCAAACCTACCGAAAACCATTGCCTTAGTTTTTGCAACGTTGATTTGAAGCATATTAGCTTTACAATATCTATTGAACTCACGGACTATCTTTTGAGCGTCAAAGTAGCTATCAGCAAACAGCGCCACATCATCTGCGAACATTAGAAAATGCAGTTCCCTCACCCCAACTCTCAGTCCAGCACATCCACTTTTGGTCATAAACTTCGCCACAGTTAGTAGAATTATTCACAGTGATTCGATCCTCAGGTTTTGTAGTGGGAAAAAAAGTCCATAGCAATTTCATAAAATTAAACATTTCTACAATTGCTTCATACCATTCTGAACACCTTTGGTTTTCTGTCGTTTTGTCTGCCCGTGGGTTCGTAAACCCTGACAACAATCTCATCTTCCTTAGTTTCTATCACATTTCGACCCGATTTTCCGGGATTGTACCGGCTGAACACCGCATTGGCGGGTTGTGCCATTTCTGATGCAGGTTATACACTTTACCAAAACTTGAAGTAATTTTTCAATTTTGCTTCCGAGTCAACCAAGGTAGCGGAAGCATTGTTTTCACTTTCGGAATGTGAAAATTTTGTTGTCTCCAAAATCAAAAATTCCACTCGCATTTTGCGTTTTAGACCATTCTGAACAATTTTGGTTCCGTGTCTGTCTGTTTGTCTGTGTGTCTGTCTGTCTGTCAGCAAATCCTTGTTACGGGCAAAACTACACGAATTTATAGTCCGATTTTGATGAAATTTTCAGGGATTGTGCGGTTTGGGGTGTAGATGGTTCCCTATGAGTTTCATGACCCCCGAATTAATAGTAGCCTCTGCACATGCGCAAACGTGAAATCCTTGTTACGCGCATAACTCCGGGAGTTCTTGACCAAGTTCGATGAAATTTTCAGGGATTGTTCGGTTTGATGTGTAGATGGTCCCCTATGAGTTTCATGACCCCCGAATCAATAGTAGACTCTGCGCATCCGCAAACGTGAAATCCTTGTTACACGCATAACTCCGAGAGTTCCAGACCGATTTCGATGAAATTTTCAGGGATTGTTCGGAATGATGTAAAGATGGTCCTCGTGAGTAATAAAGAGAAAATACAGTTTTATCCTCGAGCTTGGATCGAACCATATTGCATACTCTATACAGTCATGTTATGGATACGAGGAAGCTATGTGCCACACCCACTAGGCCGACGTTTCTTGGATTGTGTCGACTTAGAATCTCAGAACTCCAAATACCAGAAGAGAAGTAACTCGTGAGCTTGACAGAGAAGCTCAATGAATCGAATCCATTTAACCGATTACCGATTAATCGAGCCTGAACAACATCAATTAAAAAATAATTGATTTCAACTATAAAACATCGATTATGCAATCCTATCTAAACACATCCCCAAATAACAGTTTTTAGCAGCGCATTGTGTCATCATACACGATTCCATCTGAAAGCTGAGAACTGTCATGACGAAGATGACTGCGTCATTTAGGCTGCCCTATTTTGATTAAATTACTCCTAATTATTTCTCCAATTTACCTTTAAATGTGCTGTGCTCGGAGACAAGTTCGCCAAAAAGCTTCAAGCGTCCAATCACACGGCCTCACATCAACAACAAAACGTAATAAGGCGGTGGCCGGCTCCGACGTGACGTTAACATCCCAATCTAAGCCGGCGGGCGGAGTATTTTATTTTTCAGGTTCCTGCGAGCCATTTTCCCGTCCGCAAAGGCCGTAAATAAGAATGATAAATAGTTTGTCTAGACTCCGCCCTTGTGTACACAGAATGCCTGTGTTCTATCAACGTCTGGGCCGCAACCTCGGAAAGACCATTCTTCGGATCAGTGATGTATATTCTGGAGGGTCTTAAACCTCGCATTTATAAAAAAAATAAACCCTGATAAGAAAGAACAAGGAAATTTTGCATTTCGCGCATTTTGTAAGAACGTGGATTTTAAAGACTAGCTACCTCTCAAGGTACTCTCGTTGGTTGAATCTAATCGAAATCGTTCGCTTTGATCATTCAATGGCACACAATACAAGGAGAGGGTTCGTCAGTTGGGTAATTATTGAATTTCAGGAGATATGCATAGAGCACTTAAATCGGTTCTCAACCAAAATACCTATTTGGATTGACCAGTTGATCATATTTTTGTGCCTCCTGAAATTCAATAATCGCTCTATCACCTGTGAAACACGCACACTCCAAAGCGTAGTAGAAATTCAAATCATGAATCATTAAATTGAATAATAAACCCCAGTAAAAGAATTTGCAGCGTTTTTTTTTTTTCAAGATTGATTACAAAAGACGGAGCATGCATATCAGAATGCTTCAACTTGTGTAACGGCTATAAACCCTTTTAGGAGTTCACTCTAGTATCCACATTCACTACATCATAGGTTACTGCGATCAAAAAAAAAAAAACTCTTGTGTTTGTTTTGATCGCAGTAACCTATTGATGTAGTGAATGTGGATGCAAATCTTGGCACCATAAATCATTGGACCATACATCGGGAATGGTTTGACCAACGGACCTGGGCAGGGGCTCATTCGATTCCTCGTGAAAAGTTCTTCAAAAAAAGGGCACATTTAGGCCGCCTTGACGTTTTTTGAGGTTTTTAGGGATTTTACAACCCTTAAAGGGCATTTTAAATTAAATGACAGAGCTGGCAAAAGAATTGGGGCGTTGTCGGACCAACATGGATTTTTCCTGAAAATTTCAGATTTTTTGCTCGAGCCGTTCGGGAGAAATCGTGCGTACGGCGTACGGCGAACAGAGGGAAAAAATTTTATTGCAGATTTGGATTCTACACCCTTTGAAACGTAAACCATGAAATTTTCAGGGGGGTTAGAATTTTTTTATTTTTCAAGAGCGATTACAATGGTTTATTATTGAATAATAAACCAAAATAGATTTTTAGAAGAGACAAAAATGCATAAACGTTTTTGGGGGAGGGGTGCTAAAACATTTTTCCTGGACCCCACTGTGGCGTATCCTGGAAACAACCCTGTTTTAGGTTACTGAAAACGTTGAAGTTGCCTAGCTTCCTGGTTTCAAGCGCATTTGAGTCACTTTAGGGTTGAAATCGACGGGAAATTTGATCAACTAGAACTTTTCTGAGTAACTAAAATTTGTTTCAACAAATAAAAGTGCTTAAGAGGGTAAACAATTATGAAAACCATTCATTTTTCATGTGTTCCATCTTCGAAGACCTGAAATACATATTTTATGTATAGGAACATGGCGTACATTCCTGATCGGATTGAAATTTCTTACAAGAGTTGTGAAAACGGCAATTTTTCCAACCAACCCCCAACACAAAAAATTTGAACCTACTGAGAACTTTTCCACTGAAAGACCAAATATTTCCAGGAAAATGAAATTATCAAGCAAATACCAACCACACAAATTTGTAGAGAATGGTGAAAATAATACAGTCATTTCCATCCTCATTAGCAGCGCGACATCAAAATTTAAACCCAGATTTTTCGCACATCTAGATCGGAAGGATATTAAACTAACAATGAAAATTATACGCGAATTCGTTTCGAAATAATTCAATATGAAATTTGATGATGAAATTCTAAGAGAAGTCCCCTTGAACGTTTATACTCGATTTAGCTCGGGCCTGAAAGATTAATGTTGGACGTTACTGCAGTCAACGCTAACTTGACCTCGGTTTATTTCTGTTCATCGCTCATCGGGCCCTGGAGGGAGCCTGCTCACAATTAATTATGCACCACTTCGAAAATTGGATTTGTAACAAATAATAAGTGACCTTTCTTTAAATAAAAGGTGTTCGTCGCGAAGTTGAATCTGAAAAGTGTTGAAAGTTCGTTAATTTCCTCCTGATAGGTGAATTCGTAAATCTAATGTCATTTCATTTATAACGGAATGATTCCTTTGATTGACAATTACGAAATTGGGTTTTTATAATTTCTATTCCGGAATGGTATTTTGGAAATGGGTATGGTGACGTGAAATCCAAATGAAGCGTCCTTCAGACTTTGGAAAATGGTTGTCTACAAGTTTTGGAGGCCCACCCATCAGCTTGCGAGATGATTTGAAGTAAATCGAGGGCTAACCAAAGTATCGTGTTGAAGGATATGGAATTATTCTTCATCTCCGTGCAGACCTTCATTAGCTATAAGTTTTTATCAGCTTCTGTTTCGAAGAAACAGACTATTGAAGGTTTGTGTCCACGGGATGACATTTAAGCCAAAGTCATCCAACTATCTCAATACTTTCTCTGGACATCTAGAAGCCAGTTACAAGGAAGGAAGATTGTGAGGTGATGGAATGGTATAGTTGCCCCTTCCATTGAGGTGGATGCAGTAATAAGGCTCCGCCACGCTCAGAGGATGACCCAGACGCTTGAAAACGTCTGATTCATCTCTCAAGGTCCGTCACCTTCAAGAATCGCGAAGGGCCAACCAACCATATCGATCTCAAGATCAGTGATTTTTCGTTAGTCGTAAGCCCGGCCCAGCTCCATATTTTTTCGAAATGCAGTTTCATCTGTTTTCTCAATGCTAATATACATGATCCATCCATCTTATGTAAGAAACCTCGTCAAAACCGGGCAAATCTCGTTTGAAAATCATGGTGTGTTGCAAAAACAGAAACGTTTCGGTAAGTTCCATAGCTTGCCATCTCCACATCCGCACACAGATATGAAGTAAGAGCCAGGCAGTCTATTGTGAAGCATTTAGACAGACTAGCTTCAAACCCGTGGCGGTGGTTACCGTGCTCAATCCTTTGAAAGTTCGAGATGTCCAACACCTATTAACAAAACATTCTAGACCACCTTTAGAAAATGACGACCGGCTGATTTTTTTGCAAGAACATGAACTGCTCATGAAGAAGGACCCAGAGAAGAAGAACAATATGAGGAGGAAGAAGTTAGGGATGCAGTCTATTCGGCCTAAGAGCCTATTCGGGACGATAACGCCTCAAGGGTGTGAAACTTTAATTATTTATAACAAATAAATATCATATTATAACAAAAAATAAAGATTTAGTTCATATGCGATCCCAACAACTATATAATTATATCAAATTCACCAAAATTTCAGTTCTATTCTTCTCCAAAACCGGTTTTCTTTGTTTTCATCGTTCAACGTGACAAAATATCTGATTTTTTTAAAAATTTGTCATTTTGGAGATGGCCGGGTTTGCATTAGCTGACACAATTTATCTACGTTGATGGGATTTGAAATGCTCCTTTGGGTTTTTTGACAACAGATGAAGGTAAGAAAACACTCTGATCACCTGAAGGACGATTCTAATTTTTTTCCTAATTGACCTATATTGCTGCTTAAAATATATCCTTTTGAGTTCTGAGAGAAACATTTTATCAGAAAACATGGATGGGGTGGAATTTGGAATAGTTGGGGTTGTTTACTAATTGACATGAATAAACTTGAATGTATGCCAGTTGAAACTGAGTCGCCTAAAGTTGAAATTAAGATGCCAAAATATTAACATTTATTTGTGCCAAACGTTCAAATTACTTTGCCAAAATTTTCAATTTGATAATATGCCAAAAATTCAAATTGATTTTGCCAAACTAATCTGATTTTTTTCCTAACTGTGTGTGTGTGTGTGTGTGTGTGTGTGTGTGTGTGTGTGTGTGTGTGTGTGTGTGTGTGTGTGTGTGTGTGTGTGTGTGTGTGTGTGTGTGTGTGTGTGTGAATTCAGTCCCCTTAGCCTCATGGAAACTGCTCGGTGAACTGAAAACTGAGTACTGAGTTTGCACTCGTGCCCACATCATCACCTGGGAGTAGGATTTAGACCACTTGTTGGAGAGGCGTAAGGAAACGTTTTTGAGAAATTCTTCATACTTTTTATGTAATGATAAAGATATAAAGCTTGATGTAAAGGATTCTAAATATCCTTTTGAGTTATCTAGAATCCGGTTTCAAAGTATGGTGAACCAAGTGGTCGGCTGGATGAATCTGTAAAATTAGCCTTTTCTCTTCCACAATCAACTTTCCACTTTTATCAAAACTGAGTATTGAGGAGCACATAGAAACCATCTGTAGGAATTTTATGATCCACTGTTAGTCCACCCTAGTTGGCCCTTTATGATTAATACAGCAATCCTTTCGTGCTGTGCAATGTCGTGGTTTTCACACGAATAAAAAACGCTATTACACATCTCAGTTTCAGTGGTATAAACATGAGGAGCAGTGTTACTGCAAGGATAAGTGGACAATAATCAGAAGAAGTGAATATGAAACGACAAATAATTTTCTTCGCTTTCTGAAAAGCACCATAAACCCCTTTTCGAGCTAAGGACACGTTTTCGCATTTCAGTAGTTAAGGTTTGATGGGAGGCAGTCAACGTGGAAAAGGGTTGTAGAAGGTTTGACGACCAATAGGCAGCTTTTTCATTGGTGATCTTCGTCCGGGCGGTCCCTTTGGGTCAGTATCTAATTCAATCTCCATGCAAATTCAACTTCCCCTAAGGTTTCCACCGAGAGGAAAAAGGCTTTTCTCTACTTTACTCTCCACATAATCAACTCAGGATCGGACCAAATCACCTTTCATCTTTGCTCCATTCACTCAAGTGCAGGTCAGCCCCCTTTGAGTTGTTTTCAAAGCTAAACGAAACCAAGACTACAACAGTGAACTCTTTATTAGTGCAAGTAAAGGAATAGAGAAAAATAACGGGTTGACTTACAATGTCTAATTCTTACGTTGTTGAGTCCTCTCTGCTAAAGGTAAAGGACCTTTGTATCGTACAGGAAATAAAAAACCTCTGCCAAGTGGGTGTGGCACATAGCATCCTCGTATCCATAACATGACTGTATAGATAATTGAAAATTATTATTGACAAAAGACCGTCGTTCAATTAGGCGAAGTAAATAGTGAATTAGGGTAAATTTATTGTATGCAGGAGCATAACTTGAGAAAATAAAGGTAGGCATGTTCAACTATTGAACAAACTAAAAAATATACCTAATAATAAAAATTGACATTGACGCTGAATGGATAGATGACTGAAGTAATAAATAATTATTATGACATTTCTAAAAATAAAATATAAGCATCGTTCAATGACCGATCAAATCAAATGTTGGGTTGACTGCAGCGTCGTTGCAAAGTATTCAACTGCCGTCATCCCTCCGCACAGTGGCTGTATATATCTTGCACATGCCCAGAGGCTACTATTGATCCGGGGGTCATGAAACTCATAGGGGACCATCTACACATCAAACCGAACAATCCCTGAAAATTTCATCGAAATTGGTCAACAACTCCCGGAGTTATGCTTGTAGCAAGGATTTCACGTTTTCGCATGCGCAGAGGCTACTATTGATCCGGGGGTCATGAAACCTATAGGGGACCATCCACACCCCGCACAATCTCTGAAAATTTCATCAAAATCGGACTATAAGTTCGTGTAGTTTTGCCCGTAACAAGGATTTGCTGACAGACCCACACACAGACAGACACGGAACCAAAATTGTTCAGAAAGGTCTAAAACGCAAAATGCGAGTGGAATTTTTGATTTTGGAGACAAAAAAATTTCACATTCCGAAAGTGAAATGAATCTTTAATTATTTTTATTTTTTGAAGCCTACTTTGAAACCCATGGATGATAGAATTTGGTCGATTTTATCAGAAATGTTTCCACATTAATTTACCTATCAACTGTTTTTCTTCTAGTGTAACTTCCTCAGTTGAATTTGAAACCAGTTCATTATTCTTTTTTCGAAGAACTTTAATCCAAGTTGTGTCAATGAGCTCTCCTCTGTATCCATTACTCACCGCTATATTTTTGATGTTACACACTAAATCATTAGCGGCGAAATTTTGAAAACTGTCGGGTCCCGGGGGAAGGCCCACATCAAGAATAACACAGAGTTGTTGTGAAAGTTGTAGAAAATTTTGAAATACTTGAAAGGGATACAGATGGTAAATATTTGAATGCGGATACTCCTAGATACACTCCCCCATTAATGGGTTCATTTCTAAAATAACTTCGCCTTTTCATTTGCTTGTTTCTTTCATTTTTTGGTTTATTATTCAATAATAAACCATTGTAATCGCTCTTGAAAAAAGAAATCCCAGGCCCCACTGAAAATTTCATGGTATACGTTTCAAAGGGTGTAGAATCCAATTCTGCAAAAAAAATTTTCCGTCCGCCGCACGGCGTAAGCACGATTTCTCCCAAACGGCTGGAGCAAAAGATCTGAAATTCTCAGGAAAAATCCATGTTGGTCCGACAACGCTCCAATTCTTGAACCAGCTCTCTCACTTAATTTAAAGTGCCCTTTAAGGTTGTCAAAGATTTGTAAAATCCCTAAAAACCTCAAAAAAAGTCAAGGCGGCATAAATTTGTACTCGTTTTGAAGAACTTGCCATGAGGAATCGAATGAGCCTCCCCCCAGGTCCGTAGATCAAACCATTCCCGATGTATGGCCCGATTTATGCTGCCAACATTTGCGTTTTTTGGTTTATTATTGTTCATGTTTTAATATCAGTAACTTAGTGATATAGTAATGTGGATACTGGAGTGAACTCCTAAAAGGCTTTGTAGCCGATACACGGGTTGAAGCATTCTGATATGAATGAAACGCTGCAAATTCTTTCACTGGGGTTTATTATTCAATTGGCTTGCGTTCATGATTTGAATTTCTACTAAGTTTGGAGTGTGCACGTTTCACAAGTGATAGAGCGATAGTTGAATTTCAGGAGGCACACAAATATGATCAACTGATCAATCCAAATAGGTATTTTGGTTGAGAGCAGATTTACGTGCTCTATACAGGTCTCCTGAAATTCAATGAACGCTCTATCACCTGTGAAACACGCACACTCCAAAGCTTTGTAGAAATTCAAATAATTTACGCAAGCCAGTTGAATAACAAACCCCAGTGAAAGAATGTACAGCGTTTATTAGGTTTGTTGTTTTACTTTGTTTTCCCCTAATATTGTCCGAGCCCCCTTTCACCTCCCCGACCAATAGAATTGTATCTCCATTCGCTGTCACAGAAACCACATGATTGGAAGTTCCCCACAAAACTTGACCAATGAGATTGAAGCCCCCCTTTCACATGCCACTATACAACCACGGTTCTTCGAATGGACATTCAGTTATTGTTCAGGTTGTAACCTGATGATAAATGATGATAATCTAACCGTAGAAATCGATGTAAAGTTGTAACTCTTCTATTTTTCGTGGAAATGGACTACGTTTCTTCAATAAAATCTGTGTTTCTTTTAAATGTTTCATTTTTATTTTGATAAATTATGCTCATTCACTGGTACAGATAGTACCCCGTTAATCATGTTAGGTAGCGTATATATGTGCTAGTGGATGATTGGAGATATTATCAGGACCGTGGAGACAGAATCTGGGCCCAGGGGCAAAATTCATCCAAAGAAAAGTCTACTGTTTCCACGACCACTGTAACCATACACCGTAATAAATTATAAGCCATTTCGAGAGAGAGGAAAATAAGGGAGGAATATCGATTGTGGAAAATTGAGAATGATCGACTTTTACAGTTTCGAATGTTTTTATTAATTAATTCTCTATTAATACTCGCAAATCAAAATAAAATTAACCGAGGGAGCTCCTGAAACTCCAAAAAAACCTGAAGGCCAGCAGATGCCTTCAAACGAGAGCATACAAGAATATTCAAGCACGTCATAAAATTGCTCCGAGTTGAACATATTAAATTACGTAATGGTAACTATTAAGCGATTAAGCACGTTCAGATCGTAAAGAAAAGATTGATATGTTCCTTTTCCCATTTCGCCCCCCCCCCCCTTTTTTACAAAAAAAAAATAATAATAAAATGTCAAGAAAATCCGGGGCCCCTCATCGGGTCCAATGACCCCCCCCCCCCCTCTAAACGGGCTGGGTATTATTTTATAAGTATCTTGCCGCTAAAAAAAAATCATGTTTTCTAATCTATTGGAAAGTTATATTACGGCACCACTGTAATTGATTAGTAGATGGAGTTCGTGTTCCGATGCTCCCAGCAAGTTAAAACTTCACTCGAGGCAGGTCAAATCGTTTACGCAGGCTACAGCAGTCTCTGCAAAGTTTGACTGTGTTCGGTGCAAAGTTTCCTTGATTCGATGCTACACGGTACGTAGGTAGGTAGGTAATTACTTTTGAGGTGATTGAACAGGAAGGCTCTCCAGTTTCAAGGGTAGCTCACCGTCTGCGTACTCAACTCTCCGAACGTTTATACAGAAATTCAGGGAAGGAACAGAAGAGGCACCGTAACGGGAGAGCATGACAATTAGCCTCTTCAGCTACGACGGGAGCGGCATATGGGTTTGAGTTTAAGAATAGGAAACGAACCTCTGAAGGAGCCCTTTAATGCCGACAACTCGGCAAGATCTTTTGTGTTTCAGGTAAAAAGAACTGCACGGGTTATTAGTGGCGGAGAGAGCGCGCTCTATTGGGCGGAACAGACAAAAGGAGATGCGCATGTTACCCTGGATTACTTTTGCCTCCGACCCCTCCACTTCCACTGGCTTTACCACGCCCTTCGAATTACCCTTTTCACGGCGTTCTCCGCTCCTTGCAGCAACTTTTCACGGCCCGAGAGTATCTCATTGATTAAGACCCAGCTTGGGGGTTTCATCCTGGTCTTGAATTGTACTTCACCAGCAGCAACCAGACATAATACGGATGTCGCGATAATGGAAATTCCTCTTCAAACAAAACCGCTGAATATTATTAACAAAGCCCCTTCCATCTTGTCATATTTTTTCATCCTGCATCTTTGAAACAGTTGTCTTCGTCGACCTTATCGCGTGTTTCCATCAAGTTTTATTTTTTCCTTGTTTGACTTTTGTCTTCATCATTACTATTATTATTAATATTTATATATTTTTTTTTAACGGAGTTTTTAATTGTTTACTCCTCAGTCTGTGCTAGGGCTGTGTCTACACAGAAGGAGAAATTTCCAGTAAATATTTTATTTGAGAAATGTGTTGTAGCCTCCAGTTGGAAACACAGCTGGCCAGTTGTTGATTTTGTTTGTCATGGTTTCTGAGTTATAAAATTACATTCAATCCCATTTTCGTGCCGTATCAAGTTGAATACACAAGTTTACATGTGATTCAGCGTTTTATCTATATTTAATTGAAGTAAGTACATAGAATCTACTTTACTGGCGACGAGGATGGAATCGGTCCCTGGAGTCTGGTTGTGAACTGGATTTTTTCGGTGAAAATTTTTCTTCTAATTCTTTGCTCCGGAGCCATAACTCCTTGCCGAAAAGATCCGTTTTCAAAATAGGATGCAGTTAGAAGGTTAAAGCGCTCAAGAATTTGCAGCAGAGTTGAAGAAATGCGCTTCCAAATGATTTGGACGATGACGCATTGTGTACGCAGTTTGTTCACGGTTTGAGCTCCCACGAGTTGAACCTAAGCATATTTGAATTAACTGACGTGCGTTTCAACGAGGCTCTAGAATCCGCAATCAATTTTAGAAATTGCGGGAGTTGACTCCCTCAAAGAGCCAAAGCTCTGACACGCTCATAAACAAGTTCGTATGATCCAAAAAAGAACTTCGTTTTTTCCAATCTTGGAGACACTGCTCTTATACTAATCACAAGAAACTTTCTCTTGTTACAGGCAAGTAACATGTGAAAAATGCAAACAGAAGTTGACATCACAACAATCAACCTTGACGGGACCATCAAAACTTCTGTACTAGATAACCCTCCTACGCGGATCACCGGACTACTAGAACTGAACTGTGAACCCAGATACAATGCTTCTTACGTATATAATATATATATCATTATTCGAGATCAATGGCTAGACATTTTGGTGGATAATGGAAGCACGTAAACACCAATAAACAACTAAATATAATATTATAGCATATATGAAAAATTTGGAATAAGAAAATTAAATTACATATATACAACACTTTCACTACTGTTCGGCATCCACCTTCAGACGGGTTAAGCTGTGAGATTACTCAAAACTTCTACCGTGCAAGAAATGTGAAGATGATCAAATGCACGGTAAAAGCCAATTAAACTTGCGGATCAACAACCATTTCTCTTAACCAGGATCGTCCATTGCCAATAACCCCCTCCAATATCGGATTTAAAAACGACAGATTGATCAGGCAGAACGGGCTGGGATCAGACTGGTCTCAACCTCAATGATTGAGCAATATGGAGCCATGTAATGTTTACATGGTGACAACATGGTTGAAGATTTTCAAAAACCAATTTCTCTTCTAATTTTGACAAAGATTTATAATCGAAATATCAAATTGGGACTTTGCTCTTTTATCTGTCAAATTTCTTTATAAGTATATATATTAAGTTAAGTATATATATATTTTTGTATTAGATAGAACATTATCTGAACTCCCCACCTCGCGGCTCCATATCTTGCAGTCGCGTTCGAGATTAAAATACTCGGGCTACCCCCAGCCACTCGGTCTTGCTCAGGCCTCCAGCTGAACTTTATGGCCCTGCAGCCCGACATTTGCCTGACCGATTTTTGAAATGATGAACAAACGGATGATCGTACAACAACCCGCTTGGTCTCATTCTAATTTCTATCCAAATCAAACAAAAACACTCCCTGACGTTGACAGTTGCTAAGATTTCCCTTAGGGCTGATTGATCAACACAACGAGGTTATTGGCACATCAGAGATTGAAGCAGGATTTTTGAGCCAAATTTCGTAAACCTCGATTTAGTAGTTATGGGGGAGAGCTTTGAATGGCAGACGGACGGATTTTTTTTCCATTTTTGAAATGTACACATCTTTTTGAAACGTACACCTAACTTTTAAACAAAACATTTTATGTTATTGAAAGTTTTAAATTGTTATTTTCAAACGTTACACATTTTTCTCTTATTTTCATTATTGAACATAATAAACCAAAATTGAATCGTAGTGTAAAATACCGCTTAGGAAAGTATTCGAAATGATAAACTTGAGCAAACCATGTGAAAGAAGCAAACCCCAGAATCAGCCAATTATCAATGTAGAGGTATAGTTGCTCTAAGTTGTTCTAAATGCTTTGATTTCAAATTTAGGCAGTAATTATTTCCGTCATAAACAGCTCTGTTGGGAGGCACGCCTCAATATTCCTTTACCACCAATCAAGACGGTATCATACCACACACAAGGTAGCACGTGTGTTTTGCAGGTAGTCACCGCTCAAGTGCGCCACGCTGTTCATTGGTTAATTCATATTCATATCTGGTGGCTGCGGCCGAGAAACGTCGGTTGCGTATGTTGGCGACTGCAGCCCGCGACGTCGACGTCAATAATTCACACGTTAATTAGTGGACATAGCTCGCTTCTAAGCAGCCTTCGTAGAGAGTCCTAAATCATTCAGGGGACCCTGCGCCTCGTCTGGTGCCCCTCGCTGCACCTATAATATGCGTAAACAAGGCCTCTCACTCCCTCCGCCTCAGCTCCCCAACGCTCTTTCGCTTTCACCCGGTACAATGAAGGGTAAATTGGAGCTTCGCGAGTCGGAAACAACACAACGTTAAAAGCTTGTCTACAGTTACAATGTACACCACCATTTGGCCTCTTCGCTACTGTTACGATATTTTGAACTGGACTGGAAATCCACGGTTGTGAATTAATATTTTCTTCTCGACCTTACTCAACTAAATTGAAAAAAGCAACTGGAGTGAACAATCGGGACGACTGCAAAATTCCATACACCGATTGGTTTATTATTCAATAATAAACCATTGTAATCGCTCTGGAAAAAAAATGCTAACCCCCCTAAAAATTCCATAGTTTACGTTTTAAAGGTGTAGAATCCAAATATGCAATACAAATTGTTTCGTCCGTCCGCCGTACGCCGTACGCACGATTTCTCCCAAACGGCTGGAGCAAAAGATCTGAAATTTTCAGGAAAAATCCATCTTGGTCCGACGACGCCCCAATTCTTGAGCCAGCTCTCTCACTCAATTTAAAGTGCCCTTTAAGGGCTGTCAAAAGTTTTGTAAAATCCCTAA
Source organism: Creontiades dilutus (assembly GCA_031894815.1). Classification (NCBI taxonomy): domain Eukaryota; kingdom Metazoa; phylum Arthropoda; class Insecta; order Hemiptera; family Miridae; genus Creontiades; species Creontiades dilutus. The sequence goes on from JAVIWC010000637.1 coordinate 952,146, forward strand.
AAACCTCAAAACAAGTCGAATCGGCCTAATATTTACCTATTTAAGAACATACCATGAGGAATCGAATGAGCCCTTCCCCACGTCCGTAGGTCAAACCAATGTATGGCCCGATTTATGGTGTCAACATATTCAATAACATTAACCCCCCTGAAAATGAGTGGAATCGTCCCAAAAGCAAAAAATCTGAAATTTTGAGCCCTTTAAGGCCTGTCAAAGTTTTGTCAAATCCCTAAAAACATCCCCAGGTCCGAATAGGTACAACCATTCCCGATGTATGGCCCGATTTATGGTGTCAACATTTGCGTTTTTGGTTTATTATTGTTTGTTTGTGATGTCCGGCCGATAGCGTCGAGTTGTAGTGAATGTGGATTCTGAAGTGATAGCCGATGTGGATACTTGTAGTTTATAGCCGATACACGGGTTGAAGCATTCTGATATGCATGAATCGCTGATAATATATAGGTAAATATTATTCAATATTATTACTGGGGTAAATAAGTATTCTTTCACTGGAGTTTATTATTCAATTGGCTTGCGTTCATGATTTGAATCTGTACTATATAAGCTTCGGAGTGTTTCACAGGTGATAGAGCGATTATTGAATTTCAGGAGATATGCAAATACCACGTAAATCGGTTCTCATCCAAAACACCTATTTGGATTGATCAGTTGATGATATTTGTGTGCCTCCTCTACATCTGTTTACCTTTGGCTACATCGTTTAAATTTAGATTTGGGGAAGTTTTCACGCAATACGAGTGCCAAAGGACTTGATAAATTATAGATGTTTTTATTGTGGGGGGCTTTTGAGGTTCAATAAAAAAACGCTGCAAATTCTTTCACTGGAGTTTATTATTCAATTGGCTTGCGTTCATGATTTAAATTTCTACTAAGCTTTGGAGTGTGCGTGTTTCACAAGTGATAGAGCGATTATTGAAGTTCAGGAGGCACACAAATATGATCAACTGATCAATCCAAATAGGTGTTTTGGTTGAGAACAGATTTACGTGCTCTATGCTTACCTCCCGAAATTCGCTCTATCACCTGTGAAACATGCACACTCCAAAGCTTAGTAGAAATTCAAATAATGAACGCAAGCCAATTGAATAATAAACCCCAGTGAAAGAATTTGCAGCGTTTTTACTATATGATAAAGAGCCGCACCCGGACAGAATGGCGAGTATATACGTCCAGCGACAAAGGAAAATTTTATAAGGCGTTGGAACCGAGGATACCTCGTCAACATTGGTTCCATGGATTCCAAGTAACAAAACCATTCTGCAGGGTCATATCTAGAATGAGACCCAACCACGGAATATGTGACTTACCTTCATCGATTTAATTTACAATCTAGATGACATAAAAATAGCATCTGTGCATGTGAAGCGATCGGACTAATTAGGATATATGACCAAATAGACCATAAAAGGAGCCCAGTTGCGGAAGAATGAATTTTTAACATGATTTCAAAAGCTTTTTTTGCTGCGGACGATTATGCAGATCTAGAATCTAAGCATCTTGAAACGTGAAGTGACAAAGTTAGAGGGCTAGGTATGCAAAATGTTTCCTATACGATTAAAAACGCTTATTTTTGAAACTAGTAACCCAAAAGGGAAAACAACTGTAGTTTTAAACAGGATGCATAGCTGTACCTGATGTAGCAACTGCTTTGCCACGAACAAGAAGTATTTCCGAGGTTACAAGAAATAAATGGAGAATACGGTCAATCTTGAACTACAGTAGGTGGAGTTATTATTTTTCGACGACGGACAGCCCGCAGGGGACTGAAGAATATGTGGGGTGAACAACGAATCAAAATGCTGAGTGGGAGACGAGCAAGCCGATGAGTTTTAGGAATCAAGAATGATGCACGCGGCAATGGATTGGATTCTCAGGGGAGAAAGCGTCGACAAAAAAATGTTGACAAAAAGAAGAAAACGTGCTGATAAATTGTGGAAGGGGTTGGTGGCGAGTGGGAAGAAGCTGCCGTGCGGACTGTGGCTGGCAGGTCGGGGAACGTAACCCGCACTGAGATTTCCCAGGAGTGCCTCCGAGATTCTATTACAGCTGGAGTCAACGCTCTCGGGAGGAGGACAACGAGGGCCTTAACTGCTCCTATCGCCCGGTCCTTAGTCTCGACCATTACCTGCGTCGGGATTTGAGAATGAGGTTTTCAAAATGAAAACAGGCGAGAGGAGGAAAAGTATTGGACAGCGACTCTCAGCACCGCTTGGGGAGAGAACCGCTATTGCAAGAAGACAGCTGTGGAGTTGAAGGTGGCAATATGCAGGGTGCCCAGTATCTATTGTGTTTCCAACAGATATCATCCTATTATTAGTCGGGAAGAAAAATTCCAACTCCATACACCATAATTTTTAGAGTAGAATACGAAAACAAAACGTTTTTAACTGCCAATAAGCCAGAAATAAAATGTGAAAAAAAAATGGATTTAAAAAACTCAGCAAATTTTTTCACTGGGGTTTATTCCTCAATTGGCTTTGGAGTGTCCCTGTTTCACAGGTGATAGAGCGATTATTGAATTTTAGGAGACATGCATAGAGCGCGTAAATCTGTTCTCAACTAAAATACCTATTTGGATTGATCAGTTATTCATATTCGTGTGCCTCCTGAAATTCAATAATCGCTCTATCACCTGTGAAACACGCACACTCCAAAGCTTAGTAGAAATTCAAATCATGAACGCAAGCCAATTGAGGAATACACCCCAGTGAAAGAATTTGCAGCGTTTTTTTATGGTTATCAGAATACTTTAACCCGTGTATCGGCTATAAACCCTTTTAGAAGTTCACTCCAGTATCCACGTTCACTACATCACTAGGTTACTGCAATCAAAACAAAAACAATAATAAACCAAAATAAAGCAAATGTTGGCACCATAAATCGGGCCATACATCGGGAATGGTTTGAGCTACGGCTGGGGAGGGGCTCATTCGATTCCTCGTGGAAAGTTCTTCACAAAAGAGTCAAAATTTAGGCCGCCTTGACTTTTTTTGATGTTTTTAGGGATTTTACAAAACTTTTGACAACCCTTAATTGGTCCCGCGTTGTGTCGGACCAATATGGATTTTTCCTGAAAATTTCAGCTTTTTTGCTTCATCCGTTTGGGAGAAATCGTGCGTACGGCGTGCTTCGGACGGACGGAAAATTTGTATTGCAGATTCGGATTCTACACCCTTTTGAAACGTAAACCATGAAATTTTCATTAAAAAATTTTTTTTTTTTTTTTCAAGAGCGATTACAATGGTTTATTATTGAATAATAAACCAAAATGGAAAATCATCCTGTTTTCAACATATTCACCCTTAAAATGTGATTTTCCAAGACAGGAAATCCCAGTCGATTCGGCGTCTAAAATTACTTGAAAATAACAACCCATTTCGTATTTCGGTAAAAAACCTGGAAAAAACCACGTTTTTGGCCTGTTTTTGGCCCATAGCTATTAGGTGTGATGAGTTATATTTTCTCATCCGCGTGTTCTGCATCGTGCAAGTTTAAATCATAATTATAAACACGAGGAAACTATGTGCCAGACCCATCAAGACGGCCGCTATTCTCCTTCGGGTAGTTCGTGATTTATTGGAAAATTATTCCGACACAAATCTGAATAGTAAACAGCGCTTCAGAAATCGGCGAATTATGAAAATTACAAGACGATGACGAATTTTTTCGCGGAGCTATGATAAACAAATTGGATAAAAATTCATCTCGTTGGGCGAGAAGGAAGGTAATCAGGGAAGATCGATACAGTAGATTCCGTTCCGTGACCAAACCGCTGTTGCAGGGGGTATCATGAGCGCAATTTCTTTACAGCGCGAGTTGGCTATCCTTCTAGGTCGATGTGGCCTATAATCATAACTGAAAATGAAGGGGTTGGCCGTTTTCTGTCGGGAGAAAACCGGAGGGAAAAATAACATCCACTGATAATGTTTTCGTTTAAGTTATTCGTGTATCGTAATGACCAATTCGGATAATTCGGGAGAGCAGCTATTATGACAGGATGATATTCATGAAGGGTGTGTCTATAATTCTAAACAACGAGAACGCCGGGAATAAAAACGGTTTGTTATGCTAGGGAAAGCGGATGTTATGTTGGGATCCCCTAATCAGAAGGATCTTAACTAGCGAACAATATAATCACAATGAGCGATCTCTAAATTTTAATGGTTTCAGGTCGTCAATACTGTAAAATCTGATTGAAGAATAAGTAACAATATCAATTTTGAGCAGAAAGCGTCAAAGGCATCTAGAAAATATCAACTGGGAAACCAGTTAATGCATAACTTTCTCCCTAAAGGCACTACTCAATACTTCTACTGACGAAGAACAGTAAACAGTAGTGGATTGGAAATATTATTGTAGAAACAAACATTTTGGTAAATACCTAATGCAAGCATTAGAGTAACATCTATGTCCGTTAGTATATGATTTCAGAGAAAATAGCAAACATCCTAAAGGAACTGAAAACAAACAAAAATCGTAAAAAAATGTGCAATAATCAGCCACATTCATAAATAAATTTGACCTGAAATGAGACTCAAAAATAGTGAGAGCTCTTAAGTAATTTTTAAAAAATTATGAGAACGAAAATCGTTTGGCAACTCTATCAAGGCAGCGCTTGAATGGATCTCCATCTTCCCAGATTTTTTGCACAACTAGACTAAAATTGGGGTCAAACTCAATAAAACAATCATTATAATCAAAAATTGAAGGTAGATTATTCACTGCTATTATCACTGCAGTTCCCTTTTCGACAGAAATTTACAATTTTGAAGTTTTTTTGCTCATCTAGACCAAAAAAGTGGCGAAATAGGACCGGATGTTCCCGTGTAGGAACATTGCCAGAGTTACGACAGCAAAATTTGTCAACGTACGACAAAAAAAACTCATTTTTTTCGTCATTACATCCTCCAATCCCTCTCTTGCTCTGCTGAATATTTATTTATTTATTACGGGCAAGCCCAATACAACTAAAGAATTAAATTGCACATATTTACAGATAAAGGATGGAGAAATTGAGTCATGAAATGAATTTGTCTATGTTGCTTATTATTGATTCTTTAATTCCTGTTATTGGATCAACGAAGATGTCCATTTCGGGGCACTCATGGAGGATCCGGTTCATCATTCGCGGCACTCTGGATAAAGGGCGATTATATAAATAATTAGTGGGGAAGAAGGATGTCCAGAAGAGATGTTGATTTCTCGAGCCCAAGCGGGGGACAAGAAACTTGATCTCAGAAAGCACTGCAGGTGCGTCCACCGTTCCCCTGACCAATCCCAAAAGAAAACTCACGTCCGCCAATAGTCCGCGAGCTGAACGATTTAGCACGTCAACTTCTGCAGCCAGCGAGTCGTAATCAAGCTCATCCTGCGCAATTTGAAGTTTATAACCAACATATCTCAAAAACTTGCGATGAACTCTCTCGATCTGTCTAGTATGGCACTGGTAATACGGGTTCCAGACGACCGAAGCATACTTCAGAATTGGAATCACCAGCGATTTATAAATGGTCAATATAGTTGGTACATAAGAGAGGTACAAAAGATGAACAACAACTGGTTCTAATGACCGATTTAATAAGGCACGTCCCTGTAGTTGTTCATGGAGCCTAAAACGCATTTGCTCACAAACATTTGTCTACATGTTCTCATGTTAATGTTCGTACCGATAGTGTTAGGCGACCTCTGCAGCCCACGATGATGGTACAGACTGAAATGATTTTCATTCAGAGGAAAGCAAACGCCGTGTCCATCGCCAGGTTCAATCCAGCGTTCACAGCCCTAGAAAATCAATTGATTGACACCTGTAATTTCAAGGCTTCACAAAAGCCAGACCGGATTCCTGCCTAGAGCAAGACTGTCGCCTTTGCCAGAGGGGACGGTAACATTGATGATATCGTATTCGATTATCCCCAAATACATTTTGCCTATTCAGTTATCAAGTTTCAGTCAGAAAACCATTACCACCATTAGAACAATTTACAGTTGGGGTCCGTATTAACTTCACCATCAATCTTAATAACTCTTAATATGCAGATATCAGGAATCCCTTCTCTTTCAAGAATATTGAACGTTGAAAAATTCTCAATTTTTGCAAGAGTTGAAGTCAAAGTATTGACGTGAGGGCGATTTATTTCGCAGCAGATCGTGGGGTAAGTAAGAACTTTCTTGGTTAAGCTCGGAATGGTACACGCTAAGTAGAATCCTTGCTAACTTACCTCAAAAAACATTTCCATACATTGAAAAAGAAGAATTGAGGTTTATTTTGCTCATTCCACAATTCTGCAGAAATACATTCGAAGCTGTGTACCATTTCCTAATTAGACGAGTGGATATATTAACGTATGTGTAAAAAGTTACACATGTTTGAGTTGAAGGTGCTGTGTAAAGCTGGATCGATAGTAATTACCAAGAAAATAAAAGGAGAGTGAGGGAATACAAGATTATATGTTTCATTTTAAGTGGAGTATAAATTTGATCCGCCAACGATAAAAGCTACCTGGCACAATCTGTGGAAGTTTCATAATAAAGAGTTACAACTCATTCGAGCTTTTCAGCTTGTGACAAGGAGTTAATATTTTGTACGCGTTCAGGCTACAGTTGTGGAAACGAAAAATACCAAGGAGAACATTTGGGGGGAAAATTCGAACTGCAACTGGACGATTTCGGGCAATACTGTCCTTAATTCCTGCTCTCATACCTACGGAGTCTTGAAAACCCTTCAGTCTACTACATCCAAATCTGTTTGGTGAAGGTGAGCTGTTTTTGATCTGTGCCAAAAGGTCCTCAAGTGACCAATATTTAAGGGCAATTTAAGTGCGGCCAATACTGGCCCTAATTCCTACTCTCATATCTATGAAGTCTTGAAAACCCTTCAGTCGTCAACGTGCTACTACATCCAAATCTGATTTGATGAAGGTGAGCTGTTTATGACCTGCGCCAAGACCTCCTCAAATGTCCAATGTTAAATGTCAATTTAAGCAGGTATATCACGTCATTCGTTTAAAGTGAATACTCTTTTCAATGTACTTGGGCGAACTTTACTTTCGAAGTGTACCAAAAAGGTAGCGGAAGCTTTATTTTCACTTTCAGGAGATGGCAATCTTTTGGTTTATTACTCAAAGTCAAAAAAGCTGAAATTTTCAGGAAAAATCCTTGTTGGTCCGGCGACGCCAAAATTCTTGAGCCAGCTCTCTCACTTAATTAAAAGTGCCCTCTTTTTTGTAGAAGTTTTGTAAAATCCTAAAAACCTCAAAAAAAGTCGAGGCGGCCTAAATTAAGACTTTTTTGAAGAACTTTCCACGAGGAATCGAATGAGCCCCTCCCCAGGTACGTAGGTCAAACCATTCCCGATGTATGGCCCGATTTATGGTGTCAACATTTGCGTTATTTTGGTTTATTATTGTTTTTGTTTTGATAGCAGTAACCTAGTGACGTAGTGATGTAGTAATGTGGATACTGGAGTAAACTCCTAAAAGGCTTTGTAGCCGATACACGGGTTGAAGCATTCTGATATGCATGAAACGCTGCAAATTCTTTCACTGGGGTTTATTATTCAATTGGCTTGCGTTCATGATTTGAATTTCTACTAAGCTTTGGAGTGTGCGTGTTTCACAGGTGATAGAGCGATTATTGAATTTCAGGAGGCACACAAATATGATCAACTGATCAATCCAAATAGGTATTTTGGTCGAGAACAGATTTACGTGCTCTATGCATATCTCCTGAAATTCAATAATCGCTCTATCACCTGTGAAACAGGGACACTCCAAAGCTTAGTAGAAATTCAAATCATGAACGCAAGCCAATTGAATAATAAACCCCAGTGAAAGAATTTGCAGCGTTTTCTCAAAAGCTAGCTCGAAATTCCATCTCACTATTCTATACATCAAGCTATTGTTTCTGGGAAAGTACATACGTGTAGATACAAACCTTTAACTTGGGACGTTAAAACTGCCAGAAGCGTCGAGACAAGAAATTCAGTTCACCTCCGAATTAATTTAATAATCCGTTACAAGTGTCGCTCGTTCACCTGATACGGTAACATTAGCTGCGAAGCCCCCGTGGAAAGTACAGGTTGGAAAGGGAACTTTCGGAATCGGATAACCGTCGTCCAGTTACGAGAAACTTGTCACATTACGTGAAACTTCAAATTAATTGCCGATCGTCTCCTGTTTCCCGCTACGCCGACGAAGATAACATCCTCGGAGGAGAAGGGAAAACTTCCCGAGGAAAACGAGAGATTCCTTCAAAAAGTTGGCCATTCTCCGAGAACACTTTTTAAAACTTCTGAAACCGGGGGCCCCAAGTTGTCTGTGCCCTACCTACGGTATAGCGATCGCGACATGTCCAAAGGGGCGTTGAAGAAGGGAGTAAACTCCTAAGAAACAGTCTTGGAAGAACCCTTGCATTCTTCAGCGAAAACCCATCAATCCTTAAAGCGCTTCTACCCCTAAACGCGGCCTTGGTATTCGGTTCTCTCTTTTAAAGGTATAAAAACTCTTCTGAAGAGCTTGCTAAAGGTTCTTCCACTTCTTTTTTTCTCTTTCCCTTCGTTCTTCAACCTTTAAAAGGTCGGAGTTTTTATTTTTACGGCGTTAGTAAATATTTCAACCTTTTTTTTACGTTCCGCAAAAAAAAACGTAGTGAGAGGGGAGGGGGTGGAAATGGGGGAAAAATGGGGGGTTGGTCGGAGGGTAGCTTTTACTTTTATTCGGTCGAGCCGATCTGAAGTACCTATTCACGAGAAAGTGATGGGACGTTGGCGGATAATGACGGTAGTGTGTACTATACAGGGCTGTAATGCTGTGAGGAGACGCCTCTCGAGTGTCGCCTGGAGAGGACTTAAGTCGCTCGGCTCCGGTTATCTCGTGATCTTTTTCCACTTCATCTTCAACTCCCTTTCATATCGGCTCTCGCAGTAAAAGGAGCATCAACAATGTTTAAGGGGCCAGTCGAAACTACTGGTGGTTGGATAGTCCACCAATACGAATCTATAGATCTATATATCTAACTATTAGGTTGAGCGTGTGCTACCTAGGCGTTAAGAATGAATTCATAACCTCAAATTAAAAAAACGCTCGAAAAAATAAATTTATTTTCACAAAAAGCAACAACAAAAAAAAACATTCCATTTGATTCAGGAGATCTTGAGGATTAAACGTGAAAAATATCCCCTACTAGCCCCACACGCAATCGCCCTGTCCTGGACATTCAGCATGACCCGATCGCATACATCTACTTCGATTAGGCCAAGGACACATTGAATTTCAAGCTTGAGTTCCGCCACATTTGCGCGTTTGTTCTCATAGACTGGTGACCCCCACAAAAAAACGCTGCAAATTCTTCCACTGGGGTTTATTATTCAATTGGCTTGCGTTCATGATTTGAATTTCACTAAGCTTTGGAGTGTGTGTTTCACAGGTGATAGAGTGATTATTGAATTTCAGGATCCCATACCTCGTAATTGTACTTTAAATATCTTCTAAAGAGCACCATTCGTTTTTCAACCCCAATAAGGTGCGCAGTACTTTACCCACGTATTCTACAAACAATTTCCAACAAAAAGTGCCTCCGAGACATTTTTTTCCGAATCTCTTAATTTGGAGCGTTATATCTGTTTATTCTCGTCAGAAACGTTTCGTCCCGCAGCGGGGACTTCCTCAGTCTATACATAATCATAAAAGTCATTCTTTAGTATAATTTACATATTGTGTATATACACATATGGTCAATTGATCATATTTCTTTCTATAAGGGACTTGTTCAGCTTATATACCAAAACAACTTAATTAATAATATTGCTTACCTAACTATGTATAACTACTAGCATACTTTAGGCATTGACATGGTGGTGGCACCACACATCTCTTGTTTGTTTGTTACTGAAAATAATGATTTGTTATATGTTATATTGTTATTCATTTATATGTTAGATATGTTATATTTGTTATTTATTTATATGTTATATGTTTATAAGATTTATATAAATGTGATTTTATAGATGTTATCTGTTGTTAATTGCATTGATGTTTTACCTTTTAGTTTTGTAATTGACGTTAAACTGTTCACTCCTCCCTGTCCATGTACTCAAGTTGGTCATATTCTCGATTGCTTAGTTGTTTGAATAAAAGTTTCATAATGATTATGTATAGACTATGATCATGTATGAATGTATGATGATTATGATTATGTATAGACTGAGGAAGTCCCCGCTGCGGGACGAAACGTTTCTGACGAGAATAAACAGATATAACGCTCCAAATTAAGAGATTCGGAATGAATGTGGTCACTCCACTACCCACACCCACTATTGATATTTTTTTATCTCGTTTAGTTTTTGAGTTTTTCGTGTTTTCAACCATGTCCCAGCAAAACGGCTCTATCTCACATACAGTATTATGTAAAGCAAAATTGAGGATACCGTTGGAAAGTGCGTTAAATTTTCAATCTTTCAAACGCCAAACCGATTGTTTTTTGCCCTCATCAAGTTAGCGAAAAATCACTCTACAAAGCAAGCTACAAGAAAATTTCCACTCTAACTGCACTTGATCAAGTGCCTGTAGCTTAAAAAATGTCCCAAAATGTCAGCTTACAAATGTCAGATAATTTTTTAAATTTTATTTGGTCGAGAAAACCTCTTTTGAATTCAAAAAAACAGCGAAGCAAGTAGAGGTTTTCGACGCTCGGTAATGGGTTTCAAATACCTAAGTAGGCATTTTTACGAACAAGATTAATCTGTTTTATCATCTAAGGTGCAGTTTTAAATTTATCCAATGCAACATTTTCTATCTGTTGGCGAGTTCAGGCTGAGAAATGTCGAAAAATTTCACTGGTTCGTTTTCCTCCGGACCTTATCTGGTACAACCTTGAATTGTGTTTCAACACAGGCGATGAAACCCACAAAAGAAGCTACTGAAAATTTGAAGAGATAAAATTAATCACTTGCCCGCATAAATATAACAAATTAAAGAAAAACGCTGCAAATTCTTTCACTGAAAAGTTTATTATTCAATTGGCTTGCGTTCATGACTTGAATTTCAACTAAGCTTTGGAGTGTGCGTGTTTCACAGGTGATAGAGTGATTATTCGAATTTCAGGAGGCACACAAATATGATCAACTGAACAATCCAAATAGGCATTTTGGTTAAGAACAGATTTACGTACCCTATGCATATCCCCTGAAATTCTCTATCACCTGTGAAACACGCACACTCCAAAGCTTAGTAGAAATTCTCATGAATGCAACTCAATTGAATAATAAACCCCAGTGAAAGAATTAGCAGCGTTTCCCTGGAAATTTCAGGTTTTCTGATTTTTCCTGAAAATGCTTCAACCCGTGTATCGGCTACAAAGCCTTTTAGGAGTTCACTCCAGTATCCACATTACTACATCACTACGTCACTAGGTTACTGATATCAACACAAATACAATAATAAACCAAAATAAAGCGAATGTTGGCACCATGAATCGGGCCATAGATCGAGAATGGTTTGACCTACGGACCTGGGGAAGGACTCATTCGATTCCTCGTGGAGTGTTCTTCAAAAAGAGTACAAATTTAGGCCGCCTTGACTTTTTTGAGGTTTTTAGGGATCTTACAAAACTTTGACAACCCTTAAAGGGCACTTTAAAGGAAGTGAGAGAGCTGGCTCAAGAATTGGGGCGTCACCGGACCAACATGGATTTTTCCTGAAAATTTCAGCTTTTTTGCTTCAGCCGTTTGGGAGAAATCGTGCGTACGGCGTACGGCGGACGGACGGAAAAATTTGTATTGCAGATTCGGATTCTACACCCTTTGAAACGTAAACCATAAAATTTTCAGGGGGGGTTAGAATTTTTTTTCAAGAGCGATTACAATGGTTTATTATTGAATAATAAACCAAAATATGAACACTGAATTTCAAAAGAAAAATCTTTTCTCTTGAAAACATTTCTCCATTGAATTTATGCAAGTAAAAAGGCGAATGCTGTTGGATTGATGGTTGGTGTATGACTGTGCATATGTGCACTGTAGCCCTATTTCGCATATTAGCAGGTATAAACTATTTACATGTTAATATGCTGTTTTGCATTCTATCATTTTAACAAGACGGCTTTTAATACTATACGTCATTCTGTAATAACTAATGTTGAAAAAAACGGAGAACGTATACTGCCCACCCTACTGGGAAGGCGTTTTTTATGTGGCCACACCCGCTTTATACAGGTAGCAGGAATATACTAAGAGCTCGAGCATTAAGGTATTTATTCAAAGGCCTACAGGAATAATTGGCCGGGAGCTGGGCGCAGAGATTGGTTTTATTACTTAGCTAATGAAAACTCGGTACGGCCACAATGGACCACTGATCCCATTATTGCTACTCTCGCCGCTAAGTGGGATTGCAGCTGTCCATTCCGCTGGAAATTAAAGGGTGGGAGAACGTGGAGCTCAAAGCCAAGTGCCTAACAGTCTTCTCTTCCTGCGGTTTTCATTATTTTCCCCTGCAGCTCTCAATCATTGGGTCCGCTCTGCGTACATTATTAAAGCTAAACCCTCGGCGAGTGAAAACTTCTCGATAATGAATTATCGGAGGTTGAAAAAGATTCATTGGAGCGGTCCCTTACTGGGCTCTCCGAGTAATAATACTATAGTCCTGTGGTATACGTGAGAAACCAACGTGGTCGAGCCATAATCGAACTTGACACCCATGGTAAATTGTAAGCTTTTCACTGTTGAATGCATTAGCACGGCTCATATTGGTGGAAAAACGTCCAAAAAGCGGCAAAACCTTTTACTTTTAATGGACAATTTCGATTAAACTTCTAAAAGCATTGAAAATTCTCGCTCCATTCGACACCACTTCTTGTGAAATTGTGTTTTCCACTCCGTTGTAAGTAACGGTCAAGACTGGATGTGACTTAGGAAGTCAGAGCGGCATTATCAAAACTGATAGTACGATCCAACAAAGAATGCGAAGTCAAAAACAAGCATGTCCCTCACACTGAAGCTCTGTTAATTATTATTCCTTTGAGTTACAAACCAGAGACCCATATGTGTAACCACGTCAAATACAACCACGCAGTTGAATTTAGCAACGAAGAAAAAATTATTGTGAATCTATAGAAATTAAAAAAGATTCAAAAACTAATTTATTTCAGTTCTGGAAAACAACTAATTCTAACGGTAAGGCAATGTTCTTATTCAGAAAATGTATTCACCTTTCCAGGTTGCGTAAATAATCTGAACAATAATTTTCTAAATGGTTCGAAATTCGATTCAAGACATTTTACTTCCATAAACTGTAAATATAATTAAATTGATTTTTTAAAGTGATTCAAAACATTTGACTTCCAAACCGGTAAGCCTTCTGGGTGTCTTGAAATTAGGAAACAAAATTTTGGTATTTTTGGCTATTTTCCAACATTTTTTCTAATAGTATCCGACGTGATTGCAAGGGTGTAAGTTGTCTGGTAAAAGTCTTGAATTTATTTTTGAATAATTGCATTAGACACTGGCTAAATAAATTGACATGTTTGAGTCTCTGAAGCCATTTTACTAAAACTAAATTTGTTCTGAAACAACATATTAATTCCAAAACACTGTGGTATATTCGAAAGCTAACGCCAAATCAGATCTAGAAATACCAACAGTAACTGAAGTTCTCAGGGAAACGAGCCGTGGGCACTTCGAGTCTGCTCAGTCTCACCATAACGCGGAACTCCAACAATTATTGACGACCCAACCAGTGGCATTTTCGCAATGAGCCTCTAAACATAAACGAGATTGGATGAACAGGCCGTGAGAACATGTCGCTCGAGCGATCTTAAGAAGCAGTTACGAATGTTCAAATTGATGGGATCATTAATTATGACATGTTTTCTTCTCCAGTGGGTCAAGAGAGGTGAAATTCATTTGGGGACCCTCATAGCTAAACCCCGCAATACCCAAAAATGTCATCAAAATGAAAACTGCACAAATTAAATTTTGTTTCAACGATTTCAAATGCGCATACGCTGCGACTAATATTTATATGAGTATTAAAATCTTTATTTTCTTACTTAACTCTTGCGGTCGGACTCCTAGAATGTAGAAAAGTATGATAGATTTCGAGTTTGCAATGTGCAAAGTGGAGTATTCATTTATGAGGCATGGGGCAGATAGGGAACTATTTACAGTATAATCTTCATAGGCTTTGTAATTCTCATCAATGTCCTATGAAAACTGTAAAAATAGGTCCAATTGCAAGGATTTGCTAACTGGCTCTTGAAATTCAATACCTAGTTCAAACGAGTTGCTATTTCGATTTTGTACAAATGAATATTTTCACATAGCAAAAAATGGGCTGTTTACAAGTTATAAATTTTGACAGAAGCTAAATCGATTGTAGGAAGAAACGTTAGCAAGCAATTATTGACACTGTGGTTGAAATACACGTCTATAGAAACCTAGGGTAAATACATCAAAATAGATTAACATTAATAAGATGGGATCCCGACCCAGTTGATTTACAGTAGTGACAGATACATATCGAGACCCATATGTGTAACCACGTCAAATACAACCACGCAGTTGAATTTAGCAACGAAGAAAAATTATCTAGGTGACCCATCTATCTAGAAATTAAAAAAGAGAAAAACTAATTTATTTCAGTTCTGGAAAACAACTGGAAATTCTAACGGTCGGCAATGCATGAAGAAAATGTATTCACCAGGTTGCGCAAATGGTTCGAAACCCGGGAAGAAAGTGGTGACCGGTAAGCCTTCTGGGTGTCTTGAAATTAGGAAACAAAAGTTTGGTATTTTTGGCTATTTGCCAAAATTTTTTCTCATAGTATCCGACGTGATTGCAAGGGTGTAAGTTGTACACAGTAGAAGTGTGACTCCCTTGCTGCTTCAGAAGCATTATCACTGGCAGGATGACATGTTTGAGTCAACAAACATTTTACTAAAACTAAATTTGTTCTGAAACAACAAATTACCAACATTGCGACACCAAATGCTACGGCCAAATCAGATTGCGGTTGATAATACACGGCGCACAAAGCAACCCCTCCTTCAAGACCTGGGGGTCGTGCGGGTCATTGCATATCCTCGCCCCTGACCAAGACGCCTCCTCCGTAGCTTTCCCAATTTTCGAACATTAGGTAATTTTCAGTTATACAGGGTGTCCCAAGAGTTATGTAAAATCCGACCCTACGTGTTCTACAACTCATTTCCGAACAAAAATGCCTCGTAGTAATTTTTTGCCAGAGGTCTCGTTTCCAAGTTATTTGCGATTCAAGATTTTTTTCGTGTTTCCGATTTTAAGTCATTAAAACTGTCATAACTCCCTCAATTTTTGGAGATAGCTCAAATTTGATGACACCGTTGGAAAGAGCGTTAAATGTTCTATCTATTTGATGTCAGAAAACATTTTTTAAATTCCATTGAAGATGTGCGATTGCTGCGCGAAATGGTAGTTTTGTCAAAATCTTGAAATCGCCTGTTTTTCATCTCGCCTAGAAACCCCACTAATGCTTGACGCAGAACTGTACAGGCCTGGTAAAATGTGCGCCTAAATGTCAGCTTTCCAACGGTGTAGTTGTCTCGATTTTAAAGAATATTTCTAGTTAAGGAAATGGTGTTGAACTTCAGAAAAACGTGTGTTTTCTGTTAAAATTGAGGTTTTTCCAAAAGTCTCGACGAAAAACGTACGGGACATAGGTAACTTTTCTTGCTGAATCGAATGGTGACAACGCCAGACCTCTCGAGTGACGATTAAAGTTAGCTTCTGTCGGATGCATAAACCCATTCGTTTGGGAACAGCGTCTACGGCATTTCTAAGCTGTCCGGCCAAAGTGATGATAATCGAAGAGCCGAGAGACGGCTTTTGTTGGTGTTCATTTACGATTGATTGCGATGAGTTTCATTCATGACCCTTATCAAACCAGGCTTCCCTATCATTACCAACTATTCCCTTTCGTCTCTTACCTCGCTGTATTTCTTTCAGCATAATTTCCCCATTGCATATTCTTATTCATCATGGTGCGCTATAGCTATTGAACATAGCTGGTAGTAATAACCAAAACCTTATTGACAAATTACCTGTGGTATAGCTACTCAACTGAAAGCAACTCATCGCAATCAGTCGTAAATGAACACAAACAATAGCCGTTTCTCGGCTCTTCGATTATATTCACAAACAAACGGGTTTATGCATCCGAAAAAACTAACTTAAATCATCACTTGAGAGGTCTGGCGTTGTCACCACTCGATTCAGCGAGAAAAGTTACGTATATCCCGCCTCCAACCTTTTTTTCGTCGAGACTTTTGGAAAAACCTCAATTTTAACAGAAAACACACGTTTTTTTGCAGTTAAACACCATGTCCTTAACTAAAAATATTTTTTTAAACCAAAACGACTACACCGTCGGAAAGCTGACATTTTGGCGCACGTTTTACCAGGCCTGCACAGTTCTGCGTTAAGTATTAATGGGGTTTCTAGGCGAGATGAAAAACAGGCGATTTCAAGATTTTGACAAAACTGCCATTTCGCGCAGCAATTAAAAAAATGTTTTCTGACACCAAATAGATAGAAAATTTAACGCTATTTCTTGCTGCGTCATCAAATTTGAGCTATCTATAAAATTGAGGGAGTTATGAGAGTTTTAATGACGTGACATCGAAAACACGAAAAAAATCTTAAATCGCGAATAACTCGGAAACGAGACCTCTGGCAAAAAATTACTACAAGGCATTTTTGTTCGAAAATGAGTTGTAGAACACGTAGGACATAACTCTTGGGACACCCTGCATAACTGAAAATGACCTAATGTTCGAAAATCGGGAAAGCTACGGAGGGGGCGTCTTGTTCAGGGGCGAGGATATGCAATGACCCGCACGACCGCCCGGTCTTGAAGGAGGGGTTGCTCTGTGCGCCGTGTATTATCAACCCTAATATGATTTGGCCGTATCATTAGGTGTAGCAATGTTGATAATTTGTTGTTTCTGACCAAATTCAGTTTTAGTAAAATGTTTGTTGACTCAAACATGGTATCCTGTTGTAGGACAATGGTAAGATATTGGGGCTTAAATCGCTCCTCTCTAGCCGTTTTTAACCGGTTGACAGGTAACAGTTGAGTAGGTGATGTAGATAGCTGATCCCACTCGAAACTCCTTCTACTCTCCAATAACCCATTGAGAAATGGCTGCAACACCAGATGAGTGCACCGGTAAATTGCTCAGTTCCTATTAGCGTCCATCTTTCTCGTTTATAAGATAGAGATGTAGAGAACGTCTGCCATTGCAATCCATTCAATTTAGAATAACTCTTGTTCCAGTATGGGTATGGTCAATATGTCAATCGAGCAAGGACAGCTCAGAGTCAGTGACATCCTCCGAGATTTGATTTACTTCGACTTCTGGGCCTTCTTTCTCCTTCTGACGCCGTTCTACACCTTCAAAACGATGAATTACATTACGGAAAAGGGGATCATCTACGTTTTCCCGTACGTCGTGGCATTTATAATGATCTACTTCAAATCGTTCCTCCACGTAAAAGACTGGGTGCTGAGAAAATGGAGAGACTACAAAGATTATTAAATGTTATTGTCTTCTGTTGAATGATGATTTAACGTCAATATAATCGAATCAATAAAATCCCAACTTGAAACTGAAAATACTGGAGTAGTTATGTCTTGGAAAGCAGTAATTTTGATGAAATTCAATAATAGTGTTGCTATCAAAATGATATTGATGAAAATGAAATATTCAATAAAAAATCCTTCATTTACTATAAGATATAGAATCGAAAATCTATTGTTAGCTTTGATTTCATATTGTTCTAAATATCGGTTTACAGGTAAATGGAAAGTTGGCATATATGAATGTACGTATTGGATGCCACGGTAGAACGATAGGGGTCCGAACTGATTGAAAAATCTTTATCTTCGAGCTTTCGATGTATTCAATACCTTGAACAGGCCCTATAACAGTTTTAAGAGAGTACAAATTATGTTCGACGCAGAAACATTAATAAACGAAACAACTAAATTTTAAAACGCTGCCAATTCTAACCAATGGAAGTGGCACACACCCCCCCCCCCTCCTTACCTACGTGGGTAAAAACTTCGAAAACCCACGATTATTTTTACCAGTTTTGATCTTTAGGCGCGTTTGGGCAGTCTAGAAGTTAGGACCAACTAGTCCTCAAAAATAATTCATGAGCGAAAGAACAATGTTTCGTTCAATTCAAATTCTAGCCCGTACAGTGAATGGACATTACAGATTTGAAATCTAATCACCTTGAAATGTAAAATGACAAAATTTTACTGGTTTATAAACCATTTTTGCTATACGTACGATGATGATTATAATTGAAAATAAAGATCCGAAATCACTGAAGGATACTATTGTGTCTGAATATTAGACACTGTCAATGGTGGTCAAAGAGAAGCCTTAAGTAGTCTACGTTCTAAATAATAGCTTTAGACTGTAGATAGAGTAGAAATTAGGTTTCGGATTCCTGTGTTTCCAACCCAGGAACCTAGAACCAATCCAGTTCTGGTATCCTGATGATCCGCGTAGAGGGTTATCAAATATAGAAGTAATAAAATTGTGTGTGATAAATCAGAGAATTGCTTCCGAGTCTACCAAGGTAGCGGAAGCATTGTTTTCACTTTCGGAATGTGAAAATTTTTTTGTCTCCAAAATCGAAAATTCCACTCGCATTTTGCGTTTTAGACCTTTCTGAACAATTTTGGTTCGGTGTCTGTCTGTCTGTCAGCAAATCCTTGTTACGCGCATAACTCCGGGAGTTCTTGACCGATTTTGATGAAATTTTCGGGGATTGTTCAGTTTGATGTTTAGATGGTCCCCTATGAGTTTCATGACCCCCGGATCAATAGTAGCCTCTGTGCATGCGCAAACGTGAAATCCTTGTTACGCGCATAACTCCGGGAGTTCTTGACCAATTTCGATGAAATTTTCAGGGATTGTTCGGTTTGATGTGTAGATGATCCCCTATAAGTTTCATGACCCCCGGATCAATAGTAGCCTCTGCGCATCCGCAAACGTGAAATCCTTGTTACACTGCATAACTCCGGGAGTTCACGACTGATTTCGATGAAATTTTCAGGGATTGTTCGGTTTGATGTGTAGATGGTCCCCTATAAGTTTCATGACCCCCGAATCAATAGTAGCCTCTGCGCATCCGCAAACGTGAAATCCTTGTTACACGCATAACTCCGGGAGTTCACGACTGATTTCGATGAAATTTTCAGGGATTGTTCGCACTGATGTAAAGATGGTCCTCTTGAGTAATAAAGAGAAAATAAAGTTTTAGCCTCGAGCTTGGATCGAACGTCGAACACAACCACGGCAGGACTGTTTTTCCAGGCCATCACGGCAGGACTGTTTTTTCAGGACATTATACAGCCACCGTGCGGAGGGATGACGGCAGTTGGGTACTTTGCAACGACGCTGCAGTCAACCCAACATTATTTGATCCTTCATTGAACGATGCTTATATTTAATTTTTAGAAATGTCATAATAATTATTTATAACTTCAGTCATCTATCCATTCAGCGTCAATGTCAATTTTTATTATTAGGTATATTTTATAGTTTGTTCAATAGTTGAACATGCCTACCTTTATTTTCTCAAGTTATGCTCCTGCAAAATAATAAATTTACCCTAATTCAACATTTACTTCGCCTAATTGAACGAAGTTCTTTAGTCAATAATAATTTTCAATGATCTATACAGTCATGTTATGGATACGAGGAAGCTATGTGCCACACCTATTTGGCAGATTTTTTTTCTTCGTTTTCTAATCGATGTTGAACTCCGTCCCGACCAACAGGATCACCACATTGTCAGCATCATCGCAGATGTCAGATGAAAACGGTGAAACTCAGAGGGGGGTGTCCCGAATCGAACAAAGAGAAAAAGCAATAACAGAGTGAGTGTCGAATAGAAGAGTTCGGTTAGGATGCCTCCAAGTATGCAGGGTTTCTGGACGACAAATGTCTATATCCAGGAAACCTCGAACCCTTTTTCCTCTCCAACATGTAAATAAACCCGCCACCAATACCCTTCAATCTCTTCCGTTCCTCCTTTTCCCTTTCTCTCGTCTTTTTCTTGCGTCCTCATTGCTTCGAACCTCCTTGGACCGAACAGCCTTTTTCTCCCTCTGGTTTTCCAAGGTCCCTTTATTGCCGAACGCAGTTCCACTGCCCGAGCGGCCTTTAATAGTCTCGCCAGCTGTGTCTCGGGGGGCCCCCACGGGCGATTGGGCCCCGAAGAATAAATCCGGAGAAACCTTCTAGGGTTGGGTGCGGTGAAGAAATAAATGACCCGCGTCCGTCTGAATGTTCGCTAGTGATTTTTTCGCGTGAAAAAGAAAAAAAATTCGGCGGAAATTGAAGGACTCGTTCATTTGGGCTATCCTGACAAGATCCATACGTTCAAAAGCGTGGGACGCCATCGTGGTTGGGCAAGGGACCAACACTGACTGGTACTAGATGTAGGTGCTATTATTAGAAATATATTTTATCAATTAGCATTAGTGAGCAATAATCTTTCCTGTTGGAATTGTAATATTCTAACAATACATTTGTCAGGTGTTTCAAATCTAGTGAAGGTTACCAGTGCCTACATACTACCCTGTTTTTTCCCAACTGAAAGCATTTGTTACGCACTTGTTGGAAATTGTAATAGTAGTACTTACAAATTTGCATATTGAGATACTGAGTACGATTGAAGTTCCTGCAAATATGGTAAATGGTATTTAATAAACTTGCATGAATTAAACAGAATACTCGTTGTTAATCATTCATGTAATCCATGAGAAATAATTTGAAACACAGGAAGTCAAATAGAATTGGTTTTTCTCAATTTTTTTAGATAAATTTTAGTACTTCTCGAAAATGTGGGGTATTAGCAACGCAGGAATAGTAACTATTGCCTTTGACTCTGCAGCCTCCTGAACATCAAGAATGTGACTCGATTCAGATAATGTTTTGAAACGTATATGACGCCCTACTACGGTATGATGCCGTCCAAAAAATGTTTGCCGTAACCCATCACCAATCCACTATTGTGTTCTTCCCTCAACTGATTGGAGACGGACTTACAGAACATGGTCAAAATCAGAGAATCAAAACCATTTTGAAGGGAAAAAGGATAACTAGAGAATTTTTCCCCGACTGAGAACTAGCTATGTGAACAGTGGTTATCATATTCATGAAAGTGACAGACCCTTACGAGGGAATAATGTATACCTAGATGAATATACGAAATAATGTACATTGTAACATTCGATAATGGAGTGTCCAGAATTCCATGAAATCCGACCATGTAGCTATGATTGGAATGACAGTTCCCGTTTCCCGTTTCTTGGGACTGCTCTTCATAAGCATAAAAGTTGGAGGGACTTTGATGTATCTGAGATTAATAATAATTAATTAATTTATCCTTGTGTTCAATGAAAATCGTTCATAAAGGTTTAAGATGCATTTTCTGCTGCTGAAACTAAGAAATTTACTTGCTTGGTGTCTATGACATTTCAAGTAGCAAACTTAGTTTAAAATTAGAACAATTCCTAGAATGATAGTTGAATTATAATTATTACAGGTCTTAGAGGCTGGAAGATATGCGAATCAAGAAAATCTGAGATCTGCAGGAGTTGATGCCATCAACAGTCCAATACGAATTTATTCTCCTACAAAGTTGATGAATTTTCAGTGTCACATCACAGATTAAGTGGTTCATGGAATTAGGTTGGTATCACCCGAAGAAGGATGAGTTGAAATCCCACTTCTATGACCGAACAAATACCAGACATCCAAAGACAAAAGAGCACCTAGAAAATGAAAAGCCAGTCCACACCTTCCAAAAGTAGAGCTTTCTACAGGCCTGAAGAGCATGAATGCGGACGCCTCTTCCATTTAAAGCATTATTGTTAAACCCACCTTCCTATAAAGATACAAGAAGAACAGATTAACACTGAAAGAAGCAGCTATGCTGTTATGTTGTTTGTCCGTCTTCGTGGATACCTAAGAGAGGAAAGAAAGTACAGGTTGCCTGCCTTCCTCTCTCTTTCCCATTAACGTTATTGTTTGATGATATTCCCGTCAAATTGTTTGTCTAGTGGTCACAGAGACAGGGACAGGATCTATTACGGCACGATCCCCTTATCCGTTCAGAACCTTTTGAATATCCTCTTCCCCCTCGAAGATTTCCGGCGTTTCTTTGGCAAAGTCAGCAGACATTAAGGTATACTATCTGAAACGCGAGAATCTAGTTGATGCGGATCAGTCACAGAGGATGCATTCTGCTGTTTCCGCCTTTTCACAACAGGCCTCTTATCCTGGCCTTACCGTTTTGTTAAGGTGGTCCCTTAAGGGTAAGTTTGAGAAGGTCTTTGAGTGACTCACAAGTGACTTTAAAGGATTCGCTTGAGATGACTAAGAACTGCTTGACTTACCTCTGGTTAGGAATATTGTTCCATTGTATTGTTGATTATTTTCCTTTCATTTTTGGACCTGTTGAGTTAAATAACGCTCTGTAACCCCTGATTGACATTCGGTTCGAATCGGTTGGACTGCAAAATCACTGGGAGAAATAGCCATCCTCCCACACTAGAAGAGCTAGGTCATCAGCTGAACCCATGGAACCATTCACCTGTGTATAAATTTATCTAAGACTGAATCACATGGTCTGGGCCCCAGCATTTACGTCTACACCCCCAAACCTCAAGACCCTCACAAAATCAGATAGTAGCTTGAGACAAAGCCTTGCACTTTTCCGGGCTGCCCATTTCAAGAGATCGAATAATTCTACTGACAAAACGAACGTGAAAGTGATACACTCCATCTCTCACGTGAAGTACAGTTGATGTAAAGAGTGAAAACAGTTTAATCGCTAGATTTCTCCAACTTTTGGGAATTATTTGGGTGAAAGTGCATGCTGGTCTACTTGCTAATGAGGAGACGGATAGATTCGCAGCAGAAATAGGATCTCTGTTAGATACATTTGTCATGGCTGAAGAGATGGTCTCCTGCATCAATCAAACGTATCATTCCAATGGGAAGCAGCATGTATCTGAAAACGGACACCCGTACGAGAGTACTATAATAAGTAATTGATTACATTTTCAATTACATTATAAAATGCGATTAAGATTTCAACCAACAACTATAGAATTTCAGCTGAATACGTAAAAAAGTGAATTACACTTGAGATGAATTACTAGGTGAAAAAAGTGCAATTTTTCATATTTATACAGGATAACTTTAGAGATAATCATCTCAGCAGGGATTAAGACTTAATCTGTACTTAGTATACGGAACGAAAATGAAGAGCGTGGAAAAGCAGTGAATTAAGCAAAAGTGATAACAGAGTTGGGGAAACCCATTTTCCAACATTTTTTTTGTATTTCCCATAGTATGAGGGGTCGCGAGATGTTGGGACCAACTAGACCCCAAACGGAGCCTTTGTGCGGTGATTTTTTCGATCAATTTAATTAAGGCCTGGTGCGACATTCAGATTCGTAATCTACACACTGTGAGGCGGCAACGTTAAGGAAGGGAGGTATACATGTTTCGTCTCGATATGCTCACAAAAGCTCATTTTAGGAATAAACAGCTACAAACTGACTTTTTAGCATGAGTAATTGAAGTAATTGTGCCCACAATTACAATGACAACTAACAATTGAAATCGGTCTATAGCAATTACTTTTTCTAGTAGTAACTGCCTGTCCACAATTACAAAAACTGTAATTGGAAAAGTAGTTTCCAAAGACCAATTACAACTACTCTCTTTATTTCTCATTGCAATTACATGACAATTATTATAATTGAAATTGAAATTCCATTTTTGCCAACACTGGTAGGTATATATAGCTTTTCCAAGTCAGATTCAGAAATTTCCATTTCAATTTCAGAATTTTCCATCTCAATTTCAGAATGTGATCAATATCCGAGTGGGATCGGTTACTGAAATTGAAACGGAAATGGAAAAGTCTGAAATTGAAATGGAAAATTCTGAAATTGATTTGGAAATTTCTGAAATTGGTTTGGAAATTTCTGACTCTGACTTGGACTTGTGTTGTGGAGCTATGCAACACAAAACATACTTAAAACAAAATCATGTTTTATTGAATAAGAAATCAACAAAGGAAAAGGTTGAATTTGAGTTGGAAAATTTTGGATTTGAATTGAAAATGCTATAATATAGCATATAACGTACATATTATGTGCCTGTAGTCGACCAGCTGCTTCCAGCTCAGAATCTTCCTCTAAATTTGTAAATGGTACCTAATTAGCCCTGAAATAGTTCCCTCTCAATCACAAACTACGAAACGGAAATGATCTACTTAGCAATTTTTATTAGAACAAAACAAGGCATTCTTGATGGGGCTCGAATAAGGGGAAACTATAGGTTTTTGACTTTTGCATCTTCAGTTTTCATTGAGCTTTTGGAATCATCTGATTTCTTGTTGCCCAACTCTTCAACTTTACCTTTTTTATCTTTGGACTCGTCAGCCTTCTTGTTTTTGCTTTTGTCGTTGTTCAATTCAACGGCTTTCTTTTTCGAGTCGTCCTTGTCAGCCGATATTTTCTGCGCTTTATTGTCGGTCTTTTCCAATTCGAGGCAATCGTCTTCCCCCTCACTTTCTTTTTCTGCAGAAAAAATATGTTGTTTTACGGC
Source organism: Creontiades dilutus (assembly GCA_031894815.1). Lineage (NCBI taxonomy): Eukaryota > Metazoa > Arthropoda > Insecta > Hemiptera > Miridae > Creontiades > Creontiades dilutus. The sequence continues at coordinate 976,842 of JAVIWC010000637.1, forward strand.
AGGTAAATACAGGGTGGCCAAAATTTGATGGACCAGTAATTTTTCTCCGTAATTTCCGAGCCTAAAGAAAATTTCAAATAGTAACGTCACTATTTTTTCCGTCCGTCCGCCGTACGCACGATTTCTCCCAAACGGCTGGACCAAAACATCTGAAATTTTCAGCTTTCTAACTCAAATTGAAGTGCCAAAGGGTTGTCAAGGATTTCAAATATCACAATTTGGTGCGTTGTGAATGCGCCATATGAGCATCAACTTTCGTTATTTCAAATAGCAACCTCCATTTTTTATTGCAGATTCGGATTCTACCTAAAGTTTTATGGAATTTGACCCTCAACCAATTTTTTTTATTGCGCACAACCGGTTCGAGCACGCAAAGGTGCGCAATCAAAAAACGGATAGCATCACGTGAATCAGCGTTAAAAAACAATGAAAATTCATGAGTTACGCTTTACAGTTCACCATCATCCATTATTTGACAATTGTAGGATTGCGCACCTGAACCGGTTGTGCACTATCAAAAAAATTGTTTGAGGGGTCAAATTTCAATAAAATTTGAGGTAGAATCCGAATCTGCAATAAGAAATGGGGGTTCCTATTTGAAATAACAAAGTTGATGCTCATATCGCGCATTTGCGCGCGTGCACAACGCACGAAAGTGTGATATTTGAATTCCTAGTTAAAAATTAGTGAAGTTACTATTTAAAATTTTGTTAGGCTCGGAAATTACGGAGATAAATGCCTGGTCCATTAAATTTTGGCCACCCTGAATATTACTTTTTAATCATTTCTTAAGCAGCTACATTTTGGACAGACTAATGGACCAAGAGTTATGGAACTTGGGTCAATAATTGACTTGGGTCATATGGAGTCCAATTGTTCGCTGAACATTGAGGTGATGACAAATTGAAAAATCGAGATCTCGAGGATGTTAAAAATGAGAGTAGTGTTTTTACTTTCATCGCTGATAAATTTATAACTTCAGTAACATGAATGAGACCACTAGGATCAAGGATCAGCCTGTTACGTAAAAATGGGCTCGTAAAGTGTAGGTTTTATTTATTTTCATTAATTTCCTCACTGCTAATGCCGACTTCTGTTTAGTATTTTAGTTTAGTATGTTTACTAACTATATTGTTTATGCAAAAAGCAACTAATAAAATTAACATTTGCATATGCGAAATTCTGGTGATCGTCCTCGAGGCAAGAAGTGCCATTCAATAATTATGGATATGTTCGTACAATCATAAAATAACATATTAATTATGCTACCTGCCAATTATTATATATAAAAATACAACTTACAGAATCGTTCTGAAGAAATATGATGGGAATTAATCGGTTTTCCATAAAAACGATAATCTTTGGGGATTATATAGAAAATTTAACGCTGAAATGGAATCTTACTAGTAAGAACCTCAAAAAACACCAAAAAAGTTCCAGCCATTCGGCTTTATTGTCAGATCGAATTTCCTAAATTATCGTGCCATATTTATGTTGGCTGATGTACTGATTTCCGAGCAATGAAACTCGTAGGGGACCTTCTAGAGCTTAACCAGCTCGTTCTTTTTCAAGTCTAAGGAAGAAAATTTAAGCGCTTAAAGTCGGAGTTGGTTATGGTTGTTTACTGCATTGATGTGGTGCTCCAAATTTAAGCGTCACTATTCCTAAATATTTTGATTGAGAGACCTGGACAATTTTTGGGCCTTTTACTTTGATACCCATCTGTGCATGGATGATTCCTACGTATGGGTGTGTTCTCGATCTGGCACATTCGTGGGTGACCTAACGATTGATATAAAATTTGATTTTGAGTAGTTCAACTTTCGCCTTTGAGACAGTTGCATAATCAGTGAGGATGTTCAGCTACCTTTCCACTAGCCTACTTCCAGGTGTCATCTGTCACTATCATGGCTGTGTCGTCTGCAAATCCCAAAACGGCACCCTGGATTCCCACTCGAAATAGCCCGGTGTTATAGGTGACTTAATAAAAAGGAGCCGAGACAGCTCCTTGTGGCACAGAGCGCGATAAAGAGCAGGGGCCTCTGATTTTGTCCGCTATTATCACTTTCTGTTATTGGACAGATAGTTTTGTGACCACCTAACGTAGGCAGGGTGGAAGTTTGGGGCCGCCAGTTGTTCTGCTTCAACTTGTTGACACACTGACAGATTGACAGACAGACACGACGCAAAAGCGATTCAAAATGGTCTAAATCGTAACAGACCGGCGGAAATTTTGATTTTGAAGAAAAAATGTTCAGCTCCCAAAAGTGAAAACAAAGATACAGCTGTAGGTAGACTCGGAAGCAAAATTGTATCCACTGTATTATCATCAATGAAGGGAATTGCTGTTGAGGTACGAGGTGTGAAATATTGAGGCCAAGATGCCACCTGTCGTCCGTATTGTAGTTTATTTTGCAATGATTCAACCGACCAGACCAATTAAAGAGTTGCTGTTAGCCTCTAAACGCCTAAATCGCCAGCCAGCTCAATGAACAACAAATCATCAAAGGCTATCGTGGGATACAACACAATCTATTCACTTCACTTACTTCCGTCCCTCTTCACAAGTCTACATACAAAAGGTTAACTTTGTACGATTATCTATTTCCCGGTAACAGTTTTCCGCCCTCGGAAAAACAATTTAAATGAGGCCTACGGGGGGTTGCAGCCGATTCCAAGAGCCACCGTTTCCTGGGTAAATAGACCCGCTCCGTCTCGGAACAAGCTGATATTGAACCTTTAACAAGGTAACCGTTTCATTTAGGGAAGGACTCAATAGGAGGTTGTTGGGCGAGAAATTGCCTCGCCCGAAGAACCCGGAGGTTTGGCTGGGGGTTGGGCTTACTCCTCTAGGGTTCGTCGTATGTCCCTTCCGGGAAAATCAGGCACCCTCCCTGACCCTAACTGTCTTTCACGTCGACTCCAATTCCAGGTGAGATGTTTTAAGTCGGTTTTATTTTCCTGAACTCAATCTTTGGGAATGTAGCTTTAGTCCTTTATAAGTTGTCTGCAGACCAATTAGTTTTTGGAGTTTGAAGTTATCAAGGATGCCACGGTGCTATACTGCGGATAGAACAGAATGAAGATAAGAGCTTGTTGAAACCCATGTGAAATTATTTTGCCGTTTTTCCCCGACTACCTTGCAAATTCAAGCGAGATCGGAGCTCTACAACCAGAGAACATGATGCTTAGTGGATTTTAAGTTCGCGCATACGCAGACTGATGTTTTGATTTTAGAGAGATAAAACTCAAAGGAGACCATATATATAGACATATATACCAACGCAATCCTTAAGATTTTGTCAAAATCAAATAAAATCACAGTGTAGTTGAGTCCCCGACCCGAACAGCCCGAGTCATTTTCATGTTAATCAGACTGTATGTTCCTTTGCAGGTTACAAATATTAGCTGACATGTAGACCAACCCGAAACTAAAAAGTTCAGAAAGAAGGAAAAATTATAAATAGCAGTGTGTTTGTTAAATCTTTGTTCACCCCCTGCAGAAAGTGATCACCTGATCACAATGCTTCTACAACCTATCGGTAGATCTGCAAGCAATCGGGTTTTCGTTAAATAATAAAAATTTGACTTAACGACTCCTTTTTCGCACGGAGTTGTCACGGCTAGCTGCATTTCCCTCTCACAGTTTTGATATGACATGCCGATTGCGATCCCTACACCAGCTAAGGTTGCACCTTTGGTCGTCACTGGAACAAAGCGAAGCGCCAAGCAGTTATGAAGCTTATATTAATTGGTTATTAGCAACTAAGAACATGTAATAACTACAACAAGGAAGTGACGGAATGAATGGTTGCCCCTTAAATGGGATGAAGAGATTTTCCTGCAACGCTCAGAGCGCACCCACGAACATAAAAACACTATGAGTTTGATGGCAGTATAACCAGAGGGAATTGGCATATCCATCACACTGCATTCGTCAGCTATAACCCAGCACATTTCTGCTGATTGTTGAAGTCTAGTATGCATTTTCGTTTTAATTTTTCTTTGCGCTGCAAATTCTTTCAATGGGGTTTATTATTCAATTGGCTTGCGTTCATGATTTGAATTTCTACTAAGCTTTGGAGTGTGCGTGTTTCACCGGTGATAGATTGATTATTGAATTTCAGGAGGCACACGAACATGATCAACTGAACAATCCAAACGGGTATTTTGGTTGAGAACCGATTTACGTGCTCTATGCATATCTCATGAAATTCAATAATCGCTCTATCACCTGCGAAACACGCACACTCCAAAGCTTAGTAGAAATTCAAATCATGAACACAAGCCAATTGAATAATAAACTCCAAAGGAAGAATTTGCAGCGTTTTTTATGGTTATCAGAATGCTTCAACCCGTGTATCGGCTACAAAGCCTTTTAGGAGTTCACTCCAGTATCCACATTACTACATCACTACATCAATACGTCACTAGGTTACTGATAGCAACACAAAACAATAATAAACCAAAATAACGCGAATGTTGGCACCATAAATCGGGCCATAGATCGGGAATGGTTTGACCTACGGACCTGGGAAGGGCTCATTCGATTCCTCGTGGAGTGTTCTTCAAAAAGAGTACAAATTTAGGCCGCCTTGACTTTTTTTTAGGTTTTTACGGATTTTACAAAACTTTGACAACCCTTAAAGGGCACTTTAAATTAAGTGAGAGAGCTGGCTCAAGAATTGGGGCGTCGTCGGACCAACATGGATTTTTCCTGAAAATTTCAGCTTTTTTGCTTCAGCCGTTTGGGAGAAATCGTGCGTACGGCGGACGGACGGAAAAATTTTATTGCAGATTCGGATTCTACACCCTTTGAAACGTAAACCATGAAATTTTCAGGGGGGTTAGAATTTTTTTTTCAAGAGCGATTACAATGGTTTTTTATTGAATAACAAACCAAAATCAGAAATTTTCAAGAAGAAAACTGGACGAGGTACGAAAACAAAATTTGAAATCAGCACGAAAAACCCTTTTTGAATCACCTATTTCTTTTCATTCATCACAAAAACAAAAATTATGTTTCGCAACGTTGTGTTATTAATTTGAAAAAACTATGTCTGAGAAATGAATCGTGACTTACCGTGTTTTTTCAAGAACATTTTCGCTCCGATGACGCTGAATGCCGTAGCTGCAACTGAAAATACATAAGTTTTCCTGTAGAAAAGACATTTCTTGAAAGAAGAGTTTTCCTGTTAAATACATCAACCAACAGTGTAGCTTGCACCTTACCTTACCGTATCAGCAAGTTTTAAAACAAGAGGAAAGGTAGCATCGACTGACACCACTTAAGGGAAACAAAACCTTTCATTCCAACTTTGGATTTGCTAATAGCCCGGCAGTGCGTAACATTTACCCAATAAACAACACACAGATGACCATAATCAATGATAATCAATCACACTTTCCCACCGATTTCAGGTACTGTTCAAATTTTATTTTAGATAATTTGTTTGCTTCATCATTACCAAACATAGGGAAATTGTTTAAACGTGGAGTAGATAAACAAAAATTCAACATCCAAAATCATAATTACCACTAGATTTTTGGGTTTCAAATGTTGCTGATCAATTTGGGTTCCTTAGATGTCCGTCTTATGTCCATCTGTCTGTTGTTACTTCTTGTCAATGTCATACGATCTTACAGTCTGGAACTTTTTCTATAAATTTGTGAGTTTAAACGCATAAATATTCTAGTGCATACAAAGGTTAGGCATCAACGTAATGAACTACGGAACAGTCTGTGAATTTATTATGGAAATATGTATTATTAAAGCAGAATGCCTAGCCCCGTCCCCAGGCTTCATGACGTAACCCCCCCTTTAGGGATCCATAAACTCTTAATTTGCTCTGGGAAATCTTCACTTTCTCACTTTCACTCTCCGACTTAGCATCAAAGTCCCTTTGTTTTGGTTTGCAGGCAACCACTGTTTTGGGCTGCAGCCAAAATCACTGACAATATCCAAGCACTGTCAATGTCATTTATACATTATTATTTACGTTCTATCTAGTGATGTCGTATATATTTTCGAATGTCGCCACGTTAAACACTGTTTGCATCAACTTTAACCCCCCTCCTGTGGGCACCCCTGGTTAAAGGAGATGTTTTCTGTCGTCAAGACAGCACTTTTTATTTCAAAACGTTTACAATAACAGTCTAGTAAACAGTAACTGGAAACGTTAGTGGGGCGGCGGCGCTTCAAACGGATGAGGAGGATTACGTTTACACCTTCCACGAGTCTCATTGTCAATTTCCGATTATGTGAAGATCAAACAAGGAGCCAAATCGCAAGCATCTTAGTTTCCCCCCGTTACTCGCAGAACAAAGGTCCCGACCTACCTGGCACACTATCCCATTGGATCGATCTGTTTGAATTAGTCGATTAAGCCCTTCCTCGGGGGCTTAAGTGCAGTATCCTATTGGGATAAGAGCGGGTGAGTTTAATGTGCCCCTTTAATAATCATGGACGGAGGTCGCGTCAACACAGTCTCAAGTTAGCCCTAATTGTGCATTAGGATATAATAACAAGAGCTTCGTGCAAAGGCTTCGTATCCTATCGGCTATCCTAAAGACCTACCTTTATGGTACTCTCTGTATAATTTCCCATAGTGACGGTTAAGCATGTGAAGGATTGATCTTAAAATTTACTGATCTGGGGGTCAACACAGAATCAGGGTACCCCCACCCTACTACCGACTGGGTGTACAAGAGGTACGTTAAGACCAAAACGACACACTTAATGCTCTTGTTCACTTTGCTTTGGGCGTTTTCATCTACCCCCTCCGCTTAACTTATGGATTTTTTTTTTTTTTTTAACAACGATAACTTTATTGTAACCATATTACATTCTAGTTATGCTGAGTAATAAATAATAATAAACATGTAACGTGGTGTGAGGTACCTATCCAGCGATAGTCCTCACTATAACATGTAGCAGTTCTTGGAGGAGCGTCCGCGGAGGCGGGGCCGATGAAGTATCGGTCCGCGTTCGCGTAGCAGTTCCAGGAACTGCTACAAACATTGATAATTAAGTAACAATGAATTCATAGTGCCAAGTCACTGTGCCACTTTCCTTTGAGCCTTCGTGCGGAGGGAGGTGGGAGAGTTTCCAGGACGATCGAGGAGATGGTGGGATTCGGGTGCTCAATGATTCTATCGAAGAAGCGATCAGTTGCTGTCTGTAGCACTTCCTTCACAGTGGGTATTTCTAGATCCTAGTGAATATTGTGATTGGTCACATACCACGACGCGTTGGCAATCAAACGAAGGGCACGGTTTTGGACGGTTTGCACTCTCTTGATTTGCGTGTCACAAGCAGAAGCCCATATTTCGCATCCATACATCCATATGGGTCGTACAACTGATAGATAAATTCTGCGTTTGAGATGTAGAGGGACGGTAGAAGTTATTTAAAGCAGGAATCGTAGTTTAGTGAGGCGCAAACATAACATTCGGACTAAATGCGATATGTGTGGTTTCCACAATAATTTTTTATCGAGTTTTACTCCTAGGTATTTAATTAACTTATGGGTGAATACAGCTAGAACCAAGGACTTCGCGACTGGTAGATGGGAACTCTAGATGAAACACTCTTGTTCCAGATGCCTTGTGAGGTCAATGCTTTCCTGGAGTCAAGCGACTGTGGCATATTTAGTGCCTCTTCCTACTCCCTGAAGCGTCTACTGGCTGGAAATTCCCTTTTTCCTATTGTACTTTCATGTTGTAATTTATTAACTCGTTTTGTACTTTCTATATATATCGGCTTTTGCCGTTCATTTAAATAAACGAACATTCCAGAGCCTTCCACCAGTATTCTTCTACAACTTTACTGGAGAGACCTACGGTTGAGCAGGGCCATTCTAAACCCTTTTCTCTCCGGCCTAAGCGAAGGGAACAACGGGTTAACCCGAAGCGAACTGAAGTTTAGCGCATACCTTGTCATGATGAACTTGTCCAGCAGGTAGTTAGTCATCCAACGATTAGAAAGTGGAGTAGGAGTGGCTGTATTACGTGCCAAGTGACCGGGGCAAAAAGCCGAATGCCGTTATAGTCAAACGAGAAGAAAGGTAACCAGACAAAAACGCTGAAAATTCTTTCACTGTCGTTTATTATTCAATGATTCATGATTTGAATTTCTACTAAGTTTTGGAGTGTGCGTGTTTCACAGGTGATAGAGCCATTATTGAATTTCATGATATATGCATAGAGCACGTAAATCGGTTCTCAACCAAAATACCTATTTGTATTGATCAGTTGATCATATTTGAGTGCCTTCTCCCAAAGCTCAGTAGGGTTTCAAATCATGAATCAATAATCAGCGTTTTTTTCAAGAGCGATTACAATGGAAAAATATTCTATTTGAAAATTTTAAATTTCGTAAGACGGAGCATGCATATCAGAATGCATTCAACCCGTGTATCGGCTATAAACCCTTTTAGGAGTTCATTCCAGTATCCACATTCACTACATCACTAGGGTTTTAAAACAAACAACAGGGTTATTTTTTGTTTTGATCGCAGTAACTTAGTGATGTAGTGAATGTTTCAATCATGAATCATAAATCGGGCCATACATCGGGAATGGTTTTGAGGACCTGGGGAAGGGCTCATTCGATTCCTCATGGAAAGTTCTTCAAAAAAAAAAGTCCAAATTTAGGCCGTCTTGACTGTTTTTGAGGTTTTTAGGGATTTTACAAAACTTTGACAACCCTTAAAGGGCACTTTAAACCGGGTAGTCAGACGGAAATCTAAGGTGAAATTCCTTGTTTACTTTAGTTTTTTCAGTATCTCAGAGGTGAAGAGAGGAGGTTGAGCAGGGGACTCGATGTTTCCAGAATACAACTTCTGCGTACATCAGAATTCTTACTCGAGGATGAGGCTAAAAGGTGTACCTACTATAATCTACTAGCAAGAGGGGATTATTTGGGGTTTTTAGCAGTAATAAGGCAAAGTTTTCAGCTTAGGAAAGAGCTCACTGACCAAGTGAAGTCCTGGCTCGGTTGGCCGGTATTTATACCTGGTCGTATCAATTCTTCCTCCTTTCCCTTCCCGAGGAAGAAGGGCCCAGCCCTTACCCCTTGGTCCCTGCGCTACTCCCGTTTATTGGAATAATTACGTGTCTTCCGGGTAAGTTCCCTTACAATAACTATGAAGAATTATAAAGAATGAAGGAGGTAATTCTGAATTTAACAATTTTAAGAGCTTTTACAGTAATATAATGTTTCTTTTACGATTCTACGATCAATAGCTACGAGGCGCCTGTGCATTTCAACTTCCACAACTAAAATGATAAAATTAAGTTATTATCCGACCGTTTATGATTGTTTTTAGATAGTAGTATTTCATATTCGGGAAGCCATTAGAACCGACGGCAGGCGTCAAATAAATCCCCACCAAGATTTTCTTTATCCTCCCCGCGCATCTGTGATTGATGGGCGCCAATAAAAAAGAAATATCTCTTAATTCGGTATCCGCAGTGTGGTCACGCCATCTCCCTGTAGGTAGGGCCCATAACCTTTTAATTTCCTATCAAGTCACGGACCTTTTTCCGACTTGATAATCGACCGTAACGGTCCGAGGTGTTACGTTAACGCAACCGCCGTTAAAAACGTTATTACTCTGAATCAATCTCCGGAGCTTCCCGGAGAATATATGGGGGGGGGATATAAGTGGCGATTTATTGAAATATGTAGACGGTCACCAAGGTAACATGAATTATTCTTTCAGTCACGTGAGCTTAATGGGAGAGTTTATGAGAAATCCAATAAAATGTGAACATTTCATTTTCAAATCTAGAAAGTTGGTGATTGCCATGCAGGCTTGAACCAACAAAATGGAAATATACGTACTTCAACTGTGATCGCCTCATCAACTTTCTGCAGAACCACTCCAACTTTTAAAACAGCTTTCTGACTGATTCCAGACGTTTGTTAGTGGCAGAGAGAGATATATTTGTTTAAACCACCGTAATTCTGAGGAACATTTCTTATGAGTGATAAGAATTCAGAAAATATCTTCGTCAGTGCCTCTATCAGTTAGAAACCCTCCTCATAATGGCAATCACAGCACAAAGGAGATTCTGTTCTATATAGTTCTTATCATTTGAGTTCGGGTTCGGTCATATTTGCATTTTCCCCCTCAAATGCATTGGTTTCTAGAGGCAATTTGTGGCCAACGTCAAGGCGGTAGGTGCCTCAAATTTTAAAGTTATAAGTCCTATTTTATCATACTTTGTATTTCTTTTCTAATAACATCATATTTTGATTGTTAAGTCATATTTGGCAACATTTTGCTTCATTTTCTTTTCAAAACTTGTACATTTTTATCCAAGTTTTGTTAGAAAGTACGGGAGTAAGAAGACAATTTTCCTCAACCTAGCTATTTTTTCACTTTTCAACATCACCAGTGAACATATTAACCTCACGTTATTGAAGCATTTACATGACATGATTCCAGTCACTAGATATTCTGGGTTTTTCTTTTTCTTTTTCAAATTAGGGGATGGTGAATATAGTTGAAAAAGTTCGTGGAGCATGGATCGAGGACATTAGGGCTGAAGCACTGCAATAAAGAAACCCCATCCTATACACTACTCGATATTGTTGTAATACCAGCAGATCTGCATGTACGATGAAATGAAAATGAAATGAAAAATAAGTTTATTCCTCCACAAAAACAAATCTTATGAATATATACAAAGTTTGAGAACAAAAATAAATACAATGAAAATAACAAGGGCCGGAAATATCCCATTCTAATGAACTATGTTCGTGTTGAGTGGGAGGATGCCTCTAATGATTCACCCGTCGAGAACCGCGCCTTTCGATTTTAAGAGTTCAATGGGGTGAAGGGGTTGGTCTTTTTTGCGAGAGGTTGTTGCTAAATTTTATAAATGCTTGTGAAAACTCTTTGAATGTCAACTGGACCCACATGTATCAACCAGGAGAAGATAAGCTTTTTGTAGGATGACCTGGTGAAATTATGAGGCTGACGAATTTCGGGCGTGACGTGTCGTAACAAGAGTGGTTGGGAGAAATATATATGCATGTTGGTGCTAAACAGCCGGGAGGAGATCGCTGGAATAACAGATTGGGTGGATGGTCGAACCAAGTACCCATGCTGCTGCTGAGGGATATAGAAGCATCCAGGATGCTTATGGTAAAAAGCTAGCGTAGCTTTTAAATGTAGCTGGTCGACAGAGAAAACTGTTGCTTCATTAAAGAGGTCAACCGATGGGTAGCGAGGGCGCAAAATAACTTTCAGGGTGGACTTTTGCATCACGCGCAGTGGATTGAGGACGGTATCTGCTGCAGATCCCCAAGCTATGATGCCAAAGTAAAGAACACTTTGCACCAGGGTTTGGTAGATTAACCTCAACTGCTTGAAGGGTAAACATTGCCGAAGAGAGAAGAATAAGTAGATGAACTTCCGCAATCTCTTGACCAGTTCTGATACCTGTAGCTCCCATCGTAGATCCTCATCAGGAGTAACGATCAGTGGACCTAAGGGGCAGCGTTGTGTTCTGAAATTGAGGGTTGCACTTTTGGCGCTAAAGGGTAGTCCGTGTAAGCTTTGTTCCCTTTGTAACCAGGGGGACTCCGACAACATGTTGCATTTCCTCGCTGCCTGGAAGCACAGGAACTGGACCTTGCTGGAGCAGTGGGTTTGTTGGAGATAGTGGTAGGTGGCTGCAGTTGGCGAGGTATCTACACTTTGGCCATAAATACCAAGCCATGCTCGTGGCAGAATTTAATCGGGATGAGTGAGACCAAATCACGAAAGACTAAAGTTGGCGGCTCGAAAACTCGGCCTATCACGTTTTTTGTTTGTTAAATTTGTAATTAAAACTATCCAATATGTATGTTAATCAATTAATAGTACTTATCACTGTTAAAACAAAAATTTCTTTGAATAAACATGTTCATATACTAGGATTATAGGTCCTTTTTCGGTTCACATTTACAGAGGTTTTCCATATTCCGATATTTTTTACGTCATATCGATCCGAACTCAAGTTATCACACGGTCCAAGTCCCGTAGTCCTCACTCCAATCGTTCAAGGAGCTTAAATATACTGTACCCGCAATACACTGCTGTCATTCGGGTTTCCTTCCTAAACTCCTGCTACCCAGGACAGGACCGCACTAAAGGGCAAAATTTAAAAACCCTGGTCATAATACGACAAATTAAGTCAGCGAAAGCTCCTGGATGCTTTTGTTTAATTAAAAAGCCTTACTGGGTGACACAGTGCCGATGTATCAGAACATTATAATATGATTACTCAACAAGTACCTTCGTACGTATGTGAATAAGTTCCCAATAGACACCTAAACTACCGAACCGATTTTGACCGGAGCTTTTACTTAATCGGTTTTTGGAATTTACTAAGACCTTCATTCGTCCATTTTCGTGCATTCGTTCCCTCCCTCTATACCTTTGGCAAAACATAAGTCTGTGTGAACACGTGTTATAATCCCCAAAAAAACTGCTACCATCTAACCAGGTGGTATAGTAGTTTCATCAGTTTTAAGAGGGAAATTCTGAATAGGATTAAGGGAATTGGTTTGTAGAATGCTTATAATGTATCTTTATCCATTACAAAAATAAATATACTTTAATTTTCTTATTATTTTAAGTTTTTTTTATTGATGCTTATGGCTAAGACTAGCTCCACTAGCCGCCACAAGTTCTTGTGAACTTATTTGGTTGGTGGACGGGAAGAAATTGTTTCATTTATTCATTCTATGCTGCCTTTGTTCAATCGATTTTTTTCTGTCAATAAATTAACATTCTATTCCATTCTACAACTACAATAAATTATTGTATTCTTCAAATCAACTTTATTCCAACTTATATTACCAAAAGAAGAACCATGGGGGCGTTTCATTTCAGTTGCCGCCCTATTCCTCTTTAATTTTCTTTCCGCTGACACTATTTAGTATTTGTACTGAATATGGGCTTCATTTAATAATCGATTTGTTTTTGGTTTGTCTTAAATCAGTGAACTTCTACAAAATAAGAAGCTTTTCTTAAAATAATTTGTACTGCTTGTCACGGTATCCTCGACTCGGTTAAATTCTTGTTCTTTCTATTCCCAAACCTACTTGTATCATAGACTGTAATTCAACTCTTAAATGAACAAATTCAAAGGACAAGAGAATAGTCAACGAACGTAAACAAAAATAATAACGATCAGAAGCAAAAACCAAACAACACACGCTAAATTCAAACATTGAGGAACGAGTCTAGAACCATAGAGATGGACTTGGACATACCACTCACGTCATACAACGTTTACAATAATTGTAAAAATGTTAATTATGATTCCTATAATAATTATTATTCCTAACACAGTGGAACGTCTCATAAATGAAAAACTCACTGCCTTTGATGACAATGTCGTTCAAACAACGGGTGAATCTCCATTTGACTTGATCCTCGAAACGAGTAGGAGCGGCCATCACGTCTTAACGATTCGAATCAACAAAAAACATCAATATTATCACCATTGATGATATTTCCGAAACACTCTCGTATTATCACTAACGCTTTTCAAAAAATTCATTACTGTTATCTAGAACATCAACGCGAATTTCATCACTCCTGGAAAACTGTAATCAATTACGAAATTCCGTGATTCAATTAGGGAACATTGATGATAACATGTAGTTACTATTTTAATAATTTTTCGAAAATTAAAAACCTTGTCAAGGATAAGATTGCGAAGGATTTCGCTTGTATTCCTACGACAAATATAAAATAGACAACTTCAATATGAATTAATGAATCTTCAATTATTATAAACATTTATATCCTGCCCACTTATTTGCTATGAAGATTTTAAACAGATGAATAGAATCGACAGGGAATCGATATTTCGTTGTTTGGCTTTGTCAAATCGTAGAGAAGCCCACTACAATATTATTTTCAGCATTTTGGCTGTTTATTTCCAATAATGAACTTTTGTAACCGACCAAGAAATAAACATGTTGACCCCCCAAAGTTCTTTGTTTTACGGTTCACGATGTTTAGAATACGAAAATCAAATATGAATAGCTGCAAATTATTACATAGAGGTTTATTTCTGTATTATGTAACCCTTCTACGTAGATCACTGATCTATGTGGTATATTTGATAGTCAGTGGAACATTCTCTACACTTGTCTAGTCTTTTCCACTCTAGGAAACCAGAAAAAGAGCACCCTTTTATTGTTCGGTCATCGTAGGACCGAAATTAGCCACAAGGGCCTTCAGCTGATCACAGATCTTCATACCTTGTAATTGACTCCTAAATGTCCAAAGACAGTAGAATGAATTCGTCCTAAATGTAACTCCGTAAACACAAACCTTTACCAGTCCCTTTGTAAGCAACTGAAACTAGTATCAAAACTTATGGCTAAAGGAGCTCGGAACACGAGACCACGGGTCCTTCCAGATCATTAGAGATGTCATATAGACCCCGACTTTACCGCCAACCATCAAATTAACATTAAAATTCCAGCATTCTAAGTTAATTAGGATTTTAAAATAGCTTTTTGGCTCATTCTGCTGATCAAAGGCGCCCTTTTTAGATTTCAGATGCCCCACAAAATCCATCATTCAAATTTTACCTTTTTACGTTGATAAGGGCATACAAAAGCTGAATTTAAAGACATGGGATGTCATTACCTACAAAGGTACAATACACTGTATATGGCCTCGAATTAGAAATCCACGAGTAGGACAACTGATACTCAGCGAAGTAAAATAAAACACCTACCTACGCTTCACTTTTACCACAATTATATTACAAAAGACTCAAACTCGAATTCAAAAGGAACTCCTGAAATGAAATTGCGTAGAAACTGTGCAGATGGTGCTTGGTGTATTGTGATGATCGGATCAGCAGATACAGTTGTTGTGGGACTCTGTTTCAAGACTTTTTTCGAAATCGAGTTTTTTGTAGGTAGGTGCTTTATTTTACCTAGCTCAATTTCAGTTGTTCTATCCACGGATTTCTACGTCGGATCCATATACAGTACATTGCACCATTGGCATTCCACATCCTTACTTTCATCTGCTACCTGGGAAAGCTTATGCGTCACGAAAATGTCAATACAATCATTTTCTGTATTAAGCAACCTAGAAAGCTAAAATTCGAACTACGTCAAATATACATAGATCAGTGATTTACATAGAAGTTTTGTTGTAATAAACCGCTGCGTTTTCAAAAGTAGGTTACGATCGTATATCGATCCAAGTGGTCTCATTCAATTTACGGAACAATTTTTATCCAAATCAAACAACAAAAAACTAAGATCTTGCATTTAAATTTTGGTTTAACAATGTTTAATCCGAATAGTACCCCCCCCCCCCCCCCCCCCCCTGAAAATTTCACACGTTTCAAAGGGTGTAGAATCCGATTTGCAATAAAAATTTTCCGTCCGTACGCCGTACTCCCAAACGGCTGCGTTTTCATCTTTTCTTTTAAATTTTTTAAGAATCAAAACTCAACAAAATCGATTTCAACTTTGTATCATGTTTTTCCCGATCTATGGCCCGATTAATGGTGCCAACCGTGTTTTTGGTTTGATATCAGTAACCTATCGATAATTAGATATTGTTAATACTGGGTTGTATCGATCCGTCCTCAAGTATTCATTTCATACGCTCTTGAAGCGTATTTCTACATTACTTATCGACTGTCTAAAGCTAGTATATTGTGTATAAACGTTTTGCTGACGATACACCGGCAGCTGGTTTTGTATATTGAAACTTCGAAGGTCGTTAAAAATCATTTTTAGGGTCGCAAAGGTTCATAATTGAAAATAATGAACCAAAAAGTCTGGCAAGTTGGATGGGCAATCAAAATGGATAAATCTCATATTGCAAAACAGCAATAAACGTGCATACTTGCTAATATGGAAATATTACTATGATTCATGTTTGCATTGTTATTATTGCGGATTCTTCATATCTTTAGGGCACTACAACCTTATTGGATCCTCATACATTCAGATAAAATGGACCTACAGAATAATCGGTCACCTTTATTACTATTTTCCAGCTAATTCATTACAAAACGCTCACTATTTTTGTCTAATTCTCGATTATTTATACTGCTTGCTGTAGGTATATTCATCATTCCGTCCTAATCAGCTCTAACGGGCTATTTCCTTTCATTTTTATAAAAACTTCAAGATTAAACGGTTGATATCCTCTGAACTTCGACCCACGTTATCCGTATCTTGTTTGCTCAGGCGCTCTTTGTTATAGAAGATTTCCCGACCCAGTACAAGATTGGATAAGAACCGCTCGGGTTGTTAGCAGGAAGCAGACGGATTCACTAACGAAAATATCGGGGTAAGTGAATATGAAGATTTGGTACAATAATTTATTGTATTAACGAATCGCAACTGTATATTAACCAATCACAACTGTAATAGGTACTTATTTAGCAATACGATTACTAACGTTGTATGCTATCAAAATATCCCTGCTGACGTTGCATGGGTGCCTCAGGGAACCTGCTGCCATTTTATCTTCGAGAAAGTAAATCTAGATTCGTATTTTCAGAATACATAAGGTTTGTTTCATATTGTTCTCGTTTATAATATTAGAAATGTATTTAAAGATTCAAAACCAATAACCAAAAAATAAATAAATAATATACTCATTTAATTGGGTTACTTATTAAAAAAAAGTCCCAATCATGCAGTATGACCGCGCGAGCGAATTTTCCAAAATTATCGTATTAGATTTGATGTTCAATTGAGTTGAAATTTGAGCACTTTTCTGTGGAAAATCCAACTGTTAATGTCATAGCGAAAAAACGTACATTCAATTTTTTAGCACTTAAATCCATTTTTTGGAAATTTTAGTAAGATTCAAGTGAAATTTTCAGCATAAATGTCAGGTCCAATTTTTAAATGAGATACTTCCTTGTTGATGAAATTTATTTGAATATTCTAAAAACAAACAACAAATTTGACAATTTTTAGCCATTTTTGTGATTTTTTGGTACAATTTTTGACATTTGATTGTTTTCAAGTGCTCAAAACTTGATTTCTAACAAAAGCATTCTTTCGTTTAAAACTTCCTAGCTCATATAACTGATTTCTATTGAAAAAAATTAAAATGACATATCTAAATAATGTTCTTCCATCAAGTAGATAATAAACCCCAGTGAAAGAATTTGCAGCTTTTTTTTAATGGTTATCAGAACGCTTCAACCCGCGTATCGGCTACAAAGCCTTTTAGAGTTCACTCCAGTATCCACATTAATACATCACTACGTCACTAGGTTACTGATATCAACACAAAAACAATAATAAACCAAAATAACGCGAATGTTGGCACCATAAATCGGGCCATAGATCGAGAATGGTTTGACCTACGGACCTGGGGAAGGGCTCATTCGATTTCTCGTGGAGTGTTCTTCAAAAAGAGTACAAATTTATTCCGCCTTGACTTTTTTTGAGGTTTTTAGGGATTTTACAAAACTTTGACAACCCTTAAAGGGCACTTTAAATTAAGTGAGAGAGCTGGCTCAAGAATTGGGGCGTCGTCGGACCAAGATGGATTTTTCCTGAAAATTTCAGATTTTTTGCTTCAGCCGTTTGGGAGAAATCGTGCGTACGGAATACGGCAGAAAAATGTTTATTGCAGATTCGGATTCTACACCCTTTGAAACGTAAACTATGAAATTTTCAGGGGGGTTAGCATTTTATTTCAAGAGCGATTACAATGGTTTATTATTGAATAATAAACCAAAATGGTATTTCTTCTAGGACGGTTACAAAGGATTATTGTTGGAATTATGAACCAATATCAAAACCAAAACTTCTTCAAAATGATGATCTAGTAAATTTACTTGGGTACTATCTAATTCTCTTCTGAACATAGACCACCTAATGCATCCTTTCTCTTGGTGTATCAACCCGTAGCCATATGACCTTACCGATTGTATACCATCGCAGTGTGAACCAAAAAATCAATTATAATCCTGCATCATTTCAACAGTAGCAGAGAGGTCATTTCATGAAGATAGTGAAAGAAGATCGATGACCATCTGTTCACTTGAGAAGACGTTCTTTTGCACTGACTCACCAGTTCTCCCACCCCAACGGATGACGAGAGATTCGAAACTCGTTTCCTCATTACCGTCACTTCGGTTTGAGGTTCGAGGCGTCAATCCTCCAGCCCTAACGAATTCGGGACGATTTGAAATTCCTGTCCGTTGATAGGCAGTTATTCGTTATTTCCGCTCTGGTGACGCCTTGTTGTGAACGAAATATCGGTGTAATCGCGAATTCAACAATGCAAATTTCCATTTGAAACATCTATAATAACCGACAATTTAAAAAAAAGATATATTAACTGTGGTTCGAGGAGCTGAAACGTGAATTTTCCAAGTATATGCAACAAGGTACTGTCTACACTTTTATTATAACTTTATTCCTCAGATTTAAAAGTCTAAAAAATCTCTTATGAAAAAATGTTGTACCATAGTTAACAGTTATGATTCAATACCTAAGAATAAACACTTTTCCATTTACCACCGCAGCAAAACGTTTCTAATTAAAATCTACGTGGATATATTACAAACAATAATAGCCAAGAAATAATTGTTTTCCCTGACCCTCATAACAATTAGAGCCTCAAGGCAGAGTGGGAGTTTATTTTCCAACTGTTTTCTTTTGATTTGAGAAATTAAATGGTTTTTTAATGAGGTTTATTGCAGCTGTGAAACTCCAATACATCTTTAACCGTACTAATCACTATGGAAGACGAATTGTTTTGACCCCTCTCTAAAATAGCTGTTTTTATCCAACTGGGTGCTTTTAATTTGGGACATTATAGTTATAATAACTAAACCTAATTTATCTTTCACTCAGAATAATGTTGATCCTTGGACATGTCGGGGAATTATGAAAACATCATTTTTGTAAGCATAGCAGAAGGATTTTTGTTTGCATATGCTCAGAGGCTACTATGAGTGACACTCCAGTGCCGAAATAATTCAAAGGAGCCTCCATAGGGTTGGAACCTCTTGATCTCTGAAGACTAATCAAAGTCTTACTTTAATTTTTAATTGGATTGGTTTACTAATTCAATAAAGTTTCGCGCGGTTCCTATTTTCTACAGACGCGAATACAGACATGAAACCAAAAAAATGTAAATTAGTACCACTAAGGTACTAATCTTTCTCTAAGTCTATCAAATTTTATTTCTGTGCCAAATAGCCATTCGAAGTCGATCGCTGGCCAATTGGTGATAATTAAACGAGGTTTCGGGCTAATTATATAAGTCTAATCAGTTACACGTAGGGACCAATCATTCTTTGAACTGAGTACAAGTGTTGAATTCTCTGAAAACCCATTAAACCAGATAGAGACTTTTGTAAATGACCAAGAAGAAAATACGAGATAGGACCTACATAGGATCTACATTCACATATGTGTTGACGTGCTTTTCTTCTGTTTAAATTCCAGCATTTAGGGGGAGCAAACGGATCGCGTAATGGTGTCCGAGCGGGCTCATTCGATTCATTGAAGGGATCTCTTTTAATAGAAGAGAAAAGGATATAAACTCCTATAAGGATACTAGTTTAAAGGCCTTGCTACGCATGTTAAAAAGAAACAGTTGAATAACACGATGAGGGAGTGTAAAAACAATACGCAAAGTCAAAAAATCATATATTCCAATTCCCCGAGGAGGGGAGCACGTCGGTTGCCCTGGGAGACGCTCCGCCCCACTGGAGCCCTCTCCTCTTCACTGGCGTGGTTGGGGGGTTCTGGGGTGGAGGCCCCTGAAAAACTCTCCCCTTCACTGGCGGGATATAAAAATCACAAAAAGCGCAGTTGACTGACCACAAGGGGGGGGGGTTCTGGGAGTGAATTTCACCCGCCCAGCGCCCCCCTGAAAAACGGATATACTCTGATACTTTCATCTTTATATATACGATAGGACTTGGGATATAAAAATCACAAAAAGCGCAGTTGACTGACCACAAGCAGGGATTTTGAAAAAACATCGATGAATCGAAATACTCGCTAGGCGCGTGATCCGCACTGTACGTCGTCCCATTGGTGAGGGAACGGATGATCGTACGGCGACTGGTGTGATCTCATACTCGATTCAGTGAACTAATTTATATCTGAGCAAAGAGATTTTGGGATACAATTTTAGAAGGGGAAAATTGCAAGATCTCGTCGGGGCGAACACTAAGAAGTGTGGTCCCGGCAACCGTCGTAGAGTTGGAACAGGGGAATTCAAACTCCCAAATAATAGAACAAAAATAATTCCCGACAACTCTCACAGATCAGAAAATAGGAGTTCCCATCAGCAACCATCGCCTTTCTCCGTTGCCGTCAGCTAGGGAATTCCCTAACGACGTTGCCCCGGTAAACAAGTTCGTAATCAAGGAAAACTTAAATATCTAACTGAAGAAAGATGAATCCGTTATAACAATAATTGAAGTTGCTTGGGAATACGAAACAATGGAGATACAAAACATTGGGGTGATATTTAATTAAATTCACATCATCTGTTTACTGTCAGTGGGAGAATAGTATGACCACACAACACATTACGAGGAAAAGGAATCTTATAGCCTAGAATATAAACCTACTATTCCCTGGTTAATTTTCCTATTACGTTCATTGCCAAGGTTTTAATTATTTTTTCGGTCCCAATAAATACCTATTTTTCACTTTTATTAAGCGATTTCATCCTCAATCCGTTCACATCAATGGCATTTGAGATTCTTAATAGGTAGAGGCGATGCTAATTATAATAATGAGCATATTTGAAGGTGTCACGTTAATTGTGTCCCTCACTCTCCCACGTGATCTACCACTCATTTTCGACCAAAAGTGCCTCCAAACTTTACCTCCCTCCAAACTTTTTACCTCCCTCAAAATGCCACTTTTTAACTGTTAAATTTGATTACCGTTTTTCCGACTTGCTTCACTAAAATTGCCAAAACTCCCTTAGCTTTGCACTAAAAGCTGAAATTTGAGAACAATGTTGAAAGGAACGCTACATTTGCTGTCTTTTTAATGCCTAACAAAAAAAAAAACAAGAAGAATTGAACGAGGAAATGGAGTCAAACAATTTAAATTTCGACAAAATTCAACATTTTTAAACGCTTTGTAGTAACTTTAGTTCTTGAAGCAGGATTGGGCAGATCTAAAAACTGCACCAAAAGGTCAGCTTTCCAACGGACTTCTTTATCATTTTTTTGCAATAGAATTCCATATAGAAAATGAGTTTGAATGCGAAAAACGTGGGTTTTACTTCGAATCGTCATTTTTCACCCAAAATCGACTGCCTTCAAAAAACGCTGCAAATTCTTTCACTGGGGTTTATTATTCAATGATTCACGATTTGAATTTCTACTAAGCTTTGGAGTGCGCGTGTTTCACAAGTGATAGAGCGATTATTGAATTTCAGGAGGAACCTATGAATAGAGCACGTAAATCTGTTCTCATCCAAAATACCTATTTGGATTGATCAAAAAAAAACAATAATAAACCAAAATAACGCAAATGTTGGCACCATAAATCGGGCAATACATCGGGAATGGTTTGAGCTACGGACCTGGAGAGGTGCTCATTCGATTCCTCATGGAAAGTTCTTCAAAAAAAGTCCAAAATTAGGCCGCCTTGAATTTGTTGAAGTTTTTAGGGGTTTTACAAAACTTCGACAACCATTAAAGGGCACTTTAAATTAAGTGTGAGAGCTGGCTAAAGAATTGGGGCGTCGTCGGACCAACATGGATTTTTCCTGAAAATTTCAGCTTTTTTGCTCCAGCCGTTTGAGAGAAATCGTGAGTACGGTGTACGGCGAACGGAAAATTTTTTATTGCAGAATCGGATTCTACACCCTTTGAAACGTAAACCATAAAATTTTCAGGGGGGGCTAGATTTTTTTTTTCAAGAGCATTACAATGGTTTATTATTGAATAATAAACCTAAAATCGTGCTTTTTTAATATCTTTTTTGCTTAATAGTAACACTCTCAGGTCTCCAAGTGCAGCAAATGGAACTTCCAAGGCTGAATCAAGAATTGAAAATCACAATTAACAAGACGCAACTCGCTCAGAACTCGAGTCGCTTGTGATTTAGCCCTTCCGACTCGGAGAAAATGCCTGAAAATCCTTCATTTCTTGAGGGAGATGGACTGAGATTGTCAACCATCGATTCGGAAAACCCGACGCCAAGTTCAACTTTTGAAGGAAATAGTTGTTGGGACAAACGTAGGCTTCACCGTAAAAACCCGTTTTTTTCCATTCAGACCTCGTTTTCTTTACGGAATTCAAAAGCAATAACGAAAGTTTACTAATCCCTTAGAAAGCTGACCTTTTGGCCCAGTTTTTAGGAGAACTTCACAATCCAACCACAAACACGAAAAGGATTACAAAGCTTTTGAAAAATACGGGATTTTGGAATTGTGATAATTTGCTTTTAAGACTGCATTTCCACGCCTCATTTCTGTCCAAAAAATGATTGTTAGGCGTTAAAAAGGCAGCAAATTTAATGAACTTTCCAATAGTGTTCTCAAATTTCAATTTTTAGTACGAACTAATGGAGTTTTGGCAACATTAGTGAAGTAAGGTCGACAAAAAAATTTAACTGTGAAAAAGTGGCATTTTGAGCGGAATAAAAAAAAATTTATTTACAGTATTTATCGAATTCGCTGAATCAAAACGCTGCAAATTCTTTCACTGGGGTTTATTATTCAATTGGCTTGAGTTCATGATTTGAATTTGTACTAAGCTTTGGAGTGTGCGTGTTTCACAGGTGATAGAGCGATTTTTGAATTTCAGGAGATATGCATAGAGCACGTAAATCTGTTCTCGACCAAAATACATACTTGGATTGATCAATTGATCATATTTGTGTAAACCTGAAATTGGCAATAGAACCAATGGTTTAGGTTTGATATCAAAATAATAAATAACGCAAATGTTGGCACCATAAATCGAGCCATACATCGGGAATGGTTTGAGCTACGGACCTAGGGAGGGGCACATTCGATTCCTCGTGGAATGTTCTTCAAAATGAGTCCAAATTTAGGCCGCTTTGACTTTTTTGAGGTTTTTAGGGATTTTACAAAACTTTGAAAACCCTTAAAGGGCACTTTAAATTAAGTGAGAGAGCTGGCTCAAGAATTGGGGCGTCGTCGGACCAACACAGATTTTTCCTGAAAATTTCAGCTTTTTTGCTTCAGCCGTTTGGGAGAAATCGTGAGTGGGTACGGCGAATAATTTTTTATTCCAGATTCGGATTCTACACTCTTTGAAACGTAAACCATGAAATTTTCAGGGTGGGGGTTAGCATTTTTTTCAAGAGCGATTAGAATGGTTTATTGTTGAATAATAAACCAAAAGTGCTAAGAGGTCCTTCTGGTTGGAAATGAAATGTAAAACGTTTGAGTGAGCGGCGAGACACGACTCGCGTTACATGCTGCATAGAAAGAGAGAATTATTCCATTAGTCAACGCTATTCAATTTCTTTAAGAAGCATTGAGGGTAGAACCACAGTGTTAATCTTAAAGGTAATTTCTTTCTGATTAATGCTTTGCAGTTTGATTTGGAGCCTCTTTGGGGCCGCTGAGTCTAATGACATGGTGAATCAGAGGATTCGGAAATAGAAAAGTGAGATTTTGATTCAACTCAGCTAATTGTCGTATGATCATCACAATGGTTTGAGAGAGGTCTGCAGTGTAGTAAAGGATTACTCGATTTTACCGAACGTTCTACTACTCGATCCCTTCATCTGACCCTGGTTTACATTGCGGAGTATCCAGTTTGTCCGTGCTAATGTTTTGAGAACGGTTAGTCGTTGTTTCTCCATCCGTATGTTGGGGATGAGCAGACTGTACACTGCCACCATGATCAGCTTATTACGCTCTGAGCATAAATGTTACACCCCAAAAATATTCACACCTTAGACTTAATTCGAACTCGTGTCCTTACTAGGGGGAGATTTCCCCTTTGATTGTAAAACTCTAATGGATTTAGCTATGAGGCCTATTTAATCAAACCTCTTCGACTGTGGGTTATCTCCTTGAACAAAACATTATGTATTCCTTCGAACAACGGGCTTACCGGGTAGTACATACATAATATAGAACCAATTTTGTACACACATCTCCGAAACATGTAATTTCAGCTAATTGTTGCTGTATTGACACTTTTAAATAATTCAGAGTTTGATTTTAAAATAAGTTTTCACTCCTTCTGCCTACAAGGAGATAGTAAGGATCCAAATTAATTGGGTAAGCATGAAGATAAAGCTAAATGAAGGAATTTGATAAATTGGAGATTGTCAAACACTCATCTCCAAAGTGGTTTCTTTTTAGGAAACAGCTGGTTATAGCAACTTGTTTTAATCTCCCGCAAATTTTTAAAAGTATTTTCTGAATTCCAGAACAAGAAACAACATGAGAGAATCGGCATTTGTCTTGGCGCTATGCGCTGTGATCGCATCTTCCACAGCTCATTGGCCAAAAGACCCTTTGTCAGATGAGTTCATCGAATACATCAATTCCCTCAACACCACGTGGAAGGTGAGTTTTAAAACACCAAATGTTTCACTATAACGATTATTCACCTGCACCCACTAATCTTTTTTTTATAACTTGTGTAGGCTCCTCATAGTTTTGATCTCCATCAGTCTGTGTGAGTAACTTGAGTTATTGTTACAGGCTGGAAGGAATTTCCACAAAGATACGGAAAGACAGTTCCTCAAAGGTTTGATGGGTGTTGACAGGAACTCGAAGACATTCACTCTTCCGAGGAAGAAACATGATAACTCTTTGCAAAACACTATTTTGCCGAAAGAGTTCGACTCGAGGACGGCCTGGCCAGACTGCCCCACCATAACTGAAATTCGAGATCAAGGTTCTTGCGGTAGCTGTTGGGTATGTACCTATCCTTTGTAACTAGAAGCATAAATATATTCACTACCTATGAATAAAATTCCATACTCAACCCCAAGTACTGTGAGGTAATGGAATGTTATAGTTGCCCCTTCCATTGAACTGAATGCGGTAATGCCCGCCACGCTCAGAGGATGACCCAGACGCTTGAAGGCGTCTGATTCATCTCCCAAGGCGACAGATTCAAGAATCAGGAAGGGCCAACTTACCATATCCATCACACTCCCAGAGTAAGTAGGGCGGGGGCATGATAATTAATAAAGGGGTCATAATTAATGGCATTTAACCTGCGGGGATATGTGAGTGATTGGGGGTGACAGGGCAGGTAACAATAAAAGGGCCAGTAGACGTTACCACGCTCTGCTACCATGTGAGGTGATGGAATAGTATAGTTGCTCCTTCCATTGAGCCGAATGAGGTAATGGCCGCCACGCTTGAAGGCGTCTGTACCTATTTGCCTCCTACTTATGTACCTATCTATGCTATAGCAGTGAATAAACCAGTTCATCAGAGTTGATTTGACTCCCAGCAGGTCACTCATCCCAAAGAAAAGTTCAGTGGGAGAAGGTTAAGGAGTGATAATAACTGGAATTCAGTTATTGTACATCCAACTAATATGATTCTACAAAAACGATTGATTTAAGATGATCTTGGTAAGCAACGGAGATTATCAAGTGTCTAGGCCACCAAACTACGCACATGTATTTCCATATTGACTAACCCAAGCTAAAATAATCTATTCACAGCATCTAAGATGTTAGTCTATATAGATCACGTAAAATACACCAAAAAAACCCGAGCACAACCAGTAGCGGTGATAAGTTGACCAGCACTAGTAGTTTTTCCAAGGGCCCAATGAAAAATACGAAAAGTATCATCTTATCTCTAGTCTTCATTTCAGAGTGATCAATTAGTTACCGTCTTTGAATGTTGTTATATATTTTCTGAACAATGGCCAAAACCAAAATCCAGTTTTAATACATATCAAAATCTCTTGTACTTGTTGACAGGCATTTGGAGCAGTTGAAGCGATGTCAGACCGGCACTGCATCCATTCCAAGGGAAAAGTTAATGTGAGACTGTCATCCGACAATTTGGTATCCTGCTGCCATACTTGCGGTTTCGGATGCAACGGAGGTTTCCTTGGGCCTGCTTGGAGATACTGGGTGTCACATGGGATCGTCTCAGGAGGCAGCTATGGCAGCAACCAGGTAAACTTGAGCTCGGGTAGGTATAAAACATACCAATGGGTCTGAACAAAACGTAATGGTAATATTTTCAAAAGGAAGAAAGACCCATACTGAGAATTAACATCCCCTGTGATAAGTCAAGCAACGAGGTTTCTATTCGTATGTTTTCGCAAGTACAAGGAACGTCTCGAGGGAAGATGTGGACCTGGGCTGTTTTGTTCCGTTAGATTTTAAAATATCAACAGGAGATCTTCTTCAATTTAAAATGAAATAAAGAACAAACATGTATCAGTAGAAATCTTAATATATTGTATGTTATTTCTAGTTTATTTTTTAAAACGTTGTGCATTAGTGTTTGTAGCTCTATTTGAATTCAGATTAACCATCAGTAATAAACAAGCACAGTGCTGATCAAAATTAAGAGATCACGGGCGAAAAAACTCCGTTTCGGATTCGTGGTTGAGAGATCGTAAAATACATGTCTACTGAGACAAAATTCTTATTAGACAAATCCCAGCTCAATAGAATGGTCTGGTCTGAAGTAAAAGGAATGCATTTTGTGAAGAGCAAAACCAGCCTTTGGGGGCTCGTCAGGTGAGTCCACCCCTTCACCAGGCAATGAAGCAAGTCTCCAGGACCCCTAGTTGCTTCGACACACATCTTACGGTAAACTTCAAGAATCATGGAACAGCTCTCTGCTACCTAACAAGTCATGACGATAAACCTACTTCAGACAATCACAAATGAGGAAGTTAATGTTCCATAGCAACCAATTGCGTAAAGTCTCTGCCACACAGAATGCGGTACAGAATCGGCGGATGACCGTGGCGATCTGTGAGATAGGGACGCCACATTAAAAGCGTTTTCAGAGTGAGCGGTCCAGTATTCCTCCTGAGCTGGATTCGTCAACAAGTGGAAATGAGTAGTTCTGAAGAGGAGGAAGTCCTACTTCTGTTAGAATTATTATAAGATTGTGGTAAAAGAAACCGGGAGTTTTGGATGCACATAATCAATGACAGAACGATTTTGGAGAGTATCATCGTCTCTGTAGGGAGTTGGAGTCCCACGAAGACAGATTTTTCGTTTACTTTCGGATGTTTCGTCAGAGTTTCAAAGAGCTACATAGAAATGCAAACTACACTTGTTACCTTACTTTCAAGAGTTCACTCCAGTATACACATTCACTACATCACTAGGTTACTGTGATAAAAAAAAAAACTCTTGTGTTTGTTTTGATCGCAGTAACCTAGTTATGTAGTGAATGTGGATGCAAATGTTGGCACCATAAATCGGGCCATACATCGGGAATGGTTTGAGCTACGGACCTGGGGAAGGGCTCATTCAATTCCTCATGGAAAGTTCTTCGAAAAAAGTCCAAATTTAGGCCGCCTTGACTTTTTTTGAGGTTTTTAGGGATTTTACAAAACTTTGACAACCCTTAAAGGGCACTTTAAATTAAGTGAGAGTGCTGGCTAAAGAATTGGGGCGTCGTCGGACCAATATTGATTTGTCCTGAAAATTTCAGATTTTTTGGTCCAGCCGTTATGGAGAAATCGTGCGTACGGCGGACGGACGGAAAAATGTTATTGCAGATTTGGATTCTACACCCTTTGAAACGTAAACCATGAAATTTTCAGGGGGTTAGTTAATTTTTTTTTTTTTTTTTCAAGAGCGATTACAATGGGTTATTATTGAATAATAAACCAAAATATTAAAGATTTCTTATAAATTATTGAGCTTGAACTCAGTTTTTCAAAAACCTATGAAATTTTGAGAGTTTTGAAAGATACCGATTGTTTGAAGTGAATTTTTTTCACAAAAATGTGTTCTTGGTTCCCTTCAGACTGGACCATCATAGCAAATTGGGGTGTATTGTAACATCATTCTCTGCACCAAGAACTAAGACTTGTACCTATTTAACGATCTAACAACCACAAATCCTAAATTGAGTTTTTTCGACAGTGATCCCTTAATTTTGATCAGCAATGTAGATAAGTTTTATTTTTGTTAAAGAAATAGTTAGTGTAGAAATTAGGACTCAAAATTTTCATCAGTTCAACTTGAAAAGATGCCAGCATACATTAACCACGTAGTTTTGTCAAACGTGTACCCAAAACAAAGTCAAAGATTGTCTTCACGACTCATTACATATTAAATACTATTTACGTTGAATTCATTTCAGGGTTGCCAGCCGTACGAAATCGCCCCGTGTGAACACCACGTCAACGGAACCAGACCGAGTTGTGAGGGAGAAGGAGGCAGAACTCCCAAGTGTGAACACAAATGCAGAGAAGGCTACAAATTGGCATACAAACAGGATTTACATTTTGGTAAACCTTCAAAATTGCTATTACCAATGAAGTACTTTGATATTAAATTTGATTAGATTCATTCAAGCAATGATTAATTAGATTCAAGACGGACCAAATGGTGGATGAAATATCGTCATTTCGTTTCCAGGCAAAGAATCCTATTCTATCGAGAATGATGAAGAAAGAATAAAACAAGAAATCATGACCAATGGTCCAGTTGAGGGAGCATTCACAGTTTTCGAGGATCTTCTTCAGTACAAATCAGGTAATTTATGCTACTAGCATACTAATATTAACTAAATTGTAAAAATCATTGCATGACCTGTTTCTTTCTATAATATAATTGGCACAGTGAACATTGTAGGTACCGAAATGTATCAAATAGAAAATGTATTATCCAATAAAAAGGTGCGGAAATCAGATGATCTTACTGAAATTAGAAGTATATCGAGTAGTTGGTGCCTAATAATCTTGATTACTTTGACAATCTCATTAAAACCAGCTGGATTCCGAAAATTTGAAGATATGTAATAGTATTTTTAAAATTTCGATTTTAATGAATTTTCCAAAGTAAATTGTCACAATACGTTTGATTGTCATCCCCAGTAATTGTGAGCTCAAGAATTTTGTCAATATCAATTTTCGATCTTCGCTGAGGTATCAATTAATAGTTTACGAGAATAACAGGTTGCTTCGTACCGTCTAATGTTTTGTGCATATTGCGATAACATAAATAATTGAAGAAATTCGATGTCCCAAGTTGTCCATTCGTCTGCTGGATGATGTATTAAATACAGTGACAGAACATGATGCTAAGCTTTGGAGACCTACAAGAATTTTCAGCCTGAAGCTTGTGATGGATATGGTTAGTTGGCCCCTTCCCGATTTTAGAATCTGTCGCCTTGGGAGATGAATCGGACGCCTGCAAGCGTCTGGATCATCCTCTGAGCGTGGCGGAGCATAATAATGCATCCACCTCCTCGGAAGGGGCAACTATACCATTCCATCACCCTCACAAGCTCAAATCAGCAGACCAGGAGTTTAAGTAGATAACAGGTAGATGTACCGGAATTTCGGTAGAATGGCAACACTGTTGGGAGTGGTCCTGAAGAAGGGGAAGGAAACGAAAGGTTTCCAGGGGGTTCCTGCAAGGTCGCAGATCGAGGGTGAAGTTGCAACATGACCTAGCTGAATTGGTGCAAAACAACCTAACTGACTTTTGGGTATCATTGCAAGCACAATTTCTAGCTTTTGGTTATGAGAAGTTAATATATTTCACAGTAAAAGCAGTAAGTATCAATTTAAATAAACAGGAATAAATAATGTTGCAAAATATACAACTGTTGGCGTTCTCGAAAAATTGAAAAAAAAAAAACACTTAGATCATGTTGTTCAGCACCATCTCCGATGGGCAGTGCTGTCCAGCCCTATTTCAAGTAGGTCATGTTGCCACTTCACCCTCGATTGCAGCTCATCTATCAAACGTTTTCACTCCTCACGAAGGAGCTGACTACAATCAGATTGATAGCTTTTCTGAGAATGAGCTGGTTAGTGTAATTCCACCAGTTAAGATTAGAGAAGTTCAATCAGTAATCAACAAAGAAATTAAGACCAAAAAAGCCCCTGGTCAAGTGCTGAAGCAGCTCCCCCGGAAAGCAGTTGTCAAAATTACTATGATTATTAATGCCGTTCTAAAATTGCATTATGTTCCCCAAGTATGGAAAATTGCAGAGGTCATTATGCTACCTAAACTCGGCAAGCCACTGGAACAGATTACTTCATACAGACCAATATCTCTTCTGCCGGTCCTGTCAAAATTGTTTGAAAAACTTCTATTGAAAAAACTCCTACCTATAATTGAGGACAGAAAAATAGTACCAAACCATCAGTTTGGGTTCAGACATAAGCACTCAACTATCGATCAAGTACATAGAATCACACATGTAATAGAAGCAGCACTAGAACAACAAAAAGTTTGTCATATATCTGCCATATTTTTAGATGTGTCCCAAGCATTCGATAAAGTATAGCACGAAGGACTTAAATTCAAATTAAGAAAATGGTTGCCATTCACGGATTTAGCTTCTTACTTAACTGATAGATACTTCCGTATTATACAAGAGGATGCCTACTCTGATTTGCAAGAGATTAAAGCTGGAGTTCCTCAAGGCAGTGTGCTAGGGCCAGTACTATACCTTTTATACACTAGCCAGTCAAGGTAGCCAGGGGTCTGAAAGCGGCAAGGGATTAGGAAAGGTGCTCTTAGAACCTTGCATCTAGAATGGAACGCCTGTGACAAGTAGCTAAACAAAGTTGCGGGTTTGCACAATATGGACACGGAGGTGAAGACATTCTTCAATATCAGTAATTACTTAAATAGGTTTAAGTATGTTGCTTCCGAGTCTACCAAGGTAGCGGAAGCATTGTTTTCACTTTCGGAATGTGAACATTTTTTTGTCTCCAAAATCAAAAATTCCACTCGCATTTTGCGTTTTAGAAATCTCTGAACAATTTTGGTTCCGTGTCTGTCTGTCTGTTAGCAAATCCTTGTTACGGGCAAAACTACACGAACTTATAGTCCGAATTTGATGAAATTTTCAGGGATTGTGCGGGTTGGGGTGTAGATGGTCCCTAATACATTTCATGACCCCCGGATCAATAGTAGCCTCTGCGCATGCGCAAACAAAATCCTTGTTACACGCATAACTCCGGGAGTTTTGACCTGATTTCGATGAAATTTTCAGGGATTGTTCGGACTGATGTTAAGATGGTCCTCGTGAGTAATGAAGAGAAAATAAAGTTTTAGTCAATAATAATTTTCAATGATCCATACAGTCATGTTATGGATACGAGGAAGCTATGTGCCACACCCACTTGGCAGACGTTTTTTTCTATTTCTTTTTCCATTTGGCCTGGTTACCTCGGTCCCCCCTGACAACACGTTTGATGTCACAATACCTCCTACAGTTTGAGAAGTTGGAACTATTGGCCTTGTATCCTTGCTGATTAAAAGGATTTAGTTTTCAGAGCATTTGATATGCGGTAGGTAATGTTCTAAGAATTCTGCTCCCAACACAGAAAGCACTGCCCGCCCCACAGTCTGAGAATGAAGAGACCAATTAATAAAGATTTCAGGCACACGCCTCTATACATGGGTGCACATCTCTTCGACTCTCCAAACTTGCAAGGCCAAGGGCAGAAACTACCTACTAATTTGCATTGTTTGTCAGCTGGTTAAAATTCGGACCCTTGACATGAAATAGAACAAGATAAAAATGGAGTTCCTACAACCACGATGTAAACAACTTGGAATCTATAATATATGATGGACTGGAGTACATGTAAACAATGACAATTTTCTTTACTAATTTTTTTTCAGGTGTTTACCAACACAAAGCCGGGAAAGCGCTGGGAGGCCACGCCATCAGGATTTTGGGTTGGGGCGAGGAAAACGGCACTCCGTACTGGCTTATCGCTAACTCCTGGAATACTGACTGGGGCAACAACGGATACTTCAAAATCCTGAGAGGAGAGAACGAATGTAACATAGAGAGTGAAATCACGGCTGGTATTCCTAAGATATGAAACGTTTAGTACTCAGGTACTAACTTATATTCCTTACGAACTCTTTGTATCCTCCAACTGTGATGTGTGTGCGATGTTGACGCAGTTTTCATACATTACAGCTAGCGTTTTATCAGGTAGTAGTAACTAGCCCCGTTATGATAGTAAATTATTTCCTGTATTTATCGTTTCTCTCTAATAAGTTGCTAAAGAGTGTAATAGAAAGATTTTATGATTCACCATTTTATTGGCTACTACTTTGTGAGTTTGTCTTCCTTCTTTTAATATCATTGATACCTATGTAAAATAGGATAATGTTTTTATTGTAAGCAAGTCAGAAATTATACTTTTCCACTTAAATTTGAAGTTTTTTCTGAGCATGTGCATCCGTAACCCATGTGTAATCATTCATATGTGGCTAAATAAGCCTTGGGGTTGTAAAACAGAACCGCAATCTTATTGGATTAAACCATATCGGAGATATCACATGAGTACTAAAATTGTTTGGAGTACCAATGTGGATAATTCCCTTAGGCAGTGTAATTTTTCAAAATAGGAATTCGACATTCCATGGAAATTTGTTGGGGAAGTGACCAGGCTTTCAACGAGAATAAGTCTAGAGTAAAAATTTGGAAAATAAGGTAAACATTGGCATTGGCAGTGAAACACAGGCCCAAGCCGTTCATGCAGCTTCGAAAATTTGTGCAGTAAATTCATTGAAAGAGAGGAAACGACAAAAGTGAACTTCTCAAAGTGGCCAGTCAGATGGTTTGGGAAGGCGATCAATGCTCTCCGCACGTTAGCAGCCAAGCTTATCAAGACATAAAGAGACCTGGTGACATACTCCCAATCTTTAGAATCATCTGGCGAATGTTAAAAGTTGGAAATTGTGAAAGAAAGTGCTTTAATGAGTAGCACGGAAGTAATTGGAAGATTCTAACCAAGACAACAGTTTCACAACGTGTACAAGAAAATCCTCAATTTCTGCATCCATTACCCTCTATAACTGACATCATGGATATGTCAACACTGCAATTCAGTGATATGCTAGATCGGTGGTACGTACTTCAAGTTCTCCACAGAAGTGGGTGAATTTGGTTGAACCATGCTTCGAAATACAAGAAAGGAGGATTGGTAATAAGAGGACATGAAGTGAATGTTTCAACTAAACTGACGAGTCTAGGTAGAGGAGGAGCGTTCTTAGAGCTAGTTCTTCAAATGGCTTATTAGCAAAACTTGATGTTGAAGGCTGATAAGCAAGTCCAAGAAATATAGGATGTGAAGAACTCACCTTGTGTTGTAAGAATTATCCCAAATAAAAGAAGGGAGTAGGGTAGAAGGGGATTCCGTCCACTATATAAACCCGGCCTGCAAGCCGGTGAGACACAGTTGGTGGAAGCCCTATGCCTAAACTCTATCCTGCGTTCTCTTTACCTAACCTCAAGCCTTTGAGTAATAACTCTTGTTCGGTCCGTTAGGTCTCCCTTCTCTTCCCTTACGATTGAAGTGCTACAGTCTCGAGGGGCTGGGAACGCCTCTTCGTAAAAACCTCTACCTCCATAGCCAGCAAAATGCTGCAGTCTCGAGGGACTTGCACTTCCAATTTTGTGCGCTATATCAACCTCTCCTCTCTAGCTAACAATTTGGTGCGGCAGTCTCGAGGGACTGGTACCACCAACTTTGTACGCTACATCCACACCTCTCTCCTTAGCCAGCAAGTTTGGTGCGGCAGTCTCGAGGGACTGGTACCACCAAATTTTGTGCGCTACGTCCACACCTCTCTCTCTAGCCAACAAATTTGGTGCGGCAGTCTCGAGGGACTGGTACCACCAATTTTGTGCGCTATTTCAACCTTTCTCCCTCCAGCCAACAATTTGGTGCAGCGGTCTCAAGGGACCAGTACCACCAACTTGTCCGCTGACTCCTGACCACACACCATTTTTATTAGCGACCGAAAGGGGTAAAAGAAAATATAGCTAGTATCTCCCTTCAGGAGAAAAAGCAGAAATAGTGGTGAATCTCCCATAAGAAATTCACTACATAGGACATTGCGAAGACTGGCGTTTGTTGACACTTTGTCAATGATGACGGCATCTCGTACAGTATCCAAATTTGGGAAACCTCTCTAGAGTCAGCTGCAAGATGGATCCACAGAGACTTCTTAAGACAAACTATGTGGAAAGTCATAGTCTCAAGTGCTATGTTCGGACAGAATGCAATGGACCCAACTATCAATCATCAGGGCCCTTTGACTGAGAAAAACTAGAAAAATCCTTCCCTCGATAGATTCGGAAGAAGGAGCAGCAATACCTCGTCTTGAAGACTAATCAGCTACCTATTAGGAAAAACGCAAATCATGCACATTGAAAATAACACCCTACAAAACTCTATATTTTTAACGAAATTTAATATTATATTATTGCGTATTATGAAACGTATCTACAAAACATAGATTATCATTTACTCCTGTAAATTTGTTTTCTATTAGTCTAGGTCTACAAGTAAACTCTCTTGCAATAATCAAACATGTTTCATTCAAAACATTTTAGGAGTTTCTTTAAACGGCATTTCAAACCGCTAGCTAAAAATTAAATCAGAACATCATTCTAATAGATTCAATGAGCTTAATACTCGTACATGGGTCCAACTTACAAAACTTACGAAATCTTTTAATCTACAGCATCCCGATACTTTGGTGGTTGGAAGAGACTGGGTTTATTAAATCTAACGATTCCTTTTAGGTGTCTCTGGGATTTTGGGTACTGGGGACTTTTCGAATGGTCAAGAGAAGCCCAAAGTTCATGACTCAATGACTATTACACAAATTTTAGGACTAAATCTACTTATTGAGTAAGGGTAAATAATTACTCACTGTAAATTGTGGAAAACGTTAATTTTTATTCACTAAAAAACGCAAAACATCAATTATTGCAACAGAAGGCGAGAAGAGTGTTGAACACCGAAGGATTGTAACCTTCAATTGTTGGCTGAGAAGAGGCGTAGTCACAGGATTCGTAAAGGCTCAAAACGGGCAAGGACCAGTAAAAATTGCGTTCATTTGTTTGCGTGCTATCTTTTACGGTATTCAGCTGAAGAACCGCGAAGTGAAAATCTTTAGCATCGGTGTGAACGCACTGGATGGTCACAGGACGGGGTAAGGTATCAACCTCCGCCTGCAAATATGAGAGAAAAATCAAATTTGAAAAAGACAAATTGTAACAATCAATTATCCTATACAACTTATTGATTCTAAATAGACAAGTAAGTGTTCAATTTTGAGCAAACTCCCAAATGTCTAAGATGCCAAAGCCAAGAAGGGATCAGAGTTATATAATTACATATTGCAACATTTATTTGTTTATTTATTTGAAAATTACGGGCAAGCCCAATTACAAAGAACAAGAAAAAAATCAGCAAGTACAAAAAAGAAATACAAAAATAAGACAAAACTTCACATGGCGCAAAACTTAAGTTAATACAATTGAAATAATGGGGAGGTTTGAACTATTGTCAGCGTGGCAGGGGAATCATTAAAAAAGTCATACACTGGGTTGGACTGTAAGCACAAATTGGCGAGAAGAGGAAAACGATGAAGATAAGTTGATAATTTGTTGGTGAAAATGGTATATCAAAGAGGTGGGAAGATCGTGCTGATAACCTTGGGATCCGAAGGTTCACATTCGATAGGAGAGCCGGGCAGTCAAGCTGGTTGTTCAGAAGTTTGTGGAAAAGTCTCAGATTGGCCAGGCATCTGCGGGTCTCGAGCGGTAAAAGATGGCACATCTCAAGCAGGGGTGAGTACTCAACGTCCCTAGCGAGGATACCAGCCTTGAACGCGACGTATCTGAGAAATTTCCTTTGCACTCTCTCCAGGGAATATTTGTGTAGCGAGTAGCTGGGTGACCACACCGGAGAGGCATATTCAAGCAGAGGTAAAACCAGAGACTTGTACAAGAGCACAATCGCCTGTACGCTGGTAAAATCGCGAGTACTCCTCTTCAGAAAACCCAAGGCCCTCAGTGCACGTCTAGCTATCCCGTCGATGTGGCTGGTAAAAGTAAGTTGGGCGTCGCAGAGCACTAGCTAGTGTCCCTTGAAGTTCAGATCCACCTAAAGTATAATTGAATAAGGCAGGCTGAGCAATTCGGTGAAAGGTAGTGACTGAACATTTAGATGGGTTCAAAGAGAGAGAGCTTGTGATACACCAATCTTCCAGAGCACAAATAGCCCCCTGTAGGGCAACACAATCATCGACAGACCTCACATGGCAGAATAGCTTCAGGTCATCAGCAAAAAGCAGACATTGAATACTTGGTTGGAAACTCCTGACCACACTGTTTATTACAAGTATTAATGGAGAAATCAAATGTTTCTAACTTATTTGTTTCTTTTACAGTTTTTATATATAAATCAATAATGACTTATATCAGCTTGCAACGAATAATAATTCAATAGGTGTCTCTCAAGTACAACTTATTGGAATCAAACAGATTAGTTGACTGAATGATCACATGGCTCCCTAATTCCATGACTCTGAGATAATACTAGAGATGGGTGATCCGCTCATGAGTTAGTAAAAAGAACTAGCTCTTGAAAGTGAGCGAGTGAACGATGACTCACGAAAAAAGAGCGGTTGCTCTTTGTCCTCTTGATGAAACGAGTGGGATCAGGATCGTTCGGTTGATTACTGGCTCTCCTCTCGCTCTCGTAGTGTTGGAAGGTGGGAGGGATCGGATCAGACACTGCTCAACAAACTGATCCAAATGAACGGTGAGCAGTATCGCTTGGAACGTTCAGAACAGGGAAACGCGTTCGAGATATCGAGAGCTATTTCCCGATCAAACGAGCTATCGATCTCTCTGTTCTCGACTTCATCTTACCAATAAAATGAGTTGGTACCTGGGTAAGTTTGATTGTTTCTTGGGATCCTTTTAATTTGACCTGAAAATGACGTCTTACTTAACGAAGAGGGGAGAGGATGAGCGGTGTGCGGTGAGTTATGTCAAAGAGCTGATCATTCGGATGAGCGATCAATCCCGATCTGATCAACGAGATGAGTTAGATTGCCCATCTCTAGATAATACACTCCATCTAATAAAAATGTAGCAAAAATACAAAAGTTGGAACCAATCAGTGCAATTACTCTAGTAGCCAATACTGGAACCAGATTGTTTAGTTGGCTGAATGGATCACATGACTCTCCTATTCCCCACCCTCCTACTCCAATACGTGACACACAGCATACTTATGACAAATTAGATACGTCATATGGGAATGAGTGATGAGTAACGCGAATTCAACAAAGTAGCTAATGTTGGAACTCAACAGTTTAGTTGACTGAATAAACCTCATGACTTTCCGATTCCATCCCTTTCAAAGTAAATTGAGACACAGCAAATCTATAAATATTACGATTCAGCTATCTTGCACAGGAATGAGTGATGAGCGACCCAACTCACTCTAGTAAAAAATGTTGGAACTAAACAATCCCTCTAGTAGCAGATGTTGGAACCAAACATATTAGTTCCGATTAAAGATTTTTTCGACTCAGAGAAGGGAATACTTCAAAATTTCAAGGAAATAGGGAAATACTCAAGACTTGTATTTTGGGACGGTTGGAATAGTGATATTTGACATATCAACCCATTGATATGTTAATCAAATGTAGCCTTCCACAGACAGAGGGCTTGGAGGAAAGAAAACTGTAGGAAGTATGCTAGTTCCGAGCATTTCACATTTGAGCAACCGCAGAAGCTACTGTTAAGCCCGTGTACACTACTCAAGAATCCTCGAGCATCGAGCATTTGCAGGTTCTCAATGAGCACCACTGTTGATCATGCACGAGCATTTCCGATGATCAGTCACTCACAAGCATTTCTTGCGATCAGATGGCAGCTGTGTTATTATCGAGATTTGACAAACAGAGGCTCGGAGTGTTTACACAAACGAGCATCCCTTTGATGATTCGTTGGACAACTGGCATTGAGTGGATCAGACTCGAGCACGAACAAGCCTTCCACGCGAAAATTGCTCGGCTTGAAGCGTCTGTTTA
This sequence comes from Creontiades dilutus, assembly GCA_031894815.1. Taxonomy (NCBI): domain Eukaryota; kingdom Metazoa; phylum Arthropoda; class Insecta; order Hemiptera; family Miridae; genus Creontiades; species Creontiades dilutus. Next base: position 1,014,886 of record JAVIWC010000637.1, read on the forward strand.
CACAATGCTCAAGCACTGTAAACTGGGCTTTAGTCTAGCAGTGATGAAAATACCAACGATCATAACAGTGAATCATATTTAGTGAAGAAGCAAAATTCCACAAGCATTTCCATAATTTTCCATATTCCGTAAACTCGAATTAAATTACTAAAACCCCGTTCGTGTTTTATAAGCTATTTAGCAACTCACCCCAAAACGACGCCTTGCCTCAGCCAGAGCAAACGTGTAGGCTTTCATCAAAGATCTGCTAAGAAATTGGTCACGGGAGACGTCGAGGTCGTGAATGTTGGCAGTTTCTGTCGAGTTGTAGTGAACGACAGCCGTATGAACGTTGCAGCTACTGAACCCATTAATAAAAGCTGAAACAGGAATCAGAGTAATGGTATGTGAAGAAATTTGATTGTTGCAAAACTAATCAAAAAACGCTGCAAATTCTTTCACTGGGGTTTACTATTCAATTGGCTTGCGTTCATGATTTGAATTTCCACTAAGCTTTGGAGTGTGCGTGTTTCACAGTTGATAGAGTGATTATTGAATTTCAGGAGGCACACAAATATGATCAACTGAACAATCCAAATAGGTGTTGGTTGAGAACAGATTTACGTTCCCTATGCATATCTCCTGAAAATCAATAATTGCTCTATCACCTGTGAAGCACGCACACTCCAAAGCTTAGTAGAAATTCAGACCATGAACGCAAGCCAATTGAATAATAAACCCCAGTGAAAGAATTTGCAGCGTTTTCCTGAAAATTATCAGAATGCTTCAACCCGTGTATCGGCTACAAAGCCTTTTAGTAGTTCACTCCAGTATCCACATTACTACATCACTACGTCACTAGGTTACTGTATATCAACACAAAACAACAATAATAAACCAAAATAACACGAATGTTGGCACCATAAATCGGGCCATAGATCGGGAATGGTTTGACCTATGGACCTGGGGAGGGGCTCATTCGATTTCTCGTGGAGTGTTCTTCAAAAAGAATACAAATTTAGGCCGCCTTGACTTTTTTTGAGGTTTTTAGGGATTTTACAAAACTTTGACAACCCTCAAAATTGGTCGAGAACTCCGGAGTTATGCGTGTAACAAGGATTTCACGTTTGCGCATGCGCAGAGGCTACTATTGATCCGGGGGTAATGCAACTTATAGGGGATCATCTACACATCAAACCGAACAATCCCTGAAAATTTCATCGAAATTGGTAAAGAACTCCCGGAGTTATGCGCGTAACAAGGATTTCACGTTTGTGCATGCGCAGAGGCTACTATTGATCCGGGGGTCATGCAACTTATAGGGGATCTACATCAACCCACAATCCCTGAAAATTTCATCAAAACTATAATCGTGTAGTTTTGCCCGTAACAAGGATTTGCTGACACACAGGCAGACACACAGACAGACACGGAACCAAAATTGTTCAGAAAGGTCTAAAACGCAAAATGAGAGTGGAATTTTTGATTTTGGAGACAAAAAAATGTTCACATTCCGAAAGTGAAAACAATGCTTCCGCTACCATGGTAGACTCGGAAGCAATATGGAAGGTTCTCTACCTACCTGCAGTAAAAACATGGAAAATCAGAGTTTGAAAAAACAAAATATTTACGTAAACTGTCGACGAGCTTGTTCACTGGGCTTATTTCCTTGATGAGGGAAACAGTGGCGAGCAAAGGATGCAGCTTCGGAACATCTACATCCTTTTTGTGCTTGTCGATGTCGACATACGATGCGGGCGGCTCGAGCTCTTCGCTGGAAGTTAGTAGGGTGTCTGCCCTCAACGACAGGAGGACTTTCTCGCCATCCCTCTCCAAAGGGAGTTTGAAGGCCGCGTCAGAAAGAATCCTTCGGTGGGCCAAGAGTTGTGGGTTCAACGAAGAACAGAGTTGGATCATTCTGTTGCAGAGCAGCAAACTGTGGAAAAGAACAACTTTTTTTAAAAAAATCAGAATTTACCCCTTGAAAAATTTGAATAAATAAAAAACTTGAATATTGCAACTCAACTTTATTACGTTATGTTGTTTATGAGTCAGTTAATTTTCCTTTGAGAACCTCCCACTTCCACACAATTTTGAAACAATTAATTCTCTAAATGTCACCATATCGGATAGTTCTCCATAATGAAATGAAGAAGAAGTTGTAACCTTCTGTGGGGTTATCCTCCGATTACAAGTTTATTGCAGACCGAGAGTTCTTGCTTACTACATCGCCCGCTATCCTTTTTCAGTATAATTTAATTATTATTTCATTTTTCCAGCTCTCCATATATTTCCACAAAACCAAAAACCAGCAAGGACACCCTGAGCTGGTGGTAGATACCTCACCAATGAAATGAGTGATTATTGAAGAAACTATACAAATAGAAATTGGTGGTAGGTAAAATCGGTGATCAAATGGCAAAAGCTAAGAAGTACTCTTTTTTTCAAAACCCAGGTTTTTGCAGTTTAGAGGTTCTTTTAGTAGTCTTCAATAGCTAGCCTTTGCTTAAAATCTTCAAAAGAATATCTATGTAAATAGAATAGAAGATACAGCTGTTGCTTATTAAAAATCTATGACAAATTGTACTACGCGTTTTTAGAGCATGACTTACTTTCTTCGGCGATCAGTTATACCGTAGTCTCGGGGAAAATTCCAGGCGGGCCTCTCAGGATCAGTACGTTTTGGGAGTTTCTCTTGGTAAGCGTCGTACAGCAACGATGACTTGATGCACCTTGAAATAATACAGAAAGATGTTGTTATTAGGGATGGGTATCGATACCCAATATTTCAAAACATCGATATTTTTGTACGATACTGGGCCCTCCAATAATATCGAGTATCGATACTTCAATTCCGATATTTCGAAATATCGCCAAATGACTTCTCACTAGCTTAAAATAGTTTGGTTTTAATATTTTTCTTTGGTTGATTTTCTTACTAGTCAAAGAACTCACCAACCAATCTTTGGACACTTGTAACGGAATAGTTGCTTTAATACTAGATGGAAAACAGGAAAAGAAGAAGAAGTAGGAAGGATGCAGTAGTAGACTATATTACGGCTATAGTTCCTACTGTTACTGTCTCACAGATTCAAAAAATCAAAACAAAGATTATTTGTGTTTAACAGTAGAAATATTTGTGTTCAAAAATTTCAAAAAGAATTTGTGTTATCTTCGACATGATTTTTCATTTGTTACCATTCTTGATGCACCTTGAAAGTAGATAGGATTAGATATTTTTTACTGGGCAGTTCAAGTTTGAAAAATTGATGTTGCTTGAAATGTTTTAATATTCGATCGGTTTTATATATATCGATACTTTGCTTTAATACGATAACAGGAAGGAGGAAGGATCAGTAGTAGACTATATTACGGCTGTAACCCTTCACAGATTCAAAAAATCTATTTGTGTTTAACAGAGAAATATTTGTGTTCGAACTTTTAATGCTAAAGAATTTTTGTTATCCCATGAATTAGTTGTTATATTTGATAGGCATCGATACCCGAGATTTCAAAACATCGATATTTTTGTATCGATACTGGGCCCTCCAATAATAAGTAGATATTTCGATGCCGTCTCACTAGCTTAAAAAAATTGATTTTAATATTTTTCTTTGGTTGATTTTCTTACTAGTCAAAGAACTCACCAACCAATTTTGGACACTTGTAACGGAATAGTTGCTTTAACTAGATGGAAAACAGGAAAAGAAAAAAGTCTGTGCAGTAGGAGACATAATGGGTCGTACCTACTGTTACTGTTACCTTACCTCTTACAGGTTCAAAAAATCAAAACAAAGATTATCTTCTGTTCTGTGAAGTAGATAGATCAGTTCAATTGAAAATTATGAAATTGACTATTTAAGAACTTCGTTCAATTAGGCGTTTTTCCCCAAAACGGCAAATGTTTGATTTTCAGGTTCTTTACCTGAATCACTGGGTAATTAGATTGCTAATGTATATTGTTATGCAGGAGCATAACAATCCTCCTAGTTGAGTACTCAGGAAAAAAGAACGTATCATTCTTAGTTATGTTCAACTAGTGAACAAACCGAAATTTCAAAAATATATCCGCTTGAGGGAACACTGGCTAATAATAATAGGTTGACATTGACGCATGAATGGATAGATGACTGAAGTGATAAATAATTATTTGACAGTTTTACAAGAACTGGGCCCTTCAATAATGGATCGAACTTGTTTTATCGTTATTTTTACAGTTGTCAGTTGTGTAATTTGAATGTTTGTGTTTTTCTACACAAAATTTTAAAATTTCTATTGTATTCTATCAAAAAAAACTCAAAATCAAATCTTTGGCTGCATTTAAAAAATGACTTGACAGCTGATCATAGACTGAAGTGAAAATAATTATCTATGACATTTCCTGTTAAAAAATCAAAATCAAAAAAGGATAGCTTTTTTGCAGTTCAAAGTTCTGAAAAATTGTAACAATTTATAAAGTTCATTGAAACGTTTTGGAGAATGCGCAGAGGCTACTTGTTGATACCCATCCTAGTTGTTATACTTTGTGCCACAAAGATATGATACATTCAAAAGCAATAACAACCCAATTTTGGTGTAACATTCCAAAAATGTCTGCCAAGTGGGTGTGGCACATAGCTTCCTCGTATCCATAACATGACTGTATAGATCATTGAAAATTATTATTGACTAAAGAACTTCGTTCAATTAGGCGAAGTAAATGTTGAATTAGGGTAAATTTATTGTTATGCAGGAGCATCCCTGAAAATTCATGTTCAATTGGTCAACAAACTATGGAAATATACTTGTAATAAAGGAATTCACGTTTGACGCATGAATGGATAGATGACTGAAGTGATAAATAATTATTATGACATTTGTAAAACATCAGTCCGAACAATCCCTGAAAATTTCATCGAAATCAGTCATGAACTCCCGGAGTTATGCGCGTAACAAGGATTTCGTTTGCGCATGCGCAGAACTACTATTGATCCGGGGGTCATGAAACTTATAGGGGATCATCTACATCAAACCGAACAATCCCTGAAAATTTCATCGAAATTGGTCAAGAACTCCCGGAGTTATGCGCGTAACAAGGATTTCACGTTTGCATGCATGCGCAGAGGCTACTATTGATCCGGGGGTCATGAAACCTATAGGGGACCATCTACACCCCAACCCACACAATCCCTGAAAATTTCATCAAAATCGGACTATAACGTCGTGTAGTTTTGCCCGTAACAAGGATTTGCTGACAGACAGACAGACACACAGACACGGAACCAAAATTGTTCAGAAAAGTCTAAAACGCAAAATGCGAGTGGAATTTTTGATTTTGGAGACAAAAAAAATTTCACATTCCGAAAGAGCTACCTTGGTAGACTCGGAAGCAATAAGAAACACCCTACTGTAAACAATTTGTATACAAATTCAATTGTAAATTATCAACTACTTAGCTCTTAAATGTCCATACCTTTTTACTAAATCATGGCGAGAAAATTCAGACTCCGTGGTGTTCAAGTTCAACGAGTCCGAATTGATCTCGATGGAGTTCGTGAATAATTTGGCCTGGTCTAAACCCGCCACCAAAACGTTCGAGTCGTCGAATGACAGGTGCTCCACGAGCTCAACTGCGCTCGGTATTTCCACAGGAGGGATCGACATCGGAGGCGATCTGCACAAATAATGTAGACAACATTGAAAATGTCATATTTTTCTCAACCCGTCAACCGTTTCCCATTCTTTTATTACTTTATATATTTCAAATGTATTTATCTTCTTTATTTCTTCAAGTACAAAGCAAGAAAAAAGGTTCGCTCATAAACCAAAAGAAGATATGCATAGAGCACGTAAATCTGTTCTCAACCAAAATACCTATTTGGATTGATCAGTTGATCATATTCGTGTGCCTCCTGAAATTCAATAATCGCTCTATCACCTGTGAAACACGCACACTCCAAAGCTTAGTAGAAATTCAAATCATTAACGCAAGCCAATTGAATAATAAACCCCAGTGAAAGAATTTGCAGCGTTTTTTACGGTTATCAGAATACATCAACCCGTGTATCGGCTATAAACCCTTTTAGGAGTTCACTCCAGTATCCACGTTCACTACATCACTAGGTTACTGTAATAAAACAAAAACAATAATTAACCAAAATAACGCAAATGTTGGCACCATTAATCGGCCCATACATCGGTAATGGTTTGACCTACGAACCTGGGGAGGGGCTCATTCGATTCCTCGTGGAAATTTCTTCAAAAAGAGTCCAAATTTAGGCCGCCTTGACTTTTTTTGAGGTTTTTACGGATTTTACAAAACTTTGACAACCCTTAAAGGGCACTTTAAATTAAGCGAGAGAGCTGGCTCAAGAATTGGGGCGTTGCCGGACCAACATGGATTTTTCCTGAAAATTTCAAATTTTTTGCTTCAGAAGTTTGGGAGAAATCGTGCGTACGGCGGACGGACGGAAAATTTTTTATTGCAGATTCGGATTCTACACCCTTTGAAACGTAAACCATGAAATTTTCATGGAAATCCATAAGTTTATTGAATAATAAACCAAAATCATGGAAATTGACAAAAAAAAATTTGCAAAATTTGTTAACTGTAATTCATTTGTTGTGTATTCTGAAGAAGAGCTATTCCCAATTAAGTTAAGTATTCATTTATCGTATCAATCAGGTATAATTTATTTTTAGGAGTCTCTCTTTCTCCATTTTTGAAAGTTTTTGCAGTGGTTGATCACCTGCCTTTGATTGAAAAAAAAAAAAAAAAGAAACTTACTTCTTTTCATTGACCACATCGAGTGCGTTTTCAACTTCAAGACCCAGCGCGTTCAAAGATTTAAGAGCTCCATTGTCTTTCAGTCTCCGTTGGCCCTGCACTTTCCAATGGGCGCGGAACATCCTACTTGCATGTTGCTGTAGTAACACTTGTGTAGGCCTCATTTCTCTTCCGGATTAAAACTATTAACTGAATCCTGAAACATGAATCACCAGTTACATAAACGCGATGGCGTATTTGCTGTTCAAAAAATAGTTAGGTACATAATTTCAACTTATCTTATTTCTGAGGATAAAAATTATTATTGAAGCGGAACTAAACGAATGTACCAAAACATCTCAACTATTTCTTTATGAAAAGTTGACCCATTAAGCAACTTCAGAAGGATTAGAAGGGGGAGGGGGATTACAAAAATGTATTGTATATTATATCTAGGTTATACAGGGTGTCCCAGGAGTTGCATTGAAGACGTGCGATTGCTGCGCGAAATGGCAGTTTTGTCAATATCTTAAAATCACCTGTTTTTCATCTCGCCTAGAAAGCCCATGAATGCTTGACGCAGAACTGTGCAGGTCTGATAAAACGTGCGCCAAAATGTCAGCTTTCCAACGGTGTAGTCGATTTTGTTTTAACTGAAAAGTTTTTAAAACTTAAAATCAATTTTTTTTTTGGAAGTTTTGTACACAGGAGGAGCAATATATATAATATTTATTTATTTCAGAAGCATTACCATAGGAAAAAAATACCGTACACAAAAATCATGTCATGACATACTCACTTGTGGTATAGCTACTCAACTGCAAGCAAATCATCGCAATCAATCGTAAATTAACACAAACAATAGCTGTCTCTCGGATCTTCGATTATCCTGACTTTGGCTGGACAGCTTGGAAATGCCGTAGACGCTGATCACAAACGAACGTTTTCATTCATTAAATTAATTTTCATTTTTAAATATTTACTTTTTAACGTAAATCTTAACAACTTTGTTTAAACTCTATCTCTTTGTATGAACTCGATTTAAACCTCAATATCTTACCATTGTCCAACAGCTGGATAACATGTTCGAGTCAATGAACATTTTACTAAAACTGAATTTGGTCAGAAACAACAAATTATCAACATTGGTACACCCAATGCTACGGCCAAATCAGATTGGAGTTGATAATACACGGCGCACAAAGCAACCCCTCATTCAAGACCTGGAGGACGTGCGGGTCATTGCATATCCTCGCCCCTGACCAAGACAATGCCTCTTCCGTAGCTTTCCCAATTTTCAAACATCAGGTATTTTTTAGTGATACAGGGTGTCCCAGGACTTATGCACAATCCGACTCCTACGTGTTCTACAACTCATTTCCGACTGCGATGAGTTGCATTCACCCTCGAGACTTTTGAAAATACCTCAATTTTAACAGAAAACACACGTTTTTCTGCAATTAAACACCATTTCCTTAACTAAAAATATTTTTAAAAACCAAAACGACTTACAATAACTAAATCATGGATTCCTCCGACGAGGAACTCCTATTTTTTCGATGTTGCTGAATGGGGAACATGCTCAGAAACGGAAAAGGAACGTCGGACGTATGGGTACACGAAATATGCATAGTGATCTAATAGCCTCCCCAAGTCAAAAGAAGTATTTTACAAGGAGTCACATTTTTTCAGGCGGGGAGGGCCGGGTCGCAGCGGCCTGACGGAAAAATCCGCCTCGAGAGCGATTTTTCGGATGCGCTCCGCCCCGCCTGTAATGTGCGCTTCACCGTTTAAATACCACAGAACCGAACCAGGCGGATTTTGCGATGCCCGTCTCTAGTGTGCGCCTACCTTGATTGAACCCAACTTCACTGCGTTTGGTGGCTGCATATTGAAATCCAGCAGCTCAAGAGACCGTCTCATCTCCAAGCGGCAAACCCACAACTATGAACGGGGCACCCTGGATCTCCCACCATTCACACTATCCTTCGCGACAAAAACTCATAAATACATTCTACCATAGATATAAGACTATCGGACCATAGTCATCATCAGAATGTGGAAGGTTCCTCACACTTACCTTATCGATATTTCTCTTCTATACTCTTCCCGAAGTTAACTCAAAAACTTAGACGTCTAATTCACTCCTTGGTCGTTCGTAGAATCCATAATACAATCGTTTCATTAAGTGTTTTGAAATACTCTTCAACACACAAGATACAGTCTCGTGTCTTCTTGCTATCTACAACTGAGAACCGAATTCTATTCAACACAGTAACACAGGTAAGGATTTAACACTCATATTTTTAAAATTGAAAACTATACGTTACTACTCTTAAAACGAAATGAGTTTTATATTTAGATGCGTTAGTAATTTTACAAAAAGATTTTATAGAACCAAGCGAATGAGGAAAAAAGTGATAACATAACAAGAATAGATAGCAAAGTGATTGGTGGTGGTTGGCCTTATTTAAGTGGGACCCGCTGTAGCCGTGGAGGAATAGAATAAAATTAAATAAATACTTCCATGCTGTAACAATGAAGAACTTGTTCGGTGTACCAAAATTTTGATTGAATAAAATTTCACTCGTATGCTGATTTCGTTGATAGAATTCTCTTGGGATGACTTCTCGGAATTATACTTGACGCTATAATGAAGGATATGCACCGCATCTATCGAGATAGCCATTCAAATACGAGAAACTAACCAACTGCTATCACTGTTATCTGCATTATCACTGCGATTTTTCTTGTTTATGTGTCGAATTGTGGTTATTTGAAGTAGTTTTAATTTTTATTCACTTTCTACTTACCTCTGAAAGTAATTTATGTTTACTGTTCGTAATTATGAATTTTCGGGTATATTGCCGGAGATTTTCAAGCGTCCATCTGTTGTCAAAGAACGCGTGCCGTCAGTGTCTGCTAAGTAACTACACCCATGCTCATTGCAGTTTGCCTAGCCGGTTTCCTTTGGGGGAAATCACACTTACAAGAGGGTTCGCTCTTCAGGTACTAAACAGATCGTATTCAATTCATTCTGGTTGGACAAACAGTTTAGTGCGTAGATCCCGATTGACTGGGGTTCTTGCAGATACATATTCACATCGATTTTTGTCAGAAAAATCTGAAGCAGCTCACTGCAATGTTGGGACTATCGGTCATGTAGATCACGGGAAAACCACTTTGACGGCCGCCTTGACGAAAGTGGCTTCTGAAGCCGGCCTGGCAAACTATGTATCGTATGACGATATCGATAAAGCTCCGGAAGAAAAAGCCCGGGGAATAACTATAAATGTAGCACACATAGAGTACAGTTCGAAACGAAGGCATTACGCTCATACAGATTGCCCTGGGCATGCGGATTACATTAAAAACATGATTTCTGGCGCTTCACAGATGGACGGTGCTATTCTGGTCGTCGCTGCGTCAGATGGTCCTATGCCTCAAACCAAGGAACATCTGTTACTAGCGAAGCAAGTGGGTGTAACGCACGTAGTGGTATTCATAAACAAATGTGATGAAGTAGACCAGGAAGTGATGGACTTGGTCGAGCTTGAAGTCAGAGAATTGTTAACAGACTTTGGTTTTAAAGGGGATGAGGCACCCGTAGTGTTCGGTTCTGCGTTAATGGCGATAAAGGGCTCCAAAGATGAGCTAGGAGTGCCCAGCATTTGGAGATTGATGGACGCACTAGATACCTACATTCCCACACCAACTAGGGATTTCACGTCCCCATTCATCCTGCCGGTGGACAATTCCTTCTCTGTAACCGGGAGAGGTACTGTCGTCGTGGGGACATTAAAAAGGGGAACGATTCGAAAAGGTGACGAGGCTGAACTTCAAGGTTTCGGAGTGCTGCAGAACACTATAGTTTCGGACATTCAAGTGTTCAAAAGGTCCGTCAACGAAGCTAAAGCCGGAGAAAACATTGGCGTGCTCCTCAGATCTATCAGAAGCAACGTAGTTGAACGTGGAATGCAGCTGATTCTCGCTGGTAGTCAGGAACTCTCGAACTCCTTCGAAGCCACCGTATATTTCCTAACTCGCGCTGAAGGCGGCAGATCAAGGCCCATCACCTCCAAATATATACAACAACTATTTTCCAATACGTGGAATTTAACGTGTCGTATCGACCTTATAGGTGCTGACATGGTCATGCCTGGCGAACACAGCACAGTTCGACTCACTTTACTCAAGAAAATGCCAATGAACCAAGGACAGTCTTTCACAGTTAGGGAAAATCAACTCACAGTTGCCACTGGTATGGTGACAAAAATATTACCAGCTGTGCATTTTAAGCATATTGCAAAATATAATGTGGAGTTGTAGTTCTAATGACTCAATTCAGATTACGAGTACTTTACGAGCTGTCACATAAAATGTAATATAGTGTCATATAAATCAAACACCCGGTATTCTATTTTTTTGTACCAGGTTCAGAATGTTCCTTGTACAGGAAAACAAAGGAACCTACAAAGTGTTTAGTTGAAGCGCTCGGTGGGAGAGTTCTGCCTCACCCACACACCTTACTAAAATTTTATTAAATACATTTTATTAAATTAAGTAGGCAGCAAGAATTGCAGAATTTTTGCTTGAAGCTCTCCTCTCTCCCCTTTGTTATTCATAAAAAATTTTTCCTATGTTAAATAATTAAGTAAAGTTGAGAATGAACAAAGTTTTTAATCATGACCAATTACCTAGTGATCGTATGTATTGGTCGAAAAAGTTCTCGAAAGTAATGGGGGACCACATTCATTTTAAACTCTTATTTGGAGCTTATTTATTTTCTTCATCTTAGAAACGCTTCATCCTACAACTTCTTAATAAACAAACAAACTGAAGAGATGCGTGGTGGCACCACTACGTCAAAGACTAAATTCTGCCTGTACTTATGACATAATAAGTTATAGACTGAAAAAGTCCTCGCTGCAGGATGAAACGTTTCTAATATGAAGAAAATAAATACTTGAGCTCCAAATAAGAGTTCTCAAATTACGTTGCCCTTCTGAAACTAGCTTTGTAAATGTACATGAAAATGTGCAGTGAAACATTTTCAGCCAATTGGCCTCATGAGTATGATGCATAAGAAAGAATGCCGTTCGCCAAAATTGATGAAATAATTCAATTGAGAGTGAGTATAAATGACGAGAGGGAGGCGACTCACCATGTGATGCCCACCGAATAAGGTAGGGACATCAATCCAAAAAAAGAAAGCAAGGTGTTGGTGAATTCTTGGATGTCTTCTTAATTTCCTGATGAAGAGGCTCAGGCAAGGAAACGTGGCAGGTTTTTGAGAAACGAGAACTGTCTCAAAAATAAAAACGGAAAAACTGTTGAGGGATATACTGCTTGCTGTTTATTATCATTCAAAGCTCCCTTATATGCTATAAAATGAAATTTGTCTTTTGTACGTTTATTTTGGCATAAATCCATCCATTGAACACACATTTTACACATCTTAAACTTGATCTGCCACCCCAAAGAGAGGGAGATTAGTACAAAACTATCTAACAACTACGACTATGCTAAAAAGCCCATTTGAAGAGGCGGATTTTACTATTTAAACCAGGTTTTAAGTAAAAAAAACCCAAACGAAGAAAGTACGTCGTAGGTACAAACAATATATAGAATAAAGAAGCAAGTTAACAAAAAATATAGATACACAATATATTTACACTTTTTTCACACTCGTACATAATATGTCGTATTATGATTGTTTCTACATCGTACTTTCCAATAGGAAATAACTCCAATAATCCCCATAGGGAATAGTCTTGATTAAAATTTATGGGGTTTTCACTGAAATTCAGTAAGCAGCCTTGAAGCCTCCCGGAGGTCCGAGGTAGTACCTGAAGAGGAAACTAGAGCCTCGGTTCAGTTGACCGCTCATCGCCAATTGTTGGCGGCAGCTCCACCAACTTTTGTAAATGGGCATGTTGGGAGGTACTCCCGCGAGCAAACTGTAGGGAGAAAATTGAAAGCATCGTAATTAACTCATTTCTGACTGGATCTAGCAAAATGGTTTCACGTGGCAAAAAGAGCGTAATTGTGGTACTCCTATCCTTTGAATGTTGCAGGCATTACCTGCATTCAGCTGGTAGAAGGGGCGTATATACCATTCCATCACCTCCCCATGTTACATGGTAGCAGAGCGTGGTTATGACCATTGGTCCTTCACTATAGACTGTCCTGATGCCCCAATCAGAAAGACATTGGTAACGTGACTCTGAGAGGGATAACATTCGTCCTACTTACGCCCTTTCCTGCAGCAAAATGACTGGACTACAAGGGTGGATCAATAAGTTTCTGGCCTGACCAAGAAAAACAACGTTTTTAAGAATTTTTTTTTATTTCTCAACATAATCTCCTTAAAGGCTGATACATTTATCATAGCGGTGTTCTAGTCTAGTAATGCCATCTCTATAGACTGATTCATCAAGCTCCTCAAAATACCCATTTACAGCTTCGATTACTTCTTCATTGTCCGCAAATCTCTTACCGCCAAGCCATTTTTTGAGGTTAGGAAACGGAAAATAGTCACTCGGGGCTAGGTCTGTAGAGTAGGCAGGGTGCGGCATCAATTCAAACTTCAGATCGTTGATTTTAGCCATCGCAACGATTGACGTGTGCGATGGAGCGTTATCGTGATGGAACAAGAAACGCGGCACCCATCTTGCACAGAGCTTTTCCATACACAAATGTTGGTGCAAAATATCTTGTACACGTTCATATGACATCTCACAGGTCTCAGCTATCTCGCGCACTTTTAATCTGCGGTCTTTCAGCACTATTTGATGGATTTTTTCGATCACATCTGGAGTTGTGACCTCAATGGGGCGTCCTGAGCGAGGCTCATCAGAGGTGCTCACACGACCCTTTTTAAACTGGGAAACCCACTGCTTAACGGTTGAATATGATGGGGAGGATGTCTCCAGTGTTGAGTCCATCTCTTCTTTGATCTCCTTTGTCGATAACCCCTTCAAACAAAAGTATTTGACGACAGCACGATTTTCCAGCTTTTCCATTTTTACGAAAAACACAGAGGCGTCTTCTTCAGCGTGCTCTCAAACCTAAACTAACATGGCGATCGGACTGAAACTATAGCTACAAGCTATCTAAGGATGGTAGTACAGAACGCCACCACAACGTAGGCCTAGTGGCGTCATCTCTTGGTCATTCTGGAAACTTATCAATCCACCCTCGTATAAAGCAAGACCCTCAAATTACGAGTGGTAATACAACGAAGCGTTTTCTGCCGAAATTAGCAATGATCGGATACACAAATTCATACAATTATTTCGACTCCTAAACAGATATTCAGGCAGAGATTTCAATTTAGGATAATCTTAACGTCTTCCATTAGGGGGGTTTGATTAGATAACATTTCTTTGGGGAAGTAGAAATAATCATCATCAGAGAAGTGAACTAGGCTGCGAAGTAGGAAAGATAATTATATTTATCATAAAAATGGATTATCTTTACAGAGAGAGAAGCAAATTAACCAGCCTTCTATCCCGAGACTATCAATATTGAAATCTTGCTACAAAACGCTAGCAATTAAGTCAGTTGTCAACGTTTAATTCTAAGTAACACTTACCCGCAGTTGTTGATAGACATGCAGGAAGTAACCAGTGTGAATTGATAAACCAATGAGCTCGACAAAAACTGAAAAGAAACAATGCAATGAATGAATTCCCACACCCTTAAAATAGCTAACTAGATTAATCTCTTTCTTTTACGTAATAATTTTGGTGTCTTAAATTTATATGAAAAATAACCTTACTTGAATGGCTAATGTGGTGAATGAGCTCAGTTCATTGTCTGTAACCACGTAATTGTCAAATCCGTAGATGATTAGAGAAGAAATGCCAACGTATAGAAGATCGCCAACCCACCGCGGCATGACTCCGGCAAAAAAACCTAGGAAGCCCTGTTCTAGGAAGATTTCGCGAATTGAAGAAAATAATCCACTGAAACAAAAAATGCCAAACGTCAGTTTAAATAGGTAATTCACAAGATTCACTATAATCACAAGATCAAATTTATACCTACAAAAAAATGTAAACCTGGCTTGTAGAAAAAGGCAAGCGGGATGTTAAACTCTGTTAAGCAGTATTTATGTGCAGCAATTAAAAACAAATTATCTTCTTTTAAAATTGTTAAATCGTGAGAACATTATAGCCATAACACTATATAAAGACATTAATGTAGACAGAAGGTATTTTTGTAGACTTGTAGATAGGTAACTGTTTTAAATGGCAAAATCGTGAATCGCCAAGACCTACCCCAACAACATGAGCCAAGCGAGAGTGCACTTGAGAAAGTACTGTAAAGTACGTGTGTGCATTTGTAACAATTTTATTGATTGACTGAATACATTATCCATCAATTGATTATTGTAAAATATAAATAAAAAGAAGACCACGTTGTTTGTGGTTTCACATTTCGGTCCTCTCAATCTTCGAGACTCTCACATTTTTGCTCCCAAGTCTATCTGTACGTAGGGAGCTTTGTTTTCTCTCCCGAAAGATGAAAATTTTGTTTTCCCCAGAGACAAAATTTCCACTCGCTTTTGACATTTTAAGGCGGCTCCACGCATGCGGCATTTGCCAAGCACCGAGCAACTCGACGACTAGCCCAGGTGCTCGGCGAGTGGCGAGCTCATTGCTCCATGCATCCCCGGTGCTCGCCTCAGGAGAGAGACGAGCTGCTCGCAGTTGCTCACGATGGACGACCAAGTGTTAATTGCTGCAGCTGCTTTTGTTGTGATGAGTGCTGGCTACCTGCAGATGAAGAGGAAGCCAAGACTCGTATAGTTCCAAAAACTTCAAAACAACTTCGTTTAGCCAATCCATTTCACTATCAAGTTGTAAAAGAAAAACTCAGGAGAAAAGTGGGTGAGCTCACAAAACAAACATAATAATGATGCGAATCACACTAAACAGTGGAGGAAGAACGCTGTGATCCACAGAGAAGTACCCCGATGCAACCCGCATGTGTGGAGCGGTGCAGATACTCGCTAATTGGCGAATATTCGTCTCCTTTGAAGTGGGGAAAAAACCGACACTGAGCAGAGCACCCCCGAGCACGAATATTCGGCACCAAGATACCCTCCACACCACCAGGAAATAGGCGAGCATCGGCTAGGTGCACGGCGAATACGGTATTTGCCGCATGTGTGGAGCCACCTTAAAACTGTTCTGAGCAACATTTGGTTCGAGCCTGTCTGTGTGTCTGCAGCCTTGTAACAAGGCGATTTTGTTCCATTCAATAGCTTATTTCATTCTGCTTGCAAACCAGGGAACTGCGGGAATTGACTACCACAATAACTTTTGCAAGGTAGTACAAGAACGTGGAGAGTGTACTGCGCATGCTCTGTCATCAACTCTTGATGAAAGCTGGGGAAGGTTTGGACAATCCTGGACTGCCATGTACAGCCTCTTCCAACTGCAAATATCTCGTCCTGGATTACTCTGGTCCTCTCCGAAATTAGGCGAGGTCAATCCTGGACTGCCTCACTGAACGAACCCATAGTAAGCGTAATGACGACCCCAGGCCAGATTTTTAGTTGAGGATGCAATTATCCCAAGCTAACCACAGTAACACATAAACTGCCCTAAAATATGAGTTTTGGGGCCTATTTTTTAGATTTTGTCGAAATTGAGACCGAATGGAGCTGTATACAACTCACATTAATTCAGCAAGCCCGAAAACATATTGTAAACGTAGTGGGACCCCTGATAAAAGTTTTTTCAGGGTTGTGTAATTGATACGCAGAGGGTTGACATTAAGAGCGAATCCCAGGTAAGAGGCTTTTCTCAATCGAGGTTGATTCCGAAAAAATGATGTGACAACATGAAAAGATGAGGACAGGAAATAATATCTTTGCTAGTATTCAACAAAATTAATATATATCACTTTATTTCGAAAGTTATTACCTGTAAGTGTCTTCGCCTCCAACGAATTGGGCCATCATCCGATTGGATATGACAAGGAAAGGATGGCTTACAAATACAAGGACGGTCCTCCCAACAAAATCCCTAATAAGTGATGATCGCACGATCGATTCGCTGAAACAAAATAGCGAACCAAAAGTCAGTTATATATTTTCATGAATCTCTTCTACGAAGAAGCTTAACTGCTTCTTCTATTCTAATTCATAAATAATGAAACGTTTTGTAATCATTTGCAGGGTTTTTTCTTTTTTGCCGTGCCGAATTGATAATTGATTCGCTTAATCAATGTTTAATCATCTTTTAGAGTGAGTGCCCAATAATTCTCCTCGTCTCTCATGTATTAGATTAGGAAGCTGCTAATCTAACGCAGTTTGACTCACCTTTCAAACGCAGGTAGGTCTTTCCATCCCGCAATAGTCTTCTTTCGTGGTCCTAAGAAGCTAATGCAAGATGTAGCCGCGACAAAGCCGAATGTGCGCCCAACAACCTTAGGAACACATCCCCTGAAGCAGCCACTAACACCGTCCATGCTCCGAATATATTGGACTAAAATATACAGACAAAAATTAGCAAAGAATATAGATAATGTAATTTGAATTGCACTCATTTAGGTACTTTTTCTTCAAACTTAAGGTTTACACTAGCTCAATTTTATCACGAAATTATTTTGGGAAGGTGTTGCACGAAAGACTCTCATCATTCGCATCCTTGAAAAGCTGTTCTTGCTTTTGCGACGAGGAATTTAAATTTTGTCAAGCTAGACAGGGGTTTCTCCTACCTGTCCAAAATCGGACAAGCCGAATCATTAGGCTGCAAGAGATGTGCTTTGTGGTAGATGTACGGTACGGAATTCTAGAACAGCGTAAAAATTGTGCTATTTTACAAACCAAATTATTGCCGAATTCGTCAATATTTAAACAATTATCGATAGATTGACTTTTCAAGAAAATTCGCGAAAATTGCACCCACTAAAATAGCAATAGTGGAAATGACAACAGCAAAAGGCCATAAAATGATTTCCAACGAAATAATAAGCAGCGGAGTTCTATAAGTCGAAAATTGGTGGTTGCATACTTGACGTTAGTTTTGGAATACATTCGAGTTGGTATCGTGAGGTTTCCTTCAAAGTATAAGCTTCCAAATTTAAGATTTCTCGAGAAACTCACATATTTGAGAATTTTTTGAGAATGAAAACCCATAAAACAACAATGAAAGTCCGAGACAAATGTAACAAGAGCTAGCAGGCTCAAACAGCTCAAGTTTTATCATGCTTGTGTACTTGCTACCACTTTATCAAAACATGTTTTACTTGAATCATATCCTGGCTTGTACAACTATTTAAAATGAAATTTACGATCACATTTTTCCCCTTTTGAACAGCTAGATTAGCGTTTTGAAACCCTGTACGCCGGTTGGCAGGATGGGATAAAAATGCTAGCAGGGTGGAAGTTGGGAACCGTCCCGAAATTTCACTCTCTCTAGACTTTCGAGAGGGAATTTCGCTAGTGTAAACGCAGCTTAAGATTAATGTAATTATCTACAAACGCATTACTGTATCTGAAGCCGCTTGGAAGCCCCAGCGTGGGTCGTCCGAAAATGGTCTTGGTGTGGAAGGGCGGCAACGGTTCATGACCAATCTGAAATCCAAAAAAAAAAAAAAAAATTGTAGATGTACATGTACCAGTACAGATCATTGTAAAATATTCTAAACATGTTTGAAAATAGCTCTCAATCCAGCTAATTTTTATTGGCTTTTCCTTGATTAGTTTATGAGATAGACTAAAATTATTTGAACCATCGATGAACCAATCCTATTTAATGGTCTCTGGATATCCATTAATTTGTGACAACTGATTGCTCACACTAACTCGTAGTTGATATAAACGTCTTTCAACACTGTTAATGTCAAAACTGCTGCACTGGCTGCTTCCGTCGTGTACCAGTGAGTGTTAACCCCACGAAATACTTTATTAGTTCCATTTTGACCTCAGGCAATGAAGCTAGTGTTCCATCCTTGCTACATATCTAGGAAGGAAGGATGAATAGCTGGTACAAATGCGAGGGCAGTAGCAGACTTTAAATGCTGTCAAGTTCCAACTTATTTACACGAAAATTGGCTGATTGTAAAAATCACCAACTTGATGACATAGAGTCCACGTATTCTGAGTATTACATCTCATATAGTATATCTCTTGATTATGGATTTATTACTTTTGTAATAAATGTTTCATTGCAAGTTATGCATGCATGTAACTCCAAACACATGGGATTTCAGTAGGAATTAGAAAAGTGAACTCGAGTTAATCCAAGTATACTTATCGACTCGATTGGTGCTGCGAGACATTTTGTTATGGTGGCAAGACTGAACCGCCTTGGCCCCTGATGTTTTAAAAAACCCTTCATATCTTTACTAGAAAAGAATGACGTAGTAATTAAAGTAACACTAGTAAAGGTATGAAGATCTAATGCACTAATGAAGATACGAAACATATCTGTGATTTACTTGTACCCTGGCGCGAAAAAGGAGCTGATATCGAAGCAGTATGGTACATTATAATCCAAGTATAGCGACACAAAGAGGTTTGTTGCACAAATAAAATAAAATTGGATCGAATAGGAAAGTGTACTCATGAACAGTTAGGTAACACTTTTTTAATCTCCCCTCAGAGGCGGAGGAGGCACACCATTGAAATTTAAAAACTAAAAACTGAACAAAATAAAAATGGGGAGGACGCCCAGGTTGACCCGACGCCAGCCCCTGGGATATAGGAAGTTGAGGATGATGGAGGAGTGAG
This sequence comes from Creontiades dilutus, assembly GCA_031894815.1. Taxonomy (NCBI): domain Eukaryota; kingdom Metazoa; phylum Arthropoda; class Insecta; order Hemiptera; family Miridae; genus Creontiades; species Creontiades dilutus. The sequence goes on from JAVIWC010000637.1 coordinate 1,034,361, forward strand.
AGAGGGATGGAAGGAAGTGCCCCCCTGGAATGACAACCAGTTAAAGTAAGAGCCCTGGAGGATGCGGGTGGTGATACCACAAAGTACTCCTGATGAGATGCCCAGCTCAAGTAACTCCGTGGCACTTTTCCCATACCACACTCCACGCCATGACACGGTTGCAGCCATAACCTTGATGTTATTAGGCGCCGCTCCTTTTAGCTCAGATACCACTTGCCATAGGTCGTTTCTATCATACTTACTTTTCTTAGCCCCCAGGTCTGCTCCATGTCCAAGCTGCCACTGACAACTTGAACATCCAGGATTATAGCAAAGCCATCAGGCTTAACGGCAATAATAGCTGGCCCTGGTCACTCGGCATATGATACAATCTCTCTCCCTCCACTTCCCAGCCACTGGATGACAATGCACCTGTTGTCTGCTTGGCAACTGCACCATGACAGAGAATGCAGCCGCTGTGAGTTTGTGGACACAACTGCACCACATGATACAGGTTTTTATTCAAACCCTATTCGATCAAGTAGATGGTATCTACTGCCCCAAGACTACCTCTTGCACACCTCACTGCCGTGGCTGCACACCCAGACCGCATGAACAAAATGTCAGTAGTCGAGGGCCCCAATGCCCTCTGAAACCCATTGGGAGGAAATGGTGGATCCAGAGCACTGCTGGAGTTCTTTACCATCCACTGAATCATGCAGGGCAGCAGCAAACTCAGCTGGGTTTTGGAGCAGTTGGAGTTGCTCGATCGCACCACAAAAACTGCTGCCTGACAAAATCAAGATCAGCAGCAGTGCGGGCGACCTCCCAGCTCGAGCCCCTGAGGACTAGGTCCTGGCAGCGTAGAGCGGGGCTACTGGCTGAGACGATGCCGAGCCCACCGGCCTTGACCAGTGCATGGACATAGGCACCTGGGATACAAGGTGGAAAGCTTAGCCAAGAGCGCACAGCACAGCGATTATGTCATTGATATAGATCCACACATGCATACATTACCGGCTTTTTGGAGTAATCCATATTACAAACGTGTAATTGAAACGGTTACCGAAAAAAAGCCTGAAATTTGGTCGTATGTAGGTATTGAAAGTAAAAACTACCACTGTTTCTTTCGATTAATTCAGATAAACCTTACAAGCCTCAAGACATTTAAACAAGAACTGGTTTAATTTTACCTGCATTAAGAACCTTGCATATTCAATAGGGTGAATCAACGTATCGATGCAAAGTCTTATTCCCAATGAAGGTAAAGATGTGTGGTGATACTGAGAAGTCATCGTTTGAAGTAGGTATCTCACAATCACAGAGTTTACGAATCAGAGGAAGCCTCTGAAGTCCTGTCTCTAAACTACAACGTGCAATTCTCCGGATTCCGAAAATGATTTCAACTTTCGGTACAATTTTAAGAAATGCGTTATAGATATTTGTATTAGTGTTTTGCATTAACTGAAACTAAATACCTATTTGAAACTGTAGGGGAGTAAAGAAAACGAAAATTCCCATTGCCCTGTTATCTAACCTAAGAGATAAGAGGTGGTTGAGGAAGATAACATTTTGATGTCTTGACTTATTTGTCTGGTCATGTTGCTCTGCTGCGAATACAGCTTGGTGGATGAGTTTTAACTTCCATTTGAAGCTGAAGTTTGGACAACGAAAAAAAGCGATCCATCCCTTCTCTTTTGTCTGATAACGTTGATATCATTTGCTATCGCTTATCATATCGCAATGTCCACATTGTATTGTTTTGGTACCGGTGGTACTCCTACTTTACTGTGTGGCATTGCTTCCTGTTGACAATTCGTTCACATTTTCTTTCAAGCAAACATAACTCTTCCCTTCACCAATTTCGTTTGTGATCTTGAAAATATACTGTTACATTGTATTTTTCGGTTCTACCAAGTTTGATAGTACCCCGTTCATTTGACGGTATCCATCGTTCGAATCAAAATATGCTCTTTGCAAAGCTTCACAAAATCCCAGCTCCTATTCGAACGCAAGTTTCTCATTTTTCCGTCAATCGTGTGTTGTGTAAGAATTACAACGTTCGTGAAGCTAGATTCATGAACAAACTGATGGGTCGAAACAAACCTAAAAAGTGAGTTACCTACCATAATTCGTCATTTCAACCCTTAGAGTATTATACACCTCATCCGTAATTGTTATATTGCTTGTCATACAGATGATGGGAAGGTGGGGGAACGCAGAAACGGTTATCTACTCCACCGATTAACCCAAAACTTAGCATACGGATATAATAACATTAACCCACTAGCTGTATCCGCTTGTTTTAGTTCAATTGTAACGTGAAGGAGGTAGAGGAGAGATTTTTCGTCTAGTCATATTTTGTGCGCAGACGATCCGTGTATTTCATATTTGAGCGTACATTATGTCATAAAGAAATTGCCCATTCTGCTCATATGGATTCCCATTAACATGACATGCTTTCCTTAGTGTTGCACCGTTTATAATTAAGTAACAGTTTTCCGTACAGTCTCAAAGCTGGACATCCATCCAAGGGGTGGACAGAGATCACCAGGGGCCGTCGCAAAGGGGACAAAAGAGATGATTTTCTTAGCCTAATGCAAATTACAACTTGTCTGTTGCTCGTAGCCCCACTTTATTCAAAACTGCGGTAAAACACATACTGGTGAAGATGTCACCAGGTACCTACCTACCGTAATACTCCAAAACGCCTGAAGAATGCAGTAGGTACCACCGGGTCATTCAGTCTCTCACTGATTAGCTTTTTACATTACAGGCACCACGAATATGAACCCCACTGACCGCACAAAGTAAGAAATCGTCTAGGTTTTCCAACAAGGGGCGAAATGTGCTTTGTTCAGGAACATTAGTGGGCAGGGTTGGCAAACTTGGTGAGGCACATGTGACAGTTCTCTCCGCCCGAGGATCTTGCTTAGGATTGTTTGAGGATAGAGTACTCACAAATAAACGAGCCTCAACACTCATAAATAACTTTGAAAACAGACTGAACAGTCAGGACTATGTGGGTTCCTTACTTCGCTGATGATAATGAAACGACATGATCAAAAGGTGTAATGTGCTCAGGGCACCCCAATCGGTGAGCAACAAAGTCATGCTGCTCCTTGTTTAGTTTTTTGATCGCTCTGAAGCAGGGTTCAGATCCATCCGGATCGTTTGGAAATACAGATAGGGGAAGCTTGTAAAAAGCAGTGGAGGGGAATCGGCCGAGCACACGCCAACAACTCGTTTCCCGCGCTTCCTCCAACAGCTGTTTCGGTTCCCGACGCCATTCTGTATGCGCAGTAGTGAACTGCGCTATCCGGTGCAAAAAATATTTGAAAAATCTGATGCGTACAATTTGCTTCAAAACTGCCTGTCTGGAAAAAATATTCCCTCTCCCCAGCTGGTGTCCAACCAATCAGCTGCTCGTATTCACTTTCTGGAAACTGAAAACGCTTGGAATTCCATCTCCTACTCTGACACTACTATAGGGATTTTCCAACTGCTTGCTCCAAGGTGCACCAGGGACCAAGGTGTTTCACACTGTAACTGGCAACTTGGAAAATGAATTGAAACTTGTCAGAGCAACCTTACAGCCTGAGGGATAACCTCGAGCAGTGAAACCTCAGCGTTCTTCAAAGTCTAACCTTCCTCATTCCATTTTTCGTTAATGTAGTTGTTTCCTATTATTTCTCCTACTTATTCCTTGGAATTAATCGGAGATATTTCGTCCATCATCCTCGATTGTTGAAACACAATCTACTCTGAGTTCTAGACATTGAATCCTTACAATTACTACTATATTTGATTGGCATTAAACTAAAACAGGTAACAGTGCACTTAACAGTATAATAACACCAAGAGACTAATGAAAATCAAGGAACATTTGAAGAACGCAGGATGCTCAGAGCAAGTTACTCCGACCTGAGGCTGATCCTCTAAATAAGTTGCTCTGGACTTTCATTTCATTTTCCAACCCAGTTACACTCCGTGTGTGGAAAACACCTCAGTGGTCCATTAGAGCAGCAAGTGCCCTCTTCCATGCCCCAAACCTGCTCGGAGCAAGTCGGTTGGAAAATCCCTTATATGGCCTACGAGCTGGTGCTCATGACACTTTTGACTGTTTGGGTATCCCCTTTAGTGGCAAAGCCCTGGAAAGTCTATTGCGCACCTTTATTCAAATAGGGTAACCCCATCTGGTTTCACTAGCTTCAAATCAGGACAGAGGGAAATTAAGTTTTTTGTTTGGAGCTCCCATTCACCTTTGCTCCTGTCACTACCCAATCCTGGTATGAAGCCACTTAGTCCTGTCATCCGACTGCTGTTTCTCATCATCTTCAATACTTACACCAATAGTATACACTAAGTAACTCGTTATTATGTTGTGGAAACCCATTTCAACGAAGAAAACTGAATTCAAATAAAGAACGCTGTCTATTTCCACGAAATAAATGAGTTATAAGATTAATTCGATTTCTGGAACAAATTACTGTCAAAATTGCTATTGCCAGTAAAGAAAAGCAGTTTCTTTTGGCACATTGAGTTTTATTTATTCATGATTGGTTTTTCAGCGGTTTTAAACGGCAAGCATTAGAATAGGCTGTAATTTTCTAGAATATGAGAATATCCTAATTTAATTTTGTTCAAGTATGCACTGTTCACCATTGATTTGGTATCAACAGTTGCTGTTTTCACCCTATTATATAATAATTGATTGCTAAGTTGCTTGATTACATCATATTATGAGGATTCTTCCTCTTGCTTACAGAAAGTGGTACAACTTTAATGATTTAGATATCAAGCCTGTAGTGGGTGAGGGTGCTGTGATTCGCCCTATCAACCAGCGAAGGATGTCAGTTTTAAACAAACTGTTCATGAAAAACATAACCGAGCTTATGGCAACTGGCAGCGGTACTTCGTATTCTGTTGAAGGCTTGGGAATTGAGATCAGCAAGGTGAGAATAACTTTATACCAACTATCTCTGGCTAACCTTTTAAATTTATCTGTTTTATAAAAAATATTTCAACTCATATAGTTATGTCCTACTATTATATGATCAAGTTTTTCAAAAAACCAAGTGTTGAGCTGGGATTCAGAAAAGAATTTATTTCTAATGGTAGACACTACATTTTAATATTTTCTCTATTGTATTTTAGAGTTCTATGCAGATGGTGATATCTATTGAGAACGTTGTTTTAAATGTAAAGCTAGAATGGTATATTTTGCTAGCAAGTTTAGGTAGCAAGTGTAAGCCTCTCTTCTAATTGGATTTCACTGCAAGATCCTAATTTGAATACTAACGGTAGCTGACCTGATGGGTCGGAACTCCCTGAAGGGGACTAACAATGTAAGATCCAAAAATTGCTGCAGGGGAGTCAAGGTTTGTAAATGAGCACTCTCGATCTTAAGCGAGCAATATAATTATAGGAACCCAAGATCACAATATACATACAAGAAAAACAAACGAAAATCAATGAAATGGTTCAAGAAATATGAAAGCGAGCATTAACATATAAGAGCATAATAAATCATCGGTAAAAATATCAAGATCATCAAGAGCACGTAAATGGTATGGAACAATCTTAGACTAGGCACTTATAACTAGGACTTTACTGGGAGGAATCACCTCGGATCAATCAACTTTCATCAATATTCTCAAGATCACAACGCAATCCTCCTAGAGGAGCTACTTTAAGATCACCGGGAAGTGGTGTGAGATCCTTAGTTATTCTACTGACTCGTTTAGCTCTAAGATCCCAGGGATCACAAACCCAGAAGGGGTAGGGCTGGCCCTATCTGTACTACAAGCAGCTGGAGTGAAATTATAACTGAGTACATCGTTACCGTAGTATACAGCAATCAATCAAGGAGATGAGGGGTTGCAATCACGATCACTGGGGGATTTATAAGAGTCACTGTCTCGGGGAATTCTGATAGCTCGTATATGGGTATTAATGCCTTCACTACTGGAGCAATACTGTCTAAAACCACTAGATCTCACCGATCTCAGCAACTTGTTAAGAGTACTACCGATCACTGTCCGAAATCAGCGTCACACTGGGGACGTAACTGGTCACAGGGGAAGTAAAGAAGGTTTTAACTGTTCGTCGGCAGAAAGACAAATGGCTGGAGAGACAGGGGCTGGGGGAGCCAGCTGGCCTCTCTCTCCCACAGTGTTCGGGGGCCAGGGGCCTACAGGAGTGAATACAATTTTTCATGGTCAGAGGTCAACTGATCAGCTGTCCAACCTGATTAACTGAGAATGATCTCCTGTTCATTCTAGAAAACTGAAAGGATATGTCACTGGAATAACTACCCCAATCCAGTGTGTTTACTACATTGACGCCCCCAACTGACCAGGCAGGGCTGGCCGAGAGTAGGGAACAGGTAGAAATGAACCTCTAGTCCTACACTAGCCACTGACAGGGACGAGTGTTTTTCGGTTTCTCCAAACTGGGTTCAATTTTTGATGTTTGTTATAATAATAATTGTAGTAAGACAGGCTCGCGCAACTGTAGGCTAAACACTGCAACGGTGTTTCCCCACGGCTGCCTTCAATTTCCGAGGGGCCTGTGCCTGCATCCATCAGGAATAACATTACGTTATTAATTATTAACATTGATTTCTTCATCTAAATTTATTTATGACGCTTTGTAGATAATACTCCACTTGTTTATAGGTTTCAATCACTTCGGATTTTCAAAAGTTGAACGTGCTGTACGCTTGCAAAACTAAGCCTCGACCTCCTGATTTGGATCAAATCCTCGTTGATGCTGGTTTCAGCCTACGCCATGAACTCTCACAGTTGAAATTGATGGGTGAAGTGCCAATGATTTATTTTTTGGAAGGTAAGTTTTTAAGTCAATATTTTGATTATATTTTGTTCCCATTTATTCTAATTTTCAAAATTAAGATGACACCAACTGCGGGATTCTATATTTTCTTATGTGAATCACTAAGGCTGTGTCTAGATTTGCTTGAATCAAATGATTGAAAGTTAAATTTAATTTTGAAGATCCCTGGTGTTGTTACTAAGACAGCCCTTGCGATCTGCTTGATTTGAATCATTAGCCTGAGTTGCCATAACGTATCCCCTCCGACTCAGTTTTCCAGTCCAGAACAAATTCCATTGTGAAGGGCTTGGTGCCACAAGCAGGATAATAGTTTCTTACATAATTTTACATCTTTCTGTTGATTTGTCAAAATTCATATAATACATAACTGAGGTCGAAATGGTGTTTTAAAGAGGTATCTCTGAGAATCACTGTGCAATGGACTACCAGATCAGAAAACTTGGACGTCTGAGGATAGGTTTGTGATGGAAACTGATTTCGTCCTTTTACCCGATCAATGCTACCGCCATTTAATCTACTTCTGCTCGTTTGAAATAATTGGAAATTGTGTCTTCTCTCTACTCTATGCCAAGTCTCGTAGTATGTAGATCCAATCATAGATAATCCGATATAGATCAAAACAGGCCCAACATTGCTTCGTTGAGTGAAGTATATGAACCAATATGGGAATTGGTTGCTTTAAGCTACGCTTCCCAAGTTCAGTTCAACGCAGATACCCGCACGATTGTTTCTCATTTTAAAGTAAAAGCAGATGAAGTTCTCAGAATACAACCAATGTTTTGTACAATAAATTGTTATAATTCTATGGTATTTAAAGTTTTTTCAAAAAGCCACGCTATCACAGCTTTCCAGTCTCTCCCTATTCACATTTCGTCAAAATGTAGAACAAAGTTAATAACTTGATTTAAAAAAAGACTAGATTTAGAAAGAGCAGTTAGTGTCACGATTCTCTGGATAAAATTTTATTTGGTTTAAAAATATTAACAAAAATTTTGCAGAAAAATGAATCCTCATTTGACAAAATTCAAGTTTAATTGAGGCAACTTACTACAATTTCTCAAACACCTCGTGCCATCACTCTGTTTTTCCTCTATAAATTTGCAGTGTACTTTACTCATTTTTGAGCACACAAATTTTACGATTTTATAAATTACTAGAATATATCATGTATGATCATTTATCTATTGTCTTTCATCTTTCAGACAAAACCTTGAAACGGTTGGCCGAAGTGGAAGAGCTTTTGGCTATTGCTGACAGAGGGTCAGAAGATGATATTGATCCATCGGATTCTAACACATCTCAAGAGGTAAAAAATATGTTTACTTTAGTCACTTTGCATTCTACAGGTACATTCAAGGGTTCAACAAAAAGAAACTTGCACATGATCATAAATAAATAGGTACCTTGACATCGTCCAGCTTCAACTTCTTCATCACTGCTGTATCGTCGCTCTGTCAACTTGTTTTTTTCATTGGTCAAAAACGGAAAAATCACCGAGGATAGTTAAGACTATAGATAGGGCATCCTAACATTCAATCCAAAGGACTCAGCTGGGTTTTTGTGTCAGTGGCTGTGCGGGGGCTTCAAGTTATCATTCAAACGTACGAGCCTGTTGTCAATTTTTCTTTTCTTCTGTTTTTGATAGCTGCTCATAATTTTCTGTGATTTTCACATTTTCGGACCAATCAAAAAACGAGTTTTTACTGTGTAGTTTTCTACATCCTTGTGAAAGGTTTTTACGTTGAAAATCTCACCAATTTGCTTTACGATTTTTCTTTCCAGGTGGATTTGGAAAGTCTCAACCTCTTTCAGCAAGTTTATGGGCTTAATCATTCTAAATTATTTGACAAGGTAAATGTAAATTTAGTTGACTAACCATTACTGATTGTTATTGGTAGTGAGTTTACCAATTTTAGCAAAATGATGTATATCATTTATTCTCGTATAACTGCCCTTTTTTCGCCCTAAGCATGAAAAGTTGCTAACATTTCACTGTTTGGGAACCTTCATACATGAAGACCAATGAAATGCATATATTCCAGTCCATATCAGTCTCATTAACCATTCTAATGATCTAATAATTGTACAAACCGTTGTTGGGATTGGATAAGCCATTGGTTTTAGCATTACAGAAAACATTATTGACAATTACAATAGGCTGCTTCCCGACCCCATGACTAAGCAACCTGGAATCATCATTGTATAATTTCTTCGCAAAATTGATAAGATGTAACTGTTTAAAGCAGTAGAGGTATTGACAACCCCCTGACTGCTAGAACATTGGGCGTCCTCGTGGAAGATACAAACCAAATATACATTAAACCAGTTAACGAATAATATTTAAATGTAGGTTGTCTACAAAAAAATCTCAATAAAAGCTCTGATTTCTGCCACGGGAGAATAAGACGTTTGTGAGACAAAATTCCCGGATTTTCAGAAGGAGTCGGAGATATTGAAATTGCTGATTTTTTCAGGTTTTTATAAACCTTAATTTGTTGAATTTATTCAAATGCACTGAAGTGAATATATGTGAATAGGTATATTCTTATTCACAGAGTGAATATAAATGTATTTATATTATGTGTGTGCCCCCCCCCCCCCCCCCCGAGATGAAATCACACACCCCATCTCTGGATGTGCGAATGATTCGTTAATGTTTTCAAAAATATCCGTACATTTGTTATTTTCTATTCAGATTATGGCAGCCAAAAGAGCATCGTCGGCCAACAACCCGAAAGAAGTCTCAGCCATACAAGAAGGTATGCAGTACACGCCATCAAAAGAGAGTCCTAGTCTTCGAAATGAAAATTCAAAACACATCGTTAATAGATATTTGAAAGAAATTAAAGCAGAATATTGAGATTAAATACCTATTAGTATTTTAAACCCTATTTAATGTCCCTATTGTTTAGCCTGAGAGGAATATGAAAAAAAAAAGCACATATTTTTTATAGAGATTTTTATTTTGTTACAACAGAACAGCTCAACATCTCGTACATGTTCTCGATATTTGCAGGCTTTGAATCTGATATTTCTAAATGTAGAAAAAAATATAGCAATAATCTACGAATTTTATTTGAACTTATGGAGTTATTACTAAGAACGTTGTGTCCATAGTTGGCGGTCGATGGGGGACATTTTCTTTCAGTTAGCATTACGCTCTTCATCAATTAGTCAGAGATGGTTTACAACAGTAACTATCTTAAACCTAATAGTATTCATGAGCGTAGATCGAGTAACTGGAATATTCATTATTATAATTGATTTATATTGGCACAATTTCAAGGAACCGTATATGATTCATATTTAGTCTTTGCGGACTAGATAATCATTTTAGACAAAAATCGTGTTCATATTTACTTCTTGCAAAACGCAAAAAAAATGGCAAGATTTAATGGCTTGAGTTACCAAGTGGCAAAACAAAATTACCTTCTTAGAGAAAAGTCATCCAATGATTGTGATGATTGGAAAATAAGCAAGGAAAATTCTTAAAGCGACTAAAGTGATGCGATGTTTTATAAACTTCACGAACACGTAATGCTGAATCAGTCTTCCTAATTAGTTCGGCCGGTAGTTGTGATGGTTAACTATTGATGAGCGTTCAACTCAGCAAGCTGTAAAAGAAATAATACACTTATTAATAACTTGATTTTAGGGTTGTTCCGATATCGAGGGTCTTCCGATATTCGATATCGATAACGATATTAACCATCAACATCGATACACCGATAATATCGCAAAAAAATATCGATATCAGCAATATCGAATGATATTACGCAATTTTTATGATTGCTCACAATTTTATGACAAAACTCTTTGTATTCACGTGATTATATTACTACAATCTTAAACTGATTTTATAATGTAGAAAATTGGGTAAATTGATATAAATTGGAAGCAATTTTCATTCCTTACTGTAAAATTTGGTTGAAAACATTTTTTTTTAGTTTAGCTAATATAAGTTACCCAAAACAATCACACAGTGAATTTCCAGTACGAAAACAGAAATAATCATTCGAGCAATATGATTCTGGTACATTTTTTAAAACTTTATATTGCAAATATGCTGTTGGAATAGGCATAACTGAAACACAAACCTTTTCACCCAAAGATAATATTTAGCAAAACTTACATGCATACATGGGCAGAATGAAATTTTAGTTTCTTTATTTAAAAAAATGTATTTGGATCAAACTAATATCATTGCCATTTGCGATTGAAAACCCGAATTTTTATTAAAATAGCTAACTCAAAATAATGCAATATCGAAATCCGATATTCACCTAAATCTTTCGATATCACGATAATATCGAAATCCTTATATCGATATAATATCGAAAGAGAAATATCGATATTTATTGATATCGATAATATCGGAACATCCCTACTTGATTTTCATTTATAGTATTTTTTTGTATACTTCAATGGCTCAGACTGGGGTGAACTTTGAGTCAACGGTACAACAGATGAAACGAAACCAAACCATTTTGTACTTTTTTGTATATCGATTGGAGGGCTTCCGACAAGAACCGAATTAGTCAAAAATTGGAAAACGCTAGAAACAAGCATTTTGTAAAATGCATTTCTCCAAGGTAAATGCCCTCCAGCCTTCAAAATGTGACTTGTTTTGTTCTTCCTGACGTTTCATTGACGCTCAATACATGGATTTTCATTGAAACTCAAGATACATGTTCGTATATTTATTACATCATTATTCTGTGTGATTTGGTTTTAGGAATAACGTTTACGTTGAACTTTTATTTCAACATTCGTTTTTATGTTACTAGGTAAGATTAATCAATTACTCAATAATAAACCATTGTAGTCGCTCTGTAGTCCCCCCCTGAAAATTTCATGGATTACGTTTCAAAGTGCCCTTTAAGGGTTGTTAAAGTTTTGTAAAACCCCCTAAAAACCTCAAAAAAAGTCAAAGCGGCCTAAATTTGGACTCTTTTTGAAGAACTTTCCACGAGGAATCGAATGAGCCCCTCCCCAGGTCGGTAGGTCAAACCATTCCCGATGTATGGCTCGATTTATGGTGCCAACATTTGCGTTATTATGGTTCATTATTGTTTTTGTTTTGATAGCAGTAACCTAGTGGTGTAGTAATGTGGATACTGGAGTGAACTCCTAAGAGGCTTTGTAGCCGATACACGGGTTGAAGCATTTTGATATGCATGAAACGCTGCAAATTCTTTCACTGGGGTTTATTATTCAATTGGCTTGCGTTCATGATCTGAATTTCTACTAAGTTTATGGAGTGTGCGTGTTTCACAAGTGATAGAGCGATTATTGAATTTCAGGAGGCATAGAAATATGATAAATCTGTTCAATCCAAAATACCTATTTGGATTGAACAGATTTGATCATATACATGTGCCTCCTGAAATTCAATAATCGCTCTATCACCTGTGAAACACGCACACTCCAAAGCTTAGTAGAAATTCAAATCATGAACGCAAGCCAATTGAATAATAAACCCCAGTGAAAGAATCTGCAGCGTTTTTCAAACTGTTTTTGTTTCACCATCACAAGAAGAATCAGTAGTACCAACCTCAGAATTTCGGCGGGTTTGACAAATAATAACTAGGTACCAAATTACTTTTCCATTGAAAAATCTCTTTAAAGTGAGATTGCAGAACAAAAATATTGATAACAGGACGAAATATGAATGGTAAACTAGAGGAAATGGACGCCTTGCCTTCCATCCCCAGTGTTAACACGCATTGGACTTATTTCGTTCTAGTAGAAATCGAGTGGACTGGTTTTCTTCTTGCTAAACCCAACCAATATTTGAAGGCTTCCGTGGAGGGGACCAAGACAAACTTACAACTACTCTCATTCTGAACAAAATGGCATCTTAACCCGTTTCTTCTTCAAAATTTGGACTTATTCGGTTCTTGTAGAAAGCGCCCACACAAAAATTATCGTTTTTGTACTATGATTTAAACTTTTCAAATCAGTAAATAATTGCAATTTATTTACGAAGGACCTGGAAGCTATCACAATAGTGAATATTCTATGGATGTACAATGGAGCAAGTTTAAGATACAGCGTTGCCTTTGTAAATGGAGTTATCTCGTCCCCACTTCAATCACACTCAGATTAGTCTAGATTATAAAGTAGATATATGTGAAAATAACGTAACGTTACATCGGGTTTTCTTGACAATACTTGTATGGTGCGCGAAGAATATATAATATCTCACAGATACGCCTAAAAAACTAGAGTTTCTATCGTTGAAACGATTCTGCCAAAGGAATGTACGAATTTGAATTATCCTAACCGTCTGTCGGTTGATAAATCAGAGTACCATAATATTTAATGAAGCAACAACGAATCAAGAACTTAGGTTACAAAACTTCCTTTGTAACCTCCATTTCGTATTAGAACTATATGTGAGAGGGGGAGCTATGCTTTGCACTGTACTTATCTAATCAAGTTGTGGCAATTCATACTCTAGGAAATGTGCAGAGTGAGGCCCTTGCTCCTACTTCCTCCACCATTTCCAATTATATTGGAAAAGTACTTGGTAGTTCGTAGAAGATCCCATCTCTTTTTCACAGTCACAAGTCTACAAAGACAGAGGTGCAATGGTTCAACGCCTCCCACAAGTCCAATCAGTGGCATCTTTGTTGTTCAAAGTCTGAAGCTCCGTTCAGGAATGATCTGATTGCTAACACTTGAGCAAAAGTGTGTTTAAAGTTACATCCACTAGTGTTATGGTGATAGTGGAAAATTCACCATCTCAGCCAGTATTTCACTCGTAAGAAAACAGGGGACCCGTGAGACTATAGGAACATTCGGTATGGCTGTCCAACAAAATCTCAACCAAAAGTTAAGTATGTCTGTATAAACGCCTAGTTCACATCAGGTAGGAGAAAAACTAACAAAGAGGTAGAAATACCTTAGTAGGGTACCACCCCTTACTAGAGACCCAATTCCATATGGTGTACTCTTCACAGATATGACACGCCAAGAAGGTAACTCTAACTCCTTATGAGAGCCCTTCACCTCACACAGAAAAACTACGCTGTCCTACGTACATAAGTGAGGCTGTAGTAAATACGGTGTATTCTGCACTGGTGAGGGAATTGATGGATCTTTCCCTGATATGCAATCTTGATGTTTCCTAATCCATGCAGACGATTACCAGACCATTCTTTAGATGACCAGAGCGGCATCAGCTCTCATTAATACATTTTAGCAATTGTTTTAGAGATTGTCTGCAATCTCGTACAGTTAAAATTAAATTTTTAAAAGCTTTCCAAGTAATCCTCACCTCTTTTTCTTCGTCCACTTCATCTTCGTCATCGCTACCATGGCGAGAACCAGTGGGGGTGGTGAACCTACTCGAGTTGGGCGATGGTGGTTCTGAGAATGGACGAGGATAGTTGAATCCTCTTTTACCGTCTTCCTCCTCCAGGGATGGGATGTCCGAGTAAACTGATTGCAGTGCTTTTTGACGAGCTTGCCGATAGTACTGAAAATGAAAGAAAAATAAGTAGTAGTCCTAAATCATTATCGAGGATGTTTGCAGTAGACAAACACACAGACAATGCAGCGTTATTCTATGAGCAATCATTGATGGTTTTTCGTTATTGTGTTTAGTGGGGCCTGGATGCTCGCATCTCAAAATATAAAAATATCCTAAACCAATCCTTTTAGTAGAGATTAGTTGAGGGGATCACAGTTGGGGCGAGTAAAGAGAAAATGATGAATGCAAGAGAAGGTGGGATTGCGACCTGTCCTCAGCCGCTTTGTGTCTTTCTCTCGAACCCAATCACTGCTATTCAAACACTTGTTCCAACCTCGAATTCGAATATATTTGTGAAATCTAATGGATACTATAGGTTTGTTTTGACAAGAAGTTTGTTTGGCTGTTTTGACACGACAGAACTAGTCCTGAAAAATGTCGAACCTCTTGAAGGACAAGGAGTCCAGAACCACTTAGTACTAGTTCAAGTGGTTAGAAAGATTTTTGCCAGAACTTTTAGCCCGAGACATGCGCAGTAGATTTATCGCGTTATCAACGGTTATCATCTATTCCCGCCCAAATACGGCCTACCTACACCGTTGAGGTTGTCAAAACAAACTTTGTTTCAAGTATAAATTCCGAAGTTTACAACAATGTCTAGTTTGTCATCAAGTTTGAGTGATGAGGACCACACTGTCATCAGTGAACCTGACTTCAGCTCGTCTGACGAAGAAGTAGTGGAGTACGTAGTTAATCAACAGCTGCGCCCGAAAACGGAGAATTACCTGGAAACCGTCGCTCAATACAACGAAGTGGAATTTATCGAGCATTTTAGAGTGAGTCGGCGTGTGTCGTTAGGAGTCGTCAATCGGTACAAAAACTCTGACAGAAACAGTCAGAAAATTAAAAAAAAATTAGGTAGTCAAGTTGGAATATTATTATGTGTTATTGTTGCTGTTGCCTCTTTTTTTGGTCACGATGTCTGACGTACAGCTAAAAGTAACTTGAAAATAATTCAAACATTCCAAAATAAGGTACTAAGGAGTATTGTGAATGCTCCATGGTACATTCGTAATGATGACCTCCACAAGGACCTCCAAATCGAAAGAGTCACTGATGTCATTAAAAGATACGCAAGGAACTACGAAAAGAGGCTTCTTGCTCATACCAACCCAGAAGCCATTAGGCTTCTCGACAACTCCCAAGTAAACCGACGCCTGAAAAGGACCAAGCCATTGGACCTTGGATGCTGATGTGAAGCTGAAATGTGGTGTATTGTCAATGGACTAACACTCGTATAATATTGTGGAATTTATGTGAAGTAAATATCTAGATAGTTGCCTGTATATTACCTCAGTTGTAACTAGTTGATATATTAACAAATAAACGCTCTATAAAAAAAAACGATGTCTGACGGAACGATGCGGGAAGGGGACGTTCAGGTTTTTGGTTCCAAACTAGTTTGGAAAGCGTTCTGACAAGTAGAACGAATACCGTAAGTTCTGGGTAGTTCTATCCCTCCCCCTGTAGGTTCTGGTTCTATCCCGAATTTCTTGTCAAAACAAACCTTATACTAGCTGACCTGGAGAACTTCTCACCGCCTAATCATTAATGTCGTGCTACACATAAGCTGAACCTAATTTATGATTTTATAAAGTAATACAATGGTTACCAAACAAATATTGAATTTAGTAAGTATTAAGATTATAATGTAACAGCCATTTTCCCACAAGTGAGTATCTAGACCAAAACTGAATACATCACTGCTATCGTCGCACTATGTAATTGAGGACCAGTTCAAGGAAAATTCGTCAAATATATATATTCTTTTTAAAAGGCGACATACTTTCCAATACTTTAATTGTTTTAATAGCGCAGAGGATATGGTAAACAAATTCTGTTATGTTCTTAAATTCTGAAACTGGCAATAGTACAAATGCGCAACTTACAATTCCCAAGTTCCTCCAGTCTAGGAGATCGCTTAGACGTTCCGTTCGGTTTCTTTGGATGATTCTCTGACGCCGACTCAGCTTGGTGAATTCGTACATGTACTTGGCAAGTTGTCTGACTGAATCCTCCACGCCAACGTTCCTTCTGTCGACGATGTAGATACCGTAAGACATCGGGTCCGCAATTTGCTCTTCCATGAAACATCCAAAGCCTGCAGGACAAGCAAACAGGTTCTTTATGAGCATTCAGGCGCCTCAACACCAAGGTGCAATATACCAGACCTCACTTGGTTCGCACCGTGTTAGAAGCCCAGAAACGCAATAATTTAAACTTCAATTTTTTATTTGAACACCAAAATACAAGAGTTAGCGAATAGGGTACGTCACAATACCTTGCAATCATTGCAACGAATAACATTTTAATACAGAACGAGGGACTGTTAAAAATAACTTTTGCAATGCGCCCTATTAGCAATTTGTGGAACTAATTAGTTCAACTCTCTAGCAACAGATTTGCTGACTGTAATTGATCACATGACTGGATAGATCACTTGGCTGTGTTGTTACGAGATAACCATTAATTATGTACAACTTTTGGAATGTTGATGTTCCTTTTGCAATCGAGAGGTTTTTTAACGAGCGTCATGACCTATTTGGATTGTTCAGTTGATCATGTTCGTGTGCCTCCTGAAATTCAAAACCTGTTCAAAAATAACATTTTCCACAAATTATACGGATGTGCAGTTATTTATAAATCCTTAATTTATGAAGCAAGCACGTTCCATGTTTTATCGGTCAGGCAATGTGGTTAACAGTACGCAATTATACAGCGTCATATCTTACCTGAGAGGTTAGTTGTGATGGATGGTATACCCATGACGGTACATTCTGCAGGGGTGTAGCCCCATGGCTCGTAGTAACTGGGGAATACTCCCAAATGACAGCCTCTCACGAATTCTTCGTAGTCCAGGCCGAAAAGTGGGTTGGTAGAACTGAGGAATTCTGGATGGAACACGACCTATACGAACAATTTGTGAATTACATTTGGTTTTTTAAATATAGTAGAAAGTATGGTTTTACTCGTTAAGTTAAGGTTACTTTCGCATCGTGCATTTCCAATCGCTAAGCCCTAATAGTTTGATGAAAACAATGTTGAGAACTATCGGCAATGATAAGAAAGGTGGCTATTCATGAGTGACAAGCTGGATTTTCGGAAACGGGAACAGAAATTCCTGTCAACTTTTTGAATTTTGTAACTTCAAATTTAGGAGGATGTCCGAGACAGTAGAGAGCACATCTGTAGCATCATGCTTAAAAATAGTAGCTGACATTACATACACCTCTCAAGTCGGCTTCGAGATTCACTGATTCAATGCACTACATTCCATCGAATCGATAACAAAAGCAAGGAAAACTATTAACAGACTGTGAGTCGCTGGTAATGCACAAATCTTAGGGTCACCGGAACTGAGTTGCTAACAACAATGAGAATGGGGTTACGATTGGTAGTCCGATTTGTGATTTAATATAATCTGCTTACACCCTTAATCATTCACAGGAATATTGACTTCTATCAGGCTAGCTTATTGGGCATTGAGTTAGCCTAAACTTTAGAATGTAATAACTCTACCTTAACTCGGTCGTGAACGGTATTGAAAAGCTGACAGCGCCGGACTGAAGCGAGCACAGGGTCGTTCCAATCATCCACAACGTTATGTGTGGTGACTGGCGGCAAACCGTGCCTTTGGAGAGCGAACAAACATCTTTTCAATTTCACTTTATCCTCCTTTGTCAGTAATTCATCTTCGTTGGGCATCCTTCCACTAAAAACATATTGTTAAAAATGATGAACTGATCGCTGTAAGGAAGACATCTTATTAAATAAAACGTTAAACAAATTATAACTCACCTCAGACAAATTTCGTACATCCTTTTTCCCATTTTAGATTGGATCTCATTTAAGGTTTCCCTTAAGCTCTTTGTGACGGCATGCCCTCTGAGACTTTCAACGTTGAAGTTGTTACACTTGGCAGGGAAAATGAGGAAAGCAACGACAGTCATTTGAGAATGGGACTCCTACAAAATAAACATCAATACATGCTTAAATGTCTAAAATTGATCTGAAAACAGAATCAGTAGAACAATAACCCTAAAAGATCACTTTATACAATCTAAGTTAAGTTTTCTTGAAAGAGGGAATTGGGTTGGCAAGAATGAGTGCAAGGTGAGATTCTAATGATAGGAAATATCTAAGTTTTGTGTTTTGATGATTCTGCAAAAGGAATGTGATTGCAACATTCATATCTAATGAATAAAAAAAATCAGCTGGAAGATTTAAGACTGCTATCCAGGAAGGATCGGAAACTCCCACAGTTGAAGAGGTTAGAGAGATAAGGTTAAGACCATATGCCCCTAGAAATTTCACTCTGGTTGAGCGGTTCATCGGCTCAGGATTATAGAGACTTTTTGGTGGACGACGACTAGGAAACCGTGGTCGCCGAGTTGAGGCGAGCAGTTGGATGCTAACATTTCCATGACGAATAGCATCAAGGCTACCGGCTGTTGAAGTCACGTTTAACGTGACGTCAACATTCATTGGAAGTTGTATACTGTCGTTATTGTGGATTGAAGTTTGTGTTATTGAGTTGAAGTTGTATTTTGTGGATTGTTGACAAACAACACGGACGTTCGTTATTGCTACCGCGAGCAAAAAAACTTGTACAATGCCAAAAACGGAAGATGAGAAATAGGTAAAATGGGTTATAAATATGGAAGGTTATGTTACTGCCGACTCGTCAAGGAAAGACGTATAGGAGAACCGATTTCAGACGGTTCGTCATGACGGACGGGACGTCACGCATGCGCAGTCTGCATTTTTCTCCAGACGGTACCGTCAACGTCGTTGCATGAACTGCACCAAAAAGTCTCTTATATGTTCTGGGGTTGCTACAGATTGTACGCCGTCCTGGTAGAGTGCTGAATTCGTGGTTCTGATTTGAAACAATCATTAAAGTTGCCAGTTTTTAATCTATGGATTGTTTTATACTTTGATTTTGATGTAGAATCTATAATTCTTCCAGGCCAGGAGTTATTCTCTCTGGAGATTGATGAGCCTGCGGATCAGCCTGCAAGAACGACTGAATTAGAACTGGGACGTTGTTAGGTGGTGAATCGTGATTTGAAGAGAGATATGTAATTAGCTGCTGACTGGGCCAAGGGCTAAAAGTTCCTCATTCCAATGATTCCAGGACTCCAATAACTGAGAGATGTGTAACATTTTGAAGTCCAAGTTATTGGAGAAATCATCAATGGTGAAAAATGTCATTTAAACATTTACCTGCCGTGTATCTCAAATTTTTCAGAACATCCAACATGCTTCCTTTAGGACAATTCTCTCAAAATCTGCCAAGTCGAAAATTGGTAAGATTCCCTAAGGTGACTGGCAAACGCAGAAACCTTTGAATCTATAATCTTTCTCATGTTCCTTGGCTTCAATATCTTCTTATCGCCCTTCTGAGACTATATAAGTGAACAAGTTATAACTGATTATGACCTAACTGAAATCGCTTTGTTCAGTATTTTGGAAATGGAAATGGGTTTCCACAAACGAGTGATTTAGTTTGTATAAGAACGATACTGGCTGTTTGTTGGTGGTGAACATTACCTGGAATTTGGGGATTTTGTTATTTATTGGCTCAAAAACTATGGGGGTGAGCGAGGTAACTACGTTTGAAAAGAATTTGAACTTCAAGTTCCATTCTCCTCCTATTATGCTTAAAATCTAAAAATATTAACATTTTAACGACACTTGTTCAAAATTCACCAAGAACCGTACCTTTGAAGCAAGGAAAAATTGTAGCGGTTAGGTAGGAATACTTCCAGTAATGATATTGTTAGTCAAAAATACCATACTATACACATATACAAATCAGAATGACATTAAACATAGAACCTATTCTAGGTTAGAATCGTAGCCTGCCACCAACAGCATTGCAAAAAAACCGTGTATTTGTCTGAATTTACAAGTAAAAAATTATAATTTAAACATAATACTGCTGCAGGTTCACCGATAACAATGAAGTTCACACCTTTCATGTTAGTTATGTTAATCAACGCATCAGTGATCAAATTTGAACAATTCAGAATCCTAGTAAATTGAATTAATACAGTAGGAGTTGCATTAAAATGCTAACAAACGCAAACAAACAAGAATCAATTTCGGTCTGACTAAATCAGTCACATGCAATAGTACACCAATGATTTATTTTATTTTTTGTATTTGTTAGTCACTTGAAATGGCGAGGTAACAGAGTTTCAATTGTAGCTGCTCCCAGTTTTAGACAAAAATTATTTCTCGCCATGCATTCAACTTTTCAAGACAAAAGCAGTTTACATTAAGACATTCATAATTTCTCTGTTAGTGGGAGCTCTTAGACATTAGTAAATTGTCCGCCTTTTTCCAGTGGGTTAGTGAACGACCGTCACGTTTCCCGTGAATAACATTTACCTTCAAGTAATGGTTCAATCGTGCCAAACTTTCTATAAATATGTCCGCTCCTTTGTTATTGAATTCGTAACGGCCAGCGGTAAAAAAGTACAACGTTTTATCCAAATCAAAGTCATAATGTCTGAAAGCAAATCGTGAGTGTGTATGACAAACAATAATTTGAAAACTTGCGGTGCTAGTGAAGTAGATATGAAATGTACCAAGTACAAGTCTAAAGATGGTATATTCGAGTCTGAAAGGATTAATTCAACTCTGTGCATTATACACTCAGGCTTAAATAGGTGCTTATGAGTAACCAGTTTGTACACCTGTGTGCTTGAATATTGTTTTGTGGATTAAACATAAAGCAATAACCCACATACTCACTGGAAACCCATCACAGATACTTTTTATACGCCTTTCGAAGTGTACATATCTTGTACCATTATACAACCAATTATGAGAGGACTGCAGCATATGTTTTCAAGTACAATTTCCATGGTACATACCAATAGAGAAGATATTAAGATATATGTAACCAGAAGTTATGTTGCGAGGTGATGGAATGTTATAGTTGCCCCTTCCACTGAGCTGAATGCGGTAATGCCCCCCACGCGCAGAGGATGACCCAGACGCTTGAAGGCTTCTGATTCATCTCCCAAGGCGACGGATTCAAGAATCGGGAAGGGCCGAATAACCATATCCATCACACTCCCAGGGCTCTGAGAAAAGCCTCGGGGGGGCTGATAAGAGAATTGGCTCGCAAGTATGGGGAGATATAATAGTTAAGTAAGGGGACTTGAATAAAGGCAGCCAGCCTGTGGGGTATTGCCAGGGAATACGGGCGTCAGGACTTTTAAAAATGGAGGGCCAGTGGTCGTAACCATGCTCTGCTACCATGTGATGTGATGGAATGGTATAGTTGCTCCTTCCATTGAGCTGAATGCGGTAATGCCCACCACGCTTGAGATCATCAAATACTTTAATCCAGTAACAGTAACCAGATTTCTTGTGTACGTTGTGTAAACCAAATATTCTCTATACATATAAAGAAGTAATGAGGTGATAAGCTGCATCGTATTGACAAATTGGTTTGCACGTATGTGAATGGGGTCTATATAGAATTATTATACCACCTCAAATGTAGTTTTCTTGGGTGAATTGAAGATAAATTCTGCTTTTAACGCACAAGTTAAGCATTTTTACTTATCCATTTTGGCGATTGGATTTACTGTACTAGGGTGAGTGATCATGATCGATGGTGAAAGAGTTGGCATAGTTCAGATGGGCTGTACAGATGAAGTAATCTCCATTAGTTTAAGTTCAATGAAACCGTAGCACACAGGCGTGACTAGTGTTCGTTTCGTGACCACAAAATCACGGATTGCAAATTTTACTTAGGGGAAAACCCTTAAAACGAATTGGAGATTATATGATTAGACACAGCCTGCCTACCTTTGTCGAATGTTGAACAATATGGAAGTAGGACGTGTTAAATATATAAAACAATAGTCTTTAGTGTGTTTAAAAATCGATGCTTACCCGTAAAAATGTCCTCTGACAAACTCGTTGATTTTTTCCTTAGCTAAAGCGTGAAGATTTTGGAACTCGTGGAGGGCCGAAAACTTGATGACGTTCAGTCCGTTGGGAGTGATGACGTCGGGTTTGCATTTTAACAGGTGCTGAGCTTCCAGGCCTGTGATTTCCGAGACGGTGGTGAACACGTGCGCCAGGTGGGAGCCAGCCCGCTCTAGGCAGTACCGATGGTATATTTGTCGCTTACCAGCCTCCTCGTCTACATTGAACTGAAAGTGGGAGAAGAGTGACTAAAGTGGTAACGCGTAGCAATTGGTAGGATTTTCAAAGAACCTTTTCTCAGCAATCATAGTGAACCAAATCCCCCCTCAGCTCAACACTCCTTCAACTAACCTTCGGCTGGGCTCCTTCAGCCCTTTGTTATCCCGGCATCACCACTTTTCCGTCCGCCCGAGGGGCTCATTCGTGTACCTACCACCTTGGTGAGCACTAGCCCCTCTGGTGCTCTGGTTGAATCTACAAATTTTTCCAGGGAGTTGGTTAGGCTTAGTAAGTACCGTTTATGAACAAAGAATGCGCTCACGTAAACCCGTGTTAGACCCCCCCAGCCATAGCTTTCATCTCAGTTTACTAGCTCCCCTCCTCTTAGCTAGAATCCCATATTTGTAGGTTGCATAGGCAATTTTTCATCTTCGCTACTTAAATGTGTAAAATTAATCATTTAAATGATCTGACTGTAGAACCATAGAGGTCCACTGTCCCGCTTTTTTTATTTAAATTTAAATGTTACGCTTTTTCATTTTGCTCACTTGACTTGATGAATAAACAGAAAGTAATTCAATTTCTAAAAAGTCACAAAGCTTCCTCATCTAGCTTACATGAACGTCTAGATCTTTTGAAATGTTATAGATAATCTAGAAAGATGCAGAATATAAGTTTATTTCAACGATGCACGGTACAAAAAATGCCGCAGGACATGTCCCGGCCTACATCAGCGCCTTGAAAAGGTTAGTCGACTGGCATTGCAGTCTGCTGCGATGGTAGATTGACGATATGATCGTGTTGACATTGATCTGTGGTCAGTTTTGCTTGAGTTACAACTGGGCAAAAATTACGTTAAGAATTAAAAAGAGGACGTTTAAACTTACACTGCTCAAATTATTGTAGAAATCCAATTTTCCAGCACAAAGGTATCGACCAAGTAACGTTGCGTGAGTCGTGAACACGGTAGCCACGTCAATCTTTCGTGTCCTTATAGCTATCAGGCCGACACCAGCCTGCCATTCATGGAAATGAGCCAGGATCTTGGGAGTTACGGGTGAAGACTCTTCGCAAGCTCTCTTGAACTACAGAAAAAGCACGTAATTATAAAAGAACATGATCGTGATTACAATCAGTGTTGAATTAAGTTATGACGTAAAGATTTCTCAAGTAATGTGCACTATTTACATAGGAGCATATCTACATTTTGCATTCAATACAAATAGAGTTTTGAAAGAATTTTGTGAAATCTAGTAGTGGAAGTCTATATAATGTGATTTAGCGTTGAAGCATTAGCTCATAGCATTCATGGATCTAGAGATAGTGAACGGTAAAGGCAAGAAAATATAATAAATCAATAACAATAACAGCAGTTAAGATACGATTGAAAAATCGTTAGATGTTGTTACGTAACTGCGGTAAACACTAAAACATAATAATCTATGTGAAGGCACACAATAATGTACGATACTCAAGTAGTTTTTGATGAGATGTTTTTTCTTAGTATTTTATTATTATAGTTTGGTAAAATGTAGCTCTGGACGCTCCTCCCTCTACACAAGACTTTTGTCTTTAAGAGGCTGTAACATTTTGGCAAGGCTTTACATTGTAATGATGTGTTTGCTTACAATTTCACATTAAAATTTATTTTAGTTATGTGAAAAATATGAAAATTGTAAGTTTCTTTAAGCTTTAGGCTTTGAGCTTCTCTATAAATGGAAATTTATAAAAAAAAAGTAACAAAATGTTGAGCGTGACATCTCAAGAGCTAATTGCAGAATCATCTACACTATCAATTATTAATCAGCAATGATTTGAAGGACGCAAAGTCATTCGGTAAATACAGCAATAATCATGTTTACTGTAATAGTAATTATATGAATTTAATTTTCTACAAGAAAACAAGAGGGATATTGTGGTGACTTTAATATTTGATCAACCTAATTACCCAACTTTCATTCTGTCAGAATGATGAATTCATCAAATGTCATGTGTTTTAGAACAGTAGATTCAAAATATAGCTATTCACTTTGCCTTCAATCACGTTCGAAATTATTGTTCTTATTTCAATTTTACATCCATTGAAGACATTTCAGGGCTAATTCAAAGAATAGGTAACGCACACCTCTTATCACGATCTTATCAGATAACATCGATGTGTCCTTACATCGATCTAATTATCGATTATTACATCGATATAATGCCATCTTGAAACGATTATCACGACCATTGTATCTTCACTCGACATCAGTACGCGCCTATTCATTCCTATTTCTGTTTCTTCTGATCTATCCTTCACTAGAAGGATTGATGTAGGATATTTTTTTGTTTTTGAGATGCGAGCGTAGCGAGCATCCAGACCACCAAACTAGACGGTAGGAGATTTTTGCTTTCATTCGTATTTATGTTTCTTTTAATCCCAGACCAAACACCGATATTCTAGCCCAGCTGAGATGTTTTTTTGTTTCGGACAAAACCCCCATATTGTTGCACAGCTGAGGTATTAATCAGATGTTTAATAACACGTTTCTTCGATATATTGATACCGTGGACCTATATCGATATCGCGGGTGTGATAACTTATCACTGATAAGAGGTGCGTTACCTATTCTTTGGATATACCCATTTCAGATATTGAGAAGTGAATTAAGATTTAATTTTTTGCATCTTTTATGATTCTGCACAAGTGATGCGAAACATTTTATCTGTGACTGTGAGGCTCAACGTTCTTGTGGCTCTTTGAGAATACCATTGTCGGAACTAACCTCTCCAATGAAGTGAGCAACTTGATATCCCAGGATAATGGCGTCGTTCGCTTCAATGTCCTGATGAGGGATACCACAATGTGTGGCCTCCCAAAGTTCCTGCTTGTAGGAATCCAACCTCCACGAAGCTGCTCCGACGTCAAACAAAATTACTTGAGGGTTGCCGTCAACTAACCAGGTGCCTGTGTGAAGCTGTAAAGGTTAACAACAAATCGTCACTAACAATAGATTGAAAGACAGAAAAATATGCAGAATGATGGTTTTTTTTTATTAACTTTGGAATACGTTTACATAGGCAAGAATGGGTGGGACTCATTGGCAGGAACATTGGACTACTTAGTATTCAAATAAACGTCGATCCGTTCCAACAAGTACCAATGCAAGTGTTTTTTGCTTCCGAGTCTACTAAAGTAGCGGAAGCATTGTTTTCACTTTCGGAATGTGAAAATTTTTTTGTCTCCAAAATCAAAAATTCCACTCGCATTTTGCGTTTTAGACCTTTCTGAACAATTTTGGTTCCGTGTCTGTCTGTCTGTCAGCAAATCCTTGTTACGGGCAAAACTACACGAAATTATAGTCCGATTTTGATGAAATTTTCAGGGATTGTGCGGGTTGGGGTGTAGATAGTCCCCTATAGGTTTCATGACCCCCGGATCAATAGTAGCCTCTGCGCATGCGCAAACGTGAAATCCTTGTTACGCCCATAACTCCGGGAGTTCTTGACCAATTTCGATGAAATTTCCAGGGTTTGTTCGGTTTGATGTGTAGATGGTCCCCTACGAGTTTCATGACCCCCGGATCAATAGTAGTCTCTGCGCATGCGCAAACGTGAAATCTTTGTTACGCGCATCCGGGAACAATTTCGATGGGAGTTCTTGACCAAAGTTTTGATGAAATTTTCATGCGCAAACGGATTGTCTTGGTTTGAAATTTTGTTTGGTTTGTAGATGGTCCCCTATGAGTTTCATGACCCCCGGATGAACAGTAGCCTCTGCGCATGCGCAAACGTGAAATCCTTGTTACGCGCATAATGCCGGGAGTTCTTGACCAATTTTGATGAAATTTTCAGGGATTGCTCGGGTTGGGGTGTAGATGGTCCCCTATAAGTTTCAATAATAATTTTCAATGATCTATACAGTCATGTTATGGATACGAGGAAGCCATGTGCCACACCCACTTGGCAGAGGTTTTTTTCTTTGGACTACACCAACTTACACATACTTTCAGGATTCTATAGCTCCGCCTGGAAGGTTGTTATTTCAATTGTTTCGGACCAATCCCGATCCAGTAAGAAGGAAAAGAGAACCCATCGGGGTCCCCTCTTATATCTTCCTTGGCCTCTATTAAGGTAAAACGAATTATTGTTGAGCGCATAGCACATAATTATTATTCATATCTATTACCCCTTCCAATTCTCCCCTACCCTTAACCTCTGAGGCAATTTTTTATTGTATTCAAATGGATTTTATTCAATATGTATCTCTAGAATAGAGTAGTCAGAGAATCCATTCTTTGTTACCTTTCTTGAAAGGAAATTTGAAGAAATAGGTGAAATTTCCAAATAACTCAACTTCTTATATCATATCATTATAATGACCCTTACCCATATCAGTAAAAAAATATCTTATGGAGAAATAAAAATGTAATCACGATAATCACTGACAGATCGTCACATACACTACTACCAAACTATCAAAATCGTGGCAATAATGAACCTCTACTCAACCTAGGAGGAGACCCTAGCAAACAAGGACAGAAGCAGCATCATCAGCAGGGACTGAAAGGGTGATAATGTCATGATAGGTTGAAACTTGATTTCATAAATAAAGGCTTAGCAACATACTTGGAAACCTTGTTCACGCATGCGGGACACAGCGATATGGAGAGGGCTTCCATGAGGAAACTCAGCTTCTTCAACTTCTGTGCGAGCACAAGCTTCTTTATAAGGTCCGAAGAGGACGTACTGGTCACCCAATTCTTCCGTTGACACATAAGCTTTAGATCTGATGACGGTGTAAATCCCACCAACTGAAACCGAAAAACACACTCGTTCAGCAAAACTTTAACAATGGGAAAGAATACTTCCTAGCCGGTAATTTTAAATCAACAGTTTATCACAATTTTCAAATAAATTATCTAAAATTATTGGTACTATGGCTGCAGTAATGACAATAAATCCACCTTCAACAGATTAATACCTAACGAACTTAAAGCGGACAAATTTTGTGCTGCTGGGTCTCCTTGTAGGCAAGAAAAGCATCATGGACACTTTCGAGATACTTTCTTTACATTGTCAGTGCTAGTTTAGGGGTGTTTGATTTGATTAGGTATTTAAGGAAAAGTCGGCAATCAAGCTGAATAAATACCTACTATAATTAACAACTTCGTCTTGATCCTAATTATCTATTAATTAACCCTAAACTAAAGTCTCTCCTCATATGGTACCTTAATGTCGAGAACGATGGGGCGACAGCTTGTTCCGAACGCGAGGGGGACTGCTTCGAGCACTGGATACTACGACTTGGCTATTCGTCCTAGGAGTCGTGGATATGGTAGGAAACAACAGCGAATTGTTTTCTCCGGACTAAATTTTGTGCAATTCGCTGCTTCCTAAGAAAACTCCTGCCGTCTTCAATTTCCCGGGGGAAGGCCGCCTTGAGCCAGGTGGAGGGGGCACTGGACGCTCGCTTCCTTTCCGTGGACCCAACAACATCTTTACTCCATACCATGACATCGTATTCTAGTTGTCATGCAATCGTATTCTAGAGCTTCAATTTAAATTTTATCGATTTGGACTGCGTCTACACAAGCTCATTCTCCTCGAGAGATCATTTCGGGAGGGTATTGGGCGAGGGACGCTCGCTGGTGTAGATGCCTCCTCCCACCAGACAAATTGCAGGGCCATGGTGAGCCGGAACACTGTCAGTTTTCGTCCGCGCTTCAAAGAGTTTTGCGAAAACAACTTTGCTAGCTTAAAAGTCCCGTTAGAGAGATATCTCGGCAACTCGCACAATTTTGGTTATTCTCGCATATAAAAACAGATGCGTAGTCGTTGAGTTTAAAACATTGACCAGTTCCAGTCTGTGGACCATAAAAAGCGCAGCCACAACTATTTCCTTACTTCCCTTAATTCAGCCATCTGTGTAAAGCACATACGCCCCGCGGTTTTCGAAAGATTTGCTCCTTGAAAAGCTGCGTAACTCCGTTCTTTCATCGACTCTACTTGGGGACTAGTCGGTCCTAACCTTGTGATGGATATGGTTAGTTGGCCCCTTCCCGATTTTAGAATCTGTCGCCTTGGGAGATGAATCGGACGCCTGCAAGCGTCTGGGTGGCAGAGCATCAACAATGCATCCAGCTCATTGGAAGGGGCAACGATACCATTCCATCACTCTCAAAACCTCCAGCCAGCCCAATCGCTTCAAACGCATGAAGCTGCTAACCATAAACTGGTTGAAATGAGACAAAAACTTCTTTCGACGAGGATTATATTGACATACGAAAGCGGAATGTCATTTTAAAATAATTTTGGACGCCGAATCGATTGAGATGGTCTCAGACTAGTCCGAGCTCTTCTGACTTTAAAACTATCATTCAAAGGCTGTTTTACACTGCACGCGAAGCGATGCGATATACGCGAAGCGATGACAGGCGATGAGGCGCGAAAAATACAAAATGCCGGCGAGTAAGATTGTTGAGTGTCGAAGGGAGCGATTGAGAGAGGTTCCGCGCGAGTCGTCCGATGCAATCGCAAGCCCCGTTGCGATTTGAAGCGAGTTACAGCGAATTTCACCCACTCAATTGTTTGAATTCTTGTTCCGTTGTTCTGTTCCATTATTCAATACAATTGACTATTTACAAAGGACATTGAAAAATTGATTAGCGCCGAGCAACAACGTCCAGCATTGTGGGACCAAAAGGAACATCGTCCGCCGTTGTTGGAATGAAGTACCTCAAGAATGTGAAGTTGGTAAATACTTATATATTTTTTTACGGAAAAAATTAAAGTACTTAAACCTGTTTTATTCAATAATTACATCTTGAGCGGGACACCAATCACTCGACTGGTCTGCTCAATTGCTAGCAATATAAATACATAATCGCTTCGCAACGTTTTGAGATTCGCTCCTCTCATCGCTTCGCGTGCAGTGTAAATACAGCCTATGGGTAAAAACAAGGATGAAAATGGGTGTAAAATTCTATGATTTTAAATCCAATTTTTCATTTTTCCGTTCTGACGACTCGGCAGTCAAGAAAAGTTGAGGTGGATGATTTTTGGTTTATTATTCAATAATAAACCACTGTAATCGCTCTGAAAAAAAAATTCTAACCCCCCCTGAAAATTTCATGGTTTACGTTTCAAAGGGTTTAGAATCCGAATCTGCAATAAAAAAATTTCCGTCCGTACGCCGTACACACGATTTCTCCCAAACGGCTAAAGCAAAAAAGCTGAAATTTTCAGGAAAAATCCATGTTGGTCCGACGACGCCCCAATTCTTGAGCCAGCTCTCTCACTTAATTTAAAGTGCCCTTTAAGGGTTGTCAAAGTTTTGTAAAATCCCTAAAAACCTCAAAACAAAGTCAAAACGGCCTAAATATGGACTCCTTTTGAAGAACTTTCCACGAGGAATCGAATGAGCCCCTCCCCATGTCCGTAGGTCAAACCATTCCCGATGTATGGCCCGATTTATGGTGCCAGCATTTGCGTTATTTTGGTTTATTATTGTTTGGTTTTGATATCAGTAACCTAGTGATGTGGTGATGTAGTAATGTGGATACTGGAGTGAACTCCTAAAAGGCTTTGTAGCCGATACACGGGTTGAAGCATTCTGATATGCTTGAGACGCTGCAAATTCTTTCACTGGGGTTTATTATTCAATTGGCTTGCGTTCATGATTTGAATTTCTACCAAGCTTTGGAGTGTGCGTGTTTCACAAGTGATAGAGCGATTATTGAATTTCAGGAGGCACACAAAAATGATCAACTGATCAATCTAAATAGGTATTTTGGTTGAGAACAGATTTATGTGCTCTACGCATATCTCCTGAAATTCAATAATCGCTCTATCACCTGTGAAACACGTACACTCCAAAGCTTAGTAGAAATTCAAATCATGAACGCAAGCCAATTGAATAATCAACCCCAGTGAAAGAATTTGCAGCGCTTTTTCTTTGTACGGGCCCCAAGAACCTGGATGATATTTTCATTTTGGGAATTTAAAAATTAAATTAATTTATAGGGAGTTTTAAAATTATGATATTTTCATTTTGTTTTCCACAATCGCCATTTAATGTTTGATTTTGTTAAGGATCTTGATACAATTCTAGCTCGTCATCTAGGAAATAACAGTCAATAATCGCTCTACCACCTGTGAAACACGCACACTCCAAAGCTTAGTAGAAATTCAAATCATGAATCATTGAATAATAAACCCCAGTGAAAGAATTTGCAGCGTTTTTGAAGTATTGAATCGCTTACGTAGAATCACATTCCTTGGTGTCAATTCCATTCATTCGTACACGGTTGAATTGAAGGGCTAATCTGTTTTACAATCGTTATATCGAAAACTTTCAATTTGATAGAGATCACTAAAGTAAATCGAATGAGCCTATCTGGAATGCCGTACTTTCATCTGGCCGATTCCCCTAAGAGTCAATCAGTTAACATTATTCTAATGGTCTTCAAAAATCCCGTATTTCATAATTATCCTACAGATGGATTAGTGAACCATTTGTTTCATTTGAATCTAATTAATTTTCAATTGTAGTAATTAACAGCGTTCCTGTCATGGCGTGCCTTCGGTCCGTTACAAAAGTTTTGGCAATTTTGTTATCGCTCTCGCGCACCGTGTGAGTGTTTCAATGCTAAGGCTGCGTGCCATTCAACCTTTCAATTGTGATTCTATTAAAAACCGGGCTCTCAAGGCCATGATAATGAGGCGATTCAGGCCGAGCAGATTAAAAATTCTTTAGCCCCCTCTGACACTGCTGGTTTTAATAAATCGAGCAAACAGTTGTAAAACGTTCGGCCTTGTTCGTCTAAAATTTATTTTAAATCTTCGCTAACGAACATGGCAGAAATATAAATATATTATCAATAATTTAAAGAAAGTATACATTAGATTGTTTCTTTCTTTCACAAATCGTTATTCGCAGATTCTTCGGGAACCTATGAATCCTTCAACCCATTTTCAAGGTTACAAGACGGAAGACAGTAATTTCGAACAAAATAAGAATTCTGAAAATCGGTTGAGAACTATATCCTAAGTAATGTCGACAAAATGTATGAAAAACAAATCAATAACACACGTGAGTACGCATGGAAATTGGTACCTCTATTGAGATTCACATTATCTCCTTGCTCTAAATTAATCTCTGCGCGGGGATATCATTTTTATCTTTTGTTATCTATGGAAGGTTGGACCGACGAATAAATTTGTATTATTCAATTTAATTAATCAATTTTGATTCCGAGTCTACCAAGGTAGCGGAAGCATTGTTTTCACTTTCGGAATGTGAACATTTTTTTGTCTCCAAAATCAAAAATTCCACTCGCATTTTGCGTTTTAGACCTTTCTGAACAATTTTGGTTCCGTGTCTGTCTGTCAGCAAATCCTTGTTACGGGTCGAAGTTATAGTCGATTTTGATGTCAGGGATTTTGCGGGTTGGGGTGTAGATGGTCCCCTATGTTTTACGGATCAATAGTAGCCTCAGCGCATGTGCAAACGTGAAATCCTTGTTACGCGCATAACTCCGGGAGTTCTTTGATGAAATTTTCAGGGATTGTTCGGTTTGATGTGTAGATGGTCCCCTATAAGTTTCATGACCCCCGGATCAATAGTAGCCTCTATGCATGCCCAAACGTGAAATCCTTGACGCGCATAACTCCGGGAGTTCTTGACCAATTTCGATGAAATTTTCAGGGATTGTTCGGTTTGATGTGTAGATGGTCCCCATAAGTTTCATGACCCCCGGATCAATAGTAGCCATTGCGCATGCGCAAACGTGAAATCCTTGCCACAAGCGTAACTCCGGGAGTTACTTCGCCTAATTGAACGAAGTTCTTTAGTCAATATTAATTTTCAATGATCTATAGAGTCATGTTATGGATACGAGGAAGCTATGTGCCACACCCACTTGGCAGATGTTTTTTTTTTTTGGTAGTAGGGGCCTATTTTAGCGTAGTTGTACTTTGATATTGATTAATAATGATCTACATTTCTGAAAGGTGATGCTTTTTAAGGAAATAACAAACCTTTGTGTAATAATTGGAACCGTGTAAATGAGACCCCACCCTCCTACCGGTTATTAAAAGAATGCGGCAAGTTAATCTACCGTTAACCTACCTCTAACTATAGTGATGAATGAAGGCAGGGAGATATTGCGCAGGTACGAAAGCGCTATATTGAGATTTGAGCTTTTCTTCCTTCTAACAACAAACCCAAGCTCCACATCTGCCCGGGAACCGGTTCTCCGAGCCCATTGGCAGGCACATAAAAATTCACGGCAAATACCTTTCACATAATATGCGCAGCTACGGCGTACCGAAAATCAACCGTACAACACGAAATGACTTTGAATGTGAATAACAAAAGACGATGGGATGGGGTAATTTCAACAACGGAAAAAAACGAGCGTGAAGCTTCATCGTACTCTCCGAACACGTATATCTTAATGGCAGTCGTACTTGACGATGATGGCGACGAAAATTTGACGACGAGATTTGAACAGTATTAAACTGCTTTTTGAACAGTCGAACGCAAAAAAAAGTAGTTGAACTTAATTTTTTCTAACTCAATCTGTGCTCTATGCATATCTCCTGAAATTCAATAATCGCTCTATCACCTGTGAAACACACACACCCCAAAGCTTAGTAGAAATTCAAATCATGATTCATTGCATAATAAACCCCAGTGAAAGAATTTGCAGCGTTTTTGAAACTGTTTCTTTGTTTCACCATCACAGCGTTTTTTTCAAGGGCGATTACAATGGAAAAATTTTCTATTTGAAAATTTTAAATTTCGTAAGACGGAGCATGCATATTAGAATGCTTTAACCCGTGTATCGGCTATAAACCCTTTTAGGAGTTCACTCCAGTACCCACATTCACTACAGTTACTGCAATCAAAACAAAAACTATAATAAACCACAAAAACGCAAACGTTGGCACCATAAATCGGACCATACATCGGGAATGGTTTGAGCTACGGACCTGGAGAGGAGCTCATTCGATTCCTCATGGAAAGTTCTTACAAAAAAAGTCCAAATTTATGCCGCCTTGACTCTTTTGGAGGTTTTTAGGGATTTTACAAAACTTTGACAACCCTTAAAGGGCACTTTAAATTAAGTGAGAGAGTTGGCTAAAGAATCGGGGCGTTGTCGGACCAACATGGATTTTTCCTGAAAATTTCAGATTTTTTGCTTCAGCCGTTCGGGAGAAATCGTGCGTACGGCCGGAAAAATTTGTATTGCAGATTTGGATTCTACACCTTTTGAAACGTAAACCATGAAATTTTCAGGGGGGGTTAGAATTTTTTTTTTTTTTCCAAGAGCGATTACAATGGTTTATTATTGAATAATAAACCAAAATGATAACCGGATCCGATAAATTTCGAGTGAAAACCTCCAATTATAAACGGAAAATCTACAAATTGATGTGGAAAGCCTATAATTTCGCGAGTAAATGCTTTACATTATCAAATAGTACGAGTATAGATAAACTACATCATTCCGCAAATGAAAATAACCTTGCGAATGACAAGTTGTCTAGGGATTGAGGTCATAATTTTAGTTGAGCCGATTTTAATGAATGACCTCCAATGACCCCAAGTGGTCAGTTCACCTTGATATCATCGCCTGATTGTAGCACGATAGACCATGAAATTCGTTGGGTTACAATACTTAATAATTACATTAGATGTTATCAATCCTGAAACAACGAACTGAACGAACGGGTAGGAATTCGCAGAACAATATTGTTTCAAAGCCGGCCACCGCCGATCCCGGGGCATAATATTCGGTCGTTACACAATACCGAGGGACACGCATTTATCACAAGGGACAGTTCGGGAGATTAAATTTCCTGTTTGCTGTCTGTAAGTTATAACCAACCGATAACATCTGACGGCGGTGTCCGCCACCTAATGGAATATCACGATTGATTTCAAAGGAACAGTCTATTTTATAGATACCTACATCTACATTACAATTAAATGTGAAATTTTGATAACAAAGTTTTATATTCGTGCAGGTTACCAGAAAAGTTACTATGACCAGTGAAGTTACTCCTTATTCAGGCAAAACTATCCCAAGGAAAACAGATATTGGCATATTCAGGAACCGAGCGATTCAACTCACGAAACATCGATTTCACTGTGAATTCTTTCACAATTGAATGGCGTTGAAAGATCGTAAAATTTATTGTCTAGTAGTCGCTCAAGCGACCCGCCCTCAAGTTTTTAGATGTCAGAACCTATTCTCAGATTTTTAACACATGTCCTGAGTAGATATATAATTATGCACGAAAAAGAATCATTAAATTAACATTTTTTTGCTACCTCAGAGTCAACCTCCAAGCATTGTTTTCACTATCGGAGAGGGGTAAAAACCAAAATGTCGTTTTCTCAGACAGTTTTGAACAACATTCGTTTCATTTCTGTACATTTGACACGTACAGTTGAGAGTGTATCTGTTAGTTGCTGCAGGTTATCAATTTTATCTGTCAAAAATGAATGGTGTTCACTGTACACTCAAACGCATACTTTTAATAAAATCATACTTTTCTCAAGTCTAGAAGGCGTTCGATCTCGCTCAAATTCGGAGAGTAATTGAAAAGTACTTGAACATGGAAACGTTGATTTGATTACTTCATTTGAATTTCATCACAGACTTAACATTAGAAGCTGCTGCACATGCGCGAACCTCAAATACTTGTAACAATATTGAATTCTAGTTTTCATCCTATTCGGATGACATTGTCAGGTATGGTTCACACCGTAGATGTCATGCTCGCAGCTTGCTTAAAAACATGCGCAAATAAACATCTATCAAACATAATTCTCCCATTCTTTGATTAGTATGCTTTTGATTTTCTGTATGCTTCTGTATTCCCCAACCTTAGGAACCAGCTAATGAATCTTATTCGTATACATAGTAAATACATGTAAGTACACAAGCGTGAGTGTGTGTGAAATATTATTTATGAAAATCTGTCAAGTGTTCAGCCAAAAAATTTACTGCACGAAACAACGTGGAATAGGTATTATTTCAAATTTGTTACAGTAGGATTGTCATTAAATTTAACGATATGCGATACATAGGGATTAAAAACTTTCAGAATACAGAAGATTTAGAAAATTTGATCATCAGGTCATGCTGCACAATTGGGATTTTTTCCCCTTTGTAATTCTACAAATCGGCTTCCTGAGTTCGCATTTTTTGACGATTTTTGGTTTATTCAATAATGAACCATTGTAATCGCTCCCAACGGCTGGAGCAAAAAATTCGAAATTTTCAGGAAAAATCAATACTGGTCCGACAAGGCCCCAATTCTTTAGCCAGCACTCTCACTTAATTTAAAGTGCCCTTTAAAGCCTTGTCGAAGTTTTGTAAAACCATTAAAAACCTCAAAAAAGTCAAGGCGGCCTAAATTTGGACTTTTTTTTAAGAACTTTCCATGAGGAATCGAATGAGACCCTCCCCAGGTCCGTAGCTCAAACCATTCCCGTATGGCCCGTGGTCAACATTTGCATCCACATTCACTACATCACTAGGTTACTGCAATCAAAACAAACACAAGATTTTTTTTATCGCAGTAACCTAGTGATGTAGTAAATGTGGATACTGGAGTGAACTCCTAATAGGGTTTATAGCCGATACACGGGTTGAAGCATTCTGATATGCATGCTCCGTCTTACGAAATTTAAAATTTTCAAATAGAATATTTTTTCATTGTAATCGCTCTTGAAAAAAAAACGCTGCAAATTCTTTCACTGGGGTTTATTATTCAATGATTCATGATTTGAATTTCTACTAAGCTTTGGAGTGTGCGTGTTTCACAGGTGATAGAGCGATTATTGAATTTCAGGAGGCACACAAATATGATCAATTGATCAATCCAAATAGGTATTTGGATGCTTTTGACAATGAAAGAATTTGCGGCGTTTTTTACTATAAGTACAATTACAATTTTCAACGTGACTTTAAGCTTCAATTTTTAAATGATCTAGTTTGTGGTTGATAAACGTTTTCCGAGTATTATTCCACTAAAAATTTAACCATTTTAACCATTAGTTGTTATTTTTTATTATATTTTTCGAAATTTGACCAATTTATGGTGCTTAAAAATTGATGTCCTACGAACCCATCCTTCCTTTTGGAATGCTCGATTTTTGATTAAAGAACAAAATTAAGTTTTAGCTTTGAATTTTGAATTTTTCTCCTATGGTTTTGACTAATCTTTACAAAAATTTATAAACGATTATTCTTGGATCTCACGTTCATTCATTATCCATGCGACACTACAAAACCCGTATTCGTAAAAGTGTGTACTTGTAATTTTTCCATCATTTTCTATTTATGCTGGCTAGAAATTACACGAAAACGAATATTGTATAGTCCTAGTCAGTGTGAATTTTCTGTTAGACTCATGAAAAACTTTTGTCTGCATCCGTCGGTGATTTTGCCTTGTCCTGCGGTTTGTGAATGTGATAGAAAACCATTCCCTGTTCATCAATCACGGTCGCTAGCCTGAAAGTCCATCGATTTTAATTGTGTATATATACTATTCCGTACAAGTAACGGAGAGGCGCAGAAAAGTTGAGTGACACGTGCAGATTGAGATTAAAATAACTCAGTTGTTGTTGTTTACCTTTGTTGGCGACTTCCCAAGCGATTTCGAAGGTCCACCGGTTGCTCTGAGCGGCGCTGTAGCCCCTGTCCAGGATCCTGGACAAATCGCAGCCGCTGTCCACCCGGTAGAACCGTCTGCTCGCCTTGTTGGACATATCGTGCCGTCACCTCAGCCGGACCTCGGGAATAATAAGGTTCAAGTCCGCGGAGCGTATCACCGGTCGGTTGTCAAGAGAGTTGTGGAGTCGTCCCAAGGCTGTCGAATTTCCCCCAGTCGCCCGCACGGGTCGGGCCTCCCTCGCGGCCTGTTGTCGTAGTAGGAGGCGGAGCTACGCTAGAGACACAAGCGTGGACGGTTATGCAATGACTCGTGACGCCTGAGATCAACCGAGTAAAAACAGATCTTCACGGCCGAATAATTGAACATGAATACAATATAAACCAAATATCACGCCTGTTGAAAATTTGAACGTAACACTAACAGGAGGCAAAAGGGTGAACATGAATATACTTCCATAAAATTAAACTCAACCACTCAGTCATGCAGCATGGCTGTAAGAGCGAATTTCTCTAAAATTGGGCAAATATAAAGGACAAACTTCACAAAAACAGGAGTTAATGTTGTTCGATTTTCTAGGAATTGCATTGACTTGGAACTAGTATAACTTCGCCTCTATAGTATAACTTCGAAAAGGATACCCGACGCCTGTATTATGAAAATCCTCATTTTTGCCGAAAAGTGAAAAATTGGACGCCTGTAACCGGTCCGATTTTCACGAACTTCAATATTTGTTTGCCGAAAATGATTTTTTTGGTTCATTATTCAATAATAAACCATTTTAATCGATCTTGAAAAAAAAAAATTAACCCCTGAAAATTTCATGGTTTACGTTTCAAAGGGTGTAGAATCCGAATCTGCAATACAAATTTTTTCCGTCCGTCCGCCGTACGCACGATTTCTCCCAAACGGCTGGAGCAAAAAATCTGAAATTTTCAGGAAAAATCCATGTTGGTCCGACGACGCCCCAATTCTTTAGCCAGCACTCTCACTTAATTTAAAGTGCCCTTTAAGGGTTGTCAGAGTTTTGTAAAATCCCTAAAAACCTCAAAAAAAGTCGAGGCGGCCTAAATTTGGACTTTTTTTGGAAGAATTTTCCATGAGGAATCGAATGAGCCCTTCCCCTGGTCCGTAGCTCAAACCATTCACGATGTATGGCCCGATTTATGGTGCCAACATTTGCGTTATTTTGGTTTATTATATTCATTATTGTTTTTGTTTTGATATCAGTAACCTAGTGATGTAGTACTGTGGATACTGGAGTGAACTCCTAAAAGGGTGTATAGCCGATACGCGGGTTGAAGTATTCTGATACCCATAAAAAACGCTGCAAATTCTTTCACTGGGGTTTACTATTCAATTGGCCTCCGTTTTATTTTCTACTAACCTTTGGAAACAAAAACAATAATGATATAATAAACCAAAATAACGCAAATGTTGGCACCATAAATCGGGCCATACATCGTGAATGGTTTGACCTACGGACCTGGGGAGGGGCTCATTCTATTCCTCGAGGAAAGTTCTTCAAAAAGAGTACAAATTTAGGCAGCCTTGACTTTTTTTGAGGTTTTTAGGGATTTTACAAAACTTTGACAACCCTTAAAGGGCACTTTGAATTAAGTGAGAGAGCTGGCTCAAGAATTGGGGCGTCACCGGACCAACATGGATTTTTCCTGAAAATTTCAGCTTTTTCGCTCCAGCCGTTTGGGAGAAATAGTGCGTACGGCGGACGGACGGAAATTTTTTTATTGCAGATTCGGATTCAACACCCTTTGAAACGTAAACCATGAAATTTTCAGGGGGAGTTGGAATTTTTTTTTCAAGAGCGATTACAATGGTTTATTATTGAATAATAAACCAAAATTGTAAAATCCTGTTCTGTTGCTATGGACTTCAAAGTGACACAGTAATGCTATTATAGAGTAAACAAGCCAAATATTACAATTCCGCCTACTTGTTAAAATCGCGTGAGAAGCGTTGGATTAGTTATCTTATAATTTTACACGACCATATTATACAGGAATGTTGCCAAACAACTTGGCTGGCGTTTTGTTATTGGTAGAATCAAGCCTCCGTTCGGCATCGAACAAAAACTATTCCCAATTCGAGAAAAAAATCAACTCATAACATAACAGTATCAGGTTTGTATAGAATTGATCCAGCCATGGCATGGAATTGCCGTATCTTAGCTGAAAATAGATTTATCAGCCAATAAATCCTTGATTTCTTTTTTCTAACCCCTGAACACCGTCATAGCGTTATCATTTTTGCCCATATCCTTCGGTGCAGTGTGAGTGTACCTACAAGTAAATCCAGCATGATCTTCGAGTGTTTGTTCTAAACGAAAGTAAAGGTTCGTAGGCAAAACATGAATGAGTTACATCTACGATTTTGTGAATGAAACAATGTACTTACAAAAATGGATTGACAAAAATGTTCAAAACAAACGAATGGCAGATTGGTTTCAGAGCATTTAAAACAGAAAGAGGTGAAAATCACACGTGTGGAAGCCACTTAAATTTAATGTCCAGGGTTGTATTACTATATATTAGTCTATTGAAATATTCTATAATGACAGAGTAACATCATTAATTAACCACACCTGACCAGAAAGGAGTAGGAGGAAAAAACTACTTCTGGTTACATTACATCTCGTGAATCGTATCGGGACAGGTTCGGATTTGAAGAAATTGCCAACTTGAACTAAACTCGCCTGCTCCAAAAACTACGCAACCACACCAGGAGATGTGTCAGGGGTCGAGTAATAATTTAAAACTTTTCATAGAGAGACAGAGTGATTGTATCATATTAGCTCTTCCCTTCTTAGCACTCCTGGTTTCCCTGGTTCAGGATCCCGTCAACACAAGCTAGTGTAGTAAGAAAGACAACAAGAAGTCTTTCCCATGAAAAATCCTTCAAGTCAAGACCTTTTGTGTAACTGACTGAACATAGAACGTGATCTAAGATGAACTGGATGCCCAAATTGAAAACCAAGCAGGGCCCTGCTCCGCATTCATACGCATTTATGCTCCAACCCCTTACAACTTGATATATCACTCGTCAAAGTTCTATAACCTGCTTGTTGCCCCAAAAGAAAACCCTGAAAATTATTACACAAAGGTTTATTATTTCTGCATTAGATGGCCACCCTACACGGATCACCGGACCACCAGACTGGACAGTACAACCAGACAAGGCTTCCTAGGAAACGCACGTGGAAATCTAACTGAAATGTGACTAGATAAAATAAAAATTCAGGCAAAGACTTGCGAAATGGATTTATTGAGTACTAAGTAATTGAAAGATGAGCTGAGGAAAAGAGGTGGTCTGTCTGAGATCCGGAATTTTGTTGTCAAGGGCCTCTGAAGATGACAATGTGACGGTTCATGTGTAGTAGTTACCATTTTTTGTTTATATATGATTGGTGAAAAACACCTATGCACCATAGCTCCGCTGATATTAGTGCTAC
Organism: Creontiades dilutus; assembly: GCA_031894815.1. Lineage (NCBI taxonomy): Eukaryota > Metazoa > Arthropoda > Insecta > Hemiptera > Miridae > Creontiades > Creontiades dilutus. Next base: position 1,075,046 of record JAVIWC010000637.1, read on the forward strand.
ACACCTGAGACTTCGCCTAAATAGTGGCCCATGATCTAGGCAGTTAATCATGAAATCGGCAGTGGACAATCATGGGCGGCAGGGGGGAGGAAAATGGAATGAACTACGAATTGAAGACATTTCTACGCTCGATCCTAGTGGCAAATAAATTGAAATGTATACACATTACCCCCGGATTCTAATTAATTTTTGATACCGAGTAGCAGTTAAAGTATAAAATACTGCATTTTTAACAATATTTTGCCGATAACAGAGCCCATTGACTCGCGGCAATTCCACCACCTGGAAACTTGACCACCGATAGTCTTCTTAACCACCGATACCATCCAGGTGACAGATTGAGACATGAATGTTTTTACGAAGCTTAGCTGCTACGGACTAAGTCACTCGCGACGAAGTTGTGGAAACCCATTTAAAAAAAAAACGGAGTAAGATGGAAACATGAAAGTTTACACTGTTGAATCGATTTCAACGGTTAGGTCATTGTAACAAACATTAGTGCATCACAGAAAGCATATCTTATATTAGATTCTCTATTGAAATATTCTATAATGACAGAAGTAAATCATTAATTAACCAACCTAGAACAGAAGGCCTTAGGCAAGAAAGAAAAAACTGAAATATTTTGGTTACATCATTTAAACATCCTCGTGAATCGTATCGGAACATGTTCGGATTTGAACAAATTGCCAACTTTTCTGTTATAAAAAAGTATAGCCGTAAGTAATGGATATGGGGGAGAACTTGTTGATTCTATTTGGAATAAGGTTCTTAGGGAAAAGAGTAGGGAAGGGGTGTGTAATTTAGTGAGAGAAATTGAGTTGGAAGAGAAAAAGTGGATTAGTATACCTTATTATGGGAAAATTTCGGATAAACTCGGTAAAATTCTGTCGTCCAGGGGTTTCAACGTTGGGTTTAAGAATAAAAATAATCTCAAATCTTCTTTGGGTTCGGTTAAGGATAAAATTAACGTTCAGGATAAAAGTGGGGTTTATAAACTAAAATGTTCATGTGGGCTTGAGTACTGTGGTCAAACTGGTAGGAAATTTAGGGAACGAATAAAAGAGCATGAAAAGGATTTCAGGGACAACAAAGGTGATTCTGCCTTTGCAAGTCATCTGAATGAATCCAATCATAGCTTTAGTTTTGATCTGACAAACAGGCAATATGTAGAATTTCCCCACTGTTGCCCAAAGGGAGGTATGTTGGATGTGCTACAAAAATTCGGAATTGTTAAGAGTGATAGGTCAGGAAAATGTTTAAATGATGTCATTCCTCAAAATATTTCACCATTATTGGGTTCTTTCTTGCAATAAGTTTGGCTCCGCCTCTCCATAATGATACTATTTGTGCCCCTTTCACTTTGTAAGCCTCGAGTGGTATTGGTTGGTCCTCCCCGCCCCTTTCACTCCCCTGAGCCAATAGGATGTAATCTCCTCTCACTTGAGCCTATATAAGATATCGTGGGGTTCCGAGTAAAAGTGACCAAGTAACATTTGCAAAATTTTACAGGGGAGCGATCTGAAGTTTCACCTATTTTCTTCTTAAGAACACTGGTTGTGTGATGTCTCATCCGACTATGTTTCGATTTTTCTTTATCCTGTAGGTAGTTAGCTAGTGCCCTCCTCTCATATCGTGCTTCAAAATTCACTTCAGATTAAATAAGAGCTGTTTATTCGGAAAACTCTATTTGATCATTTTTACCTGCCTGGAGTTTCAAGCTTTACTCATTTGGTCAATTCAATTCTTCGAAAATCAGTCGCATAGTTACATGAAATTGAGGGATTGAATAGTTTTTTCGTTAATTTATCGTGTTGCCAAGCATCTAATAACAATGATATACCTATTTCTGTTAGAAAAGGTTATCCATTACCTATCACTGTAATTGGTCATTTTCACCTGCCCACTATGCAATCTTACAAATCTTACACAGTAAAAGTGATCCAGCGAGAGTACATTTATAATCCATCTCGTGTTTTGTGGTTGAGTTCAAATGCCATTTGGTCACATAAAACTCTTTGGGTCAGGCAGGTAAAATTTATTTTCAAGTATTTCTTGCACATCAGTTTGAAGATAACGTTCTTAGCAACAACACACAGTAGACAACGTTCCTTAGTACCGGAGTGACAAAAAAAGCTCATTTTGAAAAAAATGTTACTTGGTCACTTTTACCATGCTTTCTGTGATGTACTTTCAGTTCATGTTTGTTACTGATTTTGACCTAACCGTCGAAATCGATTTAACAGTGTAACTCTCTACTTTCGTGGAAATATAGATAACGTTCCATCTTACTCCGTTTTTATTTGAAGCTTAGCTGCCGTGAGATGAAGTAACGATGTTTAGAACATTGGCTAAAACCGTAGCAAACTAAACTTCACAGGTGTATTAAACACAGGCTCATTAAAGAATATTCACATATACAAAACTTCATATGTAGGCTTAGACCCAACACATTTCATTAACTTATAAGTAGATTCATTGCGGAAGTTCCACTTATCTAACAGGATTCCGCAATAATAAATAGCTACCAAATCTTTCTTGGTAAAATAAAGCTACCAACGGTTTAGGAACCATTCCAACAGAAAAACTATAAATAATGTGTGAATGATTTTTCGTCCTTCATCATCAAGAATAGAATTTTTGGGGTGGGTTTTAGCGAAAAATAGGTAAAACGTGTTTACAAATTACGTTCTTACCTTGCCTTACGAATGGACTTGCCGGCTTCAACTCACTTGCAGTCAAATCGATTACAGGGATCCAGTTATTAAGAATGGATCAATCTATCAATCGATGAAAGAGACTTCTACCCGAGTTTTGTTTTAGGGAGAACTAATTTTGAGCAAACGATCAAATTCAAATGTAAAAAAAGATCGTGAACAGCTTTGCTTTTGTTGAACAGCTAATAGAAATACAAAGCCGAGATCTGAAAATTCAATCTCAAATAAGGCAAAAGCAAAACTATGAGCTAAAGAAATGGGACTCGAATTGATAACAAGGTGAAGGTCGAAGGGATTACATTCAACGCGCTCTGTGTGGGGGTTTTCAAACCAAATTACTCTCAGCTTTTTACTTCTGGCTAGTAGATAAATAAAGTGAATGACTGCTGTATAGTAAGGATATTGAAATGGAAAAAATACCACCTACCCTTAATAGAATTAGACAAAAATATACCGAGATGTATTTTGAAATTGAATAATAAATGTAAAAATCCGATTTTAGCGCTCATGTGCCACCTATTGCCACACATTGGACTGAGATGTTCATAGCACTTTATAAACAATGCGATGTTAGCGCTTCTACCGGGTTGATTAAACACCACCAATCACAATAAATTGGATTGAATCGCTCATATAGAAATACTGGTAATCGGAAAAAAATCCACGGACAAAAATCCCCTAGGGCGGACGGAAAAAAATCACAGAATAGGTAACGCATCAACTTTACTAAAAGGATTGATATAGGAAATTTTTTTGTTTCTGAGATGCAAGCATCCACACCAGCAAACTATACTTATAGGTAACCCATCTATTTTTCCAACTGATCTATACTTTACTAAAAGGATTGATATAGGATATTTTTTTGTTTTTGAGATGCGAGCGTAGCGAGCATCCAGACCAGCAAACTAGACGATAGGATACTTCTGTCATTTTTCACACGGGAATTTTTTGTCCGGGGTGGGCTAAACGCGAGGATTTTTTGTCCGGGGATTTATTCCGTGATTCAGGAATACTAGTTTAAAGGCCCTGATACGCAGGTTAAAAAGAAATAGGTGAATAACACAATGAGGGAGTATAAAAACAATACGGAAAGTAAAAAAATCGTATATTCCAACTCCCCGAGGAGGGGAGCAGGTCGGTTGCCCTGGGAGACGCTCCGCCCCACTGGGGCCCTCTCCCCTTCACTTACGGGGTCGGGAGGAGGGGGGGGGGGAGAATTCCACTCGCCCAGCGTCACCACCCCCTGAAAAACGGATATACTCTGACAGTTTCGTCTTTATACAGTTTGTCCCAGGAGTTATGCACAATCCGACTCCTACGTGTTTTACAACTCATTTCCGACCAAAAATGCCTCGCAGCAATTTTTTGCCCGAGGCCTCGTTTTCGAGCTATTCGTGATTTAAGATTTTTTTCGTGTTTTCGATCTTAAGTCATTAAACCTGTCATAACTCCCTTCATTTTGGAGATAGTTATTCAAATTTGATGACACCGTTGGAAAGAGCGTTACATTTTGTTATCTATTTGATGTCAGAAAACGTTTTTAAAATAGCATTGAAGATGTGCGAATGCTGCACGAAATGACAGTTTTGTAAAAATCTTAAAATCGCCTGTTTTTCATCTCGCCTAGAAACCTCATGAATGCTTGACGCAGAACTGTGCAGACTTGGTAAAACGTGCGCCAAAATGTCAGCTTTCCAACGGTGTAGTCGTTTTGGTTTTTAAAATATTTTTAGTTAAGGAAATGGTGTTTGACTGCAGAAAAACATGTGTTTTATGTTAAAATTGAGGTTTTTCCAAAAGTCTCGACGAAAAAACGTTAGTGGCGTGGTACCTATACATTACTTTTCTCGCTGAATCGAATGGTGACAACGCCACCTTTCAAGTGACGATTTAAGTTAGTTTTGTCGGATGCATAAACCCGTTCGTTTGTGAACAGCGTCTACGGCATGTCTAAGCTGTCCAGCCAAAGTCAGGATAATCGAAGAGCTGGTAGTAATAACCAAAACCTTAGTGACAAAAAACAGATAGTTTACTAGATAAAGAAGGATCAGTAACATAAACAATATTATCTACCAATGTTTTTTCCTTATACTATCCGACGTGTTCGCTAGGGCGTGAGTTGTACACAGGAGGAGTGTGACTCTCTTGCTGCTTCAGAAGCATTACCATTGGCAAAACCGTACACAAAAATCATGTCAACATACTCACTTGTGGTATAGCTACTCAACTGAAAGCAAATCATCGCAATCAATCGTAAATAAACACAAACAATAGCTGTCTCTTGGATCTTCGATTATCCTGACTTTGGCTGAACAGCTTGGAAATGCCGTAGACGCTGATCACAAACGAACGTTTTCATTCATTAAATTCATTTTTAAATCATTATTTTTTAATTTAAATCTTAACAATCTTGTTTAAACTCTAACTCTTTGTATGATCTCGATTTAAACCCCAATATCTTACCATTGTCCAACTACTGGATAACATGTTCGAGTCAATGAACACTTTAATAAAACTGAATTTGGTCAGAAACAACAAATTATCAATATTGCAGCACCCAATGCTACGGCCAAATCAGATTGGGGTTGATAATGCACGGCGCACAAAGCAACCCCTCCTTCAAGACCGAGCGGTCGTGCGGGTCATTGCATATCCTCGCCCCTGACCAAGACAATGCCTCCTCCGTAACTTTCCCAATTTTCAAACATTAGGTCTTTTTTAGTGATACAGGGTGTCCCAGGACTTATGCACAATCCGACTTCTGCGTGTTCTACAACTCATTTCCGACTGCGATGAGTTGCATTCATCTTCCAGACTTTTGAAAAAAACCTCAATTTTAACAGAAAACACACGTTTTTCTGCGGCTAAACACCATTTCCTTAAAAAAATTCCTTCCTAAAAATATTTTTTAAAACCAAAACGACTACATCGTTGGAAAGCTGCCATTTCGGCGCACGTTTTACCAGGTCTGCACAGTTCTGTGTCAAGCATTCATGGGGTTTCTAGGCAAGATGAAAAACAGGCGATTTTAAGATTTTGACAAAACTGCCATTTCGCGCAGCAATCACACATCTTCAATGCAATTTAAAAAAACGTTTTCTGACAGCAAATAGATAGAAAATGTAACGCTCTTTCCAACGGTACCATAAAATTTGAGCTATCTCCAAAATGAAGGGAGTTATGACAGTTTTAATGACTTAAGATCGAAAACACGAAAAAAATCTTAAATCATGAATAGCTCGAAAACGAAGCCTCTGGCAAAAAATTGCTATGAGGCATTTTATTGTACAAAACTCTAGTATTTTAGTTTTGATGAACCACAAGCAAAATCGCACAAAAGATAGTATAATATATCTTGATATATCATACCAATCAAGATGTACATTGTAAAAATACAATACCAAGGGTGTAGGTATGCAAATGAAGCAACTCAAATCTATTGAACTATATAGAACTTTAATAAACATTTAATCGTAATACATAAGTAGATAATATAATTACATGCCAACACTAGTGGTACAATTTGATGGAATGGATTTAAGCGCAATCAGCACAAGCTGTGGCTCGACGTTAGAGTTTGAAAACTACCTACTTATCGATCCTTGACACCATCAAAAAACAACTATCCTCCTCGAATATCACAAATTCTATCACAAAGTCAGCCAGAAATTGAAACAATACCTGATAGGTATCAACAACCATTTATCTCAATAACAAGTCTTTTTTTTTTCAACACCAGCCGATATACCGATTTGAATTCCACTTTCAGAAAACACGATTCTGCGTTTAGGTCACTACCTAAACTAATAAAAATCTGTTCGTACGTCTCACATGCCCCAATCCACTTTATAATAAATACCCTAGATATTCTAAAATAATTTTACACCATAAAATAGATTTTAAAAAGATACATTACGACTAATTTGATTATTTAAAAATTTCAGTAATAGATTGATCGCAAAATATATTAAACACCGAAGGAAGGAATATATCACTACCATTTAGGATTATAAATATGGGTTCATATGTCTTATTAATCTTTAGCCATGAAGGCATCCTTAAAATTAAAGCTTTACGTTAGCCTACGTTCTTTTGTCTTTTCGCTCTCTGTAAGCATTTTCAGACTCTTGTGTGTCACTTATATTTTTTAGTGAGTTTCGTGATATCATGTTCCTTTTTCAACGGATCCCCAGAATTCACGATGTTGATGGTAATAAAAAGTCGTTTTTCATAGATGTAGTTGAATTTCGACATTTTCTTGAAAGACTGGTATAAGCTCGTCATATATGACAGTTTCAATTTTCTTCTGCTGCATCTCAGGACCAAACGTGCGAGCAAATGATTAAGATTAGGTACCTACATATTCATATAGCTATCTGACAGGTACCTCAGGTGTGCTAACTAGTTAGGTGGGTGTTAGTAATTATTGATACTGATAAGATACTATTAAGAAATGAATCGTGCCATTTGAAATTGTATTTAACATTACCTACCTACAAACCATATAACATGTAACATCGGTACTCACATTCTATGTAATGAAGACAACACTATTTTTTGAAAAGAACCTGTATACAGTGCTGGTAACTTCAACATTTGGTATGGTAGGAAGGTAGATACATACTGTGTTTACTAAAGTGAGATTCAATTAATGACGAGATTTGAGTCCAAAATTCTATGCAGGGCACCCACTGTAGGGTATCTTTAAGGTGGTGTATCCATTTGTGTACCCTAATGATATTCGAAAACTGCGTTGAAGTTACTAAAGATATCGTCTAATAAGTGTAGGATATTGTTTACTGATATTCTCATAATGAGGTACAGTAACTATCCCATTAACCAATATCATCACAGTAAAATGATATCGGAGAATGAGATATAATAATAGCTGAAGACAGGTAATCGGAAAATTAACAAAATGCTGGATGTTTTACGTAGTACCTACACAAGCCAAGAAAAGTTTCGTAACTTTCTGTGATCCTGCTCTGGTTGTTTTTGACTAAGTGCGAATGCAGATATTCCTATTACGGGAAACTAACAATATCATAATTGGAAGTTAATCTATTTTTGGGTGAGTAGGTATTCATTCACAAAATATAAAAAGTATTGAAGAGAAAATGAAATAATGAAAAAGAGAACAGACAATTGTTTATAATTCACATTTCTAAGTAGGAAAATTGGTCGATCAAACTCGTCTATCGAAATTGGCCTTGGATTGACTACATCGTTAGGTTCCTGCATCGAAATGGTGCTTTGAGCAACGAACTAATACCTCAGCTGTTTGTGACTTTCAGGTCAAAGAATGCAAGCCAGATCAATTTTTGTAAGAAGGCTTATTTTCAGAAAATGGAACTTTTTGTAAGATAGTTCGGTTTTCGAACCAAAATTGAACAATGCAGTTGTATCGTTAAAGTGTAAATCGTTAAAAACGTTATAGAATCCGTTATTACCACCATTCTAGGCATAAGCGAACACCTAAGTTACAAAGCGATTTTCCACCGCACACTTCTTGTTTGCAATACATCATCACAGTTCCATCTCTAATCTTCAGTATTTTCGGCGTGACTATAACTATGGAAAATCCTGAAGTGCCAAAAAAAGTTAGTCTTAATTTAAAAATTTGCGTGATTATAAAATAACTCACTATATTATTCTAGGTTTAAAATAAAACTATAGTACAATAGTAACAATGTCCTAGTTGATTATTACAGCCTCTCTTCCTGTAATACTGGGTCCAATGGAACCGAAGCCGTTCTGAACGACCTCGAACATATTGTATTTTAGAATTTACGTTAAAATATTTCAGGTTTTATATTGATTGACCGTAGGAATCGAACGTTCGACTAATATAACTTTGAAGTACACTTACAAAAGAGGTTTGGTGCTATACATTTTTTTTTCAAGCTTTATACGTATAGTTGAAAAAAAGCGCATTTGGAATGTAGACGGAAGAAAACTGAAATGCAGTTTGAAATTATCCGGCGCTGTTTTTTATACCCCGTTGGTGAAATCGAACTCTGCAAGGATCTTGTTCTTCTGGCTGTAGTAGGATTGGAACCTTGATTCGCCGTAGCTCTGGATAAACGAAATGGAAAATAATAGTAAATACAAGTAATGGAATATCAATTAGACATCAAAGTATTAATTTAGTAACCGTGTAATACCTTACGATAATAATTCATAACATAAATGATCATTACTACCTTGGGGAGGTACACCCTGTGCATCCCTCTATTCCAACCACAATACTGTTTTAGTGTAAAATCTTGCATTTTGCTTCCGAGTCTACCAAGGTAGCGGAAGCATTGTTTTCACTTTCAGAATGTGAAAATTTTCTTGTCTACAAAATCAAAAATTCCACTCGAATTTTTGCGTTTTAGACCTTTCTGAACGATTTTGGTTCCGTGTCTGTCTGTCAGCAAATCCTTGTTACGGGCAAAACTACACGAAGTTATAGTCCGATTTTGATGAAATTTTCAGAGATTGTGTAGATGGGTTTCATAACCCCTGGGGTGAAATCCTTGTTACGATGGTTCTTGACCAATTTCGATGAAATTTTCACGTATTGTTCGGTTTGATGTGTAGATGGTCCCCTATTAGTTTCATGATCTTCGGATCAATAGTAGCCTCTGCGCATGCGCAAACGAAATCCTTGTTACGCGCATAACTCCGGGAGTTCTTGACCAATTTCGATGAAATTTTCAGGGATTGTTCGGTTTGATGTGTAGATGGTCCCCTATGAGTTTCATGACCTCCGGATCAATAGTAGCCACTGCGCATGCGCAAACGTGAAATCCTTGCCACAAGCATAACTCCGGGAGTTCTTGACCGATTTCGATGAAAATTTCAGGGATTGTTCGGTTTGATGTGTAGATGGTCCTCGTGAGTAATAAAGAGAAAATAAAGTTTTAGCCTCGAGCTTGATTGAACGAAGTTCTTTAGTCAATAATAATTTTCAATGATCTATACAGTCATGTTATGGATACGAGAAGCTACGTGCCACACCCACGTGGCAGACGTTTTTTCAGAAGTATCCTCGTAACTATGAAACTTGTTCAGAGGTATTAGCTTCTCACCTGTCAATACTGGAAGATTGATTGTTCATTCTGAATTTATTTATTGGGTTGGATACACATCTAAGGACCTTTGGAGAAAGAAAATATTAATATGGTCGAGAATTTAGAAGGACATAGCAAGAAAATCCAGTTTGAAACCGTTATAAAACCACCGAATCGGATTTTCTGTTACTAAATTCATTTAATAATATTATAAAGTCATTTCAGTAAAACATTGGGAATGATCAATACCTAATTAACCGCCTAGGTGTAATAATCTGCAGCGTTAACGAGGCAAATTGATGATTATTTGATTACTGCAATAAAAAATAGATTGTTAAGACCAATAATTCTCACCCAGTAGTCGAAATTGATTTCCGACGACGAGTTAAGAACGCTCCACAATCCCCAGAAAAAGTGGGAGGCCAACGTGAACGCTTCGATTTCCCTCATTATGGTTTGAACGTTGTCCTCGGGTTTTTCCTTGTACTCGGGGTACTTTTTCAACGCTGCAAGGTAGCTTCGCACCAAATGTTCCTGAAATCATGAAAAGCTTTGAATATTTATCGTGTTCAACTAGGAATGAAAACACAGCATACAGACAACTAAATCAACAAAACAATTTCAAACGAGTTTTGGTAGTATGAGATTCAAAGGTATGAATTTTGTACCTAGAACCAATTGGAACTTGGGAATTAAAGTTTTAGTTAGAATAAAAGTTTGAGGGGCTTCGCCCCAAGAATTGGCTCAAAATCCCGCAGATCTTGGCTTTGCGCTTCAATGTTTTAATTAATTTTTGTTTAATAATTCTAGCTCTCCCATGAACGACGAGGCTTATACATCCAAGTTGTACTTTGAAAACAATTCAAACCATTATCGAAATAATTCGTTTAGAGCGAGATGAAATATTACATGAAAACATGGAAAACAAACTCAACGCATTATCTCCGTCGACAGTGTGAGAGTGTTGGAATGGTATAGTTGCCCCTTCCAAGGAGGAGGATGCATTATTATGCTCCGCCACGCCATCTAACCATACCAAAGGGGCCAACTAACCATATCCATCACAACAGAAACCGCTTTCGTTTTGGAGGGAAACTGGCTTTTATCAAGGAGGAACCCCTGCCAGCGTGTTTTTCCCCCATGCGGGCTTTTGCCCCAACCTATGTTTATTTAGGCCGCTTCGACATTTTTTTGAGGTTTTAGGGATTTTACAACACTTCGACAACCCTTAAAGAGCACTTAAAATTAAGTGATAGTGCTGGCTAAAGAATTGGGGCGTAGTCGGACAAATAGTGATTTTTCCTGAAAATTTCAGATTTTTTGCTCCAGCCGTATGGGAAAAATTGTGCGTACGGCGTACGGAGGACGGACGGAAAATGTTTTATTGCAGATTCGGAACCCATGAAACACACCCTTTGAAACGTAAACCATGAAATTTTCAGGGGGGAGGGGGGTTAGAATTTTTTTTCCAGAGCGATTACAATGGTTTGTTATTGAATAATAAACCAAAAGCCAAGCAGCGAATGTAGATCCGCAACTAGGAGAAAGAAGGTACCCTGACAATGAAGCTATTGTATTCCTTTTGATTTTTTACTGAATCCCATCCCAACATGTTGGATTATCGGTATTAATGTATCACACGTTACAAGAAACAAAACGATCTACGTTATTAGTGACCTAACCGTCGAAATCGGAGTAACATTGTAACGTGATTTCGTCAAGGCTGGAAAATATTCGAAATTTCCTTCACTGCGGTTTTAAAGGTCAATAACACTACACATTAAGAACTAGAGCAAAGCAAATATTTGCGTATCATGTGGCGCTGGATCTTTTCTTTGCTGCTAATCGGAATCAACGTTTGTTTACATACGGTTAGCAATCAGTTGCAGAAGTTGATATCAAGGATGTCTCTACCTATACATTTACAAAATGTTTGAATACACAAGAAATATTTCTTAATCTACAACGGATTTCTTAAATAATTTAAGATATTAACTCACAATTATTGTGAGTTATCATCACTCTGTATGAATAGCGAGTTGCTCTAAAAACGCAAATCCCCTTCCCTATTTTATTTCAAATGTCCACATTGAAATGGGGACAATGGAACCACACGCAGGATCAACTTTTTGATTTTTAAATAACAAGGAAGAGTATTTCCGAGTTGACCATTTCAACTTTTGGCGAGGTTGAGTTTGTACGTTTACCTTATCGCAAACCTGCACAATTATTCGTTGACTGACGGCCCTCTCTGAAAATCCAATCAACATTTCGTACGGACACAATCAATTGCTCCGCCATCCTATTCCAATATTCATAGCCTCGTCCTCATCTATGTGATTTCGAGAGATTGTTGTCGCGGGTGACACTGTCATTAGTTTTTGACACGCAGTGTTTGTCCGGTCAAGCCTCCATGCATTATTCATAGACCGTCGCTCGCTGCCAGCCTTCATCGTTCACTTCATTTAGGAAATACGGGGAACGTTTAATCCAAAGATAAAAGTTAACGTCGAATAGTATCAGTTATGGAAGGTATTGTCATAATCCTAAGAAGATTCATAATTCGAAAAACTGGTATGGTTACTAAAGACGGTAGTAGGAATTGTTGGAATAATTATTTGTTGTTTTGGTGTGATGTTACTCCAAAAGAACGTGTACACGAGTTGGATGACCTCATTGCACAAGATGTTCTTTGCTATTCAAGTTGACGACGGGACGTTAGCAGGGAGTCACTTGAGTGAAATGAGATCAGATCATTCAAGACTGACAACAGAATCCAAGATTACTATATGGCAAATCCTAAAACCTTTCTGTGAACGGATATTAAGAAAACAATTTTTATTTTGGATTTACCAATAACAGTACTTCAAAACTGGGACGGACAAGTACTATAAAATGCCAGACTGCGAATCTATGACTTCTCCTATGATAATTGGAGGGAAAATCTACAACCAAAAACAAAAATTGACCTAACTTCCTTATAGAGAAGCGGTAGGGAGCGTTTTATTTCACTTAACCAAGACGCGGCTAACTTTAGCCTACGCAGTTGTGATACTCCTCAACCAGAAGACGCGAAAAATCTGAAGAGAACTTGGTGATTTCTTGGTGAAACGAAGATCCAACAACATATTATGATGAAGATAAAGTTTATGCAAGTTGATTTTTGGTTTATTTTTCAATAATAAACCATTGTAATCGCTCTTGAAAACAAAAAAAATGCTAACTCCCCCTGAAAATTTCGTGGTTTACGTTTCGAAGGGTGTAGAATCCGAATCTGCAATAAAAAATTTTCCGTCCGTCCGCTTGTACGCACGATTTCTCAAAAACGGCTGAAGCAAAATATCTGAAATTTTCAGGAAAAATCAATATTGGTCCGACGACGCCCCAATTCTTGAGCCAGCTCTCTCACTTAATTTAAAGTGTCCTGTAAGGGTTGTCAAAGTTTTGTAAAATCCCTAAAAACCTCAAAAAAAAAGTCAAAGCGGCCTAAATTTGGACTCTTTTTGAAGAACTTTCCATGAGGAATCGAATGAGCCCTTTCCCAGGTTTGTAGCTCAAACCATTCCCGATATACGGCCCGATTTATGGTGCCAACATTTGCGTTTTTTTTGGTTTATTATTGTTTATGTTTTTATCGCAGTAATCTAGTGATGTAGTAATGTGGATACTGGAGTAAACTCCTAAGAGGCTTTGTAGCCGATACAGGTTGAAGCATTCTGATATGCACGAAACGCTGCAAATTCTTCCACTGGGGTTTATTATTCAATTGGCTTGCGTTCATGATTTGAATTTCTACTAAGCTTTGGAGTGTGCGTGTTTCACAGGTGATAGAGTGATTATTGAATTTCAGGTGGCACACAAATATGATCAACCGAACAATCCAAATAGGTATTCTGGTTGAGAACAGATTTACGTGCTCTATGCATATCTCCCGAAATTCAATAATACAACAATTTGCAGCGTTTTTTCAATTTTTGCTGTTTATGACGTTGCCACTCCTCCGTGAGTATTGCAGGAGCACGGGGGATTTCCCTGGTTGATATGCTTGATCCTGAATAATGGTATTTGCCGAATAAATTAGACCAATCTTGTGTCAATCAAGTCAAATTCCTGCAACTATTTCATTCCACAATTCTTTTTAAATCTTGATAAATTCTTACAGAATTTATGTCTGCAAGTTTACCCATGATATAAACGGAAGTAAACCGTTGAGTAATAGTTTGTACCGTTTTTGTTTGACCGAAAGTGAAAATCGTTCAGTTAAATGTTTTTTTATACGGATTAATATAAATATGATACATAAAAATGAAACCGTATCGGTCTTCCATGTTTGGCGATGAATAATAAGATTATCGTAATACTCCGTTCACAACAGATCTCCTACAGTAAACAGTAATCGATTTGGTAGTTTTCCAGTTAAACCCGTAGACAATGTTGATTTGTCAAATCAGGGGGAACGGTCAAATAGTACATTTGCAGATTGTGTAGTGATACATCACGGTAAACATATCGGTAGACGAAGTGCAATGGCTTAACTATAATTATTAATGGATCCTGGGTTATTTGGTAAGGACATTTAAAATGTTGAAGACGAAAGTTGAAAGCGTTCAGCTTCTGAAACTGACACCAGAATTAGAAGTAACGTAGGTACCTCCCGCCTCCCGCACTCAATACGAGATTATGCTAAAACTGCAAAACTATCCGTGCGGCGTTGCAGAAATCAACGGTAGACGTTGCACTGGATAAACTCAGGTTAGGCCATATAGAAAGCTCAAATTTCGTAAAGCGAACGTTTATTTTCATGTCTTTCAAAGTAACCTATGTTAAGGATCAACAGGGGTGTCTAGGAAGAAGTTTGGGCAAAATTGGAAAGAGGCAATTAGATTCTTAATTCGAAGAGTCCGATTCGGCAGTGTAATCTCAATCGAATGCTGATTTTGTCCAACTTTCAAGAAGTTGGAAAGTCTTGAGTTCTTTTCATTTTGTGCACGAAACTGAGACTTTTCGGACAAATTGTCCCCACTTTCCGCAGCTTCCTCTACCTCTCTCTTTTTTTAAAAAATCATTTTGAAATTTAGTTTTAGCGAATTTTTAGATAGGTACCTATTGTATTATGCTTTATAACTATCGAACGAAGGAAAGCTTTCTCTTCGAGCAAGAAATGGACAAAATTGTCCGCTAAAATACGCTTTTCAGGTTAGCTTCTAGAATTATGAATTCCATTGCAGCCGCATGCCCAGACGAGAAATTTTTGATACGTCGATATCCCACGTTCTATTAGTCCGATTTCGTTCAAACTTGGTAAGAGCGTTATTAGTTTTGTATCGCATTCAAAACACCGAGACTATTAGACCGATTGTGATGCAATTTTCAGGGTTCGTGCTGGTTAGTTCTTTGTCAGTCTCCTAAATACATATATTAGGAATCGATGGTCATTGGTAGGGTGTGCTGATGCAAACATGAATTAAAGCCCTATTTCGCACATTAATATGTATAAAAATGTGTATATATTTGATACACTATAGTTCTGTACTGCATTCAACGATTTTGACTCGTATCTCTTTATTTTTATACGTGGATGTTACAATAAGAGAGGGAGCTGTATCCGACTCGACCATCCGATTCGACAGATTCTATTAGGTATCCATAATTGTTTTTCCATTTGAAATTTCCGATTTTTTCCCATAACAAACACAAATTAAATGGTGCCCTCCAGAATCACAATAATTATATTTCAAATAATTTATGATAACTACGTTATCTCATTGTAGTCCCTCCCCTCTTAAGCGATTCGCCAGTCGACCTTGAAATAACACGCTGCTGATATGACAGTTTCAGCTTTAGATGGGATCTTTGCAAGCCTTGGTCTGCCTAGAATATACTTTGTTTGGGCAATGGCCGACAGTTCACAATCCAACGGTTCGTCAACTTCTGTGCTACCAACAACATTCAGCATGCCAGCCAACCCCGTCCCATCCTCGTCGCCAGATGAAATAACTTGGTGCATGAGAGAATCATAATAATAATTGGACATATAATTATTATATTCCAAATGATCAATGACAGATACCCCCTGGTTAATCTAGTTGTTAACGAGCTGCATCCTAAGCTGTTGAAATACTGGAGTCAGAAGTCCTGACTCAGGACGTACATGGAAACTGCGCATGTGAATTTGCTTTTCTTGGAAATTTCTAAAACTCATGGTTCAGTTGGGAATTTCGCGATATAAATCTCTTCCCCTTAGTATAGCTACGTTCCTGGGTGGGAAGTGGTTTCAATTAAATTATAGATGCCTCCGCATTTTTACATACCTTGTGATGAATGTCCGCCTGGTTGTTTTCCAGCTTGTAAAAATAGGGCGGCTCTTGGTTGGAGTAGTCGTAGAACCACTCGTTGAAGTGGTTGGCGAAATCAAATCCTCTGTAATTGTATGAGCAGTATTCGAAATCGATGACCACGAGACTGTCACTGTTGGCTGCGGTCGTGTCTGCGGGCACGTTCCCGTTCTCCAGGTTCATGTTGAGGGACGACTGCTCCCTCATCAGGATGTTCCCTTCTTGGAGATCATTGTGGCAAAACACAACTGGGGATTTGATGCCGACAAGGAATTCTCTGTAAACAAAATGATGTACTTTTGTGATGGATAAGGATCGTTCTCCTTTAACTTCCAGACAACAATCTGGGTGTTACAGGCTAATTACCACACACTTGGAAGGGGTAAGTAACTACTATATTTATTACATATCACCAGTGCATGGTAAAGAAGCTCCCTCATCCTAATTTAACACTGACCGTCCCAACGCCTTTCCCTTGTACTGCCTCATTGATCAAATAGGCAATACCAGATCTTCAACAAATCATCATTATCAACCACTATAATTTGATCAATCGGCGGATCAACGCTCTAACAATTGAAGCGCTGGATGGAGGCAATTAAAGAGCATATCTAGCAGCTAAAAAATATGTTTTTGAAAACCATCCTCCTAGAGAGGCTCCGCAGAATGTCTTGAAAGAGGAATAAGTTCTCGATCCTTGCAATGGAACCGACGGATTTGCGAAGAAAATTGAGGCACTTAATGCAATGGCTCGACAAAATTTACATCCTAACACAAAAACAGCTTTTACAGCAACATGAAAAACACGATTGTAAGTCAGTGTAGCTTAGTGATGTTTTATGAACGTAGCCTTGTGATGGATATGGATAGTTCGCCCTTCCCGATTCTTGAATCTGTCGCCTTGGGAAATGAATCAGACGTTTTCAAGCATTATTACTGCATTCAGCTCAATGGAAGGGGCAACTATAACATACCATCACCTCACAGCCTTTTACCTTTCCAAATGTAGGAATAGTAAGTAATGTTTACGAATGGAGAGGGGAGAATGATTCTAAAGAAGGAATGTAACAGTTATATTGCTGGAAATAGCAACGGAAGATGAAGAATGAAAAAGTTGATAAGTAACATTCAGTAATATTTCGATCAGGACTTTGTACAAGTCACAGATATTCAACTCACTTGAGCCAGACCAGTTCATCGGATAGATTCAATGCTTTCATTGTGTTGATCATCTCTCTGGAATCATCTTGGATATTGTCCGTGGCGATTAGTTCTTCAATTTGTTTCACCCACCTACACCAAGAACAATGCGTTACAGACAAACATTTTTGAAAAATAATTTACCAATTCTTCAATCACTAGGTTAGAAGCAAGTAAGTTATAGCACACACGTGTGTGATTATGTTTCGAGCTTTCTGAATAACCTTAACAATTTATGATGTTGACAATATCTGATGAAATATGCACTCAGTATTTAGATAAAATTATATTGTAAAGATGGACTCTTCACATCGCCTTAATTAAAATGTGGCAAGTGTCTCTTGATCAATAAGAAGGTCTGCCAGGTATTCAATAAAATGTATACTGGTTGCTGCAACACGTGAAATTGTAAATTTTGGTTGACCCCTTTGCAGAAGACGATGAAGGCTAATGACAAATATAGACTTTCCAATAGGCTGTGTAAACATGAAGCCTAGTTTAGTAGCAATGCATTCATTTTCATTAACAAACACTCCTCATTAACCACTTTCCTTCTTGTGCGCTAATTTTGATTAGAATACAATTCTACGTAACAAGAAATCGATGTTCACTGAAAAACTGAAATATTGAAATGAAAAGTTTTCTAAAACATTAATGGCTGTTACCAACCAAACAATTGATATTTTCAACACCCTGGAGAGACCAGGCGAGATTTTAGTACGCTCAGTTGATCATAATGAGGCACATAATTTCATTCGTCTGTCTTCCCAGCGAAGCTAGGTACATGTCATTTTTGAACGTCCTAAGGTGAACACCATTTTACACCCATGAAAAAGCACGAGTTTGACATAATTAAGATTAATATTTCGGTTGCTGGTATCCTGAAGACCAACTAGTTTGTACTAATGTGAAAATATTGACCCTTTTCACAACCATTTAGTGATACCCGGAGAGCTCTAGGTGGGCGATATCTCGATGGACAGACAAATCAGCGTATCAGCACAACAAAGTTTGGCTTCGCAAAAACTTCAACCAACAATTCACAATATTGGTTTATTTCAAAAAGTCTTGAAAAAAAAAAAAAAAAAAAAAAATTCTAACCCCCCTGAAAATTTCATGGTTTACCTTTCAAAGGGTATAGAATCCAAATCTGCAATAAAAATTTTCCGTTTCCGCCGTACGCCGTACGCACGATTTCTCCCAAACGGCCTAACCAAAAAAGCTGAAATTTTCAGGAAAAATCCATGTTGGTCCGGCGACGCCCCAGTTCTTGAGCCAACTCTCTCACTTAATTTAAAGTGCCCCTTAAGGGTTGTCAAAGTTTTGTAAAATTCCTAAAAACCTCAAAAAAAGTCAAGGCGGCCTAAATTTGTACTCTTTTTGAAGAACACTCCACGAGGAATCGAATGAGCCCCTCCCCAGGTCCGTAGGTATGGCCCGTTTTATGGTGCCAACATTCGCGTTATTTTGGTTTATTATTGTTTTTGTGTTGATATCAGTAAAATAGTGACGTAGTGATGTAGTAATGTGGAAACTGGAGTGAACTCCTAAAAGGCTTTGTAGTCGATACACGGGTTGAAGCATTCTGATAACCATAAAAAACGCTGCAAATTCTTTCACTGGGGTTTATTATTTAATTGGCTTGCGTTCATGATTTGAATTTATACTAAGCTTTGGAGTGTGCATGTTTCACAGGTGATAGAGCGATTATTGAATTTCAGGAGATATGCATAGAGCACGTAAATCTGTTCTCAACCAAAATACCTATTTGGATTGATCAGTTGATCATATTTGTGTGCCTCCTGAAATGCAATAATCGCTCTATCACCTGTGAAACACGCACACTCAAAAGCTTAGTAGAAATTCAAATCATGAACGCAAGCCAGTTGAATAATAAACGCCAGTGAACGAATTTGCAGGGTTTTTTCTATCACGGTAGTCGTGCCTTGGCCAGAGGTGGTCCACTTGAAAAGGCAGTTCATTATTTGATTTCTGCTACCACAAGCTATGAATCTTTAAACATCACTCTAATTATTGTTTTTTATATCTTATTTATCTTAAATTCCCGAAATAATTGTTAGGTTGTATAATGTGGATTGCTTTTCAACATTTTCACAAGAAGTTTCTGTGTAGGGAATCGTTCATTACGTAGGCTTACCATGATTAATTGCGCAAGTGCAGTATATATCATTCGTTTGGTTTTTAAACTTGGAAAATCATTAACTTCCTTAAACAAATAAATGAATCTCCTCATTTTTGCGGTCAAGATCCAACCGAGTTCTTAGGTTTCAAAGTTTCATCTATCTCTACACGCAATACTCACAAAATAATAGCACGTAGGTACCTGCGAAAATGGTTCAAGAAACATATCGAAAACAGTAGATTTCGATTTTACAGAATTGCTGAAATCGTATTGTTCAATGCCATCTTACCCTTGCATGGTGTGCCACAGCCATTTGGGTTGCTTGTTGATCGGAACGTCCATCAAGTGGATTTGTGCGATTTTGTCGGCGATGAGAGCACTCACATGAGTGTCGGACAACTCCGTCGTGAGAAGAGGCCTGGCCTGTTGAATAAATGCGATCGATAAGAATATTTTGAGAAACCACCGTCTTATTTCACTAATTAGTTTTACGTTCGCTAGTTCTTAATGTAACAGTTGGAAAGGAGCAAATACGAATGTACAAGTGAGTTGTATGTCACTGACTGGTTTGTCCGGTAAAATGGTAAGAGTGTTCGGGTTTGACTTAGCTTGATCTAATTATATAAACGCTGCAAATTCTTTCACTGGGGTTTATTATTCAATTGGCTTGCGTTCATGATTTGAATTTCTACTAAGCTTTGGAGTGTCCTTGTTTCACAGGTGATAGAGTCATTATTGAATTTCAGGAGATATGCATTGAGCACGTAACTGTTCTCAACCAAAATACCTATTTGGATTGATCAGTTGATCATATTTGTGTGCCTCCTGAAATGGTGCCAACATTTGCGTTATTTTGGTTTATTATTGTTTTTGCTTTGATTGCAGTAACCTAGTGATGTAGTGAACGTGAATACTGGAGTGAACTCCTAAAAGGGTTTATAGCCGATACACGGCTTGAAGTATTCTGATAACTATAAAAAAACGCTGCAAATTCTTTCACTGGGGTTTATTATTCAATTGGTTTGCACATCGGGAATGGTTTGAGCTACGGACCTGGGGAAGGGCTCATTCGATTCTTCATGGAGTGTTATTTGAAAATAGTACACATTTAGGCCGCCTTAACTTTTTTTGAGGTTTTTAGGATTTTTACAAAACATTGAAGAACACTTAAAGGGCAGTTTAAACTAAGTGAGAGAGCTGGCTAAAGAATTTTGGCGTTGTCGGACCAGTATTGACTTTTCCTGAAAATTTCAGATTTTTTCGCTCCAGTTGTTTGGGAGAAATCGTGCGAACGGCGTATGGCGGACGGAAAAATTTGTATTGCAGATTTGGATTCTACATCCGTTGATACGGAAGCCATGAAATTTTCAGGGAGGATTAACATTTTTTTTCAAGAGCGATTACAATGTTTTATTATTGAATAATAAACCAAAAATGAAAGGAAATTTGTGCGCTTTCCTCTGAAATCATTCATCAGTATTAGTGGAATCATTTATCAGTAATTAGTATTTGTTTTCATTACAATTCAGAGCAGATACTAAATAGTTACTTTCTGGATTCCCTAAACACCTAGAAATGATTGTAGTTCTGTGTCAGTGTATAAATCATCGAAGAGCATACATCTGTGAAGTGCAATACTTGGAATATACGAAACAGAAAAATTGCGGTGAATTGAGAATCAAAAAGATATGCGAATCAACCCTCAACGGAACCTAAACCCCCCTTTATACCATTTGAAGACATACAATGTAATTAGACGTCACCCTAAGAAACTTCACAACTGCCAGTAGAACTACCTAAAAAAATGAAAAGTGAGGTGCAAAGGCATTCTGCAAGGGTAGTTTTATTATAGCTTTTCCAAGTTGAATTGAGAATTTTCCAAGTCGAATTGAGAATTTTCCAAATCAAATTGAGATTTTTCCCATCCAAGAAACTTTCACTACTAAAAAAAAAGAGGAAGTTTTCCAAACCGAATTAACAATTTTTTAAGGCAATCCGAGACTTTTGCTGAAAACAAAATTAGTGGAGAAAATGAAAGAATAGCACTTTATGAACAAATTAAAATTGAAATCAAAAAGACAAAATGAACTTCATAAAAATTACGCTCCTGTTAAGAACAGAAAAAATCGAGGCCACTCTGCGTTTGCCAACGAAATTTTTTTTATTTCAATGTTAATTTGTTCATAAAGTGCTATTCTTTAATTTTGCTTCACTAATTTTGTTTTCAACAAAAGTCTTGGATTGCCTTCAAAAATTGTCAATTCGGTTTGGAAAACTTCCTCTTCCTTTTTAGTAGTGAATGTTTCTTAGATTGGAAAATTCTCAAATTGATTTGGAAAATTTTCAAATTGGTTTGGAAAATTCTCAAATTGGTTTGGAAAAATATCATATTGGTTTGGAAAATTCTCAATTCGAGTTGGAAAATTCTCAATTCGACTTGGAAAAGCTATATATCAAGTGGTGGAAGGAGATGAGGAAACTGCATCCTATATAATTTGTACGTGTGTATTTTACTGTGCACTTAATGTTTTTCTTCTGA
Organism: Creontiades dilutus; assembly: GCA_031894815.1. NCBI lineage: Eukaryota > Metazoa > Arthropoda > Insecta > Hemiptera > Miridae > Creontiades > Creontiades dilutus. Next base: position 1,097,038 of record JAVIWC010000637.1, read on the forward strand.
GAGGTCTCTTCTGGCACTTTTTTAGTAACATTTAAACGGATGTTGACACCATCGAGAGCTGCGTTGATGATTATATGTCGAAACAAAGATGGTAACATGAATTATGATAGCAACAGATTTTACTTTCTTCTTGCGTACAAACTACCAGTATGAGAGAAGAACTATTAATATGGTTGCGATCGCCATGTTTTCCAGGCATCCATACATTGGATAAACCAAAACTATGGACCTACCAGGAATTTCATTGCATGTTTCATATGATTGTGAAATCAAATCAACTTGAATGTGAACTGACTCGAATCGGGATAGATCTGAATGCATTTTTCACTGGACACTGTCCACGCGTGGAATTACTATGAATTCTAATGAAGCTCTTCTAACACAAAGGCCCGAGTTTCTTGCTGGTCACCTCAACCAACACCGTATTTACATAATTTATAATCAATTTTTCACGGCTAGCTTTTATGAATTGGTTTACCTATTGGGAAAATGTAATTAAAGATGTTTAGAGACGGTTGAGGGAGATCCGACAGGTACCTAATAATTTTTCCCCTATATTTAACAATTCCAACAAAAATTTACCGCCCCTGGATTTATATCTCAACTCCGGTGCAGGGCCAAATGTTTGAATGCGTAATATAACTCCCAAAGAAAGATTGTTGTCTCCTGGGGTCGATCCCGAGATATTCTAAGCCGTAAGGGGAAACATTCTCCACACGCGTGAACTTTTCCAAACGCGCCAACAGCCTAAACAGGTACTATGGCGAATTTACCAAGTTAACTGAAGTTCTGGGTAGAGCGCATGCAATGACATCAAGTGTGGGCTGAACATTGAGTGAATTCTGAAAGATTTTGTAGTGAGTTAATTTGTACTACTCTTGTGTCTACTGATTCATTTTAAAAGATTTTCTATCAATTCAAAACTATTTGATGAATGATCGTCGTTGGTTGGATAAAATCATGGGGTTTATTATTCAATTGGCTTGCGTTCATGATTTGATCTACTAAGCTTTGGAGTTGTGTGATAGAGCGATTATTGAATTTCAGGAGATATGCATAGATTCAAAATACCTATTTGGATTGATCAGTTGATCATATTTGTGTGCCTCTGAAATACCACCTGTGAAACAAGCACACTCCAAAGCTTAGTAGAATTTCAAATCATGAACGCAAGCCGATTGAATAATAAACCCCAGTGAAAGAATTTGCAGCGTTTTAGGGATTAAAATTTTTTTTTCTTCTTGGTCGATTACAAAATTTAATCATTAAAAATGATAAACCCAAAAGGAAGAACGAGATGGCAAGAAAATATAAATGGTGAGCCCTTCCAAAAGTGAACCACTATGAACTCCCTACATCCTCGAGGGTAATCATTGCTATTACTGCGAAGATCCGAGCATCGATGGTGCAGCGTAATGAAGGTACCCTAAAGCTAAAATGCTTCAGGTTTATGCCTAGGTGCAGCAGTTTCAAGAAATGGAATGGCACTGCAGATAATGTTCTCAGTTGCGATAACTTACGGGAATGTATTCTTCAAGGCGACCTCCAGAGAAGACACCGTACAGCCGAGGGCCTCTCTGAGACTCGGAGAGCAAAGTGAAGATGACGGACTCAGTGACGAGAGTTTCGATGGCCCTGGAGCCGTTGAGGTTGCCGTACAGTCGAAGGAGAAGGCGCGAGGGTTCGCCCTGGACCGTATCCACGCCATCGGGAAGGGAGCAGTAGTACAAGAGATTGCTCAGCCCTCCACTAGAACCAAAACAAACCAAAAATGTTTAAGAAGATGGGCATTTGTATTAAGAAGATGCAGGACGTTTCTTAAGTCTCTAGAGATCTCTGAACACAAACTGTGAATTTCCGCAGAACGCCACGCACTGGACCCAAATGGACAATTTCGCCATCTGTAGCCGTGCAACTAATAGCACGCAAGGGTGAACTTAAAATATACCACAAAAGATGCTTAAATGAGTTAGATTGTTCAGCATCGTGCATGAGCTGTAATCGGCTGGAGCAGGAAACTCTAGGTCATTTCATATTGTCATGTCAAATTTACTTGCCTTACCGAAACCTGATGATAAATCGAATGTGATACTATAGCTATACCAATAGAGGGTGTACAGTTTTAGCTGGAGGCAAAGCCCACCTGGCATGATAATCCGAATAAGAATAATTCGTTTTTCAAGTATTGGAATGTATTGGTAATGCTTGCGTGAAACTTTATTTTCTTTGTCAGAAGTTCTGTGAATACAGGGGGCCCACAGGGGGGCTATGGCGCAGACTACGTCATTGAAATTCTGGGGGGGGTTCCAAAAAAATTTGAGGGGGGGGGGGGGCAAAGTTGATTGAAACAGTGTTTAACGTGACGGCATTCAAACATATATTACATCACTAAATAGAACGTAAATAATAATGAACTGCCCTGAAAGTGGTTTATACAACTTTACTCTCCTTAGCAATTAATAGTTGTTTCGTGGAAAGAGCAATAAGTTGTGTTCACATTGTCAAAAACAGACTCAGATCAGCTATGGGAGACTCATGGTTGTCAAATCTAATGGTTCTAGCCGCAGAAAAAGTTGTATTTGAGTCTATTTCTAATGAAGAAATAATCAGAAGATTTTCATCCCGTAGACAGAAACTGCTATGAAGGGTTTAAAAAGATATGTTTAACAAGCTTAGAAGGTGCCTAGATAACTTTCAGATGGTCTCAGACTACAAATTTAAAATTTTTGACTTCAAACTGTTAACGTTTCTATGTATTTTACGATATTATTAATATTTGTTTTGGGTACCAGCTCACAAGAGGGGGCGTGGGCTGGTTTTAAGGTGGGGGGGGGGGAGTATATATGTTATACATATGAATATATAGGTATAAAATAAAAGTAATAGAACATCGTAGTACGAGTATATGTTTTTGGTAATTGTATGCAAGGTCCAAGATCAAGTTTTTTCTCTGAACACATGAAATAATTTATTTCTTGTAGTATTGTTGCATCTCCAGAAAGTGACAACAGCTTGCTACAGGGTCATAATGAGTGTTATGTAGTAGCCCTTAAATTTCGTGTGAAACAGCGCACATTTTAAAGAAAAAGTAAACATTCAAAACAAGTGTACCAGTCATATTTGTCAAATCGCAAACTTTTTCCGTCACTGACGAAAATCCAATCGCCCTCTCGAAGTTTCACAGTGGGACGTCTCACCTACTCCAGCCTTCCGCGATAGGTACTTCACAATATCATTTCAAGAGTTGATCGTGAATGACGGTGGATCTGACTGCTTCCAATGCTGTCAATTACTCTTCTGACTCTACATCACGCGCCACTCGATTGTTTATCAAACTTCAATAAACTGTGAGTGTCTGTATAAAGTGTTTTAAGTTGAAGGGATTTTATGCATAAACGAAACCCGATACAGGGCTTCATAGCGCTTTCCTATTTGTAACTTATTACATTGGTTCATTGTTGTCCCCATTTGGTCGGATTAGGTGTGTTCGCCACTCAAAGTAAATTGTAATCTCTTCCTGTTAGTACCCTCGTTGTCATCGCTTCAAGACAAACCGCTCAAACTTATACAAACTAACTAACATTTTTTTCTGTTTAGGTTGGCTGTTTACCAGCAAAGCTGTTGCTTGCAATCGTGTTTCTGCCTTATACCATCGGATTTATGCAGCATTGGTGCCTACAAGAGCCTCTTTCCTAAGCCTCAAACTATTCATCAATAATCAAGGCAACATTTTATGGTATTGCCAGGACCTCGTTCTAAAATGTGGAGTTCAAGCTGTTCCATGGTGGGCTTAAGCCACACTGGGTTTCAGTCCCTGGATAGTTGAATGGCATGAAGATTGCATTGGTGAGCACACCACGAAACAACAATGGTGGAGCGGATGTGTACCAATCTCGGCTGTTGAGCTACTGAATCTACATAAATAGTTGGCCGACCAATAGAAGACCATCAGTTTTCTATTGCTGAGGTTTTGGTGACGGGTTCTTGATGGATGCTGGTAACTTGATGGTCTGTACATCCAGTGGATCTCTGGATGTGGTTGATGTTCCTTGGAAAGTAACCAACAGTGAAAGCGTGACCCAGCCATTCCTGACCATTACATTGAAATCGAATTCTAAGTTGGCATAATTACGAGACAGGCATGAAACGAAAATTTCCTAAGAAGGTACAAAACTCCAAGTTCTTGTACAAATTCTATTTCTGGTAATTGCTCCCATTATTACGGGAAAGGGCTTAGGCTTATACCAGGGCTTAGATTTAATAATTGGGTTTATGTTTTAAAAAAAATGACCCTTGGAGCTTTTATCAAATGATAACTGCCATTCTTTTATTTTATCCGTCTTTGACACTCCATAAAACTCCTCCTTCTGTAATTTATGACCAACCATACCTCCCATTAGGGCCGCTTGTTTGGCCGCCATATCCACCCGTTCATAGTGCAACAATCCCACGTGTGATTTGACCCAAACGAAATGCAATTTCTTACCAATTACCTTGCAACAATAGATGAGGTTAACCACCTCCGCAACTAAATGGTTTTTGAATTTCGTCAGTTGAATTTCGAACTGAAAGGTTCGTTTACTTGGTATCGACTTACCAAGTTGGTATCTAATTACCGGGAAATAATTGAGTTTGTCAATGCGACCTTCGTCGTATCGTATGAAGAACCCATTACGGCTCCTTTTTCCTCGTAGGTTGGTTACAAGAAATCGTTATCACAAAAATATAAGGACAAGATTCGGGATATCCCCGAGATTGACCTCGATTGAAATTCTGATTGAACGGGAAAAACCAAAGGATTATGAAATGAGCACCTACCACAACAACCGCGACTCGATGAAGCATACGTCTTGAATAACAATCGTGGTGGATAGATTAACCAGTTTTTTAAAATCATAACGACCTGTGTTGAAGTCAATGATATCATCAAGTTTGAATTGAAATGAAATAATGAAACCATATTTTCTCAGGTGACCAGGTTTTTTTTTGCCCTCCAAATTTGAACAAGAGTTCCACTTGTACGTGAGAAAATGATTCATGAAAATTGGATATTGGACGTTTTGCCCAGACAACGTGGTCTTCTTCAGCTTGAAAAAAAAATTTATAAATAAATAAAATAAAACATATATGCACATGTGCGCTTATAAAGAATGAATTACACAAAAAAAAAAAAAAAAAAATAAATCAATGTATTGAGGCTTGTTAAGGAGGTTCTTTTGATTAAGTGATGAACACGAAAGGAACCAGCTAAGCCAAACTGGCATGATTCATGATGAAAATCTCATCGCTGATTGATGTCTTGATACGGATGAAAACTGTAAAAGCCAAAAAGCTGAAAATGTTACGAGGAACTGTAAAAATGCGGACACAAAGATAGAGGAAAACAAACAAAAACGAAACTAAAGTTGTTTTGAATGGTGTAGAACGCAAAATGCGAGTGGAAATTTCGATTTTGACAAAAAAAGATATCATTTCTTGAAATTGAGAAAAAGTGGAAGTCTGCACTCCATGAAATCCCACAACGAAACATCAATGCGATATACAGGGTGGAAGCGGATAATTGTTCCTGTTAATCTGCATAAAAAATGTAGTAACCCGTTATTGGAATTCACTCGCCTCCACAATTTGTGGAACACCATAAATCAATATGTCCGTTACCATCAAGTTTTCCTCGTAACGAACATATTGAATTTAGTCTTTTTCTTGCTTTCCTAGAGTTCTAGAGAAATATATTTTTTACAAAGTTAAACTTAAAACAATCTCTTCAATAATCTCGCCACTGTGCTAACTCTAAATTCAATAGGTAATGTCACCCAATTACGCTTAGAGAAAAACAAAATAACAAAATGGCTCAAAACTACAAAATTGAAATGCTCACGAGCAACAACTAAGACACCTGGAAGATGCCCAAGCGACGATGATTCGTACAGGTTTTTGGGAATATGTCAGTCCCGATCCAGATCTAGCTCCACTGCGCAAAAGCATTTATTTATTTACAAAAAGGAAAAATAAATAGACAAAAAGGAAAAATTCAGAAGTATCAAAAGCCTACAGAATATGGATACCTGAGAAAAGAAATACTATCATTTCTCGTGATGTAAAAATCATTAACGAACTATACTACTCAAAAATTCAAACACCAGATTTTGATGAACACGTAAAAGAAGAATCTCCGTTACCACCTTTGATCGAAATTATAGCACATACTGAAAGAAAAGACGAAACAACCAATGTCGAAAACAGTCTACACGAAGAAATTGAAGAAGAACAAAAACGGAGGAGTAATTATCATGAGCCACGAAATATATATTCGAAAACTTTTAGAGAACGGAGAAAATTATAAAAGAATGACACCCCACTTTCCCTATGTCAGTAAAAACACTGAAAATCCGTGTTTTGGGGCGTTTTTAAAAAGGTTTTTTCAGCCATAACATCTGTGCTATACATGCCATTTATTTACGTAGGTATTAGTTTATTATTTTCAGTAATGAACCTTTGTAATCGACCAAGAAAATATAATATTTAACCCCTCAAAAATTTACGTTTCAACATACGTTGATTACAAAAATCAAATAAAAAAATATATAAAACAAATCCGTCTGTCTACTGGCCGAAGCCTTTCCCGGAACTGCTGGACTAACGTTTACGAAATTTGGCTCAACAATCATTCGGGATGTTCAAATAATTTTTTTTGTTTGATTCAGATAGAACTTAATTCGTAAATCGAATGACATCCAACGGTTAGTGTACGATTATCCATTGGTTCACCATATGAAAAATAAGTTTGGCATGCGGTAGTGCTGCAAAGGTCTTAGCTACAGTGGGAGGTCTGAGCTACATCGCGTTGCTGGCTGTAGCCCAAGTATTTTCATATTGAATGCAATCACAAGATATGGATGCGCGAGGTTCCGTGTTTAGATAATGTACCACAGACTACGTCTTTGCCTATTATACATAGATCGACGATATAAGTAGAAGGGCTCTAATACAGAAATAAAAACCTATTTTGACTGTTCGTATAAAACGCAATAGGTAGTCAAAACTGAGCGTAATATTTCGATATAAGGATTCTAGGTGCTTTGAAAATGCGTATCATCAAATTTTCGAAGGTTAAAAATTTATTGTTGGAGGAGCGGAAATGTCACCTATAAGGGAGCTTGCCCAGCGCTGAAGAGATCGTTCAACCGGTTACCGGTGGGCGGCAGGTAATGAATTAGGGCGAGCCGTTTTTCATTTGAGGTTTTCCTCTTTCGTAGCACCCAGTTTATTGCCCTTTCCATCACCGTCTACACGGCTGAACAGTGGGCCCTTTCTCATTTCATTAGTACGCCCGTAAGAATTATCCGATCGATACCTATAAAGTTCATCCTACCGCTCCTTCATTCTGCAAACCATACCTAGGGTTTAGTGGTTGCACGACGCAAGATGTTCGACCAATTAAAAAAGGTATGAGGGCGATAACACTCACAATTACTCCATCTTAGTAGAAAGTATTATACAAGCGTCAAAGAAAACGTTTCCCTTATCCAAAGTTCCAAGCTAGGAGGCCTGCGTTAAGACGTTATTCTGAATACCGCCGCTTTCGAATAACTGGTTGTAACGAGATCTCCAAAAATTCAGTAACTCGTTATCTTAACTGGTTATGTTATTATCTTCTCATCCCTACCAGACGCCTGCTGTAGGGAGTTGGGCGATGAGAAAGGAGCAGGAGGAATCAAAGGAGGTGCCTCCATAAGAAGCCTTGAAGGCACAAGTAGTTGCAGCAAGAAGCAAACTACCGTAGAACGAGATATGTAAGGTTCTTTTGAGATTTCCTTGCACTTTTCAAGCACCAAACCCCTTCCCATGATCTTGTGGATGAGTGGATTATATCTCTTGCAGCTGGTCATTTCTGTCATAGTTTTATTCAACTCTTCCGCCCAGAAAATCTTCCTTACAAGCCCCCGGTTCGTATCAGACTCATTGGGCTTGACACCAAGAATATTCGGTTTTTTTGCCGCTGTCACTTGTCCTACGACACAGTCTCCCTCCCTCCACATCCCAGACGTTTTACGAAAAAATAACTGATATCTGCTTCGAAACCTCAAAAAGTCATAGAAGTGACAACCATGAGTCTGTGAAAAACGCCACACTACACGATACAGGGTCTTAACTCTATCCTAAGAGGGAAGGCAAGGGCCCCACAGGTACGTAAACCATCTCTCCAATTGAAAGTTAACGTATAAGTAACTTTTTGGACGGCAAAAAATTAGCTCGGAAACTCAACCCTCCCAATTGGATTAAATGGGGGATTGACTTCAGTGGCATCTGTTCCATGTAGCGCAGTAGAAAACTTATCTACGGGCGACAACTTAGCAGAGTTTTGGGGCAGGTGGAGTTGCTTAGTAAAACTGCTTCTGACAACACAGACGCATAAAGGCTAACTCTAAACAGATTTTCATAGAAGAACATTTCAAAATTTTTCCTTGCTTATGCTTGTGCCTAGAAATAGCTTAATTTTCTTCAAACCTACGAAGAATAGACAAAATTTATGTTTTTGTTGTACTTATATTTCAAAACCCATTAAGCATTTTGAGAGTTTCAGGTGACTCAAGGGAACTGAATCGATTTTCAATCATGTGGGACCCAGTTTCCCGCGCAATTAATGTTTGATCATATGATTTAATTGATTCAGATGATTAATTGATGCGTTCAGTTGTTTTTGCCGAATTGATGGATGAGTTCAGTTTTTCCTGTTGAGAATTGCGGGTAATAAAACTGCGTTTGTCGAGACACTTGTCTCTTAATTCTACAATCCCCTATAATCATGTGATGAAAGTGGACAGTTTCCCCTTGCTGATTTCCGAAACTGCTACGTCTGGGCATAACGCATCAACATGTTTACATGGTAGCAGAACGTGTTTGTGTCCTCTGATCCTCTAATAATGACTGTTCTGACCCCCCCCCCCCCTTTCCCTCGCACTTGCACCCCATATGGGAAATGGACAACAGCTTTATTCCCCTGAACATTTGAATATTTACCCCTGTCATGCCTCTATATACTTACCTCTATATATAATCCCCCCTCCCCTCTTGCTTTTTGAAAGCCCATGAAGTACGAAGGATATGGACAGGAAGGTTTCTTGAAAATGCTACGCCTGGGCCTTACCTGGCGCTTAGCACCACAACTATTATAAAAAATTTCAAATAAGCGGGTACATATTCCAATTTCTGTTCAAGAGACAATAAATAGTTTTTATTGCTTTGCGATTGCTTTGCTTTGTTTTGTGACTCTTCCGTGTCCATTTGCATAATTCACAGTCACTGTCTTGCGACGGGAAGAATTAGTGATGTTGAATGCAATTCACCTGCTCGTACCAATACAACAACCTAAATGGAATAAAGTGTAATTCGTAACAACTATATTTCCTTCATTGTTTCCCTTAAAATGTACATTAAGAAAACTACAACTATGAACCGCAGTAGTCATAGACCCGATAGATAAATGCAACGATAGGTCTGGTTCATATACAATTTTAAAACGCTGCGAATTCTTCCACTGGGGTTTATTATTCAATTGACTTGCATTCATGATTTGAATGTCTACTAAGCTTTGGAGTGTGCGTTTTTCACAGGCGATAAAGCGATTATTGAATTTCAGGAGATATGCATAGAGCACGTAAATCTGTTCTCAACCAAAATACCTATTTGGATTGATCAGTTGATCATATTTGTGTGCCTCCTGAAATTCAATAATCACTCTATCACCTGTGAAACACGCACACTCCAAAGCTTAGTAGAAATTCAAATCATAACGCAAGCCAATTGAATAATAAACCCCAGAGAAAAATTTGCAGCGTTTGAAAATTTTAAATTTCAGAATATTCAACCCGTGTATCGGCTATAAACCCTTTTAGGAGTTCACTCCAGTATCCACGTTCACTACATCACAAGGTAGTTTTGTTTTTGTTGCAATCAAAACAAAAACAAAAAAAAACAAAAATAATGCAAATGTTGGCTCCATAAATCGGACCATACTTCAAAAATGGTTTGAGCTACGGACCTGGGGAAGGGCTCATTCGATTCCTCATGGAAAGTTGTTCAAAAAAAGTTCAAATTTAGGCCGCCTTGACTTTTTTTTAAAGGTTTTTAGGGATTTTACAAAACTTTGTCAACCCTTAAAGGGCACTTTAAATTAAGTGAGAGAGTTGGCTAAAGAGTTGGCCAAAAGGCGTTGTCGGACCAACATGGATTTTTCCTGAAAATTTCAGATTTTTTGCTCTAGCCGTTTGGGAGAAATAGTGCGTACGGCGTGTGGCGGACGGACGGAAAATTTTTTATTTCAGATTTGGATTCTACACCCTTTGAAACGTAAACCATGAAATTTTCAGGGGGGGTTACAATTTTTTTTTTTCAAGAGCGATTACAATGGTTTATTATTGAATGATAAACCAAAAGGGAACAACTAGGTAGTGAACAAATATTGGAAATCCGAGAGAAATTACCCTGTAGGTTTTGAAAGCAATGGAAAAGATCTGTCATTGTTTTGCTGCTGAGAATAGACTAGAACCGATGTAGTTAGTGGAAATTTTCTGTTGGTAATGAGCCCAGTTATTGAGTTTAGAAGGATTCTGATTTGTGTATTATTTAGTTACCTGCCTATTAACAAGATGTTTTCTTCGGTAGAAGCTGTTTTTAGATTACATATTGACTTTATCCAGGAAAAATGCTGTTCATTCCTCGTCAAAAAAGTAACCGTTCCAAAATACATAACTGCAACGGGGTACTTTCAAGTTCTTAGGTAAGTTACCAACCTATCTAACGGAAAAAAACGACGATATTCTTTATCTTGTTAAGGACAACAAAACAACGCTCAACAAATAAACTACCACACATAGAAGTGGCTGGAAATATTAAAACAAACGAGACGGAAGCAACTTGTTGCTGGTTGGCTATAACATTATTTACAACTGAATTTATCTCACCTTATCGAAATGTTTATTTGCTAAAAATCAACAAGGACGCTAGAGAGACGCTTAAGCTCATATTTTGCTGCCAAACGACCTTGTCTGCTTCTCAGAATTGCTGTCTGAATTAGAATTGACGTCTGTAGCGGATATTTACGCATTATGAATGTTATATTCATATTTAATGATTTAATATGAATATTGAATGGATATTCAAAAGAACATTTACATACTTCTGATATGCCCAATGACCTTGAATTTCCATAAATTGTAGCATCATATTGAATATGCCATAAAATGTATGTCAACCTGATTTTAAATTTTTGGCACAAATAAAACCGCCAATTAACCTGAACACTGGTTGTTTTACGTTTCAAAATTGTAGAATCCGAAAATCCAATTTTAAAAAATGGCCGATGTTTGGAAAAGATTTGAATTGCAAGAAAATTGTTATTTAATCATCAACTGAGACGATTGGAATTAAATTCGAAAGCAACAAACACCATCAAAGGGGTAAAATGAGGAAAAGTAGGTGTACATGCATTAATTAGTCATTTAAGTTTATTAATTATAGAATGAAGTTTAATTTTAGTAAAATAGTGTTGAATGACTTTACAAATATAACATTGATATCGAGTAGTTATGAACAATCAGTAACATTAGGTGCAACTGAAAAACACTTCCGAGTTATTTTACTTTCAAGATTTTTTACTTGTTTTCGTTCTTACTTCACTAAGATTGCCGTAACTGCTTTAATTTGCACGAAAAATTCAAATTTGAGGATACCGTTAGAAAGATCGTTAAATTTCCTGTCATTTTAATGCCTAAACATTTTTTTCAAAGCAGAATTAAGGCACAAAAAACAGTCTAAAAAGTAAATTTTGTCAAAATTTTGAAATTACCTATTTTTTAAACGATTAAATTATATTAGTTTTTGTAGCAGGACTGTGCAGACCTCTTAAAAACTGTGGCAAAACGTCAGCTTTCCAATGGATTAATCAAATTGATTGTAGTATTCGGATTTCACAGCGAAAATGACGTTTGAGTGCCAAAATACGTGTTTTTTCAGGCTAACTCTTGAGTTTTTCGGAATCGAATGGGGACACTTATGCATCCCCCGACTGCCTAATAACCCTGACTAATAGGAAGGTATTTTTGGTGATTTTTCTTTCGATTTAGGACGTTGGTTTGGAATTGAAAAGAATTGAAACTTTCGATCTTTACTTTATTACAAATTAAGTTGTTCGGAATGTCCTCCATATTGGAGTACCCAGAGGCCTGTACGTCGAAACTGCGGCATCTCAAAGCTGTCCATGACTTGTGAAAATGTCGTTTTGTCCTCCTACTGCGTTGAATCACCCCCAAATCAATTGAAAAATAATGCAAATCTATTAACAAAACATCATAACTAATAACAATTAACGCTGCTGTCTAACGAGTTGAGTCATCCCAAATTAACATTCATCTCCCTCCCTTACCAAAATGGACCTGTCAGATGTCCTCATGGCAGTCCTGACCTTCCACCCATGGATTTTTACCTCTGAGCAAATTTAACCCGCCATGTACTATAGTCACTTCTAGTTGACACTACTTTGATAATTAATTAAAAATAAATTAGCCGCCAAATTCGATTTTTCTGCGGCCCTACGGCATCCAGGGCATGGAAAACTAACTACTTACGAGTCATAGAAGAAGTTAATATTCATGACAGTTCAACTGATAAGCTCATATGTTTGGTTATCTCGTGAATTTCGTGTTTCCCTGCAACTTGTCAAGAGTTTTGAGAAAAATGCCGAAGATCAGGTAAAATTCTGGGACTTTTTTGTGATAATCTGTTTTTTAGGATGTAGCATGTGTTTGTAAATAAAATTTTGTCCAGAAAAATGCAAACTGAAGCCCCCTATACTAAACCAAATCAGCCATGTCACCTGTAGGTGACTCTAGGATTTCACGGAACATCAACCCCCAACTCTCACCCAAGACGTCAAAAGTGTTTTATTCGTAATACTTATGTTTTATTTGAACTGTGAACAAGGTGAAAGTATGTGTCTGATGTTGGCTGTTCTCTGTTAACCCCGTTGGAGGAGGATTTTAGATGTCACAGATCTACCATGGCAGCAAGCAGGACATAAAGGGGAAGCCAATCCGTTTTGGCTACAAACTCCGGTCCATAGCCACCAAGAATGGGTTCCTTGTGTCGATTGAACCTTACCAAGGTGCCAAAGCTGCCCCCCTTCCTCATCAAAATGAAGTTGGACTTGGAGCTGCAGTCGTCCTCACCACTCATTCAAGGATGCCAACAGAGCTCTGACCATACAATTTGTACATCGAAAATTTGTTCACCTGGTTGCTGCTGCTGAATATTCTCATGGTTGGTATTCATTCCACAAAACTAATGTTTAATTCAACGCACAAGTGATGAAGTTCACAGTGTAAGATTTTGGAGGACTAATACTGTATGTTGTGTTGAGCTCAGGCCTAGAGTCACCTAGGGGTGACACCCTCATATCATTTGAATAAATAATTTTTCTCGCGGTTTTTCGTCTTGTATGCTTTTCATTACCTCTCAGTAACAACATATAAAAAGAAGGAGTGGAAATTTGCATGGGCGCCCTTGGCGGGTTAAAAGTTGTATGAGGTCACGATTGAGTCGAGAGCCCACCTGATTCAAAGGATTCTCGAGAGTGCAATGATTTGCAGAAATCATTGACAGCTTCGATATGCCGCATTGTTCCGACGAACAGGCCTCTGCATACTCCAATATGCAGGACATTCCAAACAACTTAATTTGTAATAGAGTAAAGATCGAAAGTTTCAAATCTTTTCAATCCCAAACCAACATCCTAAATTGAAAGAAAAATCACCAAATACAGGGTTATACACAAATAGTCAGGGTTATTAGGCAGTCGGGGGAATGCGAAAGTGTCCTCAGTCAATTCCGAAAAACTCTAGAGTTTATGAGGCTTTGGTAATAGAGAGTTTGTTTTCAATATCGTTTTCAATCATCAGAACATCAATCGTCTGACATTCGACGGATAACGTCATGCTATGTTGACGACGGCTCGTAGGAATGGAAGTGACATTTCCAGAATGAAGCTGGCATCGACAAAATATGAAAACTCCGGTTTCATCTCCTCCTGTCAATTCCCGCCCAAGTTAGCATTATACCGAGATAAAGCTCAAACCGATTCGCGTGGGCATAATCAAGCAGATGTTGTGGACTCTCGCTATTCCCTCCCGTAATCCGTTTAAATCCATTTACTCTCTCTCGTAAACCTCCGAGATCAAAACGTTGCCGTCCGTATAGGTCATGAGTTCACGTCGAGGCCACATCGGAGCTGCCAATCGCGTGATTCCTTTCACAAATCAATCTCAGATAATGAGGCATTTCGCCGATTTTTCCTATGCCACGGAACTAACCTGTGCTCTAATAGAAACCCTATCTTGAACATCGGACTCGAGCAAAACACGATATGATGCCGATGGTAGGTTCATATTAACTTCTGTCGGCATTCCCTATCTAATCCTTTTCTTTCTCTTGGTTTTTTGTAGGACTTTCTAGATCTCATTTAACCCATTTGCTTGGCATTTAGCGAAATTTTGCCATACAATGTGGGCTGTGATGGAAAACCGAGTCAATTTTGACAAAATGACGCGAAGTTTGACAAGAATTTTCCTTTCATCCGATCTTCAGCAACCCAACACGAACAGTCTTCAAAAACATATATGCCGGTTAGTTAGTTTTCGTTTTTCATGATTTTGAGAGAAAAAAAAACATTTATTGATCATTATATGGGGTGGAATGTTGGGTAAGTTGGGATTTGAGAAAAGTATAAATTGATATTCCAAAAGCTAGAAGTGGTATGCCAGAAGTAGAAATTGAGATGCCAAAAATATTAAAATTGATTTGTGCCAAAGGTTCAAATTAATTTGCCAAAATTTTAAATTTGATAATATGCCAAAAATTCAAATTGATTTTGCCAAACTAATCTGATTTTCTTTTTTTTCCTAACTAGTAAGTTTTGTGTGTGTGTGTGGATTTTCGCTCATGATCTGTGCAAATTAATAATTCTCAAAACCACCTCCACCGATTTCCAAGACATCAGCTAATGGTTGTAGCTCATCATTCCACGTTACATGTGAGAGGAAATCATCATCCAGAATAACATTTTGTAGTTCTTCGTATTACTAATCTAAATTCTCCATCAACAAACTTCTTATGTCAAATAATGATTTTTCAATCATGCTGCAAATAATAAGAAGGTATCCAGGTTCTCTGAGCACATCTTGGGAGGCGACATTATTTTTAGTACCGTATTGTAGTGAATATTTTGCTTCCGAGCCTACCAGAAGTAGCGAAAGCTTTATTCTCACTTTCAGGTCATGAACATTGTTTCTTCTCTAAAATCAAAATTTCAACTCTCATTTTACGATTTAGGTACTCGGTTTTAGAGAATTCTGAACAACTTTCATTCCTTGTCCGTCTGTCTCATAGTGTGTCCGCAGATAATTGTGACAAGTCAAGTTCCTTTAATTTTCATTCGATTTTCACGAAATGTTCAAGGAATTTGCGAGTTAGAATGTAGACGTCCTTTACGTATTTCATAGCTCAAAAATCAATACACTTCTCTACACAAGCCTTTATAAAAAATGAGGTAGCCTCCATGTTTTCAGATTCTAGTGGTCTGAACTCACTCAAATTTGAACGGCAGTCGGGAAAAAAGAGTCTGATAATCTCATATCAACACGATCGTACTATGATTTTATCCGCTTTAGAATTAGGGTGGCAGATCCGCAATACATGTCGACTAACCCTAAGAAGGCGTTGATGTATGTATACATGTATACCGGACCATTCCCCCCCTAATTTCTATCTCGTGAATCGTAACAAGATTATATTCGACATATGAAGATCATCTTGACATTTCAAATCATCTGTACGTTCATGTCACCTAGACGTGGAAGTGCCACGCCCACCTTAGCAGACATTTTCACGTTTATCCTCAACATTTTACAGCTTCCCACATCAGCGGCGCGTGCATATTGAATGACCAAAAGAATTAAACTCGCTCATTCCGAGATAAATGAAGACGCTCCGTTTGCCGTTGGTTCCGCGTATATCTCCATTTTATTTATACCCAGGCCCAAACATCTCGTATCTCAAGCAAACAAACAGCCGCGATAACTGCACAACTTTGAATGGTCCGATATTCCGCAGCGCCGGTAACAAACAAACGTATTACAACCAATCAGCATTTTAAAATTGGAATTTAGACATCAGGTTGTTCAATGAGGCGCTAATATTCACAAGGAGTCGTGAATTTGGATCGTACGATGAATTATTGTTCCTATTACACAAACAAATTAATATTTTCCGTAAACCTCTCGAAATGTATTGATCTTTTCATATTCCATCTGTGAGTTGGTATTTTTGCTTCCTTGTCTACCTTTGAGCAGAAAGTGTTATCAGTCTCAAGGTGAATAGGTTTTTTTTACTCCAAAATCAAAATCCCCTTTCACATTTTAAAGTTTCTCGCCTTCATGAACGCTTTCGATATCGTTTCCGCCTTTCTGATTGACCGCAGATCTCCGCCAAACAGAAATTATATTAGTATTTTAAGGAAGATCCCCAGAGATAATGAGCGATCACGGATCATTAGGAGCGTTAATTGTTCGGATTCTTCTCAAATTCTGATGATGATTGCGTGTTGAACGTAAACTAGATCTTTTCAAATTCCACGATTTAAACATGTGCTAATGTAAATTCGTAGCGATAGGCTCTTATAAATTGCATAACTTTCTTAAGTTTCCATGGATTATATTAGTCCGTAGGCGGTATGCCGTTAAGTTCTTTGCCGTTCGTAACCCTAAAATGTAATCGACCAAGAACGAAAAAAATTGTTACATCCGCAAAATTGGTTGGTTTACGTTTCAAGATGTGTAGTTGAATCCGAAAACTAAAATTTTAAAAATCCGTCCACCCGTCCGAAGCTACTGAACGGAAGTTAATGAAACTTCTGACTAGTTCTTGGCAGGGTTGGTACTCTTTTGAACACGTATTTTAAACACTTTTTTGGAAAAAAGGGTGTTTTAAAACATTTGTTTAAAACAGTGTTTAACAGTTTTTACAGTGTTTAATCAGTTGTTTTTAACCGGTCCAAGTAGGAGGAAAATAACGATGACCATGCGAAATGGGAAAAATTGAAATAGTTTCCAATTGCCAGAAGTCAGAGTGACAATGACAACATGACAAGTTTGATAGGTACCTTATCGTGATACCGTGGTGAAAAACTCGGCGAAGACGAAGAGGAACGGGCCATACTCATGGCTGAAGCATATTACCCAAAAGCCATACTGATATCGTGAAATTTCTGGCAAAACAAACACCATTCAAGGACTTCCTTTTCAATGAACACATCGCTAATGTGCCCCCACATACATGGTGGAAGGCACTTGGGAACAAAATTTCTGAAGAAACCATGACGCTTTCTCGACAACTTTTCACCGCTACCGCGTCTTCGGAGCTATACATTCAAAATTGAGCAACAGATTGGGAGTGGACAAAGCAGGGAAGTTCGTGGCCGTGCTTAAACACCTCAATTCGAAACCATAATTATTTCTGCGCGGTTCTGTAAATTTTGTGATTGGAGTTGTTCAAAATTATTTTTAATAAAGTAGCTACGACTAACTAAATACGGGTCTTAAAAATCTGGATGGTTTATTTCTCTACCCTGTTCCCTTGAGCAAAATGTTTCCTGCGCACCGTAATACGTAAACACGTAAGCTGCTTGATGAGCAGATTTTTCAAAACTTGTTTAAAACAGCGTTTAAAACAGTTTTAAACATCCTAAAAAAACATTTGTCTCACGAAGAAAAAAAACGTTTTAAACTGTTTAAAACATTAAAAACTGTTTTTTGTCTTTTTTGAAAAAAAAAAAAAAACTATTTTTCCAACTCTGGTTCTTGGCATCAGGCAGTACTAAAGGGTGAAAACAAAGGGCTGAAATGTCAAAAATCTGAGTAAAGAAAACTTTCGAAGTAACTAACTATTGTTGGGTTCGTTATTGATAAACTTGCGTTCAGAGAATCGAATGAGCCTAACCAGACCGCTTTACGTTCATCAGTTCGTTCTCTCTAAGGGAAAGAACTTCCATAATGAAGATGTGGTAGGCATTTTATTTTATGTCATTAAATTCTTGTTGTTGTACAACTGGAACCATTAAAATCCATCCCCTTACTGTCATCTGACCCCGTGGGAAATATGAGCTCGTGCCTCACGAAAAACTGTAATGACTATTTTCCGTACTAATCAACGTAGAAAGCTAAAATTTGAATGGCAGCGTGATGTTTTGAAGTAAATGAGGGCTTTTCAGTGTAACATGTTACAGGATATGGAAAAACTCATGGACTCACGTGCAGAGCTTCGTGAGTTTTGATGCCAGCTTTCGTTTCGTACAAAGGGATTACCAAAGGTGGGTGTTCACGGAATCAAATTTAGATGCAGTCATTCAACTGTTTTTGGTTTATTATTCAATAATAAACCATTGTAATCACTCTTGAAGAAAAAAATTTCTAACAGCCCCTGAAAATTTCATGGTTTACGTTTCAAATGGTGTAGAATCCAAATCTGCAATACAAATTTTTCCGTCATTTCTCCCACGGTTTCTCCCAAACGGCTGGAGCAACAAATCTGAAATTTTCAGGAAAAATCAATATTGGTCCGACAAGGCCCCAATTCTTTAGCCAGCTCTCTCACTTAATGTAAAGTGCCCTTTAAGGGTTGTCAAAGTTTTTTAAAATCCCTAAAAACCTCAAAAAAGTCAGGGCGGCCTAAATTTGAACTTTTTTTGAAGAACTTTCCATGAGGAATCGAATGAGCCCAACCCCAGGTCCGTAGCTCAAACCATTCCCGATGTATGGCCCGAATTATGGTGCCAACATTTGCCACTAACCTAGTGATGCATAAACCAGCGATACACTGGTTGAAGCATTCTGATATGCGTGAAACGCTGCAAATTCTTTCACTGGGGTTTATTATTCAATTTTATTCATTTGGCTTGCGTTCATGATTTGAATTTCTACTAAGCTTTGGAGTGTTTCACACTTGATAGAGCGATTATTGAATTTCGGGAGATATGCATAGAGCACGTAAATCTGTTCTCAACCAAAATACCTATTTGGATTGATCATTTGATCATATTTGTGTGCCTCCTGAAATTCATTAATCGCTCTACCGCCTGTGAAACACGCACACTCCAAAGCTTAGTAGAAATTCAAATCATGAATGCAAGCCAGTCGAACGAAATTGATTAATAAACCCCAGTGAAAGAATTTACAGCGTTTTGTAACATCTAGAAGTCAGTTAGGTGCATTGTATAGAAAACACATTGATCGGCTGAGCGACCCATGTAGCTATTTAGGTAGAGGAGTTGTTTTAATTCAGAAATAATAAACCTGTGTATGATCATATGCAGCGCTTTTACTACATCACTTGAAATAATTAGTTATGCACGAATATACCTAATCAACTCTGCTACCTACTAAGTGTAGTTTAGCTGCGGTATAATTAATCGTATAGTTATTTCGGGCTAGCGCCTTTCGATTAAACCGATGAATTGACCTAGCAAGTCTAATCTTTCACTTGCTGAGGTCGCCTCCTGTCAATATCAATTATCAAGGTGACTATCTACGTCTGCAACTATAGCTCTTTGTACACTGAACAATGAGATTGTTCAAAGTCTGTAAGCCTGTCATTAATCATTTTCGCGACTTGTGATTGCATTTAACTGTCGCAATGTTGTTCGTTGACTCGTACACTTATTTCGCTAGTCGTAAACGGGGTCAGTTCACTTGAATGCATATTAATCTATTGTAAGGCGTAAAAAGGTCTTGAATAAATTGAAAAAACTAATTAATTGGTCGGATGGAAGATGAATTGAGATTTGTAAACTTTTTTTGATGTACTTACGTTTGAATAAATATATGATGGTTATGAGGATAAAATATATCGGACCTGTCGTGGAAACGAAAATACTCAAAAGAGGTGATTTCAGGTCGATCGATCCGGTAGATCAAGTTCAAATTTTTGCTCCTTCGCAAATGCACTAATCTTCAGGGTATGTGGAATAAAGACACAACTTCTCATTTCAATTCAGAATTAAAATTTGGCGTTTAGAACCGTAAAACCTCCCGTTTTTAGGCCAAATGTTATATTTAATTATTTTTTCCGGAAAAGCGGAACTTTACATCGTCACGAGTCCTCACATGATATATTCTGGGATTCTTGCTAATTACAAAGGTTGGTGATAAGCGTGGTCAGCAAAACAAGAAAAAAAAGTTGGTAATAATGTTTTTCAAAAGCAAATTTTCCGAAATTATATTATTAAATTCATGTTCTATTGAGTTAAAATTTGAGCAAACTTGGTTGAGAGGAAATTGTGCACTATAATTTTATTGCGGAAAAACTTGTCATAAATAATATTGTTTCATTCAAACAAAGACTTCAATAAATTTTTGGATTTTTTAAACAATTTTTCACATTTTAATGAATTTTAAGAACGAGTTTCCGCTCAAGTCTTAGTTTCAGTCTTAATTTTCAAAAGACCTAGTTCGTGATTGATACTCTTATTCAAGGTATATTCTGCTTCAAAAAAAGAAATAAACTCTCGATTCTGTTGTTACACATTTTTGAAATTCGTCCAATCTAATTTGCTCAAAAGTCCAAAGAGTTCATTTTGGTTTATTATTCAATAATAAACCATTGTAATCGCTTTTGACAAAAAATTTTTCAACCCCTCCCCTGAAAATTTCATGGTTTACGTTTCAAAGAGAGTTCGCACGATTCCTCCCAAACGGCTGGAGCTAAAAATCTGCAATTTTCAGAAAAATAAATATTGGTCCGACCACGCCCCAATTCTTTAGCCAACACTCTCACTTAACTTAAAGTGCCTTTTAAGGGTTGTAAAGTTTTGTAAAATCCCTAAAAACCTCAAAAAATGTCAAGGCGGCCTAAATTCGGACTCTTTTTGAAGAAATTTCCACGAGGAATCGAATGAGCCCCTCCCCAGGTCCGTAGCTCAAACCATTCCCGATATATGGCCCGATTTATGGTGCCAACATTTGCGTTATTTTGGTTTATTATCGTTTTTGTTTTGATCGCAGTAACCTAGTGATGTAGTGAACGTGGATACTGGACTGAACTCCTAAAAGGGTTCATAGCCGATACACGGGTTGAAGTATTCTAATAACCATAAAAGACGCTGCAAATTCTTTCACTGGTGTTTATTATTCAATTGGCTTGCGTTCATGATTTGAATTTCTACTATGCTTTGGATTGTGCGTGTTTCCCAGGTGATAGAGCGATTATTGAATTTCAGGAGGCACACAAATATGATCAACTGATCAATCCAAATAGGTATTTTGGTTGAGAACAGATTTACGTGCTCCACGTATATCTCCTGAAATTCAATAATCGCTCTATCACCTGTGAAACAGGGACACTCCAAAGCTTAGTAGAAATTCAAATCATGAACGCAAGCCAATTGAATAACAAACCCCAGTGAAAGAATTTGCAGCGTTTTTCTTGTGGAGTGATTGATTTTGATTGATGATGGATTGATTGGACAAGTTATTGTGTAGAACAAAGTTGTATAGAATGGTATAGAATTCTTGATTTTACAGGGGACTTTTTTAACCACCTCAGCATATTATTTCTATAACGAGTATATCAACCAAACGTGCACCATAGATGGTTTTGAATATTTAGAACAACACCAAAACAAATGAAATTGTAGATTCACTTCAAGTAAATAAAGCTAAGCCCTTCCAGAAGCATTTAAGTGAGGGATCGAGATCCGACCCTGAATAAATGGATGCTAAGTCTGCTTCCGAGTAGAAGGAAAGATGATACCTCCACTGGCAAATAAAAGGCTTCTTCCCCTTCAGTTGAGGACGCAAAATCTATGCAGTTCCACCACATAAGGGAAAAGGAGCTTCTAAAGAGAGACTCGATTCTCCACTGGAGGTTGAAGTTGATATATGATAGTAGAGGAGATAGAGCCGTCCAAACCTTTAATGATCGCTGTAACGTCACACTCCTTTCCGCCTCATCGTGAACAGGCCTTGGTTCATTGAACGGTGGAAAACTCTGTTCTTCGCGGATGGTGATCTTTTGCGGGCAATCGACCCGTGGCGGAAGTCTGTGACGTGCCGGAGGTAAACGATCGGCTTCCACGAGATCCGAAAAGGTCAGGAGAACCATTTTCCTTCTTAACACCCTTGGCTAGGGCGCGAAGGTATCGATCCAAACGAAACAGATGCTAGTCCACGATCTACATTGAAGGTCTCTGTTTGAAAGTTCTAGAAAACAATACATTTTCCAAACTTTGCACATTTCTTTGAAAGTACCTTCGGGAAAATACTATAGCACTATTTGCACAGAACCCACCTTTCATGAGTGCTCAATTTTCCTGTTGAAAAGCCAATTTCTTGAAGTATAGCCTACAACAGTGTGCAGGAATCTTTTCAAATATAGGAATTAACTACAAAGTTACCACATGATGAATTAATTGATTCAAGTATGAATAACAACCATCACTGAAATGACAAATCCTAGGTTTTATCTTCCCAAATATCTCTGAGGAGTAAGCTATGCATTTGGGTCGATCTCATCGTGGTATAGGCAAACGCCCAATAAGGGTGAATCATGCTAGAAGTCCAATCGAATATTAGCTTTAATCACGCACCTCAGCTTTTTCTATTTGTCCTTCTTATTTGAGCAAATCAGTTGACAGCTTCTTTTGTACGTAATTGAACCTATTGTACCTTTCGAAAAATTCGAGCCGTTTCGATACGGTTCGCAATGCACCAAAGGCGGCAACAGATCAATATTCAAGCTTGAATTCCGTCAGAACTCGCTCGAATCTGTTTAGAAAACTAGGCACGCTTCCAAGCCGGGAAACACTGACAAGTTCTTGAAAGGATCGTACCTTCGTATTAACGATGTTGGTCAGTTTTACCCACTTAATTTTGTTCTTACTCCTTAAAGTTCTTGACAAGAGCTTTCTAAAAAGGTGCAATTTGATGGGCGCTGGATGATTGTAAGAGACCGGAACAGATGTATGAGAGAAGCACAAGAACGTTATAATTGAACGATCTTAACCCCGCATTAATTTATTTTCTTTCTCTTGGTCCAAACCATATGAATTTGCAAGTTACAAAATTGCATTCAAGGGTTTTCAAGAGCGCTTAATTAAATAAAAACGCTGCAAATAGTTACAGCAAGTTTTATTATTTATGTATTAGGTAGCCATCCAGATCACTACTAAGTATATATTTAATTAGATATAAAATTTAGAATATTACCATTTATCTAAACATAACTAAACGCTTATCGAGAGGAAATAAACACACACATCAGAATCTAAGGGTATCGACACACGTACTGTTCACTAGTTAGTCTTCAAAAACGATACGAAACTCGATTTCTTGAAATGACAATTTCATTGAAATTAATCAGCTGATTCGATCGCTGTAGGGTATTGGTGACTTTTACTGTGTTCACTTCAGTTGTCATTCACATTCATGTTGCTATAATTTTTTTCTGACCTAGTTCCTGAGTTCTTGAAGAGACCTTTACTGAATGATAGAGCACAATCCCTGTGGCATCAGTTGAATCTTTGAAATTCCATCGATCAATATTCATGTTTTGCAATTTTTAGAGATCCCGATTTATTAATTTTTTAGTCCGACTAGATCGCTTATAATTAGAGCATTCATGAAGAAGAACTTCCAGAAACACTTCATTTTGGCAATAATTTTTTTATAAGCATTTTTTTTAATGATTTCTATTCCTAGGAAGGTGACTACGTCTTGCAAACGTGTTTCAACATATCTGTTGATAAATGTTTGTTCATGATAGACATCCCGAGTCATCCCGTCGTGGAACATTTACTCTAGCAGCATTAGGTTTTCCAAAAGGCAGATGTGAAACACTACCAATCGTCTACCGGCCTTAGAATCAGTTTCACTTTAAAATGGGAATGTTGAGAGTAAACTACAATAGATTTAAGTAAAAAAAAAAAAAAAAAAAAAAAAACGCTGCAAATTCTTTCACTGGGGTTTATTATTCAATTGGCTTGCGTTCATGATTTGAATTTCTACTAAGCTTTGGAGTGTGGGTGTTTCACAGGTGATTGAGCGATTATTGAATTTCAGGAGATACGCATAGAGCACGTAAATCGGTTCTCAACCAAAATACACATTTGGACTGTTCAGTTGATCATATTTGTGTGCCTCCTGAAATGCAATAATCACTCTATCACCTGTGAAACACACACACTCCAAAGCTTAGTAGAAATTCAAATCATGAACGCAAGCCAATTGAATAATAAAACCCAGTGAAAGAATTTGCAGCGTTTCATGCGTATCAGAACGCTTCAACCCGTGTATCGGCTACAAAGCCTTTTAGGAGTTCACTCCAGTATCCACATTACTATATCACTACATCATTGGTTACTGCAATAAAAACAAAAACAATAATAAACCAATGTCATGGTTTGAGCTGCAAACCTGGGGAAGGGCTCATTTGATTCCTCATGGAAAGTTCTTCAAAAAGAGTCCAAATTTAGGCCGCTTCGACTTTTTTTGAGGTTTTTAGGGATTTTACAAAACTTTGACAACCCTTAAAGGGCACTTTAAATTAAGTGAGAGTGCTGGCTAAAGAATTGGGGCGTTGTCGGACCAATATTGATTTTTCCTGAAAATTTCAGATATTTTGCTCCAGCCGTTTGGGAGAAATCGTGCGTACGAGCGGACGGACGGATTTTTTATTGCAGATTCGGATTCTACACCCTTTGAAACGTAAACCATGAAATTTTCAGGGGAGGTTAGAATTTTTTTTTCAAGAGCGATTACAATGGTTTATTATTGAATAATAAACCAATAGTAGTCCTACTGCTTAGCGTTCGTTTGACGATTCATGTTGTATGTGGTGTATTAACTCGAAACATCAGTCCCCTGATGAGCCTTGCTTGATAAATCTCGGACTGTAAGTCATTTAGCTGTACACCTTGTAATTGTTACCGAGCAACCTCAAAGATGCATTAACTGTAATACGATTATAAATCCTAAGAAATTCAAAAGAACAGGAAAATAAATCGTGATCGTTGTTCGCCGGTGACGCGGCTTCGAGAATCCTTGACGTTTTGCCAATCACCTCACGCGGTGCCCATCCATTCACGGCTAGACCCGATTTAGATGCTTATAGGTTTTATTTAGACATCGATCAACGACTTCGAACTGCCTACTACCACACTAATGAGAAAAATTGGGTGTCAATTAATTTTTGTGCCATAACAGCCTAATTGTAATAATAAAACAGATTCTGTTTCCAAGAGCGATCGTTCAATAAACTCAATATTTGAAGCATTCTGCTCAACTATCAACAAAACAGTTGGCGATGTAGAAGCAAAAATTAATGCAAAATGCTGAAGAATTTGAGGTTATCCAGTTTTTTTATGAATAAATTTCTCTTTTTATATGGTGTGGTTCACAAATTTCCTCGCGCAATCATCAAAGTTCTACATGAAATTTAGCTATTGGGAAGTTCACTAAAATTGCAGAGCTGGTCTTATTGGCAACTGATTCTATTCCATTTTCCATTCGGTTCACTGTTCAGAATTGTCGGCCTTGCTGGGCTCCATCTTTTAGTAGACAAATATATATGTTCTGTTTCGTTAAATTGACTTGAATAATTTTTTATTTGACTTTAAAAACAAACTTTGTTAAGTCTGTCGTAATGAATACGGCCACTATAGAACGAGGACTTGATTGAACAAAAACAGAATCGCAAAAATTTGTAGGAAATTCTTGGATGGGTTGGCTATTATACTGTCTGTTAGGTGAAGCCCCAAAAATGTAATATACCATTTGGTTAAAAATAAACCGACAGAGTCGAGGATCATGGGTTTTCCTCCGTCATGGCGGAGGAGACGGGAAATCCCACAAGGGTTCAGAACACCCGTATAAATAATCCCGGACCAGCCCAAGGGAATTCAGATCCTCTCTCTTGATTCCATCACTCTATCCTAACCCTGCTCTGCTGTTTTAAAATTTAGCCCTAAATTCACAGGTGTCGTAGTTGCTCTGCTTGCTCCACCTATCTCTTGAGGTCTTTGCTGTTATTCTTGCTCCCTCATATTTACAGTTGAGCTGGGTTCCTCGGAACCCCGGGAGAGTGACGTTTGGACGCACCTAGCTCTTTCAGCGAACGATCATTTTGGACGCTAGTTCTTGAGCCCATCACACTAATCAGTTTCCTGTGCAATATCAACCCGTCCTAGTCATGCTCCATTTAATGCGTTATTTTGAGTTTGTTGTTGTTTTCATGTGAATATTTTTTTTATTTAAACGCTTATTTGTTAATATATTCTAGTTTTTTTAAATTTGCGTTTATTGAGCTGGGTTCCTCGGTTCCTTGACGTTTGGAATAGCTCTTTCAGCGAACGATCATTTTGGACGCTAATTCTTGAGCCCATCACACTAATCAGTTTCATGTGCAATATCAACCCGTGCTAGTCATGCTCCATTTAATGCGTTATTTTGAGTTTGTTGTTGTTTTCATGTGAATATTTTTCTTTTTTTTTTTTTTTAAATAGAGCGTTTATTTGTTAATATATCAACTAGTTACAACTAGTTACAACGCTCAACTATCTAGATATTTACTTCACATGAATTCCGCAATATTTATACGAGTGTTAGTCCATTGACAATACACCACATTTCTATAATAAACTAAAAGGTTGAAGATATTACAAGTGTGTGTGCCGACAAAGGATTCATTTTAATTTTCTAACCATCAAAAATTCCTTGAAATTGTTTAAAACCAATATTTTTAGCAATAACTATTGATATGAATTGACTTTCAGATTTGTCGTAACTGAAACTGAACTTGTTTTGTTTGTTTATTCGACAAGGTTGAACTAACGTACGAAAATTTTTGCGTGCCAGAATATCCGCAGGTAGGTGTTTATTGAAAGTTTTTCATCGATCAGCGGGCACGATGAACGGTGGCGTGATGATACTGGGTGGTGAAGAACAAAATTAATGTTTCCCCTACAATGTCGCTAAAGGTTTCGTGTTTCTGTCCATGCAATGAATGTTTGAACTATGAACTATGAATGTTTGACTATTGAATGTTTATTTTAAGAAATATCGAATTGCAGAAGCAAGTGAGTCATCTGTGCACTTCGTTATACAATCATATAGAAAGAGAACAAATGGAAGTTAATAACTTTACAAATTATTACCACCTTTTAAATTATTAATACCTTTAAAGAATTACAAATTACTTAGTGCTTTTTAATTAATTTCCACTTTTCTAATTTGATGACCATAGTGTTAGTGTTACTAACTATTGGAGTCATAATTGTTCTCTCTCCACACCTTGCCCTGACCTTGATGCTATTTGTGCTTAACTTCTGTTCGCTGGAACACCACTTGCCGAAGGCCATTTCTATCACACTATTATCGTATTGTTGGCTTGCCGGGTCTGCAAAATGATCCACGCTGCCGCTGATAACCTCCAACATATCCAACCCCCTGATAACATCCAACATTATTAGAAGACCCATCGAACTTGAAGGCGAAGATATCTGGTTTCTTGCAACTCCGCATATCATGCAGGCTCTTCCTTCCAAAAACCCAGCCGCTTGATAACAACACACAGGCTATCTGCTTTCATCATTATGTTGAACGCTTCCTCTTTGAGTTCAAACACTGTTGCTCTTCGCCGCATCCAGTGTCGCGTCATTCCCCTGACAGGAACTCCAGACTCTCCTTACCCACGACTACCTTTCCTCAAAATTCACATAAGAAGAAAACCAAGTATCTAGTTTTCTCTAAATCTCCTACGAAAAAAACTATTACTTCCTCGATTAAAATACATATCTGCGGTGCTGATGGGAGGTATGATTCCTGTGTGTTCACTTGCTCTGCGTTGGAAAGAGGAATAGTAGGTAATTGACGAGGACCTCAAGTGGGAATGCCATATTTCTGCGCTTATACAGAAACTGAGAAAGTTTATCCACCTCTTCTACAATCTTCGGGGATGCCTTGGAATGGAAAATTTAAGTTTTGTATACAAAGCACTTGCTCAAAGTATAATCAGTTTTGGAATCATTGTATGGGGAGGGGCCGCTTCAACTATACTGAGGCCACTGAATATCGTGCAAAAGTCGATCCTTAAAATAATTGCCAAAAAACCACGAAGACACCCTACTGCCGATCTTCATAACTATCTTCGGGTTTTCTCAGTCCACCAGCTATACATTAAGTCATCTCTTGCTTTCTTCCAAAAACATCCTGATTTTTTCAATTTTTCTTAAACCGCTCCATACGTTTTTCGCCTCACTTCGCAAGCAGTAATACCTGCCCCAAAAACACGACTGTGGAGTACATCCAAACATATTTTTTACAGCTTGCCTTTTTTGATTCCCCAATCGCCGGAAAAATTGAGGATTCCTTCAAATTTCAGTAGATCTGCTTATAAAAAGAAAATTTTCTTCAATTAATCATGAATGGACTTGATAAATATCAAACTCTTCTTACTAGCATGTACGTGAGTTGAGATGTATCTGTAGCTTATACTTATATTTCCTAATTTAGAATTACAAATTTGCTAGTTTATGCTCAAATTATGTGAGCTAATTCATGAAATTCAGCCGCAAGAAATGTTTTTCTATTATTTTTACTATTATTGCTATTTTAAGTTTATTAATTAAATATACATTTTAAATAGATACTCTTTAGCTTAAGTAACTCCCCCTAACCGCACAGGGCTTGTCTTGCCCTATGGTCATGGGGTAATTCCAAGAACTATGTATCCTTCTGTCTCCAGTATGTCCATTATTTAAGGGAATAAACTTTTTCATTCATTCTTTCATTCAAGACTTGAATTATAATTTGAGTGACAACTTGCTTCATTCGAGCACATATTTAAAATAAGTCCTTATGACACACAGTCGCAACAATCCCACTTTTTAATTTTTTTCGTATTATGGTGTGCCCCCTCCAATTTTGAGGGGAATTTCGGAAAAAAAGTGTGCGTGTACGTTTGATAAATTTAACAGACGGTGCCCAGCCTGCAATTATGAACTGATTTTTATGATGCGATCGCAATTTTATTTTAGTTGTGCAACAAATCTTGGACATTTCGCTTTTGCTGACAGGAGAGGAATTGAGAGGGAAAAGCCCAATCCTTTCAATCACTCTTCAAGCGAATATTCTCAACCAATTCATGTCATTCTTTTCTTGGTCTGTTAAGGTTTTGGTTTAGTATTTAAACGTGTTTCTGCTCATATCATTCATTTTGAGATTGGTTGAATGAAGAGCAAATCGTTATTTCTTTACTATTTTCATCTGATTTTAAGGAATATGTCAAATACACTCGAATTTTAGACTGGTTGTGCAAAAACATGAATTTAAATTTTCTGTCTAAAATTTTGGATTTCCTTGGGGCTAGACAATCCAATCAAACGCTGTCCGTATAGCTTATACTCCTTGTCGATTTTCTTGCATCTTGAAACAAATTTCAGATCTGTCAAATTCAAGTATGAAAGGGGGTGTATGAAGAGGTGATTGATAAGTCGTTATACCTTCACTGTTATCAAATATTTTTGTTTTGTCTTTTTTCGATCCCAATGTTCGTCCAACAACTTTCTTTCTTGAAGTAAGCCTCAGAAGTTTTTCAACTGTTTATAATTATGTTTACAAGCGTGCACGCATTGCTTACCAAGTTTACTGATAATTTCTCCTTTCAAGGACAAAAAAATCACTTGGGAACTGATTTTTTTGAGGTTATTCTCATCTATTGGTCCAAGATTGAATCCGAGTAAATATTAATAAAATCCCCCCCCCCCCCCCACCTCCCTTCAGTTCCCTGGAAGATGTACAGCGCTCTTCCTTACATGAGGAGCCAACTTTTTTCATTTGAAACTGGTTTTGGAAAAGAAAAATCACTCGAATCTCCACCTTTTTACTCTTCAGGCTCAAACGAATAGCAGTGTAAAATGGGAGTGTAATAATATGTCTGTATTATAAGAAATACAAGGTTTAAAAACTACGAAAAGATTATCACTAACAGAAAAGTTGGTTGAAAACAGAAAAGATAGATATAAAATACATTAATCACAACTTAATGCTGAATGGCATATGGATGGAATAAGTACCATTTTAAAGGAGATGCTATTTAGTATGTTAACTAACGTTGCACATGCCCACGGAGCATTTTGTGCACATGGTGAAAATGACCAAAATGATGGTGACAGCGCGGCTGTCGTAGGCGAATCTCCTTCTGTCGGGGATCGAAATCAAGAGATTTTTTCCACCAAATCTGACGTCTTCAACCATTCGTTCAGATCTCTTCCCTTTCATGGAGGAGCCACCAGCAGAGTATTAACTATTCTTGAAGGGCATTTTGTGTTTCGTTAGGTATGCGATCGCGTCACTCTCTTGAATTCTAGATGGGTCATTTTTCGACCACATTTTTTGTATTAGTGCCAAGCGTTGTTGTTCGCGACATTAATGAGCCAGGTGAGAATTACCCGGTACCACATCTTCGAACTTAAGGCGATTCGATATTTGTTGACATCCTGATCCATTCCGTCGGTACCACTCATTTTCTTGTTGTATTCTGTGAGTACAAATGGATAGATAAATGGGCTCCTAGACATTACCCAAAAACTGAATTTATAGAATCTCAAATTTTAGTTGTTGTTGGACAAGAAATCCAATGTTGACACGATAATCATCACAACCATCTCAAAATTCTTCGTCCAAGGAAGAACGAGTATCGCACTTGTGTAACACTCGCCTTAAGACGGCTAAAATGTTGGGAAACAAACGAAAACTACAAACTGAATGCTGAAACGATTGCGTGAACTATCTGAGAGAATAAATACGGCCAGAAAAACTAATTCTAGGGGAATAAAAAATGAAATAGTCGGCTTAACCATAATCCGGGATTCATCTCAGCGACAATGGTTTTCGAAAATATGTCACCAAATCCACACTAAACGTTTTCTGATGGTGCTGCCATTCGAACGATCGGAAGGGCCCTCTGAGCACAGATAGGGGGGGGGGGGTCGTGAGGGCATGATAAGACATGCATCGACAGGAGCAGAGACCTCAACGCTGTCACAAATGTTTCACACTCGTCCTTTGTGGATTAAAGTGATTGGCTATTAACTTTGTCAGATTACATTCAGAATTATTCAACATCTTGCAATAACAGGATGGCTGTGAATTGACAGTGACGTCAAGTTACGGCAATGCAGAAAGTTTACGTAGTAAATTTAGGGCACACAATGGTGTCAAATACTTGAAGATACGGCAATATATGCACGATTCGTGTTTGCACGCTACTGGCATAGAGGGTATAAGTGTATTGCGAGACAAATCGATGAAGTCCAACGTTTCGACCTTGCAACAGAAATCTTAAATAGTTATTTCTTCCGTGAGATATGATGAGGGCAACGGAATGGTGGCCATGACTCACATTACCTACGTTCAAGTATGTCACTCTATTTCCTCTTGCAACGATTTTCCATTGCAGGTAAAATGATAAATTTGAAGATAGCGAGCTTACGAATGGTGTCATCTGATTCTGAATTGTACTCAAGGGTAATGGTTGAGTAAGAAACACTCAGTTTGGTACAGTATACGAACCAGAAGCCATCAAGTTTATACGCTGAAAATCACTACCGCAAGGTTTACTAATTCTATATTAGATAACCTTTCTAAGTGGATCACCGCTCTATCAGAACTGGATTGTACAACCAGAGACCTTCCTTGGCACACTCGGAAACACACGTGGAAATTTAACTAGATAAAAATACAAATACAGGCAAAAACACGTGGAAATCCAACAGAAATTTGAGACATGAAATAGAATCAGCCTGTGGTGCATTGTTAAAACTAGGCGTTCTGTCAATCGTAATTGTATGTATTTTAAATGTCATAAAAACAGCCCCTTTCATTTTTCAGCGAGGTAGATCGATTAGGGAAGGAATTAGCCTCAAGGCTTCTTCAGCTGATCAGTGTGACTTACCTTGTAATCGACTTCTGGAATAACTTCGTTTTAGATATAATGCCGTGAACAACAAACGTTACTATTCCCTTTGTAGGAATCAAAAGCTGATATTGGAATATTTACAATGTAGTAACATAATGTATATCTCCGTAGAAATCCACGGATGGAACAACTAAAATTTCACTAGATAAAATAAAAACCCATGTACGATCTGCAACTACCTCTGTATATAGCTTTTCCAAGTCGAATTGAGAATTGAGAATTTTCCAAATCAAAGAATTTTCCGAAACATTCACTACTGAACAGGAAGAGGAAGTTTTCCAAACCGAATTGACAATTTTTTAAGGCAATCGAAGACTTTAATTGAAAACAAAATTAGAGAAGCAAAATGAAAGAATAGCAAACCGATTTGACTTTATGAAAAAATTAACATTAAAATTTAAAAAAAATTTCCTTGGCAAACGCACAGTGAGATTTTTTCTGTTCTTAACAAGAGCGTAATTTTTATGAAGTATTCTTCGTTCATTTTGTCTTTATGATTTCAATGTTAATTTGTTCATAAAGTGCTATTCTTTCATTTACTTAAATAATTTGGTTTTCAACAAAAGTCTTGGATTGTCTTAAAAAATTGTCAATTCGGTTTGGAAAACTTCCTCTTCCTTTTTAGTGGTGAAAGTTTCTTAGATTGGAAAATTCTCAAATTGATTTGGAAAATCCTCAAATTGATTTGGAAAATTCTCAAACTGATTTGGAAAATTCTCGAATTGGTTTGGAAAAGCTATATAAAAAGTTATGAAAAACTCGGTCGACGAAGGCAATATGATTTGTATATTCCTACACCTTCCGTCTTGCAATAGTCCTGTCTATAGTCTTTCGTATAAAGGCAACTTGCGATTGAGAGAGAACGGATGTCGTACTGCAATCGGAGTGGTTTTAATCGACCACCATTCTAGTCGATCGATTTGATTTAATCTCAATCAAATAGAAACATAGAAAGTTTTTGAGATGTCAATTTTTTGATAGATTATTCCTTAAGTATAACCCCTTAGGATTGATTGATCAAGATTCCGAAATTACTGGCACATTGGGATTTTGGATTTTTGAGTCGAATTTCGTAAAATTTGGTCCAGTAGTTTTGGAGAAAAGTTTCGTACTGCGGAAGGGCGGATTTTTTTAGATTTTTGAAATAATCACATACCTTGAAAAGTCATGTTATGAGAGGAGTTATAAATTTTGTTTTCTTGACCAATTACAAAGATGCGTCATTGAAAATAATAAACCCAAAATTAGTCCTTATGGTAAATGTCGGATTAAGGAGTAATAGGATTGCTTACTCCTAAGGATTCATTTCTCAAAGAATAAATGAAATCCCAGTTGGATGTATGATGGAGAATAAGTGCGCTGTAGGTATAGAATGGAACCCGGCAAGAAATGTGATGTAAATCAATCATCACAGTTTACAAAGCTGGAAGGAAGACTGTCTGTTAGGGGTTTGAGAAACGACTGTATGATTGTCGCGAGATAAAAGCCGACAAAATTTTAACAACGATGACGATCGTCAACGCCTATATAGGGCAATGTACTTGAGGAGGAAGAAAAAATCGATACGACCGAATGACAGAAATAAGTAATGAAGACCTAGCAGCTATCTGAACCTGAGAAATTAATAACTAAGAACGGATTTTTCTCTTATTTCGACATCGAATATCGTAGCAGATGTCCTATAGGTACTTTCCGCAAACCGCTCGAGTCGTGTAACTTCAGTAACTGATGTAGTTCTCTTCACATCAACTATTGATCTCAAATTTACTATAAATAAAACCCTTCAATAGATTATGGTACGTTGAATAAATGCACTCATCCCAATTCAGATAAAGTGGAATCTTGTGTACAATAGAG
This sequence comes from Creontiades dilutus, assembly GCA_031894815.1. Classification (NCBI taxonomy): domain Eukaryota; kingdom Metazoa; phylum Arthropoda; class Insecta; order Hemiptera; family Miridae; genus Creontiades; species Creontiades dilutus. The sequence continues at coordinate 1,130,971 of JAVIWC010000637.1, forward strand.
CCGACATGGAATGGTGGCCATGACTCAGTATTTGCATTACCTGTACTTAACTATGTCACTTGATTTCCTGTCACACCGATTTTGCATTGCATTTAAAATGATAAATTTGTAGATAACGTAGCTTAAAGTCATTTTGATGTACTTTCCGTGGTGGACAAGATACACATAGCGTTGCTATCTCTCTTCCACAGTCAAGAATGTGGTGCAAGACCTTAGCAGACATTACAATCTGTGGTGTTCACAAAACATAGGTCCAATTTGTGCAATTGGTTTTTAAATAGTCAATATGAAAAACGTTGTAAGACTTACCTAACTTTCTTCAGTATCATTTCGCTTGCCGAAATGTTGAGCCATGCTCCCCGCAGGTAGTCTTTGCAAAGTTTGTACGCGTACTCCTTGAGAGCTTCTCCACTGCTGGGGGGTCGACTTTTGGATTCTGGGATAAACGAATGTGCGTTCACAGTTCGTGACACTTCCAACATTCTGCAATCAAACACGTGAGGAGCACAATAATTTACCATTTGGACTCTAGCTAGAATGAAAACAACAAATGACAAAGGAAACAAATAAGTAAATTGCAAATTACTGTATTATATAACGTTTCCACGTAAAATCACTTATCTATGTTTATTAGACGTAGTCTGTGGTTCGTTATCTAGACTCGGCGCTTCTATGAATTCTAATTGTATTCTAAACGGCATAGCGAGGCCACTTTTGTCGATTAAGCGAGAAATCAGCCTCAAGGGTTTTTCAGCTGATCTGTGTGTTTCCATGCCATGTAATGGACTTCTAGATGACTTCGTCTTAAACGTGCTTTATTAAATACATCACAGTTTGGAACAATAATAATTATATGTCACTATACATAGTATTGTGATACTATCCAATCATAGTCCTACTTAAAGTTATCCAGGGCTGAGATCAGACTGGTGTTTCCTTTTCAGGCGTCGAAGAGGTTTTGGAGACGGAGGTTTTCCATGCAATTCGAAATGCTTGTGTTGTGATGATCCGACATTGAGTTATAAAGGTGGCGGTATGATTGTGTAATCACTTCGCTGATCTGGGGAATGTATAGGTTTCGGTGGAAGACTGAGTTCCTTACCATGGAGAGCACGTGATGAGTCTGAGCACTCTGTTTTGCTGTACTTGGATCCTACTAGTTTACTTGGCGCTAGCAGAACCCCAAAGTCCCGAGTGGTATTGCCATATAGGTCTTATGAGCGAAAGGTACAGTAAACGTTTCGTACTAACAATGAGGGGAGAGCAAGAGCCGAGTAGAGGTTTAAGTTGATGTAGGTACCTGATGCGTTTCATAAGCTCACCAATATATACTGACTACGTCACCTTCTGTATGTTTGGACTCCCAGATAGCGTATGTTGTCTGTTTCAGGGACAGAGTCGAAGCTGATTGGTAGGTTGTCATATCTTCTGCAGTATGCAGAAACAGTTCTTGATGATTTTCCTATATACTGTTGTCTGCCATTTATGATTTCATTCTTTGACAGCTGTTGGATGCGATTGGAGGTTGTGGGCTGATACTTGTTCATCATGGTTGCTACTTAGGATGGCCAGATCGTCTGTGAACATGGCAATTGCCCTGCCGTGCGGAGAGTTGATTTCCTTGGTTGCTGATCTAGAACGGTTGCATTTCACGGAAAAGTTGCTCATTGAGCGGAAAGATTGGAGGATCCTGTAGTAGGTGTCAGATAATGGTGGTTTCAGTCTCAAAAGGAGCCTACAATGCCACACTCTGTCAAATACCTGCTGAGTACCGATAACAACTGGTCCATAACAAATTTCTTTATCTTCATATGCCTCTAGAATCTTGTCGATAACCCTATGTAGCTGCTGTGAGCAGGAGTGTCTTCCCAGGTAAACGTGCTTTAGCAGTAGAGACAGCGATGTGGCTAGTACAAGTATTCGTGTATTATCCATCTGGGAACGGCCTGTCGCCGGCCATTTTTAATAGCATCCAAACTTGAGTTTAAAGCCAGACCTGCGATTTGTGAGCGTAACAGCAACTGTAATTGTCTCATTCGATTCGGGGAACTATTTTCTATCTGAATGAAACAGCAAACTATTCTCTCACAAGTTTTTAAAATTTCGGATTTATAATAGTTTTTTCCTTAAATTACTGTCACATTCGGGATAGATGTTGGAGTTTTGGGGCTTATTTTTTGAACATTCGAAGTTTCGGGGACAAGCTTCGGACTGCTTACGGACGGATTTTGGTTTATTATTCAATAACCTCCCCCTGAAGGTGTAGAATCCGAATCTGCAATAAAAATTTTCCGTCCGTCCGATGTACGCACGATTTCTCCCAAACGGCTGAAGCAAAAAAGCTGAAATTTTCAGGAAAAATCCATGTTGGTCCGACGACGCCCCAATTCTTGAGCCAGCTCTCTCACTTAATTTAAAGTGCCCTTTAAGGTTGTCAAAGTTTTGTAAAATCTCTAAAAACCTCAAAAAAGCCAAGCCCTTCCCCAGGTCCGTAGCTCAAACCATTCCCAATGTATTGCTCGATTTATGGTGCCAACATTTGCGTTTTTGCGATTTATTATTGTTTTTGATTTGGTTGCAGTAACCTAGTGATGTAGTGAACGTGGATACTGGAGTGAACTCCTACAAGGGTTTGTAGCCGATACACGGGTTAAAGTTTTCTGATAACCATAAAAAAACTCTCTTGTACTCTTTTTGAAGAACACTCCTCGGGGAATCGAATGAGCCCTTCCACAGGTCTGTAGGTCAAACCACTCCCGATCTATGGCCCGATTTAACAGTAATAAACCCCAGTGAAAGAATTTGCAGCGTTTTTTAAATAATTTTTTCATTCGAACTGTAAAATTTACCTATCTACCAGCGTAAGGCAACAACTTTTTAGATTGGGTTAAACTTCTTTTTTTCTTTGTCGATTACAAGGTTCATTATTCAAAATCATAAGCCAACAGTCATTATTAAACATCATAAGTAGTATTTTTACACAAGATCTGTTCCCCCAAGAACCTAAAGACCCTAATTCCCTCAAGGATAAGTTAGTAGGTAACTTTCCTAGATTCCCTTTACTGTCCGTACTGAATATCACAACTTTTTCAGACCATGGTATAACGTACCACGTGTATTTTATTTAGGATTGAGGTAGCAACAAGTGTGGATAGGCAGGTGTCATAGGGGAATCCACAACGTGAGCAGATCGCTTCCTTCCATTTTAATAAAGTTTTTTCTCACTCAAAATTCAAGAGTTACAATGTTATACCGATTTCGGCGGTTAATACATCATCAGCAACAAACAACAGAACTCTTGTTAGGCACTTCTGATCGCCATTCGTCCACTGACCAAATCATCAAAATCAAAATAACATAGTAACACTTAAAATTTCTTGAAAATAGACTATGTTCTTTACTTGACTTCCTTTAAATATAAAATTCTTATTCTTCTTTGAAATGAGTTTTCACAACCTCTTCACGTGTGATTTAGTTCGCATGTGTAGTAAAATGGAAATACGTAGACCGCAATAACTCATAAGCGGCATATCATCATAAGTATATTATTTCGATTTAATTAATAATCACTAGAAGTGATTAGAAAAGTGTCTTATCTTGCGGGTCGAGCACCCAACGGGATTCAGCTAATTGTATTCTTTTCACCCGCGACTCAAAAGTCGAGATGACAACACTGGATTTACGTAATGACACCGGCGGCCCTCATCTCAATATCTCATTACTCACCTCTCCCGCCTCTGGCGAGCGAAAATAATTGGGCATTTTTCGGTTTCAACGTACCGTCGGTTTTACACTCGTATTCTGCTGTTTGTCGATCCAAAATTAGACGAGCGATTCCCCGGGTAGATAAATACGATCCTGGTCGTTTCGCCAATTCAACTGGGATAGACGTATTTTGGTGCATAGGGCGTATTCGAAATCAACCCAAGACTTCCTGTAAGAGTCGAGAGAATACTTTCCCCCAAAAAAAGTATTTTTGAACCAATGCACTACTTACAAATACACAAAGGTTTATTGTTTCAGCATTCAGATCACACTTGCTTTAGCAGATCTTTATACAAACTCAAGCGGTGTGCTTAGAAGTGAGCAACAAAAAACGCTGCAAATTCTTTCACTGGGGTTTATTATTCAATGATTCATGGTTTGAATTTCTACTAAGCTTTGGAGTGTGCGTGTTTCACAGGTGATAGAGCGATTATTGAATTTCAGGAGATATGCATAGAGCACTTAAATCGGTTCTCAACCAAAATACCCATTTGGATTGATCAGTTGATCATATTTGTGTGCCTCCTGAAATTCAATAATCGCTCATTCAACAGTGAAACACGCACACTCCAAAGCTTCGTAGAAATTCAAATCATGAGTCATTGAATAGTAAACCCCAGTGAAAGAATTTGCAGCGTTTTTTTATGGTTATCAGAATACGGGAATGGTTTGAGCTACGGACCCGGGGAAGGGCTCATTCGATTCCTCATGGAAAGTTCTTCAAAAAAGTCCAAATTTAGGCCGCCTTGACTTTTTTTGAGGTTTTTAGGGATTTTACAAAACTTTGACAACCCTTAAAGGGCACTTTAAATTAAGTGAGAGTGCTGGCTTAAGAATTGGGGCGTTGTCGGACCAATATTGATTTTTCCTGAAATTTTCCGATTTTTCTCCAGCCGTTTGGGAGAAATCGTGCGTACGGCGGACGGACGGAAAAATTGTTATTGCAGATTTGGATTCCACACCTTTTGAAACGTAAACCATGAATTTTTCAGGGGGGGGTTACAATTTTTTTTTTCAAGAGCGGTTACAATTATGGAATAATAAACCAAAAGAATTTTTTCCGAAATGGTTTTTGTGAGTAAGTCTTCATATTTGCAGAATTTTCCAACTTTCCCTCATTTAAAGACTGTTCTAGATATCCCAACTTCTCATGTTGGTTTTCCAACTTCCTCTATTTTCCCAACATTTTCCACCATTTCCAAGTTTTTCAGTTTTCTTAATTTCTGCAGTTTTCTCAGCTGTACATGGATTCCTTACTTCATAAAAATAATTGTTAAAAAAAAAACACATGTAGGACAGGGAAAACGAGGCGAATTGTTATTACACAAGATTGCTACATTTATTATTTGATGCCTTACCCTTCTTTGTAAATCACTGATCCATGTTTATTAGACGTAGTCTGAGACACATCTTAACTCGATGCTTACATACAACGTAATTGTGTTCCTGATGCCGTGTAAAGACATCCATTTGAACTCCTCCGCCATAAATCGATTAGAAAACAAGACCCATACTGTCCGTATTAAACAAGTACCCAAAAAGTGAATGGATTGGAAAAATCTTAAATTTTGATAGTAGAATCCTTTTGGCTCCGTCAATTTACTGTATAACCGTTTGCACACCGCCCGCAGTAACCACTTAATTGGTTTTCGCCTTGGGGTCACTTGGAAAATCTGAAATGTTCCGTGTACATTTGCCCATATTAAATAAATGAATGAATACTCAAAAACAATACCGATCAGAAAATTCTGAAATTTGGTACAACAGCCTCAAAAGAGTGCATTGAACATTTCGGATTTTATAAAGCTCCACATAGAAATATGTTGAAAATACAAAACAAATTATTGGAATACATTATCAAATTTAATGTTTTTTTTTAAATTAATTGAATTTGACTTTTTACATATCTCACTCTCATTTGAGGAACTAAAAATTCAAAACTTCCACATCATTTGAAAATATACTTCGTAGCCATGTTGCATGACTGTAATTTGTTACTTCCTTATTTCACATTCCGTAGACTCCAAAATTTAATAAATAATTTAATTTTCCGAATTCCAGTCAAATTTAGAAGATTTTTGTGATTGTATCCAAGAAAGTCACTGTGGATACAAATATAGATGTGGTTACAAGTAATTGTAATAAGGTACACAACGATTCCTTCCGTCTAACTGTACCTTAAAACAATGAATTTGATAAATTGGATGGTTTGTCACCTTTTTCAACAAGAATTTCTTAAATTTGCCAGAAGTATCCGAAAGAGCCAGATACCCGAATAACTAGATACTGAGCAACTCTGGTGTCTGGGGTAGATTACACATCCAGTTTTCGCACATGGACTACATATGCGGTCCAGTTGGTTTTAACGACAAGCCAGACACACATCAATCAGACACGCAGATCGCATAAGGGAAGTTTAAAAAGTATTAACCTTTTTGAAACAGTTTGCAGCTTTTTTTTTGTTATGTTCACCCATCTAAAAAGAGTTTTCATGAACACTCATATTGACGTTGTTATTTGATATTGCCAAAGGTCCGGCGGGTAGAGATAGGGAATGCAAATGGGTTAACGCACCGATAAAACGAGCTGGTATAATTTGAAAAAAATTATCTCTTCAAGAAATAGAGTTTATTATACCATTTGTAACACAGGTATATCGATGGACTAGACAAGGTTTGGTAGGTGTTTTACTTCATCCCATTGGTTTATGATTTTCATTAATAACTCTTCTCGATTTTAAGGCAGAAATCGTATGCAACCTCCCTCTAACTTTGTTATTTCACGTTTCGAGGTGCGTACATTCAAAATCTGCAATGTCAGTCTGCCATGGCGTTGAAATCGATGTAAATAATGGAGTACACTCCATTTGGGGTTTTATTGGTTCTCGTCTTACACGCGTAGATATTAAAACGCTGCAAATTCTTTCACTGGGGTTTATTATTCAATTGGCATGCGTTCATGATTTGAATTTCTACTAAGCTTTGGAGTGTGCGTGTTTCACAAGTGATAGAGCGATTATTGAATTTCAGGAGATATGCATAGAGCACGTATGCAAATACCTATTTGGATTGATCAGTTGATCATATTTGTGTGCCTCCTGAAATTCAATAATCGCTCTATCACCTGTGAAACACGCACACTCCAAAGCTTAGTAGAAATTCAAATCATGAACGCAAGCCAATTGAATAATAAACCCCAGTGAAAGAATTTGCAGCGTATTTTTTTATGGTTATCAGAATACTTCAACCCGTGCATCGGCTATAAACCCTTTTAGGAGTTCACTCCAGTATCCACGTTCACTACATCACTAGGCTACTGTAATCAAGGCGAAAACAATAATAAACCAAAAAACGCAAATGTTGGCCATAGATCGGGAATGGTTTGAGACACGGACCTGGGGAAGGGCTCATTCGATTCCTCATGGAAAGTTCTTAAAAAAAAAGTCCAAATTTAGGCCGCCTTGACTTTTTTGAGGTTTTTAGGGATTTGACAAAACTGTTGACAACCCTTAAAGGGCACTTTAAATTAAGTGAGAGTGCTGGCTAAAGAATTGGGGCGTTGTCGGACCAACATGGATTTTTCCTGAAAATTTCAGATTTTTTGCTCTAGCCGTTTGGGAGAAGTCGTGCGTACGGCGGACGGACGGAAAATTTTTATTGCACATTTGGATTCTACACCCTTTGAAACGTAAACCATGAAATTTTCATGGGGGGTTAGAATTTTTTTTTCAAGATCGATTACAATGGTTTATTATTGAATAATAAACCAAAACTGGTTAAAAAAAGGTGGTTTTTCCGCATGTCAGGGCGGGCTCATTCGATCCAATTAAGGGACGTATACTAACAACAAACATAGAAACATTACCGTCATTTCAAAAGTCTACTATACTTAATTTTTAAAAATATTTCAGCCCTTTGATTTCAAGCTTTGGAGTTTACTGTGAAGCCGAGAATTTAGTCCCAACTCGACCCCAAATGTTATTTTTCAACTAGTTTTATTTAACTTTGATCCAGTAGTTTTGCACACAAAAAATCCGGACGGTGGAAGGATTTTGGGATTATACACATCTTCAAACATAAAACAACACATTTAAGGGGGTTAAACAACTTTTTTTTTCGGTTTATTACTATCATTATTCAAAATTATTAACCGAAATTTGGATAGTTGTATTGTCAACAATATCGGAGCCATTAATCCTTTCATTTTCTTCGGAAAGAAGCTATTAAACAAATTTTCGAATGACTTGGTTTTTGAATCACAATGTTGACATTGCGTCCAATTAATTGATACTGACAACTTGTTGAGCAACATTGCTTGGGCGTATAACGAACAATGTAAACAAGAAGTTTATATCCGAAGAAAAGTAATCTTATATGCTCTTGGACTTCATTTCGTATCCCCTTTCTGATTTTTATCTACTGTTTCGTTTGTTTGGGCCGCAGATTGTTAGGGCATCGGTATCTTATGAATGTCAGTTCAATGTCGATTGAATCGCTCTTGAAACGAAGGTACACGTATAACGTTATTTTTCCTCTGCTGCTGGAACACGTTAGGGTGCGTACAATTGTTGGATACGAAGGAGGGTGTGTAGATAATAATGATGGCATACAGTGAAGTTTAATAAACAATTGTTAACGTACCTCTCTGATGCTGTATTGTCCAGAAGTGTGATGTTGTCGGTTTCGAGCGGCACGGTGACGCGGTACAGTCGTTTGGGGAAGGAATGACGAGAATTTGGACAGTTATTGGAAACGGTACAATTTACGGTCGTGGCGGCGTAAACCCATTTGAAGGCGCGAGTCGAGCGAGTGAACGTGGCGATTGTGGTGAGGAGATACGCGGACCGAGCGGCATGAAATCGACGAATGACGACGACGCAGCGATACGGCCGTCCGCGCTCCGTGCTCGGGGGAGGAGCGTCAATACTTCGACGCAGGCGCCCCTCGTCTCTCGCGTTATGCGCCTTGATTCAACCGGCAATCTTACAACTGATTATTAATGTAAGTACTTAGGTGAATGAATAATGAATGAATGAAAATTTTAATTCAGAAGTACCAATGCAGTGGAGGAGTAATGGAGGTGCTATGTCACAAAATCTGAGATCCGTAGGAGATGATATAGAAGCTGCAACACGCAAACTACAGACGTCTACCACTGAGGTTTCTAAGTGGACCAAGATGTGGAGAATGAAGCTGAACGAATCAAAATCAGCCCACATCAACTTCACTAACCGAAAAGTCCCAATCTTGGATGTTGAGATCAATTCGAATAAAATACCGCATACTGCAGCAGTTAAATACTTGGGTTTGACACTTGACTCCAAATTAAACTGGAATAAACACATAGAAAAGAAGAAAGAAGAACTTAAAATCAAGTACAGAAGGATGTATTGGCTAATGGGAAGGAATTCTAATCTCTCTCTTCACAACAAACAGCTTATATATAAGCAGATCCTTCGCCCTATTCGGACCTATGGGATACAGACCTGGGGCTGTGCCAAGAAATCAAATATTAAGAAAATCCAAACCTTTCAGAATAAAATACTGAGAAGTATAGTTGGAGCCCCTTGGTACAAGCGAAACGATGATATTCATCGAGATTTGAGGATGGAGACAGTCTATGAAATTACTGCAAAATACGCAAGGAAGCATGAACATCGCCTCCACAAACACGAGAACCCGGAGATGCTCTACGTTTTGGACAACGAAGGTGAAATCCGACGTCTCAAGAGAAACAAACCACTGGATTTAGTTGTGCTGCGTGAATAGAAGTGCAATCGAACTCAGTGCTAATTAATTGAGCTATATAATAAAGGGCTAGGTTTTGCTGTAAACCTACCCTCTTGGAGTGTATCTTTATTGATATGTAAAATTGCTAGATGAAATGTATTTGATTTTTCAGTCGCAATTAATAAATCACGAAAAGAAAAAAAAACTTAGGCGAATGAATAATGAATGAATGAAAATTTTAATTCAGAAGATACCAATGCATAGGAGGAGTAATGGAGGTGCTATGTCACAAAATCTGAAATCCCGAGATGATTGAAGTTGAAGTTTTTACAGTGAAACTTTCGTTTGGTTTTTATTCATTTATTTATATACGGACAAGTCCAATTTACAACCGACAATGTATTCAAACGAGCGGAAAATAACAGAAATTGAGAAAACACTAAGCAGTGTATCCCAAGAGTTATCCCCCGTCCTAAAATCGTCCAAATGGGAGTAAACAAAAAAAAAAATGTTTTTTCTGAAAGTCCTTACTTTCAGCTGAATAACTAACTGATTAAGAAATTGCTTAAGGAATGAAAAGATGAAAGAATGTCAATTGTAATGAGGGAATTTCATCGCCAGTGCATTAAGAAAGTTTAATACAATAATTTTATAAAATTCGCTCGTACGATCATGCCTGATCTTTTTATTATTCTGAAGTTATTGTCTACCAGTGAGACCTGCATTTAAAACAACAACATTCGCATTTCTAAAACCTCGAAAATATCAACTCTGTCACCCGTTTCACCGAGATAAAATGGGCGGAATTTGGTATTCCAAACATGGGCATAAAGTAAAAAAATAAATCGAGAGCAATTTTTTTTGCTTGAATTTAATACAATTTGTGAAATAACTATTTAAATCAATTTAAGAACTAACTGCGGACACTATTGAAAATTATGTTTAATCGTGATAAAAATTTTGGTTTCATCCACGTATTCCGTGATAAAATCATACTTTATAACCATTGCAACCATTTCTTCCTCTCCACTCCCTTAGTTTTGATACCGGATACGAACTTGATTCTATGCACAAACCCCATCCCACGTAAATGATTGGGTATATCGGTCTGCCAAGCTAGGGAAAAAACAACCCAAATGAACTCAATTGGCAAAATTCTAGATTTTCGGACGAAACATGCATGAATGGCGTACTGACATGGGAAGTTCAGGATGATGTGAATAATTAAGAAATGTATTGCATAATTGATTCGGATTTTTGAGCCTAATTTCGTCGTAAAGTAGTTTTTTGTAGTAGTAGTAGTAGTTAAGTCAAGTGAAAAGCTTTGAACAGCGGACGGGCGGATAGTTTTGGTTTATTATTCAATAATAAACCATTGTTATCGCTCTTGCAAAAAAAGTCTAACCCCCCCTGAAAATTTCATGGTTTACGTTTCAAAGGGTTTAGAATCCAAATCTGCAATACAAAGTTTTCCGTCCGTCCGACGTACGCACAATTTCTCGAAAACGGGTGGAGCAAAAAATATAAAATTTTCAGGAAAAATCCATGTTGGTCCGACGACGCCCCAATTCTTGGGCCAGCTCTCTCACTTAATTTAAAGTGCCCATCAAGGGTTGTCGAAGTTTTGTAAAATCCCTAAGAACCTCAAAAAAAGTTGAAGCGGCCTAAATTTGGACTCTTTTTGAAGAACTTTCCATGAGGAATCGAATGAGCCTCTCCCCAGGTCTGTAGCTCAAACCATTCCCGATGTATTTATGGATTTATGATAGCAACATTTGCGTTTTTTTGGTCCATTATTGTTTTTGTTTTGATATCAGTAACCTAGTGATAGTGAATGTGGATACTGGAGTGAACTCCTAAAAGGATTTGTAGCCGATACACGGGTTGAAACATTCTGATATGCATGAAACGCTGCATATTCTTTCACTGGGGTTTATTACTCAATTTTATTAATTTGGCTTGCATTCATGATTTGAATTTCTACTAAGCTTTGGAGTGTACGTGTTTCACAGGTGAAAGAGCGATTATCGAATTTCAGGAGATATGCATAGAGCACGTAAATCGGTTCTCAACCAAAATACCTATTTGGATTGATCAGTTGATCATATTTGTGTGCCTCCTGAAATTTAGCATTTTCTCCCAAATAGAGAAAACGTACGCATGTTTTTATTGTGGGGGGGGGGGGGTTATTGAGGTTCAATAAAAAAACGCTGCAAATTCTTTCACTGGGGTTTATTATTCAATCGGCTTGCGTTCATGATTTGAATTTCTACTATGCTTTGGAGTGTGTGTGTTTCACAGGTGGTAGAGCGATTATTGAATTTCAGGAGGCACACAAATATGATCAACTGATCAATCCAAATAGGTATTTTGGTTGAGAATCGATTTACGTGCTCTATGCATATCTCCTGAAATTCAATAATCGCTCTATCACCTGTGAAACACGCACACTCCAAAGCTTAGTAGAAATTCAAATCATGAACGCAAGCCAATTGAATAATGAACCCCAGTGAAAGAATTTGCAGCGTTTTTTATTTGATTATTGAAATCTACTTATCTTGAAAAGTAAACCAACAACTTTTGAGGGTTAAAAACTTTATGTTCGTGGTTGATCTGTTTTTCGTGTTTAATTCTTATTGGAAATGATAAATAAACAAATTCGTCCGCCTCTCCGTCGTATTCCGTCCGAAGCTTTTCTCCAAAACTACTGGACCAAATTTCACGAGATTTCATTCAAAATCCAACATCAACCCGGACGTACCAGTAATCTCGGGGTCTCAATCGATCAACAGTAAGGGATAATATTTAAGGATTAATCTACCAACAAACAGAAATCTCAAAGTAAGTAAGGATGTAAGTGGGTAGTTTTCTGTTAAAATACGATAGAAATTAGTACCCTGCATCGAATGAGAGCATTCGGGTTGAATCATCCGTTCTCTCATCATTTGAAAAATCTCATATACGAGTAAATCGATCGTCCGTGGTCAGGTACGCGGTATGCCGCGGGGCCTGTTCAACGGGAGGTCTAAGCTACACCGCGTTGCTGGCTGCAGCCCAAGTATTTTCATCTTGAATGTCGTTCTTAGATAATTAGACGAAGTCTGTGGTACATTAAAATATACAGACTTCGTCTATTATGGATAGATAAGTGATTTACGTGGAAGGGTTAACTCATTCAGCAATAATAAACCCCTGTGTAGTAATTTGCAACGTGTTTTTCATACAATCATAGGTTCGTACAACTTTTCTTGTACACATTTTGAAACTTCTACGGCGATTTGTATATTTCGTTGATTGGTTGCATCTTAATATTGTACAATTTCGGACTTATTAATTGTATTACAGTCATGTTTTGGTCCCGAGCTCCTGGAGTATCTGCTTAAGGACCATTCCACAATAGAGAGCTGAAGAGGAGTTAACACAGAGTCGGGGGTTACAGCTCAACAACAGCAATGGGATATCTGGATTATCTCTGGATTAATTCTTGATTTTTCATGTCCATATCATAACAGAATAGGTTCGCGATAGGTTCGGGATAGTTTCTTGAGACAAAAGTCACTGACGAGGAAATATAAAAAGCTGTATGACAATCGTAAGTCAGGCAAACAGTTAACAAACCACCGCATTATTGTGGTTGGCTTCAGGTTTTCCCATATCTCGTTGTTTGTTTTTACAAATCAACATTATTCAGCGAGTCAACAGTTTCCCAAACTTAACACTTTTTGCGATGGACAAATTACTCGTTCTGCCACATTACTTTAACCGCGTTATTTTGCATTACGTCACCCTGTTCTTTGTGAACCACTGAAAAACAATTGTTTTCCAACAGTTTCCATACAAAACTCGGCTTGTAAGTCAGTAATGATAATGAGAAGGAAAATTGTCATTCCTTGAAGACTTGGGTATCTGAAACCGTCCATGATATTATTTTCGCTTTTTCCTCATTCGCAAACGTAACAACGCACATTGAGATTCTGCGAAACTATTGATTTCGTGACTGCATGTAAATAGCTCGTTTTATCTCTAACGTTAACCTAATTATTGATCAAGGAAATTAATTATGTTCAAACTGCGTCGCAATGATTTGGAGCTGAATGTTTTGTCATCCTCAACATTAAAAGAAGAAAACTAGAATAAAATGTTTTCGAAATGTTGTCCAAACCAATCGGTCCAAAAGTAGGTTCATTCATCGCCGACGGTCTTAGTCCAGGGATAAAGTTTCATGTGAAAATCAAATATGAACCGAGTTTGATTCAAATCTGGTGATTAAAATGGGATGTGTCTGCATTTCAAAACAGGCCTTTAGGAACATTCTTTTGTCTCCCCTGTGATAATTCCGAAATTTTGACTCCTGAGGTAGGTTATCGGGAATTTTGATTATTTAAATGTGGTTTAAAAAATTTAAAATGGAAACTCAACTTTATTAAGTTTAATCAGATGAATTACTCGACCTCATTAGAATCCAGAAACAACGAGATTCGCGGGGGTCTCCAAACTCTTTGCCCCAAGAGCCATATCATAATGTGGAGGTGGTGGGGCGGGCCAATAGGGGGAAAATTTTAAAAATTAGACACTTAAAAACAGTGTTTTTAAGCACTCCTAGACGAGTTTGACAAATTCAAAATTAGGCCTAATATAGGATCAAAAAATTGGTTTCAGAGATTTAATATATTTTTTTAATTCCATTTCTTTTTTGTTGTTCGATAAAAATTTTAACCATTGAATTTTCAGGAATGACAAATTTTGCAAGTCAGACAGTTGAAATTAGGGTTTTTAAGCACTCCTAGACGAATTTCACAAATTAAAAATCAGGCCCAATATGGGAAACAAAACTTATTTGTATTTAAGAAATATAATGTATTTTGTATTAATTTATTTAACATTATTTACATTCAAAAGAATATTTTTGGAAAACCAATCTAATGTGATGTGTGCAATTGTTTTGTGCTTACAAGGTCTTCCCACTTATTTGAGAGAAATATATTTTGTATTTATTATTTGAAATTAATATTCAAAAAATATTTTAGGAAAACCAATCTAATGTGATGTGTGCAATTATTTTTTGCTTACAATGTCTTTCCACTTAGAATCGTAGTTTGTTGTTCCAATCGTAAGCAAATTTTTTAAGAGTTCTTCTGAAAGCATTGCTCGATATTTGGATTTGACATGCGTCATTTTTGAAAAGGTTTGTTCGCATAGATTCGTTGAACCAAAAATTGATATCATTTGTCTGGCAAAACTCTTGATTCCCTTGAAGTCATCACGTTCTGGCGGTAGCCTATTTTTCCATCCATATTCTTGGAGACCCCAACAATTTGAATACATCAAATTAGAATTGAATTCTTAGAAAACTATCTTTATCCACCCTTTCATTGCCTACATCATATTAGAATGATTGCTTCGAAGGATACAATATTAACTTTTGAGATACTTGCTTGGTCAGCATGAAGCTAGTATCTTGTAAACCTCCATTTCGTCTGATGAAATATGAAAACCGATTTCATGACTATTTTCGATCGAAAATAAACTATGGAAGTGAACTGCATGCGCTACAAGAAAATAAGTATTTGTCAACCTTCAAATGAATCACATGTTTGCAATTATTCAATTCACGTACGGTCTCCTTTTCTCTCCTCAAAAACATTTGAGATCTTTTGAGTTTTGATGGATTTGACCTGAACGTCAAGGGGAAAGAAAGAATATGATTCACCTATTCCTTAATAAGTAATTTATTTGTCTTTCCAAGAAGAATATTCAGTAGGCAAGAATTTGACAGTGTTCATCTGAATTGTACAAAATTATGACTTTTGGGTGCAGTGAAGAAAAAGGTAGCTTCTGCGCGTGCTCAATGTTGAATCCTTTAAAGACTTTTTAAAGCCCATTAGTGAAGATCTTTGTTTGAATGGGTACTTACGTTAAGTTTGTGTGAGAATTTTCCATTTTTTAAACTTATCTACCTAATTTTAAATTGTTATAACGTTCGATTTATTACTAAGCGAGATACGAGTTTAAGACAATATTTAAATGAGGTTATATTACTCAGTACAAGAGGTAGAATGTATGCGCACTGTAACTACGTGCCTCACCGAGCGACTGCTCGTCAAAGATAATAATTCTGCTTGAAAATAATTGTCCGTTCCGAGGAAAGGAAGCCATCATGAGGTAAATGCAGGTTCTACCTACGTACTCGTACATTTAACGACCGACAACCGCCAGAGGCGGATTTGATTCATTTTCGCGAGACTGGTTGAGCAAGAGACAAATTCGCGAAGTCTTGGCCAATTCGGTGAATCCAAGTCGATTACTAGGAGGTGGGAATCCCAGAAGAAGGCCGGATTGACGGACGGAATGAATTCAGCAGGGGCAACTGAGGGAAATCTTCGGTTTCACTCTCGTTTTTAATGCACGTCGATTAATGAAACGGGAGTTGTCGGATTTCACCAACCTCATTCAAATCAATGATCAAAACGGAGAAATCAATCATCCAAATGCCAGTTATTTGAATCCGATCGAGGATTTACTACTGCTGTCCGCTGTTTTGGTCTTCCGAGCCGGATTATATAAGTACTGACCTCACTCAATCCTAACGTTTCCTCATCAAGTAGCTGTCAACAACGATTTAGGTAGAACTCAATTTATATCGACAAATCCGTCGATACGTCTATACTTTTGTGTCATTATTTTCAATAATGAAACTTTGTTGTGGACCGAGACAAAAAATGTTAACCCCTTCAAGATTGTTCGGTTAACGCTTCAAGATCCGTCAATTTCGAAAATCAAATTTAAAAAATTCGACTTTTCACATTACGCCGTCCGATTGCCTAAGCCCTCCCCGAAAACCAGTGGACTGTACTTCATGAATTGAGGATAAAAAGTTGAATAGAGATTCGAGATGTGTCGGTAACCTCGGTATCATGATCAACCAACCCTAAGGGATCATATTTAGGGATGGAAATATTAAAAAATCGAAATGTCAAAAACATTTGTTGTATTAAGATAGTTTTCAATATTTGCTGTTGGTTGGCATCCCATCAATGAATCAAATGAGCCCTATTAGGCCGCTGTGCGTTCATCCGTTCGCTCTCTCGCCGCTAAAGATTTGAAAAAACCAAAAATACATTAACTCAAATGAAGACTGCAGAAGAAGAACGACCTAAGTTAATTTTTATCAACTTTACAAGAGATTATTTTTTCTACGGAAAAAGCAACAAAATCCTGTAGTTATCGAAAAATGGGTTTTAATTGCTTGATAACTATCTACATGCAGTGGGGAAACAAGAGCAAAATTCAATATTTCAAATGAAAATATAGTTTAATTAATTATTAAAAACGCTGCCAAATTCTTTCAATGGGGTTTGTTATTCAATTGGCTTGCGTTCATGATTTGAATTTCTACTAAACTTTGGAGTGTGCATGTTTCACAGGTGATAGAGCGATTATTGAATTTCAGGAGATATGCTTAGAGCACGTAAATCTGTTCTCAACGAAAATACCTATTTGGATTGATCAGTTGATCATATTTGTGTGCCTCCTGAAAATCAATAATCGCTCTATACATGTGAAACACGCACACTCCAAAGCTTAGTGAAATTCAAATCATGAACGCAAGCCAATTGAATAATAAAAGTGAAAGAATTCGCAGCGTTTTTTTAATGGTTATCAGAATACTTCAACCCGTGTATCGGCTATGAACCCTTTTAGGAGTTCACTCCAGTACCCACATTAACTACATCACTAAGTTACTGCGATAAAAAAACCATGTTGTTTGTTTTGATCACAGTAACCTAGCAGTGATGTAGTGAATGTGGATGCAAATGTTGGCACCATAAATCGGGAATGGTTTAAGCTACGGACCTGGGGAGAGGCTCATTCTATTCCTCATGGAAAGTTCCTCAAAAATGTCCAAATTTAGGCCGCCTTGACTTTTTTTGGGTTTTTAGGGATTTTACAAAACTTTGACAACCCTTAAAGGGCACTTAACATTAAGTGATAGAGCTGGCTGGAATTGGGGCGTCGTCGGACCAACATGGATTTTTCCTGAAATTGTCAGATTTTTCGCTCCAACCGTTTGGGAAAAATCGTGCGTACGGCGGACGGACGGAAAATTTTATATTGCAGATTTGGATTCTACACCCTTTGAAACGTAAACCATGAAATTTTCAGGGGGGGGGTTAAATTTTTTTTTTCAAGAGCGATTAAAATGGTTCATTATTGAATAACAAACCAAAATATCAGAAAAATAGCCATGGAAAATTCAAAAATTGGTAATCCGACGTTCTATCAAGATGTGGGACATTAAAATTTTTGGAATATGAAGGTGAATACATTATAAATCAAAGATGGGGTTGTTGTGGAAACAACAATAGCCCTAATTTTGGCAGATTTTCATGAAAAATTTACCGACTACCTTTTGAGATGCCTTTCACACACAATTTCATAGATGATCTACTCGTTTTCTGACTAGAAGATGTAGAAAATCTATTATTAACTACTAATAACACCCAGACAAAATTAAAACTCTGCACATAATTTGAAAATTCCGTAAATCAACACAAACAACTAGATATGCTGACTTTTACAAAACCAAATGGAACGATGGGGTGGAATAAACCACAAAAGACAGACTGGTATCTAAACTTTAATGAAGCCACCCTCTAAATCGAGGAATAAAAGCAGTACTACATCTAAAACACAGAAATTAAGCTTTTTGGCACAAAAATCCTCAATGAAAAGCTAAATTTCATAGTAACTCTCTTTCCAACAAACACTTTACCAATAATGTCTTTCTTTCGGAAGCATTAATAATAATATATAGCTATTAATAAAATGGGACCGTCAAAATTCGAGAAGAATCGTTTCAGAATGCCTAAAAGCAGATGTAGGTATGTTGAAACAGTGACATTATCTAATGAAGTTAATCAACTAAGGCTGCCGTCATTTTGACGATTGGCAGAAAATTGGAGAACCGCTTTGAAAAGGAAACTCATTGAAGAGCCCTTGGCAGTGAAACGTGAAACGACCCTTCCTATATTTACCCGGGTCCTGGTACGCCTTCCCACCGTCAACAATGCGGAGGAAGTTGGTCAATAAAAGTAGAGGAACTTTTAAACCCGGCAACTGAAGATGAATCCACAGTCATTTCAAAATGGATTCCAACTAGCCAGAGATGAGCTAATTCGTTTTCAACAATATGCATTTTAATGTGTTCTTGCAGAAAGAAACGGGCAATTTCACCAAATTCATTCACTAAGTGCTTGTTGTGATTAATTATTGCCAACAAATAGCCTTTGTAATCGTATAATAAAGTTCTAATCACTATTTTGGTTTATTATGCAATAATAAACCATTGTAATCGCTCTTGAAAAAAAAATTCTAACCCCCCTGAAAATTTCATGGCTTACGTTTCAAAGGGTGTAGAATCCGAATCTGCTATAAAAATTTTTTCCGTCCGTCCGCCGTACACACGATTTCTCCCAAACGACTGGAGCAAAATATCTGAAATTTTCAGTAAAAATCCATGTTGGTCTGAGAACGCCCCAATTCTTTAGCCAGCTCTCTCACTTAATTTAAAGTGCCCTTTAAGGGTTGTCAAAGTTTTGTAAAATCCCTAAAAACCTCAAAAAAAGTCAAGGCGGCCTAAATTTGGGCTTTTTTTGAAGAACTTTCCATGACTAATCGAATGAGCCCCTCTCCAGGTCCGTCAAACCATTCCCGACGTATGGCCCGATTTTGGTGCCAACTATCATTGTTTTAGGTTTTGATATCAAAAACAACGGCGTTTTGTTTTGATTGCAGTGTAGTGATGTAGTAATGTGGATACTGGCAGTGAACTCCTAAAAGGTTTATGTAGCCGATACACGGGTTGAAGTTCATTCTGATATCCGTCTTATGAATACAATTTTCAAATAGAATATTTTTCCATTGTATTTCCTTGAAAAAACGCTGCAAATTCTAAAAGGGTTTTTCACTGGGTTTATTATTCAATTGGTTTGCGTTCATGATTTGAATTTCTACTAAGCTTTGGAGTGTGCGTGTTTCACAAGTGATACAGCGATTATTGAATTTCAGGAGGCACACAAATATGATCAACTGATCAATCCAAATAGGTATTTTGGTTGAGAACAGATTTACGTGCTCTATGCATATCTCCTGAAATTCAATAATCGCTGTATCACCTGTGAAACACGCACACTCCAAAGCTTAGTAGAAATTCAAATCATGAACGCAAGCCAACTGAATAATAAACCCCAGTGAAGGAATTTGCAGCGTTTTTACAACACTTTCATGCTGTTTGCGATTGCCATTTCTTGGAGAATCAAACTAGGTATCTTTCACTTAATTTAAAGTGCCCTTTAAGGGTTGTAAAAGGTTGTAAAATCCCTAAAAACCCCAAAAAAGTCAAGGCGGGTGCCCAAATTAGGGCTTTTTTTAATGAACTTTCCATGTGGAATCGAATGAGCCCTTCCCCAGGTCCGTAGCTCAAACCATTCCCGATGTATGGTCCGATTTATGGTGCCAACATATGCGTTATTTTGGTTTATTATTGTTTTTGTTTTGATTGCAGTAACCTAGTGATGTAGTGAATGTGGATACTGGAGTGAACTCCTAAAAGGGTTTATAGCCGATACACGGGTTGAAACATTCTTATATGCATGCTCCGTCTTACGAAATTTACAATTTTCAAATAGAATATTTTTCCATTGTAATCGCTCGTGAAAAACCGCTGCAAATTCTTTCACTTGGGTTTATTATTCAATGATTCATGATTTGAATTTCTACTGAGCTTTGGATTGTGCGTGTTACACAGGTGATAGAGCGATTATTGAATTTCAGGAGACACACAAATATGATCAAATGATCAATCCAAATAGGTATTTTGGTTGAGAACCGATTGTTGAGTGCTCTATGCGTATCTCCTGAAATTAAATAATCGCTCTACCACCTGTGAAACACACACACTCCAAAGCTTAGTAGAAAATCAAATCATGAACGCAAGCCAATTGAATAATAAACCCCGGTGATTTCAGTCAGGTGAATCTTAGTACTGACCTAAGGAAACCATGTTCCCATAAAATCTTCATTTATCTCGAATCTTTCATTGGTTGAAGCCCCTTTTCAAACAAATGAAACGTTTTCGAACAAATTACAACATATTCAATCCAATGAAAGGTCCACCACATTGCTGATCACTTTGACATCCAGTGGCAGTGGACGTATTTTCATCATAATCGCTTGCATTTCTTGCTTTGCGTCGCCCTTGTCAGTAAAGCACCTACCGGCATACTCTCCGACCTTGAATCCGGTGGAAAATACGTTTTCTAAAATCAAATCTCTTGATTAACACTTGCTTAGAGCGAATCAGAATGAAAACATCGAGGAATTCATAGTTCCCAGCGTCGAAACAGTAACGGACGGCTCTTATTTCGTCATAAACATGATGGTGACAAGCTGCAGCTACTGGGCACCCGCTTCATCAAATTAATTGCAGTTCTCTATAGTTATTAATTTGTTAGGTAAAAATTTGAAATAAAATGTTACTTTTTATAGACTGTTTCAACATGTTTCTGTTGATTTTAATAAAGTTTGAGCTAAAAAAAAAATATATAAGAAAAAAGTAGTTTCATTTTGTTAAATAGACTTGAGAATAAAATTCTATGTACAAGACAGATTAAAAAACGCTGCAAATTCTTTCACTGGGGTTTATTATTCAATTGGCTTGCGTTCATGATTTGAATTTCTACTAAGCTTTGGAGTGTGCATATTTCACAGGTGATAGGGCGATTATTGAATTTCAGGAGATATGCAGAGAGCACGTAAATCGGTTCTCGACCAAAATACCTATTTGGATTGATCAGTTGATCACATTTGTGTGCCTCCAAACCTTAGTATAAATTCAAATCATGAACGCAAGCCACTTGAATAATAAACCCCAGTGAAAGTTTGTTATCAGAATACTTCAACCCGTGTATCATGCGTAAGTTTACGGCGTACGGCTACATCACTAGATTACTGTAATCAAAACAAAAACGGACGGACGGAAAAATTTTTCTTGCAGATTTGGATTCTACATTTGAAACGTGAACCATGAAAGTTCTTTTACAGACTTTTTTGAGACGAATTTCAAAATTTGTATTAACAAAATCCAGATTTTAAAAACTTTGACAACCCTTGAAAAGGGTCAATTAAATTAAGTGAGGAAAAGAATTGGGGCGTTGTCTGACCAATATTGATTTTTCTTGAAAATTTCAGATTTTTTGCTTCAGTTTGAGAGAAATTATGCGTATGTACGGCGTGACATACGGAAAATTTTTTATTGCAGATTTGGATTCTACACCCTTATTGAATAACAACTTCACATTATTGAATAATAAACCCAAAGGGGTAGAATGTATTTCTATCCGTATTTATATTCACATTCTTACCTTTTTATGAGTGGAATATTATTCTCAAGTTTATCCTATTCATCCTCTTATTCTATTTCTGTTCATAAATTTAGAAGTTGTAAAAATACTCCTGTTCCTATTCATGATATGAATATTCCTTCCTGCCAGGACGTATTCCCTATTCGTTAATTGCAGGCAAATGTAAAATTGGTTGGAGACATTAAAAACAACGACTAAGTAGGTGATTAAAGCTCAGTTTTCATCGCTTAGAGACGCGTTGCGGCTAACGATGGATTCTGTAACTTTTATAACGTGATCCGATTGAGCGTGTGATGGGGCTTCCGCGGAAATGGCAGTTTTGGGCGTTTTCGGTCTCTTTTTCTTCGTTTTGGGAAGAAATCTGGAGCTCCACTGCCATCTGACTTGAGATGATTCCGAAGCCGTCGTATCAACTAGCGAGTGATTGGAATCGACATCAGTTGTGTCCACGGTGGTGTATGATATCGGCCTGGAGGAAATGTCCGATATATCGTCCGACTTCAACTCGTTGTGACTGTTCTTGAGCTCCACGCCGTCACCTGAAGTGGAATTCAACAACCAGGATTCTATTGAAGATGCGTGCAGCACAACCGACGATCCTGGCCTGCTCACGTACACACCTGCGTTACTACAGTGCGGTTCTAACGCTTCTCTTAATTCATATGGATTGACTTGTGCCTTCGCTTGATCTCTAATCAGATTGCGTTTGCTTCGACGCTTGTCGATTTCTTTCTTCAAACATTTATCGCTGTAATCGCAAGATCCAAACGAAGCATCGCACTCATGAAAGGAATCGCTGGAACTCCCGGGCTCCCAGCTATAAAAGGATTCTTCACTGCTCGATCTTATATTCGTCAGTTCGTAATTATCCGTTTCCGCACCTTTTCTCACTTTTCTTTTCAAACTGTCAGATGGATGCCCACCATCAACGTCCGTTTTAGAAGTGCTGACGGCTGTTTCAATGCACTCATCGGCTATTTTACGAGCAATAGAATATTGTTCTTTATAAAGGATCGCTTTTACATTCTTTTCCGGGTTATTACTAATAATATCAACGCAAGGCATCGATTCTTCAATTACACCTGTATCCTCTTCTTCCTCGCGAATGTCTGTCTCTTCCCTCAGAGCTTTTATTTCCTCAGATTTTGTAGTATCGATACGAGTTGAGTACTTCGTCGATCCAACCATATGATGTAAGCAGCCTTCGGATGACTCAACCGATTTGCTCTTCGCAGGGGAAGAGTGCATATAAGTCGATTCACTCGGGGAAATCAGATTCAGAGCTCTGGACGGCACTATAGTAAGTTGCGATTCACTCCAGGCGTCGAAAATTTTCAAAATCAGCAGAAATAAATTGTCAACCGTGCACCTATCTAAATTGGGATCCAACAAATCGAGAACATCCTGAAGGTCCTTCCGTTTTTTCATTTTGCCACGTATTCGATCAAGATTATTTTGAACTCTAGTGGAAAGTTGAAGAGACTTATTATCCTCGGATATGGTATTGGCATTTGCATCCACCGTTCCAGACAGATCTCTTTCATTCGAAACTTCACACGTCACTACGAGTGGGTTACTTGGGCTATCACTTCCTGCATGAACTGCTGAATCCATCTCATTTTCATGATTCAATTGCTCTGCGTTATTGTAGTTCGCTTCGTATTTGAAAAAATTAGCATAGAACGATTGAGATGTCGCCTTTTCGTTCTTACCCTTATGAACTTCGGATTCGTCCGATGAACTGAGATACGAAGGCAGTTTACCAATTAGTGAAGGGACCCTTTCACACACTGATGTTGATGGCTGCAGAACCTCCTGTTCTTTCCCTTCTTCTATATTACACTCTTTCGGAAGAATAATTTCTTCTTCATTGTTACCACTTTCCACAATTTCCGGGCTTTCCACCTTTTCAAGTTCTTTAGCATCATCATTGTAGTTTATCATCATGCGGATTTCTTCTGGCACGACCGCTTCCAAAATTTCATTACTAATCATATCGCGGACAGTCCGTGGGATTTCCCTATCCTCATTACGCGCAGAGCAGGACTCAACGTCCAATTTCTTCTGGGGAGTATTCTCATCTGTTGTTTTTGTACGTAATGTACCATCTCTGCCACGCGCTTTTCGACTTTTGTGAATTACCAATTTTTTACGATTCGCCCAATGCTGGAGGTTCGTTTTGAAAGAAGGTCTAGCTTTCCGTTTTGGAAACATCCTGCAACTCACGTGATGTTGATATATGTTGATGATTCGAGCCTCAGACGTTGGAGAAATTGACCTGAAGAATGAATTCTTTTTATGAACCGATTTCATTAAAAGCGAATCCGAAACTTGACAGCTGACCGAACGCTCTTTAGGTTCATTGGCACGGGCGTTTTCAACAAAACGGTTGATTTTATCGTTTATTTTGTTGATACTATCGCCTATTTTAATTACAACGGGGCATATCGTTGAGTTTATTATATCTTCAGCATTAGAATCCATGATTTTTTCAGGGCGAGCGGTTTCAGCTATTTGCTCGCTCAAACGTTCAACAGCTGGAACCACGTTCGCGTTGAATTTGTCATAGAGCCGGACAGATTTCGCTAATACGTCAGTAACGGTTTTACCCAGATCCTGGGGGACGTATTTCATTTCAGCATCATGTCCACACAAATCTGTCAGGGAAACGTCGCTCCCTTCTTTCGAACTATCATTTCTGAAGTTTTTATTGAGAGTGATCACATTCAGATTGTTCTCATTTACATCCGGGACATTTGCCTCAAGCACATCAGGTGCACTTATAGGCACAACCTCCGCCTCCTCTGAATTTTCTATAGCGGGTGGTTGTGAGGCCACTGCAATGCTTTCCGTTCCAATTTCTATCTGACTTCCTTCTGTGCTTATTTGTTCAGGATTTGCTTCTTCTGTTTCAGCTACGATTTCACCCGTTTCGGTTTCATCCAGAATTTCACCTGTTTTGATTTCAGCTAAAATTTCATCTGTTTTGACTTCAGCTACAATTTCATCTGTTTTGATTTCAGCAACTTCACTCACCTCTTCATCATCGAATGACTGTTCAACGCGTCTTTTGACGGTCAAGCCTTCACGCTTACTATCTTGAGAGGACTTTCTTTCGTTTATCGGCGTAGACCCGTAAACGTAAATACCAATGGCAACTAAATTCATCAACGTCAATGACAGGAGTAGCGCCTGAAACATCATCAGAAAATCTTAAAAATGACAAACGTCATGTTTTCTATCCTGAACAAAGGGAATAATATTGACGATTATTTGGATTATTAAGATTCCGATACGTCTAATAGGTCGTTTCCTATCTGAATACTTTTTTAAATAAAATTTTAACAAGAAGTAACGTACTATAACCATTTGAATCACTAGTATGAGGTGGATTATATTAAGTCTAAGTATTTAGTATTTTCATTATTAAATCAAGTATTTCTTAACCAAATTTTTGAAAAATATGTATTATGATTCTTTGAGTTGTGATCGTTGCTATGATTTTCGAGAAGCATTTTAATTACTTTGCCCACCACCTCCCAATAGGACACTTTGGAGTGTTAAGAATCGGTTTTAGAGTTTTTGTTCAAATTTAGGTCTACTGGAGGGGGGTTAGAAACGAAATGTATGTGGCGGTGTGTTGAAGATCACGCTTACATTTTAATACATTTACAATTTATCACGATGCCTATATAAGAGTTCTGCAATGTTATTAGGTTTCAGGAGATATATATTAGGATGTTCTGATATCAGGTAGATATTTTCGATCAGTGAATCGTTGAATCTTTTTTATTTAAAAAAAAAATGGCCACAGTGTGTCGGCAATATCAAAGAGAAGCCAAAAAGACCAAACCCAGAAAGCTAATTTTCGAAAGTAAGGTAGGTACTTAACGAGAACATCGTTTTTTAACGCTGATTCACGTAATGCTATCCGTTTTTTGATTTGGCTCAATTTTTGCGGAAAAATGACCGAAATTGGTTTATTTCGCGTCCGTTTTTTCATTTTAGGTGCCTGTTTTCAGATTGTTATGGGATTAATTTTCAAGGTCTGGTTGAGAAATGTACCAATAGGAGATTTAAACCTTCTTCAGTGATCAAGTGAAAAATCATCTCTATCTGAGAGTGGAAAGTCGACATAAATGACGATTTTTCACGCGAAATAAACTAATTTCATTTATTATTTATTTATTTTATTATTTATTTATACGAAATCTAGCAAGCCGATTGTCGAACATAAGATAGGTAGGTACATAATGAGAACAATCCCCGGCCCCCAAGTGGTTATAATAAAGCGGCACACATGGGCTTCTTATTCGCTTGCATAACGCTTTGATTGTTAGTGTAATTCTGAGATTTGGGGGCTACCAGTCGATTTTGTTTTATTATTCGATAATAAACCATTGTAACCGCTCTCAAAAAAAATGTCAAACCCCCCTGAAAATTTCATGGTTTACGTTTCAAAGGGTGTGGAATCCAAATCTGCAATAAAAATTTTCCGTCCGCACGCCGTACACACGATTTCTCCACAAACGGCTGGAGAAAAAAATATGAAATTTTCAGAAAAAATCAATATTGGTCCGACAACGTCCCAATTCTTTAGCCAGCACTCTCACTTCATTTAAAGTGCCCTTTAAGAGTTGTTAAAGTTTAGTAGAATCCCTAAAAACCTCAAAAAAAGTCAAGGCGGCCTAAATTTGGACTTTTTTTGAAGAACTTTCCATGAGGAATTGAATGAGCCCTTCCCCAGGTCCGTAGCACAGACCGTTCCCGATTATGGCCCGATTTATGGTGCAACATTTGCGTTATTTTGGTTGATTATTGTTTTTGTTTTGATTGCAGTGACCTTGTGGTGTAGTGAACGTGGATACTGGAGTGAACTCCTAAAAGGGTTTATGCTGATAACCATTAAAAAACGCTGCAAATTCTTTCACTGGGGTTTGTTATTCAATTGGCTTGCGTTCATGATTTGAATTTCTACTTAGCTTTGGAGTGTGCGTGTTTCACAGTTGATAGAGCGATTATTGAGTTTCAGGAGGCACACAAATATGATCAACTGATCAATCCAAATAGGTATTTTGGTTGAGAACAGATTTACGTGCTCTATGCATATCTCTGAAATTCAATAATCGCTCTATCACCTGTGAAACAGGGACACTCCAAAGCTTAGTAGAAATTCAAATCATGAACGCAAGCCAATTGAATCATAAACCCCAGTGAAAGAATTTGCAGCGTTTTTGTCCAAAACTACTAGAAAATGACGTATTCACTTGAAAAACCCGAAAAATCATGTTTTTGGCCCATAGCACCTTTGCATGTAAGGGCGATCGGACTGGCTAAAAGTTACGACCAAGAGCGGACTTTCCACATCATTTCCAATCCCTGTCGGACATTGCAGATTTGAAATCTACTCACATTGAAACGTGTAATCACAAACGTTGAGGAAGGGAGGGGGGGGGGGGTTAAATACAAATTTTTCTATACCATTACAAAGGCTTGTTTTGAAAATAATAGACCGAAATGTTGCAACAAGTTCAATAAAAATTAAAAGACTTTGCTCGATACAATCCAATATTGTATGTGGGACTCACAATCTTTGGATGAGGTCCGGCATCCATTATTCGGCGGAACTGTCGATAAACTTGTACGACTTATAAAACTTTGCGAAAGGCTTTCGAATGAATCTCATCATCAATTGATCGTTTCCAGATTAGCGTTTGATCTACCGTTCTGCCAATGCTTCCGGCATCTTGTCCACCCCGATTCGAGGACGAAAAGGGACAATACAATTAGAAGTTCTGTTTTTAATTGGGTGTTAGTGTTGAAATGAAATGTAAAATATAATGCTGACGACGTTTGTTAGTTTGATGATCAGTGTCATGCCAATACAGTTTAATAGTTTCTAATAAACTTGTTGTATGTAAATTGACAACACAATTTGTTTAAGGCGCAATTAATCATTATAGGAGTTTGGGCAAGTGTTTTATTTTAAATATTGATACTCAAGTTTTTTTTCTTTTCTCAGAAAACCACGTTTTGGTTTATTATTCAATAATAAACCATTGTAATCGCTCTTGAAAAAAAAAAATACTAATAATAATAATTAACCCCCCTGAAAATTTCATGGCTTACGTTTCGAAGGGTGTAGAATCCAAATCTGCAACAAAAATTTTTCCGGCCGTCCGCCGTACACACGATTTTTCCCAAACGGCTGGAGCAAAAAATCTGAAATTTTCAGGAAAAATCAATATTGGTCCTACAACGCCCCAATTCTTTAGCCAGCTCTCTCACTTAATTCAAAGTGCCCTTTAAGGGTTGTCAAAGTTTTGTAAAATCCCTAAAAACCTAAAAAAAAAAGTCAAGGCGGCCTAAATGTGGACTTTTTTTGAAGAACTTTCCACGAGGAATCGTATGAGCCCCTCCCCAGGTCCGTAGGTGTATGGCCCGATTTATGGTGACAACATTTGCGTTATTTCGGTTTATTATTGTTTTTGTTTTGATAGCAGTAACATAGTGACGTAGTGATGTAGTGATGTAGTAATGTGGGTACTGGAGTAAACTCCTAAAAGGCTTTGTAGCCGATATTCAATTGGCTTGCGTTCATGATTTGAATTTCTACTAAGCTTTGGAGTGTGCGTGTTTCACAAGTGATACAGCGATTATTGAATTTCAGGAGGCACACAAATATGATCAACTGATCAATCCAAATAGGTATTTTGTTTGAGAACAGATTTACGTGCTCTATGCATATCTCCTGAAATTCAATAATCGCTCTATCACCTGTGAAACAGGGACACTCCAAAGCTAAGTAGAACTTCAAATCATGAACGCAAGCCAATTGAATAATAACCCCAGTGAAAGAATTAGCAGCGTTTTTTTAACATAAAAACCGACGTTTCATCACTTTAAAACAACTTTTTTCTACTTTTAATAAAATTTTTGGATTCAGCGTGAAATTTCCTTTACTAACAATGCACATTCATAATCATGAACTCTACTTAAAAACCCAAAATTGAATTGGTTGGTATCGTCAGTAGTCATTATGCTTCATCGCCAAGGTAAAACTAGGGAGACCTACGTCAATAGACACCGTGAAAAATATTTCTTTGATATGGTTCCACGAAATTGTAATGATGGTGACATTCGAGAGTACTTTATTTTATTTATCGGTGTTAGCGATTGCGGAAACTGTGTCACTCGGTCTCAACAGGTAAGTTGAACGGTTTTCATGGAGAAAGGTAGGGAATGACTATTTTCTTCGGAACCCTATCCGGATTGTGTATTATTATGGATAACTGCAGGGGCACGGTGTTGTTCTAGTCAAACATCGAGCTAATATGAATTGAACAAATTTCAGAAATTTCGTGAAGATAAATCACGAGGAGAGGCTGGGGAGAGAACGGTGTGGCCGTGGCTCCACCGCTTCTCTCGATTCTTGCTATAAATTCTCTTATCCTGTCCTCCCACGATGTAACTTTCAAGACCCTACTGTTAAAAACTGTATCTCGATATTCGATAACGTTGATCGATATCAAGTAGGAGTGGGATTTGCAATGCATTTTTTCGTAAGATCACATAGACTTGGCATTGACATCAGTAGCCTAAAGAAGTTTTTTCCATAATACTATGTACCATTTTTAGACCTATTTCAATATAACAGATAACTTTTCTCTATATAAAGGAGGTAGGGGGGAGGGCTTTATATTTTTGCGATACATCGCACCGCACGATCTCTCCAAAACGACGCAGTCACATTGCATATCACATTATTTGAGCCAATTCCTTGTCACCTAAACCAATAACAAATTTTATTTCGAGTTTGATGACATTTTAGGGGTCGTTTGGGTTTCCTCCTTGACGATATCTTTCAAGTTTCGTCTTTGGATTAATAATAAGTCCCAGGAGTTATGCACAATCCGACTCCTACGTGTTCTACAACTCATTTCCGACCCAGAGTTCCTGTTAGCAATTTGTTCAAGAGGCCTCGTATCCGAATTATTCGCGAGTTAAGATTTTTTTCGTGTTTTCGGGTTTTTCTTATCAATAAAACTGTCACAACTCCCTCAATTTCGGAGATAGCGTAATCTATCTATTTGATGTCAGAAAATATATTTTTGCTTCCGAGTCTACCAAGGTAGCGGAAGCATTGTTTTCACTTTCGGATTGTGAAATTTTTTTTGTCCCCAAAATCATAAATTCCACTCGCATTTTGCGTTTTAGACCTTTCTGAACAATTTTGGTTCCGTGCCTGTCTGTGTGTCTGTCAGTCTTGTTACGGGCAAAATACACGAAGTTATAGTCCGATTTTGATGAAATTTTCGGGTAGAATAGGTTTCATGACCCCCGGATCACTAAGCCTCTGCGCATGCGCAAACGTGAAATTTTGTTCCGCATTTTTATGAAATTATTCGAGAGTTCTCGACCAATTTCGATGACATTTTCAGGGATTGTTCGGTTTGATGTATAAATGATCCCCTATGAGTTTCATGACCCCCGGATCAATAGTAGCCTCTGCGCATGCGTAAAGGTGAAATCCTTGTTACGCTCATAACTCTGGGAGTTCTTGACCAATTTCGATGGAATTTTTAGGGATCGTTCGGTTTGATGTGTACATGGTCCCCTATAAGTTTCATGACTCCTGGATCAATAGTAGCCTCTGCGCATGCGCAAACGTGGAATCCTTGCCACAAGCATAACTCCGGGAGTTCTTGGCCGATTTCGATGAAATTTTCAGGGATTGTTGGGACTTATTAGGTATATTTTATAGTTTGTTCAATAGTTGAACATGCCTACCTTTATTTTCTCAAGTTATGCTCCTGCATAACAATAAATTTACCCTAATTCAATATTTACTTCGCCTAATTGAACGAAGTTCTTTAGTCAATAATAATTTTCAATGATCTATACAGTCATCTTATGGATACGAGGAAGCTATGTGCCACACCCACTTGGCAGACGTTTTTTTATTGCATTGAAGATGTGCGATTGCCGCGCGAAATGGCAGTTTTGTCAAAATCTTGAAATCGCTTGTTTTTCATCTCGCCTAGCAACCCCATTAGTTTTTGACGCAGAACTGTGCAGGCCTGGTAAAACGGGCGCCGAAATGACAGCTTTCCAACGGTGTGGTCGTTTTGGTTTTTAAAAATATTTTTAGTTAAGGAAATGGTGTTTAACTGCAGAAAAACGTATGTTTTCTGTTAAAATTGAGGTTTTTTCAAAAGTTTTGACGAGGCGGGATAGACGTAACTTCTCTCGTTGAATCGAATAGCGACGACGCCAGGCCTCTCAAGTGACAAGTTGAGTGAGTTTTGCACACGAGTTGAGCATAAACCAGTTGCATGAACGCTGTATTTCCTTCAGCGTGGTTTCCTATGGTGCGCTGTAGCAATTTAACGTAGCTGGTTTGTGCATAACTCCAGGGACACCCTGTATAACGACGAATATGATGCATAATGTCACTTTCGTTAAAACTTTGGGGAGGGACGAGTTGGTACCTATATGTTCCAGGATGCTGTCCAATGAAGTTTATCGCTATTGGTTGAATAATAACTATTGCGACCGCGCAAAATGAAATTTGCGTATACATACATGATAATTACATACAGAACCAATTTTTGCCAACTTCAAGTGGAGGGAGTTAGTCAATTTGGCTTTCAATTACATTTTTAGTCTACTATAATCACGAAAAAAAGTTTGCTCAAACACTCTAATCACCAACGATGTAGTCACGTAATTTTAATCTTTAAAAAAGTCCTTTTTTTAAATCTAGAATTTCCTTGAAAACAGTTTAAGGTAGATTTAATGTGTTTATTGTTTATCTGGGGTTCAAGTATGACTTTTTATTGAGAATTGGTATTAGAATTGACACCTGACAGCGAAACGGAACCCAGTTTCCAGCGTGTTTTAATCATTATTATTCAAATAGGAAGTGGAAGGGTAACCTGAAAGAAATATCTTACTGGACCAGGTTGGTATTATACCTAGGAAATGTGATTGAGGTTTGATGTTTGTACTTTAAATAGAGAACTAAAATAAAATAAAAACAGTTAGGGGGCCACGCTAATTTACTTATAAATAAACATCCAAAATATAGAAAACCAAGTGCAAATATGTAGGTATTAAGATATTCTGTGGATAAGAGACCAGGTGGTATGTTGCAGGAATCGGAAATACCGTGCTGAGTGTCCGACCAACCATGAATCACCGATGTACAAACCTGCAAGACACAAGCGCGGTCCGATGTGTCGATCTTACGCACAATTACCACACGGGATGGGCGTTTCACGAAATGGTAGACCGAGCGATGGTAGCTTGGCGTCCCCTGATGAAGCAGACCGGTACAAGGAGGTAGTGCACATTCCTTGCCCTAAACTAATGATCAGCAATAGCCGATCAGTTGCTGCACCCAGGGGTCTGCAAGAATTACTTACAAGTGAAATCACTGAAAATGAACACTTGTTGAAGGTGGCACCGGATAAGTGTCAAGAACACTCCCAGAGCACGAAATCCAATCAGAATCCAGGGCAGGCGGCAGATTTAAATCAAGCTGTAAAACTGAATCACCAATGGATTATATCCAATCAAGGAGGTAACCAACCGCAAATTAATCAACATTATGACAAACGAGTGAATAGTGTCAATCCATCTCCGGGCCAACAAAACAGGTGGGAATCAATTGGAAATCAACAGCAAGCAATTTCCGACAGGTACTATATTTCGCAAGGTCAGCCTAACCAAGAGGCTCCGCCAGTCGAAAAACCTGTTGAAGCATTCAAGAACTCCCCAAAGCAAATAAACACAAATAAGTATGACCTTCTGTCTCCACAACAACCAATGGATGCACAACGAGCAAAATTGAATTTGGAGGGAATTAGTAATTCTGTTCCTCAGCCACTACAGACTGCAGGCGGTAATATTCCACGTTTTAGTTCTCAAATCCAAAAACCTCAAGATCCAACATCTAATGCAGGTTCATTACAGCTTCCATATGACACCAGGGCAGCGCCTTACGATGTCAAAGCATCTCCTGGTTCTCATTTGAGAAATGGAATCGCCATTCCAGGTGCAAACGGACCATACCAATACCCCCCCAATGCCTACAATTTAACCCATGATGCTTTGCAGCCACTTTATCCTCAAAACCAATCACCATCAAACTCGAATTCATCGAATGAACTAATCCTCCTGAATCAACAAGCATACTCTTCAGCAAATAACAGTAATCAAGGGATGGACAGCAATAGTCAAAACTCTGTCAATGCGCAGGTTTCGCCCCCTAACCAGTACACTTGTAACAAATATGATCAAGGTCAAACAGAAGAACTTGATATAAAAAAAGGGATGACCTCCAAGAAAAACACTGTGCAGACTCAAGGGCAACTTGAAATCGAAGCAAAAAATCAAGAGGATGAACAGGGTGCACAGGAACAACAAAACACAAAATGTGGTCAGGAAAATTGGAAAGAATTTAGAAATCTACATAACGAGCGAAGCCATGAGCATTCTCAAAGAATTTCCTTAACAGTTTCCAACCCTGTAGACAACAAGGACAAAGCTGGTAGTGCAGTAAATGTGGAGAAATCAGCGCACGGGTTGGCAGCTATAAAAGGCTTATTTGGGAAGCACAACAAAGAAGAGGTAAAAGGACGTCAGGCACCTACGAATAGTGATTCTAAACTACCGAAATCCAAGGGACACAATGAGAATCAATTAATTGCGATCAACATAGCAGCAGGTAACCCAGCAGAAGCCATTGAAAAGGGCTATGTAAGAAAAAATGAAAAAGCGTTGGTGAACGGGAGAGGTGAAGTGGTAGTTGTCGTGGAGAGAACAAATAGATCTGATAGTATCAATAACGCCAATAGCAGGTCAAAGCTCGATGGTCCAGGCCAGAACAAAGCATTAATGAAAAACTATCATTACAATCAGATGGGTGAGCTCAATGAAAATCATGACTC
Organism: Creontiades dilutus; assembly: GCA_031894815.1. NCBI lineage: Eukaryota > Metazoa > Arthropoda > Insecta > Hemiptera > Miridae > Creontiades > Creontiades dilutus. Next base: position 1,164,841 of record JAVIWC010000637.1, read on the forward strand.
CGAACCGTCTGTAGATCAGGCAGTCAGAAATGTGAAGAATTATACAGACACACAAAACCATGAGATCATTATTGATAGTAAACGAGGGAATGTTTCGCGTTCAATGATGCACGTATTTGATCCGCCAGCCATCATTGAACCGGACCAGTACACTAACGTTGGTGTCAAAATGGTTTCTAAGGTGCCCATCAGTGAAGAAGCAACCTACCACTCATTTATGGGTTTTGCTCCAGCGAGGAACGACGAAGCGTTCTACGACAAGAAAAACATGAATTTCTTAGGGCCTATCGATCAGCCTCCACTAATAAACTGGAACAAAGGTGGTAAAACAGAGAAGCACTTGAAATCTGCCTATAAAAATTTCAAAGGAGTTCCAGGGAAACACGGTATCGATTTTCACTCCCAAGAGAATGATTTGCACAATCGAAGGGACGCCGAAGGATTTCAACGTCATTGGAGGAAATTGAAGCAAAATCGTTTTGCTCGGAAATGTCCCCAAAAGCGTAAGAGGTTGTGGCAGCATCTCAAGGGGCAAGACAAAAGAGGACTACAGAGATCCAAAGTGTCATCCTTCAAATCTGGAAAATGAATGAACTAGTAGAAACCTTGCGATACAGAACTTGAAGAGGAAAGAGAGTAAAACGATGGCAAAAACTGTAACTTCAAAGAATTGGAGCGGTAAAGTTGGCAATTCGCTGGAACTTACGTACGAGTACTAGGAAGAAACTTCCGAACTTTAAACAAAAATAAATGTATATCAAAACAACGCTCGTGGTTCTTAAATAAGTATGGTATATCAAGCTGTGTACTTGTACCCAGGGCCGTATCTATACATTTTGCCCCCCCCCCCCCTTGCAAAATCTATCCTGGGCCCCCTCAACAGTACGTGTGGAATAGCCCCAACCCACAGAAAATTTTAAGGAAAAGAATGAACAACAAAATATTGCATTTATATTAATGTACGCGACTTAAGTTATAAGTTAGTGATTATTATCACATCTCCAACGTAATTTTTGTAGCTAATAAGCCTAGTGGTTTTAGGTTAATGTAATACAAGCATTGTTGGGCACACAAGAAAGATTGAATATAGAATCGGCAACAAGTCGATTTTTTCAGTAAGAGATTTCAGTATACCGCCAAATCTGGGGGTGGTCAGTCCAAGATCCTTCTGGACTTGAACTGGATTCACATTCATCCGGCAGGCGAATACGAGCAGCTGATTGGTTGGACACTAGCTGGCGAGAGGGAATATTTTTTCTGGATAGCCAGTTTTGAAGCAAACTGTACGCATCAGATTTTTCGAACCGGATGGCGCAGTTCACTACTGCACATATAGAATGGCGTCGGGAACCGAAACAGCTGTGGAAGGAAGCGCGGGAAACGAGTTGTTGGCGTCTGCTCGGCCGATTCCCCTCCATCCCCTCCACTGCTTCTACTAGCTTCCCCTATCCGTTTTTCCAAACGATCCGGATGGATCTGAACCCTGCTTAACTGTACATGCAAACCTTATACTCTCTGCCTTCCACTCTGCAGGCACTGCTGTATTTATTTATTTAGCTGTTGAATTATTTCTCTACTCTTTGTAAAATTAAATGCCATTATGAAATGTTGAAGAAACAGTTAGTTATTCTGCGACATCCCATTAGTTGTTTTGTTATATTCCAACCTATTTGTAAGCATATTGCACGATTTTTTAAGAACAAGATGCGAACATATGATGAACCACACAATTGATGCGCACAAATTGTACAACGGCGAAATGATATGAAACGATTATAGATAGGGTTGATTCAAAACCATCAAAATTATCCAATTTAGGGCCAACATTTTTATTTACATCCCTTAAGATCTTGCAATACGTTTAACCATCTCTTTTGCACGAACGAAATTATAACCACTCCGAATTCAATTAAAACTGCAAGACACAAAATTGTATAGGTACAAAGAATATAAACAATAAACTAACCATTCATCCCTAGTGTATAACCACAATACTTGAACTTAATGACTGTTGATTCACCATAAATTATAGTATTTAAAAATGAGTACGAAAAACCACCATATATTTCAATAAATACTATCTAACGTCACACGATGCAGGAAAAATCAAGTTCTCAAAGTTTCCGTATGATGTGTTAAGAGAGAAACTAAAATCGTCGATTTTGAACCATTTCAACTTGCAATTTATTATAATTTTTTTTAAATATAATTTGTATGTGTTCAGAAATCTTGAGGAATTCATTGAAGTCGACCCAAATTATCCACATCAGATCTGCAAAGAATAAAACGTTTCAATTAGCGTAATATTTTCAATTTGAATCTAAAACTAGGTTCACCGTTTATTATTGCCATTATAATAATTAGTATTGTCAACATACCAATATATGAAATGTCTTTTCTTATTAATTTATTCAACGGCAAGTACCTTTGCTATTCATTTGCGGAGGCGAAGAATAACTTTTTGAGAAATAAATGTTTGAAAACAATCTTTATAGCTAGAGAATTTGTTTAATGTTTTGATCGAGTGGCAAACCACAATGTTATATGGATGGCTATGGATGGGAATCGCCATAATTTCTGGATTTAAGAGGCTATTATCGAAGTCCGGTGAAAAATTGCAATATAGATTACCATTCCAGGCCATTCTGAGAGAACTGAGAGAGCCTATCGCCATTTTACTCACATATATCGTAACATATAAACAATCCCTGAATAGGGTAGTTTCTTGTAATTTACAATATTTTCAAACCCCGTAAACAATTAGCTACGAGGTTCTAACCGATATAATGTAATTATTATAACTACACAATCAAATAATTACACTTGTATCGTAGTATTTCAGGTAACTGATTGCTCCTTCAGTATAGTAAAATAAATGTAATAAAAATGTCACTCACAGCATCTACAGCATCGCCTTCACCTTCATCGCTAACTTCATAACCAAATTCGATATCTTCGTCGTATCCATCCTCCAAAAATGTAACGGTGTCGTTGATACGAACTGAAACAAAATGAACACATTGAGCCACAGGAGTATAGGGAATTTGATTAAGGCAATAGACATCAAAATCTGGTACCATATCCATCACCCCGAGTTCAAATCGTAACTATGCAGCACACCCTGTTTCAAAATTAATTTTGAAAACAAACAGCACACCCTGTTTCAAAAATTCAGTGAGTGCTCGTGTCATTGTGAGGTTCCGGGGGCCATTTTAGGTTCAGAAATTGCTATTTTGTGCTAAGGGTGACTTTCTACGGATCTAAAACCTAACCCGATCGATTTTGCGTCAAAAATTACAAGGAAAGTGACAACCCGCTTGCCTATGTCAGCAAAGACCTAAAAAAAAAACAAGTTTTTGTAGTTCCATGTAGATGAGAAGATTGGGATAGATGTTAGGACCAAATACACCCCTAGTTGAGTCCATGTACGAAAGAACGGATTTTTGCTTCCGAGTCTACCAAGGTAGCGGAAGCATTGTTTTCACTTTCGGAATGTGAAAATTTTTTTGTCTCCAAAATCAAAAATTCCACTCGCATTTTGCGTTTTAGACCTTTCTGAACAATTTTGGTTCCGTGTCTGTCTGTCTGTCAGCAAATCCTTGTTACGGGCAAAACTACACGAAGTTATAGTCCGATTTTGATGAAATTTTCAGGGATTGTGCGGGTTGGGGTGTAGATGGTCCCCTATAGGTTTCATGACCCCCGCATCAATAGTAGCCTCTGCGCATGCGCAAAAGTGAAATCCTTGTTACGCGCATAACTCCAGGAGTTCTTGACCAATTTCGATGAAATTATCAGGGATTGTTCGGTTCGATGTGTTGATGGTCCCCTATGAGTTTCATGACCCCCGGATCAATAGTAGCCTCTGCGCATGCGCAAAAGTGAAATCCTTGTTACGCGCATAACTCCGGGAGTTCTTGACCGATTTCGATGAAATTTTCAGGGATTGTTCGGTTTGATGTGTAAATGATCCCCTATAAGTTTCATGACCCCCGGATCAATAGTGGCCTCTGCGCATCCGCAAACGTGAAATCCTTGTTACACGCATAACTCCGGGAGTTCATGACTGATTTCGATGAAATTTTCAGGGATTTTTCTCAAGTTATGCTCCTGCATAACCATAAATTTACCCTAATTCAATATTTACTTCGCCTAATTGAACGAAGTTCTTTAGTCAATAATAATTTTCAATGATCTATACAGCCATGTTATGGATACGAGGAAGCTATGTGCCACACCCACTTGGCTTGTGGTGGTACAGTTATAACAAAATGTACGATTACAAAGACTTATTATTGGGAATAATAAACCAAAAGGAACAAACCAATGAAGCATCTCAGCACCTTCAAAACCCAACCATCCCTGAAGGTAGTATCATGTAGGTTGTGAAAATTTGCTCAAAAACATTAATAACTTGGCAATAATATATTGACTGGTTGCAAATGAGGCGGTCTATTCCAAAACTCACAAAATCCACTTTTTTTCGAAATTGAGTTATTGGTACCACTGCATTCAGTAGAAAAAGGTGCATCTGTTTGTTAGGTTATATCTTTCCAAAAGTAACTGGAATATTTAGATATACTGATATTTAGAATAAAAAGTGGGTGTCATTTCCAAAACTCACTTTATTTCAGAAGTACTATTCCAAAACTCACATAATCCATCAGCCAATGGGAGTGTGAAGTCTACGTCACGTGACCCCTGATTTGACTGTCATTCCAAAATCATCTTTATCCTCTTACCCAATCGGTGGCCTGGATTCAGTCACGTGACTCTGTTTATGTTTGTCATTTTTCTTCTGCTGTTAATCATCTTTGTTGTTCTTCAAAACATTGATGACACAAAACGAGGAATCCCAGATGTGGAGGAGTATTGCGAAGGACACCACGCCCAAGAAGACGATTTTATAGTTTAGTCAACAAGTAGGACTCACTTCTTTGAAGTTATTAACAGATGATATATGTTTGTTTTATAATGTAAAAGAAGTAATTTTTAAGAGGACTTGACTTTTTGAAGTGTAATTTTAACAGTCACTTTTTTACTGTATATAATAAAAAATACATATAGGTACACGCTCTTTTAACATTTCATATTATTTCCAGTGATTACAGCTTACAATAACAGCATATGGGGTGCATTAGGTTAGTCAAACTAAAAGTTAATTGTATCATCTCATAACTAACTTAATCCAGTAACCATCTTTCCAAAACTAACTTTATCCACTGGTGTCATGGCAAAACTCACTTTATCCAAACTTGAATCTTAATTTTTGGAAAAACTACAGATATTTTGAGCAAAAGGTATATACCATTATATAAAAACACATATTTTACACGCGGGGAACACAAAAAAAAAAAAAATACATTTCACTGTAAAGTTATTAAATTAAACGTTTTTTAGGTTTCCTGAAAATTTTTGAAAAGTGGATTATGTGAGTTTTGGAATGGACCGCCTCAAATGCTCTTCTACTCTGCTCAGGAGTGCAGGGGTTCACTAATTGTTTAGTTTGCCAAATGTGAAAGGAGCTTACAATCAAGAAGCTCTCGGAAATTTATTCGTTGATATAAAGTTAAATGACATTTAATTTGCTTACCTGTTTCTGGGAACTCTCCGTACGTTTTGAGATTACGCGCCTCATCCGGAGTGTATTTCTGGATAACATCGGCTTTTGTGTCTTGATAGTCTCTAAGACCGATGAGAATGATATCGCCTTGATTTATCCACACCTGCAGGATTATTATGAAAATGAGTAACAAAGTTGGTATCATACTTGGTAAAGGTTCGAAAAATGGGTAAATAGTGCATATACCCTCGCAGGTGTTCAAACTCCTGCCACCCTGCATTTGAAGGCCTACAAAATTGCGTTCCAAACACTGTGCATATTCTATTTCAGCAATAAATGAAAAACCGGTATAATGAATTAAACTGGTGAATAATAATTAGTCATTAAAAAACTGGTGAGCAAGATAAAATTGAAAAGATAGTTACGACGGAAATTATCATTAGAGAGTTCCTAGGAGATTCGGACACCGTGGTATCGTATCTAGTCGGTGGTGGTATCTAGGGCGAGCACAGCTCTGGTTAGCAAAAATGGTGGCGTTACCACCAACTCAGCTGAACTAGTGGTATCTCTGATCCGTATCTAAGAGTCACGTACGTTTTGCTTTCACTTCACTATAAGAAAACGAGCAGTCTTTTTGATGCTTTACAAGATCACTCGGATCACTCGTTCTTTCGCTTTTTTTAACCAAAGATGCAGGGAGTGGAAGACTTTTTTGAATATTATGTTAACGGATTGATTTCAACTGAGGAGTTGCTGTTGATCTTTCGAACGTATTTGGGGCGGGAGAGTGTAAGGGAAGCACCTCGACGATTAAGCCTGCCCTATGGGAGATTTTCCCTGGATGACATGAGCGAGGATGATGTACTATTTTCGTTCCGATTTAATAGAGAACATGTACATTTACTCCAGAGGCTCCTTCAAATTCCCGCAGAAGTTACGACAGATAAGTACGATTGGAATCAAAATTGATTTGTTTGTAACTTCTTGCTTAGCGACTTGGGAAGTACATACTCCAGAAAAGGAATGTACAGCAGTGATTCTGGGGTTGCAGTTAAATGAAGCTGTTAGGCTCTTTAAAAACTCGCACAGTTGGCGAGAGGCTCACTCAAAACAAGTTGTTAGTTCGTAGGTACTAAATATAGAAATCTTAGTGTTTCCTTAAACTGTAAAGTATCTGATAAAATGATGTTGAATCAAAATGAAAATTCTGCTCCCTCTTGGAATGAAATTCCAATTCAGCAATCGCGATACGGATTCGTGTCAGTGTTGGCGGATCTCCTAGGAACTTATTTCAAGAATTTACTTCACTAATTGCTTTTAGGTCAATATTAAACAGGAAACTGAAAGCAGGTTTCAACTGATATAAGGTTTTTGGATTGTTCTGTAATAAATAATATTAAGTAGAGATCTTCAAATAATACTACCACTCCAACTACTACACTACCAATTCTTTTCTATAATATTTGAATGAGCCAAATGCTAATATAAGTTCAACTGAATAATTAACAGCCTATTAGTAGATTAATTTGTAATAGCTTACAATAAAACTAAATGTAACTAGTGTCACTCATTAATAGTAAATTTTTAGTGGGAATGTCATTTGAATATTACCTTTTTTCGAAGCTTCCCCCGAATATGGCACAAACGTTTGACACCATCGAAACAAGTTGCTTCCAACCGCCCATTTCCTAGCATCTTCGTGACCTGTGCGTATTCTGTAATTAAAATTGTCATTGGTTGAATTAGAGAAGAAAAAATTCATCGAGCTAAAAGAACTACACAACATAAAAAGATCGTATGGCCGCATTCGTATTTCTATCTTGGTTTCATAAGTACATAATATGTATATTATAGATAATAATTGAATTGCTATAATTATCAAAATTGATAACAGCTAGTACTGACAAGAAAGAACTTTGCAAACAAACATGTTAATGATGCATCATCAACGATCAGTGTTTTGTAATGTGTAAAAAATAGGATTAACTGTACAAAACGTTACAAATACCTTGTCCATCTTCTTTGAAGACCAATTCTCTCTTCTCGGTTTCATTTTCATTCTTTCCCCTTCTTCTGTTCTTACCTCCTTTTCCTGTAATGGAAATTGATGATGTTTCAGAAACGGTAATAGTGATCGAAAAAACATCAAGTTAGCTTATTCTGATAAAGTTTTAGAGATACCAGAGAGTAATATTTACAATCTTAATGGCCCCATTTATGAGTAAACATCAATTGACGATGAGCGAAGCCATTAGAGAACGCTATTGAGGAAGCTTAGAAAATACCAAACGACGGCCATCACAATTCAACAGTGAAAATTGTCAAACAGTAACCAAGCATAGTATTAAATAGGAAGTTACTAAAAGCTTTCATCACAATTATCTTATAAGAATCTTAAATTTATTTGTTTAAACCAATAACCAGGTTTTAAACATTAACATTTAAGACATCAACAAGCGTTGTCTTCATAACATTCTACTTTTATAGAATCACCCATATTATGTTCACTGTTTTTCACCTTTTTAAAAGATTTTCTGAGAATTTATGTGTAATGAACCTAAGTCAATATAACAATAATGAACTTTTGTAATGTAATGTTCTATATCACTCACTGAACTGAATCTATTACAATTATTTAAAGAACACAGGATTGTGGATGAGAAGTAGTTTGATATAAGGTTTGACATAGGATGATAAATGAATTAGAGGCCTCGCTACACCTCCACTGTTCTCATAAAGTATGAAGTTTATAAGAACAATAAGAGGGGTAATCAATTTATGGATTGTCATTCTTTCTTCTCATTGACGATGGTGGTTATTAACGAGATTTTAAGGGTTCAGAGAAACCGGGTGCTTTTCTTCATTGAGTTGGTTGGGCTTCGGTGGCTTGACTTCGAAGTTGGTGGCTCGAGAGCAGAAGTACATGTTTCGTTAGTAGGTTCAGCTTGTTCGTTCATGGACTGAAAATCTCCTGAGGAGTGTGCTCTGTACGAAGATGTACGTTAAATGATTGGATTCTCGACAAGATAGAAAGTTTTCAGGTTAGGAGGCCAAAAGTACGAAGAACCGAAACGAATGTTTCCAAACTCGACGGATCCAACATTTTGGAGTCTTAAATTGAACGTCCAGTAGATCTTGCAGTTTCCTTGACAAACAGAGGCGGTACTAGAGAGTGCCTGCTTATCTGCTGAGAATGATCCAGAAAACCTGTACCCATCAATGGCAGTACTGGGCAACTAGGCTTGGAAGTACAGGCAAATGAGGTTATGGGGCAGTTGATGCTGGTGTTAGATGATGAATAAATCTGCGAGATGGGCGTTTGAGGGGAAGATTGAAACTCTGAGGAAGTAGGAAATCAAAGTGAACCTCAAAGAGGCAATGAATGGCATTCCTGAAGCACAATCCACACACGGAAGGGCGGTTGATTCAGAAATGTATATGAGGCAGAAAGATAGATGAATAAGTGTCCAGGACACAAAGAGAACGAATTTAAGAACCTTCAGTCCCTAGCATATTTTTAAAGCATCAGAGGACTCAAATCAAAACACGTCACTAGGTAGGTACTTCCCTTGAATTTGTACTTGACGTATTCTTTCGCTCATAATGTCATCTTTCTCAATCCTGCATTAGGTACATGGGAATGTGCACACTTCCAACAGCAGAATGATGCAGATTCCATGTAATATCCTTTTCACTTTCAACGTATGACGAATATGGACGAACAGAAACTTCTCGTCAAAGGCCGAATGGCCTAACTTCCTTACAAAGCCTCAATTTCAGCCCTTCTTCAGCCCTCGCCTGTTCCACAACCCCTATTGAGCTATGTTATCTTGTCTTCAGCTAACCCCTCAACATGACATTCTTATCTCTTCAGTTACTCCATCATTCTTTAGAGGCTTACTTAAGCAGCATTCCCCGTACGATTTCCTTCACAATCAGTTATAGCACACCCAATCTTGAGGTAGTTGATGCCTTTCAAACAGCGCTCACCCGTCCCTCAAATTTTCATTGGATTAGAAGCTTGGACAAGCTTCTGGATTCTGCGATCTAGATTCCACTTAGAAATATATGTTTTCTGCCAACTATTGCAGACCCGATTTCATCATTCGCCCCCACTGCAAATCTTGGTAGAAGTCGAGAATATGTAACCCCTTCCTGATAAGACCGTCGCCATATTGAAAAACCCGATGTCTCTTATCGATTTAGGTCCACGCTTTCAATGTGTGTTCTAGTCTATTTTGCTGATCTGGATGCTCGTTTCGATCGCATCTCAAAAACAAAAAAATATCCTAAATCAATCCTTCTAGTAAAGTATGCATTGCCTTGTTTACTTTACTTTACTTTACTTATTATCCTATATATATCGATGAAAGTACACATCGATACATGTTCAAATGAGCCTGATGAGGTAGGGGTTACCTATTCTCTACTTCAGCCCAAATCTTTTCCTAATCTCAAAGTTTAACAATAGGTTACAGTGTTGGAATAGGTAGTTCTCCTCTCGATACCAAACAACGACTGAACCATTCACCATTTAAAGACTTATTAAACTTATTTTCATACCTCCATCAGATTTCGAGCTCACAATTAGGAGAGAGAGGTAGGATTATTATAATTAAGTCATCAAGAAGGTAGTACCTGGCGTTTTGAATTTCCTAGTTTATTCAAGTTAGGTAATGAAATGATCCCTTATTCCCTCCCTGAGATTTGAGGTTTGCACAATGTCGCAGCTAGATCGATTTCAATGTAAGTAATATCGTAATAAAATAAAATACTTATAGGAAGGTATTTCTAAGTACTTAAACCATTAGTTCTGTGTTGAGTTAAATTGATTGATAAGACTATCTTGGTACGTGTTGTATTAAAGTGATACTTGTGACATTTTGAATAAACCATCAATTAAGTACCGAGTGAGACTAATTAATGGTTAAGTTTAATCGAAACCATCGTAATTGTTATTGTTTGCAGGAGGGTTCCAACAAAAACTAAATAAGTAACTTGTTGAATGCGAAAAAGTAGGGCACACGACAGGAAAACGGGTTGCATTCATGCGCACAATATTGTCATAAACGACATGCCGTCCGCCTACAATATCGATTGAAGCCACAAAGCGATCACAAACGGAACTGCTGAGAGATTAGAATCTCCGCTCTTCTTTCAACATAAACATTGAATCATACATTTATCAAATGAGTAACATTGGAAGTGTCTAGAGATAAGTAAGTGCTCAAGTCTTGAGGTTGGACTATGGAAAGTGTGGAAACCCATTGTTCACCATACTACATAGGAGCCATGTGTTCAGTCACAAAATCTGTCAAATGAAATAGTAGGTGGGTTATTCTAATGGAACTTCGATTTTTCTTAGGACGACGTTCGAGGTAGATAAGAAATAGTAGCCCACATAATTGAATTGGGTTAAATTATGAGAATCTGATAAGTGAGGAATCCGAAGCAAGGGGGTCGATGAGTCTCGTTGGTGCAATCCCTATAAATAGCAATATTGGGCAACTTCTAACAATATATATTTGGACTCACCTTTATTCTTAGGCATGGTTTATTGCAACTATTCCACGTGAATTTACAACGCGCACAAGACAACTGAAAAAATCGAAAAACAATATCACTTCACGAGAAAAGTGTTCTCATTCCGAAACCTCAACACCAGCAAAGGAACAAACCAATTCAACACGAAATTATCGTACATGACGCGGAAGGATCGTACATAGTTTAGGTTGGCAGCGTTGTTGCCTTTATATGGATTATAGTTAGCTCAACGTCTAAGAAGCTCATATCCTTTTTCATTAGAGCTCCGAATATGAGATGTCCTGCTAAAAGCTTTGGACTCTTTATCTATAAAAAACAAAGAGGCAAACCGATGCAAAGTTATTTCTCACCATAGGTAATGGTACGCAAATTAGTTAAATTGGCTATCTAAGAGAGCATTCTACACTACTTTTTAATCGTCCACAAAATAATGCTCATTTTCCCAGTTATTCTTGCTTAGAAGGATCCTTGCATGGACCTAGTCGGAGATGGGAAGGTTATATTCACGTTTGTTATCTCAAACCAAACTTTAGCGTGACTTCGGCTGTCAAGTCATCATGTGGGCTGCTGCTACCCTCGTCTGAAGTGTTCAATTTCATTCTGACAACTGTATGTTGGTTCCAGTCACTTATTAGTCTATGTGCCATGGTTCGGTCATACGATTAGCACAGTTCAGCTGGCCCGAGTAACCAAAGAGAACAATCACGCTTTATTTTATTGGAAAAATATTCTCTTTTGAAGAAGATACTTCATGAGGTAAAGTTTTAAAAGTTAATAGGTATTATATATTTGACTTACCTGATAGAGTGTGGAGTGAACTAAATGGTGGTTAAGAAACCATTATCTCGAAATAGTGTAGTATTTCGTAGATTCAATTAAAACTATTCTTATTAAGTGCTTAAACTATTCATTTTGGCATGTCGTTTAATGGCTCAGACATCAGTTTTTAAGGTAGGCACATGGAAAAATTTACTTAAAATTTTTTTTTTTCATGGATAATCAACTTCGGTTAATTTAAATCATGAGCCCTACTTAGTGAAAACAGATTGTTTTGACTCCAAAAGTGAGGATTTGTGTCTGCTTTACCAGGAAATGTGATGTTCACAAAGTCTGACTCGAATGAAGATAAATTCGGATTCAAAAGAAACTATCACGGTCAATTTTCAACCTTAGTTATAGTTGATGGATTGCTTTCCCTTGGATTTGAATTTTCCATACATTTATCTTATAAGCATAAGATAAGCAAACCATAAGTATAAAGTCGAAGCATTTTTCATGTATTTCATTATGGACAAGTTGACGAAATAAGTTACCAGTCTCTCGTAGTGAACGTTGGCTTTGAATTTCTCCCATATACTTCACCTTCCCATCTATCCCCACGCTGTCACTCGGAAAATGTCTATGTGCTTGGGAAAATCGGTGTATTCCTCCTCAATATTGATTCACTCAACGTATTCTTGAAAATCAAACGAAATTCTGAAGAAAAGGGAAGTTATAAATATTTAGTTTAAACACTACTATGGTCTCTAACAAAACGTTTACGAACCCAGATACAAATTAAAGTTGTAATCCAAATATAACTTGATGAAAGAAGGTAGGCAATAGAAGGGACGGAATCTAACTGATTTGGCTGTTATCAAGATTTCGGTACAATTTTGACCCGAAATAGTTTTCTTGTGAAATCGTTAAGAACCTTTTTTTCCGGTGTGTGCTTCATTAGTTCTGTGAAGTGGGCACACATAATCTCTAATAGTTTTGGAGATATGGATCAAAAATTGAAATTGATTCTTGGGATTGAGAAAAAGAGAAAACTATCAATGAACTAGTGAGATATACTATAATCTTATGAACGACATCTACCTTCAAGGTTATCAATTTAGTTAATAGTTTTATTACTTCAGTAGGTACCTAACAAATTGTTAACACCTGTTGTCTCGTGCATCAGAGGTAAGTTCTATTGGAAGTCGTTAATCCAGTTCAAGACTTCTCCCTGAAATCATGTGTTAATTTTATATTGTTGTGTTGCCAAATTAAAAGTTGAGTCTTGCTTTGGAATTCAAATCTGATATTCGCTCGTAAAATATATTAGGTTATGGGCCCAGCACGCTTCCACTGCGCAATTCGTAGCTTAACAAATACAAATTAGTGTTGATAGTTTAAATCTAAATAAAGCGGTTTTTATTCAAGTCTTACGTTGCATAATATGCATAATATTTCGCAATGCAAATATCTCATCAATTGTTCAAAACTTGATAAAACTGGACAATAGGACTGGATCATTCTTGATCTTCTTTCTTCTTCTTTTAGTATTTCATATAATTTTGGGCTTGATTTTTTGGGCCATTCACGATTTTTTAGAAGCCATCTCTGTGGAAAATAAAAATAACAAATTATTTAATAGGTCAACGAAATATGGGAAGAGAACCAATTGTTAGAATTGATAAACAAAAATCTTGAAGTTTTCAAGTTATATTTCTGTTAGGAATTTGGTGGGGTGAGGTAACGTTCACGAAAACTGTATAATAGCACTCGCAGAATTTGAGGTTTAATATTACATAATTTTCTCACTCTCTAGGCATTATAACATGGTTGTATTAAGCTTTTCCACAATTATCTTCATAAGTTTACCTATGTTAAATAGACTTGAAATTTGAATACCTTGCCAGCAAACTAATTTCTAACTATCAATGTTGCAGCGATATTGTTATAAATAATATTCTTCTCTTCAAAACAAGGATTTTGGATTCTTTAATTTTTAGCAAATTTGAATGGCATTTAACTAAAATTTTCAGCATAAATTTGAACTTCATTGGTTAAATGACTTATTTAATTGTTCTTAGAATTTTTTCGAGTAATATTTTGCCAAACAGTATCAATTTGTAGTCGTTTTTCCTCATTGTTGTGATTTTTTGGTACGATTTTTGAAATTCATAAAAAATATGTGAAATTTATAGTAAATATATGTATAAAAATGTTGTTATGCTCCAGATTCTGTGTGCTGGCGATTATTACAAAGTGACCACTATGTCAACGAAAACCTCCTTGAAGAACTTGACCTGCATGGGGAAAATACCAGATTCCCGAAATGAGGTAAGGTGGAAACACGATATTTCTTTCATAAACAGTCACAAACTATGAGCTCTTTAAATTTCTTAGAAAAAAATGTATGAAGAATGTGATTCATTACTTGGAGGATTGTTGTATCCTTCCCCATGTTTTCCTGGTTGTCTAGCGAGTTAACTTGAGACTTGTTTATTCAATTATTTTTATTTTTCAACTTCTATGGAAGAAGTTGAAAATTAATTTTAATGAAACTGGAATGAATATCAATCTTTCTCTTATTTCAAATCACATAATTACAATAGGCAGAACTTTCCGTGAAGCTTTTGGTACCCAGGGTGGCTACTGAGGGATTGCTGATTGTAAATCCAAACCAATATAAATAAACCAAAAAGATGAACAATTCTGTCCAGCGGAACAAGGCTGCTCGTACCCTATTTAAATCAACACGCGAAATATACCTTCAGGGCTTTGGAATGCAGTTTGGATCATTCAAATGAACGTGAACACATATTCCCAGAAGTATCTCATTTCGTTATCAGTGACTTATGATCGTTCAGTTTTTGCAGTTATTTATTGCGTTGAGAAGTGTGGTATTTCGTACCAAATGAGCATTATTCCCCAAAAACGCTGCAAATTCATTCACTGGGGTTTATTATTCAGTTGGCTTGCGTTCATGATTTGAATTTCTACTAAGCTTTGGAGTGTGCGTGTTTTACAGGTGATAGAGCGACTATTGAATTTCAGGAGATATGCATAGAGCACGTAAATCTGTTCTCAACCAAAATACCTATTTGGATTGATCAGTTGATCATATTTTGCCTCCTGAAATTCAATAATCGCTCTATCACCTG
Source organism: Creontiades dilutus (assembly GCA_031894815.1). Taxonomy (NCBI): domain Eukaryota; kingdom Metazoa; phylum Arthropoda; class Insecta; order Hemiptera; family Miridae; genus Creontiades; species Creontiades dilutus. The sequence continues at coordinate 1,179,862 of JAVIWC010000637.1, forward strand.
TGAAACAAGCACACTCCAAAGCTTAGAAATTCAAATCATGAACGCAAGCCAATTGAATAAAATTCAAATCATGAACGCAAGCCAATTGAATAATAAACCCCAGTGAAAGAATTTGCAGCTTTTCATGCATATCAGAATACTTCAACCCGTGTATCGGCTGCAATAAAAACAAAAACAATAATAAACCAAAATAGCGCAAATGTTGGCACCATAAATCGGGCCATACATCGGAAATGGTTTGAGCTATGGACCTGGGGAAGGGCTCATTCGGTTCCTCATGGAAAGTTCTTCAAAAAAAGTCCAAATTTAGGCCGCCTTGACTTTTTTTGAGGTTTTTAGGGATTCTACAAAACTTTGTCAACCCTTAAAGGGCACTTTGAATGAAGTGAGAGTGCTGGCTAAAGAATATCACGGAAAAAGATGTTTATTTCGTGAGAAGCGATAGCTTTTTCACTAACTTCTGTTTTAAGACGTTAAAACAGCCCCTCTATATAATCAACGGTAAAATATCAAAAGCATGTGCGGGAAGTTGGCATCAGATGTTTCAGTTTTTTAAACATGAAAATGAACTAGAGACAAAAGTAATGATACAAGAAAGGATCACAATTATTGGACGATATTTTCAATATAAAATGATGTTATCAACCTTTTTTTTTTTTTTTATAAAACAGGATGTGGTGTTCTATTTCTTAAGTTATTGGGAACACTCGAATCTGAGCGAAATTGGCACCTGAAGTTTCAGTTTTTTAAACCTGCAATGAACTAGAGACGAAAGTAGATTATACAAGAAAGGATCACAATTATTTGACGATATTAAAATGATGTTATCAACTTTTTTATTTTATGTTCCATTCCTCCAGTTATTGGCATCACTCGGAAAGCCGCACATTGACTCTTTCAATTGGATGCTGGAAGAAGGATTGGATCTTGCTGTTGCTGATTTAAGGCCCGTGGAAATCCCGCTTCAAGGTCGCTTCTTCAAGTTTTGGATCGGAGTAAGTTCTTCTGTATTGCAGTTCATGAATGTGTCTCTAAGCGTCAGTGCGTTCGTCAGTTTAAAAGATGAGCTGAATAAATGAAATAGGTTAAAAGTGGTTTAATGGAAGAATGAATTTTGAATCGGTGAGTTTAAGACGGTAAACATTGAATAGGGTGTAAACACCCAGAGAACGGTGCAAAGGGTGGGAGAGGTGGTCGTTGACAGCCCTTAAGGCTCATGATTAACTTTTTTCGGCTTATACTTCTTTCTTACATTGATTACAATAATGACAAAGACTAAATAACCCGTTTTAACACTCTCAACGCTGGGCCTGAAGTTGGCTGACGCGTTCTTGCTAACACTATCAACGTCGGAAATGGACCACCTTCCACTTTGTACACTACTTTGTGACTCACAGAAATGAGCTATCCGACAACGGCGCACTCTCTGGCGTTGGTGGGGAACTACTGAACAATGACATTACCTCACCTAGCCCCTAAAACGCTTCCTGGAATGTGCGCTTGCTCCTGAAGTGAACTCAAGCTTTTAGGATGCAATGTTGTCTAAAGCGGCCCACACACTATCCAACCATCGCCTGACAATCGGGACTGAAGGTGGGGGAACCCGACCGCTTGATGTCGGGTGGTTCTAGTCATCCCGACGGTTGGGTCCCTTCCACACATTGTCCAACTCAGGTGCGAGTGCGGAGAGGGGGTCGTCTTTCGGCACCCCCCACCTCCGATTGTCGGCCGACGGTTGGATAGTGTGTGGGCCGCTTTAAGACAATACCAGCATGGCGCGTATCTCAGCGTGTCGTCTTAAGACTTGAGAGAGTGTTAAATTATATCTCTTTATTTTAGCATGCAGAAATAAATCCGCCCTCTGTTCCTCCCGGCGTTATGGGCGTTCGCAGTTCTTACATTTGGCCAACTGAATGTCGGCAACGAGCTACTACTTATGGAGGGCGTCTCAACATCCAGTTGGAATGGGAAGTGGACGGCATTAGGAAAGTGGGATTGGAAAGATATCTTGGAACGGTCCCCGTCATGGTAAAAGTACGTATTTTTCTCTCTTTTATTCAGTTATCTTTTATTGTCGAAAATCCATTCCCTATACGAGTAGATTTCATGTACGACAAATATTTGACTTGTTGAGAAGAAGAAGAAAAGAGTTTATTGAAATATTACACAGAATAATTATTACATATACAAAGAAAAATAAACGCTTCGAAATGGTTTTTTAAACCGTCTGTCGGCAACATCGGCCAGTAAGAAACACATTAATGGAGATGAAAGGAATTACAAAATTAAAAGTTAAATTCCCGGACTGACATTGACCTCCATGATAGCCTACAGTAATTATATCACTATTCACTTCGTATGAATGATTCCTTTCATACATTCTAGTTGGTACCTTAATAAAGGAAAGTTTTTAAACATTTTCAGAGCTCGATTTGTCATCTTGACAAATTCTATCCAGCCCAGCTCATTGAACACCAAGAACGTGGTGACGAGTGGGGTGGCTACTTCATTGTCAAAGGTAACGAAAAACTGATCCGATTGTTATTGATGACCAGAAGAAATTACCCCATCACCGTTAAACGGTCTTCGTGGAAATCCAGGGGTAAAGGATTCTCTGATATTGGAGTTATGATTCGCTGTGTAAAACTTGATCAAACGGCTAATGTAAGCATTTTTCTTTTACTACTTATTAATAAATTCAAATTTATATCTATTTCTACGCACAGTAAAAAGTCTGAATACGTAATTCTGAAAGTATGTTTTTAATTCTTCAAGTTTTATGTGACTTATTCCGTTTGAAGTGATGCTAACTAATTCTTCGTTAATTTCTTTTATTCAGAACAACGTTCTTCATTTCATCAACGATGGTTCCGTCAAGCTTATGTTTGGTTACCAAAAATCTATGTATTATGCTCCTTTGATTTTGATGATCAAATGTTTGGTGAATATATCTGACGAAGCTATTTTCAAGAAAATCTGCGAAGGATATGAAGATGATTTGTACATGAAGAGGTATTTGAACGAGATTTCTTAAATTCTATATTCGTATTAGCCTATGTTATTATTTTATAAGAAAGATGGTGTTGTAGTCTGACTAATACTGAAGGTATACTTGTTGTTGTATCTAAACAAAAGGAACTGTTCCTCCTTGGAAACCAGTTAACGACTCATGAATCAAACGTGTTCTTAACATGTTATTTATGGTTACATTAATGTTACAGGCCGAAAATATTAATATTTTTGAATGTATTCGAACTCGTGTCCTTTCCACTAATGGGAAATTCTCCTTTAGTTGCAGCAAGGGTTCAGCTTAGAGGATAATTTAATCAAATCATCGAATGTGGGTTATTCCCACTTGTTCCTTGAACATAACATAAATATTAAGGCGTCTGAACTTGGAAATCAAATCACCAAAAGATACCTAGTTTGATTCTCCAAGAAATGACAATCGCAAACAGCATGGAAGTGTTTTAAAAACTAGATTCTATGACATCAGATTGGAGCGTATAATAGGTTTATTTTCTTTTTTGGAAACGTTTCGTCCCGCTATGGGGACTTCTTCAGTCCTGTCACTATATCATATTTAAGCATACGTATCCAACCAACTTTTATTTTCTCATGAATTATCTTACAAGAAACTTCTCGACTGTTCCCTTCTGGATTTTAAATGATGATTTTATACAAAAGGATAGAATCACTCCAACAATAACATGAGAGTGTTGATCATGATGATGTTGGTTGGATACGTATACTTAGATATGATATAGTGACAGGACTGAAGAAGTCCCCATAGCTGGACGAAACGTTTCCAAAAAAGAAAATAAACCTATTATACGCTCCAATCTGATGTCATAAATGAAAGTGGTCACACCACAACCAACAACCAAAACTAGATTCACACAATGCAGGACAGATGTGGCGGACGCTCTTGTTGCAGAAGGCCCTGTGACAGTCCTTGGTTCGGTTAAGTCAAATCAAGTAGCTTTCTTCTTTTGGAACTTATAAACAAGTGTGTAGATTAGAAGTTCGGATGGGTTTGTTGGGTTACTTCCCTTCCTTTGTGCATTCTTATTAACTCCAAGATCTATTGTTGTAACAAATGGGTTTAGGGATCACTAAGCAGATATTTTCATTGCCAGTCTTTACGGTCTTCTATTATTATTAGATTCAGGTTGGTCGTTATTGCAGCAGCGACATTTTTACTATACTCTTAAGTCTGTTGCAATCTGAAATTATGTCAACTTAATTTTGTTTCTAGCTGTGTGCTGAACATGCTGCGAGATTTACATTACGAAGGCATTCATTCCCAACATGATGCAAGGACATTTGTTGGTGAAACATTCAAAGCCAAGCTGGGTTGGTTCCTACCAAATTATACAGAGGAAGAAATCTGTCATTTTGCGCTCAAGTGAGTTTTTTCAGGAATTAACTTGTTCTGTTTTAAGAGGTGTGCACGAATTCATGAGAGAAGACTTGTCACATATTTGAAAAATCGAACACCTTATCTTTATCACTTTAGTTGGTAACTTTACTGCAGGACTATTAATTTGGTAGTATCTTCCAGATCCTCTGAGCCATGAAGAAAAAACGCTGCAAATTCATTCACTGGGGTTTATTATTCAATTGGCTTGCGTTCATGATTTGAATTTCTACTAAGCTTTGGAGTGTGCGTGTTTCACAGGTGATAGAGCGATTATTGAATTTCAGGAGATATGCATAGAGCACGTAAATCTGTTCTCAACCAAAATACCTATTTGGATTGTTCAGTTGATCATATTTGTGTGCCTCCTGAAATTCAATAATCACTCTATCACCTGTGAAACACGCACACTCCAAAGCTTAGTAAAAATTCAAATCATGAACGCAAGCCAATTGGATAATAAACCCCAGTGAAAGAATTTTCAGCGTTTTTTTCATGGTTATCAGAATGCTTCAACCCGGTATCGGCTATAAAGCCATTTAGGAGTTCACTCCAGTATCCACATTACTACATCACTACATCACTAGGTTACTGCGATAAAACATAAACAATAATAAACCAAAAAACGCAAATGTTGGCACCATAAATCGGGCCGTATATCGGGAATGGTTTGAGCTACGAACCTGGGGAAGGGCTCATTCGATTCCTCATGGAAAGTTCTTCAAAATAAGTCCAAGTTTAGGCCTCCTTGACGTTTTTTTGAGGTTTTAAGGGATTTTACAAAACTTCGACAACCCTTAAAGGGCACTTTAAATTAAGTGAGAGTTCTAGCTTAAGAATTGGGGCGTTGTCGGACCAATATTGATTTTTTCCTGAAAATTTCAGATATTTTGCTCCAGTCGTTTGGGAGAAATCGTGCGTACGGCGTACGGACGGAAAAATTTTTATTGCACATTCGGATTCTACACCCTTTGAAACGTAAACCATACCATAAACCATATATTGCATTCAAAACCTGACGATAATTTAAGTTCATAACGTCTCCATTTCAATATTATTGTCAATAGTTGTGATCAAGAGCACGTTATTGCCGTGCATCCGAAACAGTTCCTTTCGTTCCCACAAATCCACAGTCTGTTCTCATGGGATTGAAAAAGTGTCCTGTTTGGTTTTCCAGAATTCTGCCTACTTTTGCACAAAATCTTGCCAACAAATGTCACCTCAGATAGTGGAGTATATGGGGTACCGCATAGCATAATTTCAAGTAACATGTAGTGCACACGTCCCTAGGCCCTCTAGTTTCTATCCAAATATCTAGCAAATGGTTCTTTAACTTGAGGGAAGGGAGTCTATTTTACTACCCGTTTCCATAGGTATTTCATAGCAACACTTATATACAATTAATTTTTACTTGTATTTTGTTTTTCAGAAATGCCATTCTAATTCACTTGGATGATTATGAAGATAAATGGAACTGTTTGGTCTTCATGGTGCAAAAACTTTACGCCACTGTTGCGAATAAAAGTAAAATTGAAAACGTGGATGGTGTCATGATGCAAGAGCTTCTCATGGGTGGTCACCTATATCTACAAGTAAGGATTCACATCTACTTAAACAAAGCAAAATACGTGAAAGTATTAGTGGGCCTTGCATTGCTGAGGTTTAACGATGTCAATTGCTTATTGTGAAACCTGCTTGAATAAGTAGATAAGAGATTTTTGCTGCTTCTTTTGCTGATATTAGGAATTTAGTGGTCAGCAGTGCTGCTTGGAATGTTTAGTGGAAATGCTGTTTAATCCAGAACCCAACCAACGTTCTGGACTTTACAGTGTTGTCTTGTACGTAACATCTCTTCGGTTTCACATATCAGCGGCCTTCAGCTGAATTGAGACAGATGGTGCATTAGCTACGATGAACACCTCTAAAATTCAGTTTTACAAAATAATAATCACTGAGGTGTAGGAATCCGCGATTGATTGATTTATATGCTATTTCTTTGGAATAAATATGACCCCTTCCTTTACTTCTTTGTTTAGTGCAAAAAAATAGAGAAATTTGCTTAAGATATTATTTTGAAGAAAGTATAATGAATGGGATCAACAAAGGTTTTCTGTAGGCTATGAAGGATACCTGGATTGCACTACAATCAGGTGTTTTTCTTATCTTGCTAGCATCAACGAGTTCAGATAAAAGGTTTCCCTAGAATCCGGGTTCCCCTCTTTTGGTATTTTAGGAAAGTATTCTTTAATTTCAAGCGTTGATGCGTCAGGTAATGTTACTTAATTTGAGGCAGGGCGAATAGCTCTCCATGGCAGATTAGAATATAATCTACCCATCACGTTGATTGAGAAAATAATGCATCTTCCAGGCGTAAAAAGGAAATTGTAAATGTTCTCCAAATTGTAGAAATTACTCCAATATGATTGCAAGCACCAGAGAAAGTTTAGTGGAAGCATACAAAAATCGTTTGGCAATTACAAAAGGCTTGTTGATGAAATAATAAAATTTATTATTGGAATAGCCAACCAGTGAGGTTCTGGAAAAATCTTTACTTTCTGATTTTAGGTTCTCAAGGAAAAGATGCAGATGTGGTTGCTTTTTCTAAAAAGAGAGCTACTCAGGAAGAATCCTACAGACATATCGCTCAGTAAGCGACAAAATATATATTTTTATGTCAATCTTGAATAGAATGCTGTGATCTTATTGAGTATCATTGGCTCTACTTCCTTCGTACCTACTGAATCTAATGTTTCCAGATGATTTGTTGTCGGCTATAAAGAGGGTTGGAACGCTTGAGCACGGTATGGAAAATTTCCTGAGCACAGGAAATATCCGTAGTCCATCGGGTCTCGGTCTTATGCAAGATAAAGGTATCCATATTATACCACTCTAAGTAATATATTGTAAATTCAGTTTGCTGATGCTAATTTCCTGATGAATCTTTCAAGTCCTCATAGTAAACATTCAGCTGCTTTTAATAATAATTTTAGTAATTATGTAGTGATGAAATACACGTTGATTTATCCGATTGGTCCTCAATCAAACCGTCCCTAGTAATTTCAAATGACTAACTTGAAAATTACGTATTTCTGTTAGGTCTCGTCATTATTGCGGAAAACATAAATAGAATGAGGTACATGTCGCACTTCAAGGCGGTTCACCGAGGGGCTTTTTTTCAAGAGATGAGGACCACTGAAGCTCGTCAGCTACTGCCAGACGCGTGGGGATTCATATGCCCTGTCCATACACCTGATGGCGCTCCATGCGGTCTTTTGAATCATCTCACAAAAGATTGCCAGGTTTCCACATTTTAACCCTTTTTATATTTGTTTATTGTGTCAATAAAATTGACAAGACGTTAAATTCCGGGACAGCGCTACTACCAGGACCTCCGCGGGGAGCGCTGGAGGTTCTCATCTTTCTGTATCTTGGTTGCTATACCATCACCTAGCTACTACAATCACCTTATCTTTTACCTGCTGTTTTCCTAATCTCTTTCTGTGCTGCTGTGGATGGTAATTGATGTGGGGGAATCGGGGAGCTGGTGCTGTTATGGAAGGCAATCGAACTGGGCAAAAGTCTTGCAATTGAACTGGGAACGTTATCGCTTCTGAATCTTATCAGTTTGCTGGTCTGGATGCTCGCTTCGCTCGCATCTCAAAAACAAAAAAATATCCTACATCAATCCTTCTAGTAAAGTATAGATCAGTTGGAACGGGTACCAGGAGCATGATGACGTAAAAAAATACTTGTGGGATGTACCTAGCTACCCGGTACAAAGTGGACGTCTGGAACCCTCAAATCGAAGAATAAGTATCTAGGTCGTTCGTAATTTGACCGATGTTGACGATGTTCGTGATTTGACTCAGAGGTTGTGATGACAGTACCATTTTTCTGTGTTTAATAAAGTGATTAACCTCTTCAATATTAGCAATTTTCCAGATTTCGTCATTCCTCCAGTTCAGTCGCTGGTCCCCCAAAACCTTCCCCCAGTTAGATGCCAAAAATTACCCCAGTTAGATTGCATTTTGGAAACTTTTCCCCCAGTTGAAAATCCACCCTGCTGTGTACTATTTCGTAAATCTAAAGTTTTACCCGGCACCCTAGCTTGTTTTCTAATTTCGCGCTCCAACTACCAGCAGCGAAAAGATAAGGTGATGGTATAGTTACCAAGATGACATGCGAACCTCCAGCGCTCCCCAGACGGGACGGGGACGGAGGACAGGGTAGTGGCGCTGTTCTGGAATTTAACGTTGAGTATAAGGCCACAGCTCCACTGGCCGTAGCTGATCCCAAAGGAATTTAACGTCTAGTATAAAATTGTGTTTACGAGCCAATAAGACCAATTCGGTGCGTCTCTCAGTAACTTGTGGCATGATCGTTCATTGGTCACGTCTACCACACTGACTTCTGCTCTAGTGAAGCCATGGTGGCGCGATTTGCAGCCTAAAATTGTGTGTACGAGCCAATAAGACCAATTCGGTGCTCTCCTTCTATTTGCAGGTCACAAAATCTGCAGATCCGGCCCTTTTGGCCAAGCTGCCATCCGTGCTCGCTTCGTTGGGAATGATACCTCTGTACGAACCTAATTTTCTGAACAAAGATAAATTTTACACTGCCATGCTGGATGGTCGAGTTGTGGGCAAAGTTCCTCAGAGATCAGCTGGGCGGCTTGTAGACAAGTTGAGGATTTTGAAAATAGAAGGCACTAAGGTAATGTACATACACCCCACTCCCCACTAAGAACTGCTGTAAGCTCATAGTTGAAGCTCCAGTATCTTTGGAGAATCTTTCATATTTTCGATGCTGGGAGGAAAATTAACTGAATCTCCTAATACGGGAACAAGAATGAGCTATTCTCAATGCCATCAAAATAATTTGATGACATCCATTTCCCAATGAAATATCACTGGGAGACCCAACCATTTCTTCCTTGTTTTAATTTCATCCACATTTTTTAATTAATGATAGCCTTCGGTTACTTTTGAAATTGTACTGCCCTTTGGTTAGGATTTACTTTGAACCCCAATTTATTCATCTATGCGTTCTAACAACATAAGCAGTCTCCCCCGTGTTCTCATTTCGACTCATTAGCAATCAAAATTTTAATTCTTTCTCTGTTGAGGTTATTTTATGAACTTGTTTATGCTATAATTGTATAGTACGAAGCTTACCTTTTACTTGCTCTCAAGAATCCATTATATTGCAGGTACCGGCAACAATGGAGATTGTTTTGGTTCCTTTCTCCAACACGAAAGGCCAGCATCCTGGACTCTTTCTTTTCACTGGCTCAGCCCGGATGATGAGACCTGTATTGAATTTAGCTGCCAAAAAAATCGAGCTGATCGGCACGTTTGAGCAGGTTTATTTGGACATTTGCATTACCCAAAGAGAAGCTCATGCTGGGGTAAGTTTTCATTTTTCGTTTGGTTAGTATATTTTTTGTATTAGTATCTTGAAGGAGTAAGGGGAAGTTATGCAGTCAGCCTGTAACATAACGTAACTAATGTCTGGGTCTTTGAACTGAAACTCAATTCCTCTTCATCAATCAGGGAAATAAAAGAATTTAGATTAGATTCGTTCCAGCAAGAGTTGCTGTTAACAGAATGGAACATTAACAAAATGTAATGTAATGGTTACTGTTTTTCCAACAAGCTAAGCCAGTCAACAGCTGTTCCAACATGAAGGAGCTGTTGACAGTGGTTGACCTGCTGTTGGATGGAATTACATGGCACTGAGGTGCTCCACCCCTTGATGTTAACAAAGTAAACCTTTGGCTATGAAACCTCCAGACTAGAAAAGAGGCAAACGTAACAAAAAATGCTGTAACGTAACAGTGAGGTAACGTTAAGTGGACTTTGGATACATCAAGTGTTCCAACAGTAATCTAGAAGGCTGTGCTGTTGTTGACCATGATGGACGGTGCCCTCGTTGTTGGAATAAACCTAGTGTCTGCTGCTGATGTCATTCTAATCTCTGGAATTTTTAGCTTCCTGTGAGTTCAACTGTTTAAAAATTAACTCTCTAAGATTAACAATCACGTATTTGAGATAAGAAGAGAAAATGTTCCCCTCTCAAGTGGCTTTTTTGAGGTTTTGATGATTCGTATGTTGGTGGGTACAATTGTGATCATCCTATCTTATTCAATCGTTGGTTTTCGTATGCAGAAAAGTTACAAACCACCGTGAATTGTAAGCAAATGTTTGACTGTAAACCCGCTTTAAACTAGGAATTCCACTAATCAATGCTACTAGCCTACTGCCAATACGACTGTTGGATTCCTTAATATTGTAATACTTACTTGAAACACATTTATATTGTTGTCAGATAACGACACATCAAGAGCTTTCAAAGACGAGCTTCATGAGTCACTTGGCGTCAATGATTCCTATGCCTGACTGCAATCAAAGTCCTCGTAACATGTACCAATGTCAGGTAATTTATCACATCTGTCATACATTCTGTATTTAATAAATACTACCTCGGTTTCTTTCTGTTCTATTGAGATACGTCGGTTTCCACAATCCCAACTGGATGGGATAACTTTGTTTTGCTTCATTAGATTAAAGTATTAGTAGCATTAGAATAAAGTGGATTAAAATATTGCCTAATTTGAGAAAAGAACATTTATTAAAAAAATAGTACAGGAAAATAGTTAATGGGATAGTAATGTAAGAATAATATTGTTTCCAAAATGGAACCCAGGCAAATGGAAATTTCTGTCCAAAAAAACGTTAAAAGTTGCTTATTTTCTTCAAAGAAAAGTAGGTAAATAAGATGGAAAACTTGTGAACAAAAAACATCTTTTACAAATGTAAAGAAATAACTGCTTTACATCAACCATGAAACCATCTGATTTTAATTTCGGCCGAGGTAGTTTAGTATCTAGAAAAGCTCCCAATAAATGGTGATATAAATAATGATGTTTGAACTAGGAACGGTAAAAGACAAGGATCTTAGAGGATAGAAACTTTACCCAGATGGCAAAAGCGAATGGACAACCCATGTGTTTTATTGTTTTCTGTAGATTAAGGGATGATGATAATAGAGGTTTACATTTGTATGATATGTTCAGTAGAATGTGCAGTATGAACAAGAAACTCTTGATGTAAAATACCATTTGTTCTCAGATGGGTAAACAAACTATGGGAACTCCGTGCCACAACTGGTTGGTGAACTCGGATACCAAGTTGTATCGTTTGCAAACACCATCCACTCCGCTATTCCGTCCAGTTCACTACGATCTGTTGAATATGGATGACTTTGCTATGGGTACAAACGCCATTGTGGCTGTTATCTCCTATACGGTAAGTATGAGGCCCATGAAAATATTGTTTATATAGGCTACAGTTAGCGTTTGACAACAACTGTGACTTATGATTTTCATCTTTGGTTTATTGTTACGTCAAAGGTTTCACATAACTTCAGTGCATTCGGTACCTAGTTGATGAATTTTCAATATTGTTTCAGGGTTATGATATGGAAGATGCCATGATTATAAATAAGTCGTCCTTGGAAAGAGGATTTGCATACGGGACAGTCGTCAAAAGTGAAATTGTAGAGCTGACCTCGGTGAGTTTTGTACATATTAATGTTAGCTGTAACGTATCGTGAACAACTGTACTCTTGCCTGTTTCTCCAAACTTAACGGCAAAAGTTTGCATAGCCCTTGTGAGGTTTCATATCCCCTCTTGTACTCTGTCTGTGTACCTGGATAAGATGGTGCAGGGATATTAGAGATTCCAATTGAGGAAAATCAAAATAAACCTCACATTCCCTACCCCAGTTCTGTTTAATTGAAGACACGATCAAGATCCAGTTGTGCATTAACTAAAAAACCATAACATTCTACCTCAGATTGGGTCATTACTTAACTGATTATTTAGTCAATTAATATCATACCTACTAACTAATTAGTTATTAGTAGAGCGGATCGGTATGACGTCAAAAACGTCAAGAGTATGACACAAAACCTCTGTTAATATGGCCTGAAGAATGACCTAGTCTTCTTAAATGACGCCAGTTATGACCATAAAACAGCATGAACATGAACCAAATTACCTATGTGGCACCTAAAGTAAACACCAAAACCCCGCATTCTTCACCACCTTTACTAAAATTTTCCATTGACGTAATTTGAATGAAAATCTGTGAACTGGCAGTTGATTGCACTGAACACTTGATGCGGTTGGGTAGCGAACGGAATGACAGAATCGTGTCATGTAAGTAAAAGGTTAACAGGAGGTACGTTTGTGTGGAAGAGGAGCTCTAGGATTTCCCAAAACTCTGAGCAACATTCAGGTTGGGTATTTAGATATATTGCGAAGGTATCAGCAGTTGGGACATCGAATAGCCATCATCCGAAAAGGGTAGCCAGATAAGGTGGTGATTTACCAGGAAAGGAAAAGCGGATGGTGTAACCTAGGCTTAAGAATTGTGTTGCTTGTCTTGTCTGCTATAACCGGGCCATAATATCTGTGCTGAACGGGCTGGGAGTGTTTGGGAGCCTGCTTGCATGGATGGAGAGTTACCTGACTGATCGATCCATGATGGTTCGTCTGCTTGACACCATATCGCGACCCATCTTTGCCATATCAGGGGTTCCGCAGGGCTCCCATTTGGGTCCCTTGCTCTTCCTGCTAGTTATGAACAGTGTCCATGAGATTTTTCAAGGGGTTGAATTTCTCTTGTTTGCAGATGATCTAAAATTGTTCCGTTGTATCAAATCACGCTCAGACTGTTTGGTTCTGCAGGAGGCTCGTGATGCCCTTATGCGCTGGTGCCCATCGACTAGTTTGTCTCTCAATCCATCGAAGTGTACAATAATGACCTTTCACCGCTCCCAGATTCCAGTAACCCACCACTATATGATTGATTAAGATGGGTTGATGCTACTCACGACTTGGGTGTGATTCTGGACTGTCATCTCTCGTTTTTGGACCATATTTCTGCTATCTCTAGCCGTGCTATGCGGGTCTTGGGATTTATTAAGTGGAATACCAGAGATTTTAACCATGTACCAGCTATAATGACTATTTATAAGGCGCTGGTGATTCCAATTCTAGAGTATTCGGTCGTCTGGAACCCGTATTACCAGTGCTATACCAGTAATGTGGATACTGGAGTGAACTCCTAAAAGGCTTTAAAGCATTCTGATATGCAGGAAACGCTGCAAATTCTTTCAAATCCAATTAGCTTGCGTTCATGATTTGATACTAAGCTTTGGAGTGTGCAAGGTGATAGAGCGATTATTGAATCTCAGGAGGCACACAAATATGATCAACTGATCAATCCAAACAGGTATTTTGGTTGAGAATAGATTTACGTGCTCTATGCATATCTCCTGAAATTCAATAATCGCTCTAACCTGTGAAACACGCACACTCCAAAGTGTAGAAATTCAAATTTGCAAGCCAATTGAATAATAAACCCCAGTGAAAGAATTTGCAGCGTTTTTACTACAATTTTTACAAATCTCCAAAACCATAAATTCACTGTAATCACTTTTGTCATTCTTTTGTATTCGCAGTCCAACTCATTTTTTGAATTGGATGCCAAGGATGCCATGGCGAGTAAACATCTTCAAGCGGATGGACTTCCTCATCCTGGGCAAAGAATCGCCGAGGACCAACCGTTCTACTGGTCAGCTCATTTTTGTTTCTTAATATTTTCGATGAGATTATTTGTCAGTCGATGATCGCTTTGTATGATTTCTTCATCTGTCCAGGCCCTGGAAACATATTTCAATTATTTCAACACTTTACCATTGGACAGGGGAAATTATTTTGACTTTAAGACTGATTATGAAAGATATGATGTCTGGAAAGGATGCCGAAATCATTTTCCCCGTCGAAAGATGGAGTGTTAAAACGAATAATAGCATTTCTATTCGCAGTATCAATTGTTTTTTATCTCTAGCTACTTCGATTACGAGAGTGGGAAACACGTCACCAAAAAGTACAAAGGAGAAGATATGGTTGTTGATCAAGTCAAGCTGTGCGGACCTCTCGGCACGAAGAGCACAGGGGCCAACTGCAATAAAGCTGTCATTACATACAGAATCCCTGTAAGTTATGATTATCACATTTTAAATTTGTATATCACTCTTTACGCCATACTGAACTCATCATTTGTTGTTTGTTGGGTTTTAAAACTTAATTTTACAAAATTAAAAAAAATAAATAAGTTTTCGAGGTCAAAGCTGCGTCAAAATTCCAGTGTCTTTCTATAAAACGTCCGCTTCTATCGTTGAACGCGACGATTTGAATCATCTCTCTTCTAAATATTCAAGTTTCATCGTCATTGGGGATTTTTCGAACCGTTCAATGTAAAATGGTGTTTTCCATCACTACTGTTGATTTATCGACTAGAGAAATCAATCAACGAATTCGACTCATTTTGAATTACCAATAGATTGTTTTACCTATAAATAAATCTTGGGTAAAACAATTAAATAGTCTATCAATTGATGAATTGAAAAAAAAAATTGAGGATAAATTTGGAATGGCAAAAATGAACTCCAACCCCAAGAAAATTGTCTGTATTCATTTTATGCCGTCTTTAAATAAAATCAATAAATATAGACAAAACTGAACTTTCGAGTACATCAAGTTTAGCTATCTAATAAGGGAAATTTACTGCTTAAGAAAAATTGTTAATTCATGCTTTTAGGCTCCCTCAAAGCTCGATCACGGCTTGATGGAATACTGACCTTATGAATAACTAATTCCATTTTCCTCTCCTTCCATTATCTGTGATAGTGATGGGTCTATGGATGTAGACCCAACTCCTGTATCAAGTACTGTAGATTTAATAAATGAGAGAGGGATAACTATTGGACACTCACTCTAAGAGACGATTTTTCCAACGAGCTTCATTTATAATTCAGCACGTTAGATCGATTAGGAACGAAATTAGCCGCAAGGGCTTTCAGCTGATCACTGTGTCGTCTTAAATATAACTCTAGAAACACCAACTTTCGACTTGTCCCTTCGTACGAAACAAAGGCTGCTACGGTGCATTATTTAAACACTATTCATCTGCATGGTTGACTCACTAACTGACTTACTGATTAAAATTATTTTATTCTTTCAGGCCTCCTAAGAAAAATTCATAGAATTCCCTACTAAATCAACCCCTTCTGGCTTGAGAAAAAATGACAAATTTGGTTTTTGAACATTCCTTATTGTGTTTTTGAACTTGAATGCACCAAAACCACTAGTGGGCGATGAGCGGCAGGTGGTGGCGGGATAGTGGCAAACAGACATTGGAGATTCTGAATGTATGCACCAGAAACGTTAAGCCGGGTTCCCACAGCGCATGTTGAGACGAGCCGCGCCACAAACTCGACAACCCTCGCGCCGTGGGACCAGAGAAGCCTGGGTTGGCGCAGGCAGGCTCGAGGTAGCGCGACCAGGCGCGTCTTCTTCCCATGATTTGTCGGAAAGATCAAAGGGGCGCGTATGGGGGTCTATGGGTTCAAGTCGAACTTGTGATGGTGTTCCCATGGCCTGTAGTTGCGTTCCAACGGCCTGGGGTTGAATTTCCTCTTGCTGTCAATAGATGCCACTTGTTGCCACTTGCTTTTTTGAATTTTGGAAGAAATTAGAGAGATCCACCTCTGGGATGAATACATGGGCTTATTATTCAGGGAATAATTGGCCAAAATTTTGATTGCTGAGTAATTATTGTACCTACTAATCTTTCTCGCCTTTTATACAGTTCGGTCATCCACCAACGCCTTTTCTGGGCTTTCTTCCTCCGTCCTCGTTCGTTGCAATAATTTATAATCACATAAGCCGCTAGGGCACACACATAATCATCTTCACTATCCGTCATGGCACTACAGATTTGGCCACACTAGCAGCAATGCTGCATCACCTACAGACGACAATGGACTGGACGCGCCTCTACGACCTTCTACGGGCCTCCTCTACTAGTCTCCACGAGCCTATACGGGCCACGAGCCTACTCAATCCACAGGCCGTGGGACTGGTCGTGGATCGTGAAACTCGTGTTAACACAGGCCGTAGGAACCCGGCTTTAACTGACAAAGATTGAGAGGGGGGGAGTTCATAATAAATTTTTGCTTTACAATTACAAAGGCTTATTATTGAAAATGACAAACCAAAAACATGGTAGCCTTATTTTTGGAAGGTGGCCTTGCAAAGGATGGCTTGCTGGTCGCGTAGTTTGAAGTCGCCTGTGCTCCAAGCTCACTTAGGCACTTGGCCCTATCCCTTTGGGACTCATTGAGGTGGTTTTAGGAGCTCCTCTAGTGTCCAGCGAAAACACCCTATTACCTGTTTGTAATCTGAAATCCGCTAATTCCACATGTAACACGTGGGAAACTGTCTCACTGCTTGCAATCGAAGTTTCCCATCCCAAACAAAAAGAATTGGGACCCCTACCTTTATAAAAATCCAAATTTACTAATCCTTATTGCTATTTAAATTCTAGCATCAGTTATCAAATTATCCTTTTTCGCCGTTTCTAATACGTTGCTAATTATTGCAATAAATAATTGTATTTGAATAAATTCATTTTATTCGAATTAAATCATGAAAACAAAGACTATTCAATTCTTTCGTTTATTAAAAATACCATAACACAAAAGGGCCTTTACTTGCCTTTAGCGTTTGGTACTTTATCATTTACTTTGGTTACATTTTTCCAGAGGAAGCCTATGATTGGTGACAAGTTTGCGAGTAGGGCTGGCCAAAAGGGTATTTGCAGTCAGACCCTTCCGACAGAAGATCTTCCATTCTCCGAGTCCGGTATTGTGCCGGATATTGTTTTCAACCCTCACGGTTTCCCATCTCGTATGACTATCGGTGAGTTGAATGAACAAGTACTTATATAGTTTGTAGTTAGCTACATTTGTAGGTAGGTTCTTGTATCAGCTAGGCATTGAAATGAATAAATTTGTGATGAAATTACAGAAATATAGTGTACAGGGTTGTACTAAACTCCTTATACAGGAATCAAATGTAGCCGAGTGAATCTCTCAGATATGATCCAAAGCCATTCAGATGGATCAGATTCAATGCCTTGGATGATATCTTTGACTATAAATTACACAGCTAAATTCTTTGTAGCGCTGATATCTCGCTTGTCTTCGAAATTACTCCAATCTTCAAGAGCAAAATGTATACACCACCGATCTTTTCATCGATCAACTAATGTCTTGTTATTCAAGAAGGTAGATAATATTTAGGACAAAGCCGCATTTAGAGTTCAATTTTATTTCTTTTGAGTTACAAGTCCTGTTACATCATTTCACAATACAACAAAACGATTTAACGATGTTAGGCATATTGTCTTCCTTGTCAGTTTCACCGTTGGTTTAAGTACTTGGACAATACAACGTTCCTTTCTACCACCGGTAATTGAAGAAATAGTTTTAAAAAATTTAAAATTTTTATAGCAATGATGCTCTTTCTACTTCATTCCCTTGAACATCAGAGAAATTTCAATTTTTCAATAACAGGTTGTTATTTCATCGAGTGAAACCGAAGAAAAAGTGTCACTTAGTGTCTGCTAGGGGCCCATGTGCTGCTATCAGGGAAGCAGCGTTGATGTTGAAGCTATAGCGATTGCTGTTATACGGCTTAGGTTCGTTTGTACTGTTAAGCAGGATTCAGATCCATCAGGATCGTTCTGCTAGTAAAAAGCAGTGGAGGGGATGGAGGGGAATCGGCCGAACACAAGCCAACAACTCGTTTCCCACGCTTCCTCCAACAGCTGTTTCGGTTCCCGACGCCATTCTGTATGCGCAGTAGTGAACTGCGCCATCTGGAAAGAAAAATATTTAAAAAATCTGATGCGTACAGTTTGCTTCAAAACTGGCTGTCCGGAAAAAATATTCCCTCTCCCCAGCTAGTGTCCAACCAATCAGCTGCTCATATTCGCTTTCTGGATAGCTTGCCGGATGGATGTGAACCCATCTTAAGTCCAGAAGGATCTTGGACTGACCACCCCCAGATTTGGCGGTATACACAGCGACAGAACGAGTTTGGGATTTTCAAATTGCTGTTCAGACAGCTCACTGTTGACTATCTGTGCTCCATCCCTATTTTTTCCATTATGGTGGCAAGTAAAGCTTTTATCCTTGTCTAGTCAGTTTTATTCTTGTCTAATAAATCAATCATTTCCCATACTGTTTGTGTTATTGTAGTTTTTATGTTGCCTCTCTTCTGGATTTCCGATCTCTCCTGAAATGGAATTCGATTGATTTTTGAGCGGCTGGAAGTTCCACCAACAGTTCTCATCCCCTCCTTAATGATCCTAGAAGGAACTTAGTTTGATTCTGAACTGTTCTAGGACTCACTGTACAAACGAACCTTTTATCGTATTGAGAAACAGAATCTTCTTTGCATGTTCGTTGCCCTAATAAGCTAATCATATGGAGATTGTGAACCAGCCTAGGGGACCTCAGAATTTATTATGCTATCTGAGATATACTTGTACCTCTCTTATAAAAAGGTACCCTCTTTGGTTGTTACCGAGGATTTACCTCTTTAAATGGAAAAGGGATTTTCAACGTTACGGCAAGAAAGTGGCTTGCTCCATTCAGACTTCAATAACATGTCAAATCTGTTGAATTGGTAATCCTATCGTTTGGAAATTTCATCAGACACTATTCTGCAAGCCTCTTCACATTTTCACACTCAATAAATTCGTCATTAAAATTGATTTCATTAATATATTGTGTATATTGTATTTTGTTTAGCTATGATGATCGAATGCATGGCGGGGAAATCAGCTTCTGTTCACGGTTTAGTTCACGACGCCACGCCTTTTGAATTTTCTGAAGAAGACACTGCTATTGACTACTTCGGCAAACTTCTGCATGCAGGTAAATTTTCATGTCCTTATAGGTCCTAGTTAGTTGTTACTTCAAAGCTCAAGGCTAATCGTTTCAAAACAAGAACTGTCTTTCACAATCCACCAATCTTCGGAGACGTGCTCGCTGCTGTCTTTTAATGATAACATGTTGGTCTTACTACTAAACATAACATTATATATTTTGGTCGCATATCTCTTTGAAGTGCTCTCAAGGAAATGTACGTTTTTGTTCACTTAAGGGAAGCTTTTTGAACCATCAAAGTTTTTGGGGCTAAAAACAAGGATATTCTTTATTCCCTTCTGAATTTGAACATAGACATTCTTGATTAGTAGTCGTAAGTAAATTGTGCATTTGCAATGTGTAAAATTAGAAAAAGCTAAGCTAAACAACACTTGTTTGTTGTTCCCTTCCTTTTCATACCAATCTAATCGTTTCACAGGTGGTTTCAACAGCTTTGGCACAGAAAGACTTTACAGTGGTGTAAACGGCTGCGAAATGCGGGCAAACATATTTTTTGGAGTTGTTTACTATCAGCGACTCAGGCATATGGTGTCTGACAAGTGGCAGGTTAGTTTCCATTGCAGTTGTTTATGATTCTTATCATCATCATCATCTAACCGTTTGACATTTCATGTCTTTGCTATGGCACACAACCAAATTGTCGTTATGTCACGTTACGTTACGTAACGAAATATGCTCAATGATTATTATGATTCGTAGAAGTGAGGTAGGTAGGTACCTATATGATTATAGCTGAAATTTGGCTACATGATTATTATGATTTGGCTGGTAGTCTCCTTAGGACGTGAACAATAAGGTGCAGAGGGTTTTGATCAACTGAGTGGCTCCTGAAGCTAACTTCTTTCCTATC